>JAUAMA010000003.1:30107500-31307500 GCA_030819835.1 Acmispon strigosus | reverse complement strand
GAACTATAGTTCCAAAGGCTCTTTTCTTCTGATACTCAAGTTGTCAGATATTTAAACTTGAGTCTTCTTGTTGAACATATCTTGCTTCAGTTATTCAGCTTCTATTGCATTCATCATGTCGCGTGGATCCTTCGCCTGTGCATTCTGAACTAAGACCCGTTAAGGCAGGTTGGATGTGATGCTTGGAGAGAGAAACCATCAAAGAGTACGCCACAGTAGCAGTGAGTAGAGGTTTACCTGAATGAGGAAATTGAGTGCATCTAATTGTGAGAGAGAGAGAGAGAGAGAGAGAGAGAGAGAGAGACTCAAAATTGGAAAAGGTTCCCTTCCTTCCACATTGTACTTGCCCTATTGTGACTGTGACTAAAGATTAAAATATATTTCTTAGAAAATTCTTTAGTGATAGCTGCTTAAAGTTCATTCATGTTTTTGATGAAAGAGCCCAATGGTTTATGCTTCTGGTAGACACTTCTTCTAGAATTCTTCATGAGGTAAGGAGTGTGATTCAGCTGCTAGAATCCGGGGCATCTTGCTAGGGTTTACCGAGTACCAAAGGTAGAGGATGCGATGAACGTTGTGAATAGGAGTCATATGAACGCTCAAGGGCGAGTGTACACCATGCATGGTGGAGAAGCCACAGGTATTGAAGGACCTAACCAGGGCAGATGTGACATTTCAGGTAACCCTTTGTCTAATTTGTTTGATTCGGATGAGACGCATTCATTCAACTTTAGGGATTATATGAATATGTGCCTTAAGAATGGCTATTGAGATGCTTATGACCTTATGTTCGTGAGATCTTGTATGATATGAACTGATTCTATCTATGAACTGATGCTATCTATGAACTGAAAAGATTGTCATGTGGATATATGCTTAGCTTGCTGCATGATATTGCACGCCTTCTGTTTTAGCATTTACTGCTTATGATGTAAGGACCTTTTGAGAATTTATGATGCTTACCTTTTAAATGCTTGAAGAACCAAGGGTTCTTTGAAGAAGAAAAATGAGAAATCGAACCTTCTTTCTCCCCACGACCCAAACTCCTTTTAAACAGCATTTTCACCATTTCCAATCCTTCAATCTCTTTGGATTTCTCTTGGGAGTTGGTTGATTCTTGCTAAGTGCTTTCCCAAGTCTTCCCTCTCATTTGTTCAAGGTAGGTTTTTGTTATATATCTCTTTTCTTTCTTCATCTCTTTGAAATACCTTGAGCAATATGCATGAAGGGAATAGGATTGGGGTTCTTGGGTTGTGATTGTTTGTTTGGAAGTTGAAATTTTTGTTTTTTCTTTTTCCATTTTGTATATATGAAATTCTGTTTTGGATTGTGCCCACCATGTGTTTGATAAAATGCCAGAATGGTTTTCTTGAGTTCTTTCTATGATGTTTGCTTTTGCTTTTAATCTTGTGTTTATTGGAAACTCATGGAACCTCAATTGCTTTAAAGTGGGCACATTTCCTTTGATTTTGAACAATTGAAAAGGAACTTGGGATTTTGATTTAGGTCTAACAATTCTAACAAGTTTGTTGCTTGTGAATATTGGTTTGCTCTATTTTGCAGATATAGCACCCAGGAGAAGGGTTGTGGAAGAGGCCTCTAACCTTGAGGAGGAGTTTTACTACAACTGCTTTCTTTCCCTTGAAAAGGAGCAATATTTCAAGGGGAAAGTGGTGCAAAAGGAGCTGGTTAGAGAGAGGCCCCTCAATTTTGAAACGGTGGACCGATGGAGGGTCCATGAAGCCATTGTTGCAAGGAAATGGGAGCAGCTCTGTGCTCCAATTTTTTATGGGTGCCAAACCCTTGTGCGGGATTTTTATGCCAATGCCCGCTATGACTCCGATGAGGAGATCCCCGCCATCCCAACCTACAAGTCATGGTTCCGGGGAACCACAATCAGCTATGGTGCAGAGGTAATTCGAAGGCTTTTGAAGTTGCCTACTGAAGCCCAAGATCGGGCCAAATTTGGAGGAAATGAGGCTAGTTACAACGACATGTTGAATAACTACCCTTTTGATGAAATTCTTGAGGCACTTGCTGTACTAGGAGCCCAATGGGAGACCGAGGCGGAAGGGATCACTCCGAGTTACATTTACCGGAGATTTGTGAAGCCAGAAGTTTGAGTATGGGATCATTTTCTTGGGGATACTCTTTTTCCTAGTTCTAACAAATCAGAACTTAGGAAACAGAGTGCTCTCTATATCTATTGTTTGCTGAACAAGAGGCCGATTGATGCGGCGAGGATCATAGCTTGGCGGATTCATTTTTTTGTTAATGTGGATAAAAAGGGTAAGAGGTTTGGTTACCCTATGCTGATTAATAAACTGGTGCAGGCTAAACTTGGGATAGCAGCAATGCCTCCCATTGAAATCCACATCCATCCTCTTCCTCTCGTGAGTTTTGAAGCTGCCAAGAGGATCTACAAAGAACATTCTGAGGCCCTTGAGAAGCACGGTGATCCTTCTGATGCATGCTATGCACCTCCCAGGTCCAGGACTAACTTCAGAGCAAGAACCAGAGATGTGGGAGAATCATCTCAGCCCTCTACCAACACTTGGCAAGAGGAGGCTTTTGGAACCATGTTCCAACATATGCACAGGATTTCCAGCAACTGATTTGGGATCATGCAGGCTATAGTGATGCAAGCTGGGAAAGGTATCTTGCCCCCACTGATCTGGAAAGGAGGTTGATGAACTTACATGTCACTGAGCAGGCTGAAGGCTCAGGTGCAGCTGAAGGAGAAGAGGCCCCCAAGCATTTTGACTGATGAACTTGTTTTTACCAGCTTTCAGTTTTTCTTTTTATTGGGATAATTTTTATTTTTCTGCTTTTATTTTTCTTTTAGAATTTTTTTTAAAACTGCATAGTCTAGTACTTTATCCAGTTGACATGCGACTTATGCTTGTGATGCTTTATCTGATTAAACTGCTTTTTGAAAAAGATACTATGTTTTGATGCGGTTTGGATTGCATGCTGTAGAAATGATTGGAAATCTTGATTGGGTGGCTTTGGGAAATTTTCTAAGTTCTAAAAGGGGTACCACTTACCCTATGTTTTTTCTGAGTACTGAGGACTCTGAATGCATGATTGTAAAAATTTTCTGCCCTGTGTTGCATGTTGATTGGGATTCTATATACTTTGTAAGTTGTGAAGGGATTCTAGGAATTTTTGAAAACTCAGATTCTTGCTTGAAATTGAATTTCCAATAGTAGCCCCCTTTGAGCCTTAAAAAGAGTCATTTTGTTGGAGCCTACTTTTGTGAAAAATTATTTGAGTTGTTAGAAGTGATTCATAAATTGAGAAATTAGAGCCATATATGTTTAGGACCCTCTTTGAAAAAAAAAATGAAAATCTTAAGTAAGTACTTATGATTTGAAAAAAAAATTGTAAATATGTCAAAAATAAAGAGGTCCTAGTGCTAATTCTGTTCAAAGCTCTAAAAGGAAAAATCACCTAACAATAGATTCTGAGTCAGCCAAATAGAGTTGTCAAGTTCTTGAAATTCACACCTTGATTGTTCAACCCTTTGGCCAAGTTACAACCTTCAAAAATCTCTTCAAAGTTACTTAGTTACATGATTTCAGTTTTGATTTGAATGATAGGCAGAATTATTGAGTTTTCTTGTTTTCATGGAGAACATTCATTTGTGAGCTTAAATTTGGTGAACTCAAAGGATTAAAGTACCAAGCCTAACTCTCTTGATTAATATTTGTGGAACATGTATACCTTCCAAATCCGCTAAGCTTTCTTGAAAAAGTATCTTGTGCTTCTTTGTTAATCGGATAAACTTTTTCAAAACTCGAGGACGAGTTTTTCTTTAAGTTTTTACGCTTGAGGACAAGCTGTTGTTGGGTATAGCGGTGTGATGACTGGATTTTGTATGATGTTTTTAGGGTCTTTTTAGTCTTTTTATTTTCTTTTTATTGAGTCTCATATAGGTTTTTTATTCTTTTTATTTAGATTTTCTATTTATTTTTGCATTTGCATATAGATTAGCTTTTATTTGTTGTTTTAAACTTTATTCTTATATTTTTAGGAATTTTTGTTAGTATTTTAGTCTTTTAGAAAAGCTGGTAGAAATAGTCATTTTGTTCAGGCTCAAAGTGAACTTCAGGAAAGGAAGGACCAAAAGTGAAGAGTTGGAAGAGGAAGCGCCATTTCTAATTGAGCAAATGGAAAAAGGGCTTGAGTGGAGAAATAAAAGCCTATTGTTGTTTCAGATTTAATAGGGGACAAAAAGGAGGCCATTGAAGACCATCAATGTCCACAAACTTGAAGAGCAAAACAGCAAAGAAGAGCAACCATCAGACGTGCCAACGCTCAAGTTGGAAGCCCAACGCTCAAGCGCTGGAATTTTGACTAGGATCCCAGTGTGCAGCTCGTCCCAACACCCAAGCGTTGGAAGGGCCAACGCTCAAGCACTGGGCCCCTGACTTATCAAATTCTGGAAGCTAATTCAACGCCCAAGAGTTGGACGGCCAACGCTCAAGCATTGGGCCCCTGTCTGCAGCGTTCGTAATTAATAATTCCCAGCGCTCAAGCGTTGGGATCCCAGCGCTCAAGCGCTGGGAGGCAGTCTGAACACTATAAATAAGAGTGCATTTTTCCTTTGTAAGACACACCAGAACACAACAAGTGATTCTTTCTTTCTTCCTTAGAGCATTATTTCCTGAGAATTGTGGGAAGCCATTCTTGAGCTCCTAGTCCAGGTTAATAGAATGTCTCTCTTAGCCATGCTTGGCTAAGTTCTTTCTAAGTTCTTGGGTTGTGTTTTAACTTATAGTTATGTTTTAAGTTTCTTTCTTATATTTGAATAAAGTGCTTTTCATGTTTCATTTCCTTGTTTTTCATTCATCTTGCTGTGCACAAGAGTTTTTGCTTATTTCTTATTCAATGGTAATTGTTAAGTAATAAGGGAAATATCAAATAGGAATTGAAAGAACATTTGCATATCACTAAAGCATTAGGATAGGCTTTGTTTATGTTGGCCAGAATATAATCTTCATCTTCTTCTTAAATTAACTAAAAATCTAAGGAATTAGACTTAGTAATTTAGAAGGAAGTTTTGCATGTTTAAGAAATTAACTTGTAAAGAAACTAGGCTAAAACATCATGTTTTTCTTGCACTAAACCTCAGATATAAAATTGATTCTATGAGCATATACTATAAGCTATTTATTCAGCCCAAGTTCTTAAGTTTTATGATTATATTTCCTCCGCAAATTGTGATTTCAAGTTCTAAACTTAAACCTGTTTCAAAACAAACTTTTTACTATTTCTGCACTAAGTTCTAAACAATTTGAATTTAGATTTTAAAAACACCTATCCCTGAAAAGATGATATCTTTTATACTACTTCGGTAACCACCGTACACTTTCGGTTTGGCTTATCAACTGTCTGTTGCCTAATTTTCTTGTCAAGATTTTTTACATTTCGTTATTGTAGATATATATGGTTACTACATTTTTATTACAGCTCGTGGTCGGAGATACTGTCATGACACCATGAACAAACTAAGTATATGTTTTTTTTTTAATTATAAACTAAGTATATGTTGAAAGCTCAACAAGTAGCAATTAAAATTTTAAAAAAATTTGACTCTACACTTTCTTTCATTATTTCTCATTAGCTTAAATTTGTGAGGAGGACCATTTAATTTGTTTCCATGAAGATGAATAAATATGACCAGCCCCATCTCTTCTTTCATCAACTTGTACCACACGTTTCATGTTATTCCCTGGGTTGGGTTTAGTCCTCTACAAAAATAACAGAAGTGAAATTTGAGTTTGTGTTGGTAGCAGAGAAGTTAGCTTTTGAAAATATTACATTCCTCTAGTATTTTAGTATTATATTTTCGAGTTAGTGTTAGACAATTTTAGTGTTATTCCACTACTACAAAAATGAAATTTTAGCACGCCTCTTTAACCACAGCTCAATACCGAACTGCAATAAAAGGGGGTGTGGAGCTCAACTACTACAGTTCTGTATTCAACCGTCGTAACTGAGTTATTTTATTAGCACAATTCCAGTTCAACCGTGATAAATTAGCATAAAAATAATATTTTTTATCTGTTACCTCAGTTCAAATATTGGATCGTGGTAATAGATCCTAAAAAAAAAAAACCAACGCGCTCACCTCTTGCTCCTTGCGATTTTTTTTCAACAAACCCTTATCCTCAAGTACTCCAAACCCCTCTTCTTCTCTTTCTACAAAAAAAACACGCTTCTTCTCTCTGCGCCAACTTCTTCTCTAGATCTGTGCAAAAATAATGAAGCCCAGCTTCTTCTCTGGGCTCACGTCTCTCCGTCAAGCTTCACTGTTCTGGTTGAGCTTTGCTCCGTCGTTCTCGTCGAGGGTTGTTTAGTGAAAGTTGCTTGTTCCTCTAAAGAAGGAACTCTTCCTAAGGCCAATCGATTACTCTTTCATCATCATTCAAGAGAAGGAGGAGTTTCGAATAGGTTCATTCAAAAAACAGATTTATTTATGTGTTTCTATTCATTCTGAAGAACACGATTTTTTGATTGATACTGTTGAAAGAGTTTTAGGTTCTATTAATTTCTATCATGAGTCTGATGATAGCAAGGTAATTCAGAAGTTGTTAAGTGTTTTTGAATTTCTTCTTGATTTTGGTGGTTTGTGGAGTCGAACACAAGGTGTTTTTCATATTGACTCAAAGAAAGTTTTGGAATTTCCGTTTGATCTTTGGAGGATCTTGTCATTTCCTGTCATGTGTTTGCACAAATGCATCAGAGAAGGGAGATAATTTATGTTCTTTACTGCAGTTTGGGAACAGCCTTCTTGATAAATAAGGAAATGACACAAGAAGGGGGTTGAATTGTGCGCGTATAAAACTTGACTTTCAAAAACAATTATTAGTTCACAAAAGCTTTTCATAAACGATGGCAGCGGAAAACAATTAATCAGAGTGTAAACAATAAAGCTTTAAACGACAGACACTTTAATGCAGCGGAAATCACACGAGTGAGAGTGTGGACGATGCGTGTTGTAAAGTTGTAAACGATGCAAGCAGTTAAACGAGCAGATGATGCAAGCAGCGAATGTGTAAACGATGCAAGCGGCAAATGATGTAAGCAATAAAAGTGTAAACGATGCAAGAAGTCAAAGCTTAAACGATGCAAGCAATAAAAACAGCACACAAGAGATTTATCCTGGTTCACCCCTTGAACGATAGGGCTACGTCCGGTCCTTGGCTGCACCAAGATTTTCCATTATTCAACCTAGAACAGTACAAGTATTAGACACAGGACTTCTCCAGGGTATTCGAAGGAATTCTCCTAAGTATTCCCACAAGACTCCTCTAGAGTATTCGAAGGACTTCTAAGTATTCGCCACAGGACACTTCCAGAGTATTCGAAGGACTTCTCCTAAGCATTCCCACAGGACTCCTCCAGAATAATCTCAGGGACTTCTCCCAATAGGTTTTATCAAGTACTTCTCCAACAAGTATTCGAAGGACTTCTCCTTTTACAGGGTTTCTTCTATAAAGATTCTCTTCTTGAAAGAGTGATGGTAGAAAGATTAAGTTCAACTAAATCAAGGTATTTTGGGTAGAGGATATGACTTTAAAGTGTATACATGAGGTTAGTGATTATAGAGATGATTGGACGATGGGTTCTCTATTTTGTTTGGTGAGAAGGGATTGAGAGATTTGACTCTTAGGAATTTTCACACTTGGAAGATTTCACTCGTTTGGGTTTGACACTTAGGTTCGAGTAGAACTGGGTTGCTTGGAGAGATTCACATTGAGTTTCTTGCAATATGATTTCAGTTCACTTCATCTTCCACATTCTTCAAGTCTTCAAGTCTTCCTTTTTATACCTTCATTTCAAATATCCATTGCTGAATATGTTGAGTGAAGTGGAGAGAGTCTCGTGATTTCTTCTTCAACATATCTCTGCTTCATTTAATGCTCTTGACCGTTGAAGGCTTGGAATGGATGTTATGATGGAATTGGTATCTTGCAGCAGATCTGAACATCTATTGTTTGGGTGTACTTAATGTAGACATGTTATGGCACCATTGTATTTTCTCTTCACCCTTTTACTTGTATGTCTGAATAAGACATTTAATGATGTTGCAGAGAGTGAATAAATTTCATTTATTTATTCACCAACGTTGTACTTTTCCTGGATAAAAATTTCGTTGACTCTTAAAGCTTGCCCGTGATTTGTACAGTGTTGTAGAGAGAGAAATAGAGTCGTTGATATTCTGACATTGTCACGTGATTCAAGCACTCTCCTCGGTTAGTGATACAAGCCAGCCGTAGACAACTCATAAAGCACATTCTTCTGCATGGCCTTGGACGATGCTATCTCACTTGGTTGGACGATACTTTCTCACTTGGTTGTACGATGCTGCTCATCTTGATTGAACGATGCTTTCCATCAGACATTGATTATGCATGAGGATGATAGTGTTAGAATCAAATAATTTAATGAATTAGTATATTTTGATGAATAACAATTTCGCTAAGTCTTGATCTTGTCAAAGATAAAATTCCAAACTTCTCAATGTTTTTCATACTCAGGAATATCTATTTACTTGGAGAAACACTGCATGGACCTCTACAAAGCATTATCAAAAGCAGATATTCAAGTAAAGAATAGAAGAAGAATCTGTCCGGCTATAGCTCTTGTGAATCAGTCTGACAGTTGACAATGTTTGTCTTAGAGAGTTCGTCCGGCTATTCTGAACGTCTGGTCACTCAATCATTGGGTTCATCTGAAGGAAAGGGCATCTTAATCTCTAACAGAATGTTTGTTTGGCTAAACAACGCTTGAAGACTCGTGCAAAAGAAAAATCAGGAGTTGATCGTTTGTCAAACTCAGGATGACCTGTCAAGCACCATTTGTCCCTTCAGAGCATTAATGGCGAAAAGGACATAATCAATAATTTATTCCTCGCAAATTCAAATTCCCTGACATTCTTTAATTCAAGTTGCCTTTGCGGAATTGGCGGTGAGCTTTTCTAATTATCAATGTTCAAATTCAAATCCTCTGAACAGAGCATTAATGGCTCCCTTAGCTGGAATGCATGAGCATTAATTGCAGAAGTCATAGCTCAAGGCAAAATGCTTTAAAGAGCCAGACGATGTCAACCTCCGCCATTGAAGACGCATTAAATGCATGGCAGATTGTATTAAATGTTGAACCAGAGATGCAGAAGTATCTGTTACTCACAATAGAGGAGAAATCCAAACGGAACTATTTTTCAAGTCCTCAGCAAAGCTCCCAGTGATCATCCTACTGAAGATATAAATAGAGGACTTGGCATCAAATTCAAATTGGCGACTTTCACACAATCAAAGCTATCAAAACTTTCTAAGTTCATCATCTGCGATCATACTTCTCAAAACTAAGCACTCAGCAATCTCAACTTGTTTACTCCCTGAGTTTAGTCACCAACTAGTGTGAAGTTTATCATAGAGAGCAACTCTTATCCTTTTTCACACAAACCCTTCAGAGAACCAATTTGCTTAATCTCTCTGTAATCTGCTCTTCATATTTCTACCCACTCTTATCGAAGAGACTTTGTAGAAACCAACTCTTCTTGAAAAAGAACTGGGAGAAGTCCTGTCTAATACTTGTAAAGGAGAAGTCCTGATAGAATACTTGTAAAGGAGTAGTCCTCAGAATACTGGGAAAAGTCCTGAAGAATACTTGTACTATTTTGATATAATAGTGAAAATCTTGGTAAAGCCAAGGATTGGGCATAGCCCTGTCGATTAAAGGGGTGAACCAGGATAAATACTCTGTGTGCTTTATTATTCCGTCTTAGATTGAATTCCGCTGCACTTTTCAAACAAATTTTTTCAAACTTATAACTGCTGGTTTTCGAAAAAGAAGTTAAAAATCACACACACAATTCAAACCCCCCCTTTCTTGTGTGGTTTCGTTACTATCAGATAGATTTGACATTTTACACTCTTGATTCTCCTATGGACGATGCTTCTCTTGATTGATCAGACGATATTGTCCATTTCGTCAGACGATGCTTTCCATGTCTTGTACTTCAGGCGATGCTTTCCTCATGTCTTCAGACAATGCTTCTCATTCTTGCTCTCAGATGATACATCCTTCTTTGTTCTTCAGACGATAGTTTTTCTACATGTTGGGCAATGACTGTAAACTTCTCTAGAGACAAAGATGATGGTTGATTCAACGAGGCCCTTTTCTTCTTGTCTTTGAACGGAAGTTGTTCTGACGTTGATAATGCAAGCAAACGATAGAGCTGTAGACTATGCTTGAGATGCTTGTCATAAACGATGTTGTCTCATCTTGTCTTTGGACAATATTTCTTAACTGAACTATGCTTCTTCTTTGAACGATGGTTCTTCTTACTAACAATGTGAGCAAAGGATACTGTTTTCATTTCGTCTGAATATATTTCCTGAAAATAATAATACATAGTTTAGGAAATAAAGTTGTTATCATTCAAAACATGATAAACGATCTAACTCGTTTGAACCTAACAATCTGTTGTGTGTTTGTCAAAATGTCTCTGAGAAAAGGGATGGTTTTCTTTACTTCAGAATCTTGCTCAGCCCTTTAACTTTGTATGGACACTCCCACTCATGAATCGTGAACTGGTAATTTCTTGGATGCCAAATTAACTCTGGTTATGTTCATTTCATTGAATTCTCATTTTGGTAAAAAAAATTCTCTGCTATGATAAAATCTGAAGCATTGAATTGAAGGTTGGGAACATGGGTTAGTGGAGTTGTTGTTATCTCGGGTGGAATATTCACATTGAACCTGGCTTCTACTGCTACTCTGAAAGGGCTTCACTCCGCGTCTGAGAAGAAACAATTAAAGATAAGATTAGCTCAAGTTAATTAAAGCTCGTTGCTTTTATCTATTATGTTTGAAATTGTTGTAACTTGTAACAGGACATGTTGTGGGTTTTGTATGTAGAACAAATTGCGTTTCCGTGTAGGGCTTGTAGAGGGACCAGGGAAGTTCCTCAATATATGAAAATTGTGGGATGGGAACTGGACAGGGCGAGCGCCCCACGACAGCTAGAGGGCAAGCTACATCGGCGAAGGGCGGCCTTGGACGACAACCTCAGGGGCACATTTGTAATACATAGGGGGGTAAACTTTGTAACCTATTGAGCCTGATATTTGAGGCCCATAGGCTTAGTTTGAATTAAATGTCATTTATGGCTTTCCTTCCTATAAATAGCCAAGGGAGGCTCATGTAAAAGGGTTCACAATTTTCTCTACTAAGATTATAGCCTTAATTCTCTCCTATACTGTCTCCTTCCGAGAACATTTGGTGCCATCTATGGGGAAAGGTAAATCAAACCCCACGTTCATGAGAAGAAAGGCTATGTCAGGCAACACAAGAAGAGGGCGCGTCCGTGGGCGGGGAGGACGGATGGCGGTGGATCCAGTTTCATCGCCTTCCTCTCCACCACGGTGTCCAAACCCTAATCCCGAGCAGCCGCAGGTGGTGACGCCAGGTGATGGCGTGCCAAACCCGACTCCCTTCAATATCTCCCTAGATGAATGGAATAGGGTGTGTGGTGCTCTGGACTTTGTACAACAACAAAATCAACATTTGCAGGCTTAGCTGGAGTACTTTCGCCAACAGAAGGATCCGGGGATGGAGAGTCTTAAGGAGGCCGAAAACGTGGTGGAGTTTCAACATTTTTCGCCCGTCATCCAGGCGGTTCCCATACCAGATGCTGCGAAGCATCTCTTGCTAGATACTTACTCAGGCGAGACTGATCCCAAGGAACACTGCAGTCATTCATGACTAAAATGGTGATCAGCCAGGCGTCTGATGCGGATAGGTGCAGGTTGTTTCCCTCTACGTTAAAGGGAACAGTGTTGGCATGGTTTTAGAAATTACCTTCGTATTCCATAAAGAGTTTTACTAAATTTTCACACAAATTTCTTTCACACTTTACGGCGAGCAGGACGCAGAGGGTGACTACTGCGGCCTTGTTTAATATCCGTCAGGGCGTGACGGAAACTATAAAACAGTACATGGCAAGGTTTAATGCCACTTTGGTGCAGATTGAGGATCCGCCTCAAGATACTTGTGTGAACGCCTTCAAGCAAGGCTTGCGAACGGGAACATTGAACAATAAACTGAGCAGGCACCCGCCACCGGATATGGCTGACTTACGGGCGCGAGTTCAAGACTTCATACTGGAAGAGGAGGACGATGAACAGAAACGTAGATGGGATACATTGGACGCGCCCCCAAGAAGACAAGAGGGGCGAGGGCAGCATGTTGATCCATTTTCCCATAGGGAACAGCCCCGGGATCTCCCAAGGGGAAATCTCAATAACCCCTATCAGACAGCAGCTTTCGCCAATCAAGAACGAAGGAATCATCAAGCTCGCCCATAGTTTGGAAGATGAGGCCTGCCCTAGCAACAGGCACCACCACCACCACCACCGACACAAGCGCCTCACTACTCCCCAGTGATCCAACGAGCAACAGTACCGTTAATAGTGGGTCTCTCCAAAATATTGGCGGACAATAAGGAGACCAACCTCATAGAACGTCCATATCCTCCTCGGTAACCGCCTATGAATGTAGACACCAGGCGTTGGTGTGAATACCATGGCATTTTGGGTCACGACACAAACGATTGTGTCACTTTACAGAGAGAGGTGGAGCGGTTGGTAAGGGCAGGATACTTGGGCCAGTATGTTAAACAAGCGCCCACCCAGCATGTTGATCGTCAAGGGCAAGTCAACAGAGATAATGATTTAGAAGACCCAGACGACGCAGCGCCAATGGGCGATCCTGTGGGAACTGTCAATTGTATTTCGGGGGGCTTTCGTGATGAAACAATGGCGGGCCGTAAGAAGTATGTTCGCGAGGCACACGCGACGGTGCACTCCATCCACGAGGAGGAATTTGGCTTTGACCATCCAGACATTGTGTTTACTAGCAGAGATTTTAAAGGAGTATTACCGCATAAGGGCGATCCCATTGTGGTTAAGCTAAGAATAAACAACTATGATGTATGGCGTGTAATTCTTGATCAAGGAAGCTCAGCTGACATAATATATACTAATTTGAACAGGGCGTGCCCTAAAGATGCATACCCCTTGCCAAATGTTGACAAGCTGGTGGATGGGGCGTTCGGAAACGAGGTTCTTAGCTTGATGGATGCTTTTTCGGGTTACCATCAAATATGAATGCACCTTTATGGCGAGGAAAACACTGCATTTATGACTTCGAAAGTTAACTATTGTTACACAACCATGCCATTTGGCCTCAAGAACGCGGGGGCGACTTATCAACGCTTGATGGAAAAAGTGTTTGAAGAACATGTAGGCCGGAATATGCAGGTATATGTGGACGATATGCTTGTTACATCTGTGAAGGCAGAGGACCATTTGGCGAATTTGGGTGAGGCATTTGGGCGAGTAAGACACTACAACATGCGTCTAAATCCTGAGAAGTGTTCTTTTGGGATCCTGGGTGGAAAAGTTTTGGGTTTCATGGTGACGGTCAGGGGCATTGAGATTAATCCTGATAAGTGCAGGGCGATCCTTGAAATGGTTAGCCCATCCACGATTAAGGAAGTGCAACATTTAGCAGGAAAGGTTGATTCTTTGGCTCGTTTCTTACCACACGCGGGTGAAAAGGCAGCCCCATTTTTCAAATGCTTGAAAAAGAGTTCCATGTTCTAGTGGACGCCCGAATGTGAAGAGGCGTTTAGACAGTTAAAGCAGTTCCTATCCAGGCCCCCAATTCTACAAAAGCTAGTACTGGGCGAGCCACTCTTACTCTACTTTTCCATAACAGATCACGCCCTGAGGTCAGTAATCACACGACAAGTTGATGGTGAGCTGCGTATGTAAGTATAGATAGCAACCTGAGAGGGGGGTGAATCAGGGTTGCACGATTTTCGCCTTAACAAAATTATTACTTTCAAGATAATGGTGTTCACAAAACGACAATTGTGATTGCAGCGGAATTAAGGATTACTTGAAAGTAAAAGATGAAGGATAGAGGAAATCACACACGAAATTTATCCTGGTTCACCTTCTATCCACCGAAGGCTACGTCCAGTCCCTCAAGAAACCCCTTGAGGATTTTTCCACTATTGATTAAACTTCTTACAAGTGTTTACACCAAGTACTTAAGAGTTTCTATCAACAACCCTGAAAGCAAACCACTTTCAGTCCCTGAAAGCAAACCACTTTCAGATAATCAACCTTCACTGAACCCTACGGTGAATTATTCACTCAATCAGAATGAAGATGAAGAAGAAGAAGAAATTCTAACTGGCTGAATCAATCCTTTGATACAAGATAGGATTGATTGTAGGAGTTATGCTTTTAGGCTCTGAAGCATATGAAGGCTCTTTTGATTCTGAGTTCTTCAATATTTGAACAGCATGTGTGTTCTTTTACAATGAAGAATAATGAAATCAGAATATAGGCTCTTTGAAAGTTTAAGAACAAAGCTTAAATGGATATGAAAGAGTTGTTCACATGAGTTTTTGGCCTATGTCGTGTGTTCTGTGTTACTGGACTCAAATAGACTATTTATAGGCATAAGGGATCATCCATGAACCAACACAACCCTTCCCAAACGATTTGAGACACAATGGTTCATGAAATAATGCAACTTCTCGAGCATGTAATCGATTACAATACTTAGGTAATCGATTACACTAAGTGACCGTTGCTGTTTGAATTTCAAATTCAAACATGTAATCGATTACAAGCAAGCTGTAATCGATTACATGCCTTTGTGTAATCTATTACCTTAATGGTGTAATCGATTACACTCAAGTCCATTTTCCAGAAAATGAAACTTTAAGATTCCCTTGAGTTTTCCTACCAGTTTTAACTTATGAAAAGGTTAAACTCAAATACTTTTAGATGTCTTAGAGCCTTTATGCTCAAAGAAGCCTTGGAAGCGTAACTTACCTAATTACATAAGACTTAGTTAATCTTGAACCCTTGAGATTGCTTGAGACATGTTGCACCGGTTCTTCTAAGTCTTCTTTTCTTCTTTTTGTTCACGAGTTTGACGTCATCAAAACCTCAGCCAGGGTCAGGAGCAAGACCTTCTTCACAGCGTATTATTTATTTTGTAAGTCATACATTGCAGGGCGCGGAGAAAATATACCAGAGAATTGAGAAAGCAACTTTGGCGGTCTTGATCACAGCTCGTCACTTACGGGCTTACTTTCAGAGTTTCCAGGTGAAGGTAAAACGGATCTACCACTAAAGCAGGTTTTGCAGAAACTTGATCTTTCGGGGCGTCTAATGGGTTGGTCTGTTGAATTATCAGAGTATGGTTTGATCTACGAGGCGCGGGGAAAGGTCTCGCCCCAAAGGCTAGCATAGTTTGTAGCAGAACTGACTACGGCGAGCGAGGAGCCAGGCTCAAACATGTGGATTTTACACATAGACGAGTCATCTAACTCGCGTGGCAGTGGGGCGGGTATAATCCTGAGTGGCCCAAATGAAATTCAAATTGAGAAATCCTTAAGATTTGATTTCAATGTTAGCAATAATCAGGCTGAGTATGAGGCATTGATAGCGGGCTTGGTTCTAGCCAAAGAGCTAGAAATTGAGACACTGGAGATCCGGAGTGATTCCCTATTGGTCACCAATCAGATAAAGGGCGTTTATCAGATCAAAGATCCGTTACTTGAGAAATACCTGAGTCGAGCACAGGACTTGATGAAGGGAATTCAGAGCGTGGGGATCAGTTATGTACCCTGAGAAAAAAACCAGCGAGCTGATATGCTCGCCAAGCTAGCAAGTACTAGGCGAGCAGGAAATTACCGGTCCGTCATTCATGAAATAATCCATACACCCAGTATAGAAAGCGCGGAGCAGGTGTGTGTCGTGGCTGAGGAAGACACTTGGATGTCTCCTATAATTGAAGTTTTGACCAAAGCCTCCACGAGCGCGTCCGGCATCACACCAGACAGAAGGCGACCTGCCAGTTATTTTACAATAATACAGGGCGAGCTTTGATACTAATAAAACCACACAAGAAAGGGGGGTTTGAATTGTTTGTGTGATTTTCAGCTTCTTTTTCGAAAAACAACAGTTATAAGTTCGAAAACGTTTGTTAAAGAGTGTAGCGGAAATTATTCTAAAACTAAACAATAAAGCACGCAAGATGTTTATCCTGGTTCACCCCCTTAATCGACAGGGCTACATCCAGTCCTTGGCTTAACCAAGATTTTCACTATTTTATCAAAATAGTACAAGTGCTCTCAGGGACTTCTCCCAGTATTCTGAGGACTACTCCTTTACAAGTATTCTAGCAGGAATCCTCCCAGTTTTTTTTTCAAGAAGAATTGGTTTCTACAAAATCTCTTCGGTAAGAGTGGGTAGACAATATGAAGAACGGATTATAGAGAGAATAAACAAGTTGATTCTCTGAAGGGCTTTGTGTGAAAGAGGTGATAGACAAATCCGCAAGTCTACGGTTGAATATCGCATAATACAAAAGATATCGATCCCACAAGGATAGGTGTCTTATTATTAACTTGTTTAGAACTTAGTGCAAGAAAATAAAGGTTTGTTTTGATTTGAGTTTGTTTGGAACAAGGACAAGCATAAGCATAAATAAAATAGAAAAGATGATGATAAGAATTAAGCACTTGGGTTGAATTATATAGCTAATAAAATATGCTAGCAAACTCCAACCTTATTTCTGAATTTTAAAGCCAAGTTCATGATGATATAGCCTATTATTTCAACAAGTTAATTCCTTACAAACGTAGAACTTTCTTCCTAATTACTAAACTCAATTCCTTGCAATTTAGTTAATTAAGAAGAAAATGAAGATGAAGTTCAGGCCAACATGAAGCTAAGTCTATCCTAATTCCTTAGTGATATATCATATAGCCTCTTTTAAGTCTTATTTCCCTTACTACTTACCAATTTCCATTGTTATAAGAAGTAAGCAAAAACGCTTGTGATCATCAAGATAACACTAAGAACAAGGAAGTAAAACATGAACTTATAGCAATATTATTCAGAAGAGTAGAAGAGAACTAAAACATAAATTAAAAGCTAAAACAACCCAAGTAACTTAATATAAATTAGCCAAGCATGGCTAATAGAAACATTGGATTACCCTGGACTAGGAGCTCAAGAATAGCTTCCCACAATTCTCAAGAACAATGCTCTTAAGGGAGAAAGAAGAATACTTGTTGTATTCTGTAGAGGTGTGTTTTTTAAAAGGGATAAACACTCCTATTTATAGAAATAGTGGAGGAGTTGATGGCCATTATGGCCTTCATTGGCCACCAATTAACTTCTGAAAACTCCTTCCCACTACCATCAATTCTCCACTCATCCTTTTTCTCATGTGCAAAATAGAAGTGATGCTTCATATTCAAGCTTTTCACTTTTGGTCCTCTCTTTGTTAGCACTTCATTTCTGGCCCTTCAAATCCTTGAAACTTCACTTTCAATCCTCCACTCTTGAACCTTTGCACTTTTGGTCCTTCCTTTCCTGAAACTTACAAATCGGTCCCTGGACAAAAATGATAATTCTACCAGCCTTCCTAAAAAATATAAAAATAACTATAAAAAATTCCTAAAAATATAAAATAAAGTTTAAAAACCAAATAAAAGCTAATCTATATGCAAAATGCAAAATAAACATAAAATCTATATAAAAAGAATAAAATTCCTATATGAGACTCAAAAATAACAAAATAAAAAGACTAAAAAGACCCTAAAAATATCATACAAAATCCAGTCATCACACTACTATACCCAACGACAGCTTGTCCTCAAGCGACAAAACTTAAAGAAAAACTCGTCCCTGAGTTTAGAGAAAGTTTATCCGATTAAAACATGAAGCACAAGATACTTTTCCAAGAAAACTTAGCGGATTTTGAAGACATGCATGTTCCACAGATATTAATCAAGAAAGTTAGGCTTGGCTTTTTAACATGTTGAGTTCATCAAATTAAGCCACAAAAAGATATTCTCCATGAAAAACAAGAAAGCTTGATAATTCTGCCTATCATTCAAATCAAAACTGAAACCATGCAACTAAGTAATTTTGAAGAGATTTTTGAAGGTTGAAACTTGGCCATAAGGTTGAACAATCAAGGTGTGGATTTCAAGAACTTGGCAACTCTATTGGCTTGACTCAGAATCTGTTGTTAAGTAATTTTTGTTTGACTAAGAGCTTCAACAATTCAACACAAAGGTTCTCTCAATTTTTTGGAACAAAGTAGTGGAATGTATGGGATGAATGAATTGAATTTTACTCTCCTCATACTCTTTCTCACCCCACCACTTCATTATTTTTTTTTTTTTTTTTTTTCATAAGGCACATACCTTATTTTTTCATTTTTTTCTTTTTCTTTTTTTTTTAGAGAGAAACCCGACATACATAGCTCTAGCAATTTCAGCTTATGACTCACACTAACAACTTAAAATATCACACAAAGTAAGCTCCAAAGAATGACTCTTTTAAGGCTCAAAAAGGGGCTACTAGTGGACTTTAAATTTCAAGCAAGAATCTGAGTTTTCAAAAATGCCTATAATCTCTTCTCAACTTACAAAGTATACAAAATCCCAATCAACATGCAACACAAGGCAGAAAAATCTTACAATCATGCAATCAGAGTCCTTAACTCTCAGAAAAACATAGGGTAAGTGGTACCCTTTCTAGAACTCATAAAAACTTTGCCAACAACCAAACAAACAAGATGTCCAAATCATTTCTAACAGCATGCAATCCTAACCGCATCAAAACATAGAACCTTTTAAGAAATAGTTCAATCAAATAAAGCATTCACAGAGCAATAGAAGCATTCAGACTGGATAAAGAACTTAAGACCCATGCAATTTAAAAACCTAAAAGCAAAAATAAAAACTAAAACTAAAAATGAAAAAGAAAAACTAAAAAGCTGGCACAACACATGTGAAGAAGGTCTTGCTCCTGACCCTGGCTGAGGTTTTGATGACGACAAACTCATCAACAAAAAGAAGAAAAGAAGACTTAGAGGAAACAGCGCTACAAAGTCTATCATATACCTAGAAGTCCTAGTTTAGGTGAGTTATGCTTCTAAAGGTCTATTAAAGCATAAAGGCTCTTAAAACACCTAAACTAATCAAGCTAAGTGTTTTCATAACTTAAAAGAAGTAGAAAACCTTCAGCCGATCTCAAAGGATCAAGTTTCTGGAAGTTGGACTTCAGTGTAATCGATTTCAGCCTTCTGGTAATCGATTACACCTAGGCAAGTAATCGATTACCCATTGCTTGTAATCGATTACATGTTTGAATTTGAAATTCAAACTGAAACGGCTATTAGTGTAATCGATTACACTAAGTGATGTAATCGATTACCAGAACGAAAAGTTGCATCTTTTCATGAACCATTGTGTCCCAAACCTTTTGGAAAGGGTTGTGATGGTTCAAGGACGTTTCCCTTGCCTATATAAAGTCCATTTGAGTCCAGAACACAATAACACATGAGAATACAACATTGGGCCAAAGCTTTGTCAAAATTAGTTCATCTTTTAGAACTTAAACCTTCAAGAGCCTAAATTCTGAGTTCATGATCTTCATGTTTATAAGAACACTTTAGTTGTTCATATCTTGAGGAACTCAGAATTATATTATGCTTAAAAGCCTTAAAGCATAAATTCTCATGATCAATCCACTTGTATGTTAACGGATTGATACAGCCAATTGTAAACTCTTCTTCATCTCTTTCTGTAAGATTGAGTTTTCACCGTGGTATTCGGTGAAGGGTTGTTGGTACTGAAAGTGTAACACCCCAATTTTGGGTTGAGGATTACATCGAAATTTCACAGAATATTTCTTTTTTTTTTTCAAAACCTCTCAAAACACTCTTCCTTTTTAGAAAGTCAACGTCGCTCATAAGCATAAATAAAGAGTATTAACCCGTACTTTATAAATAAGTTCAATCACCGCGATGTAAATAAAATAGTTAAAGTGGCACCGACATGTGTGCAAGGAAAAACCAAACGTCTTCAACTTAATAGTTACAACTTCAATTTATTAATTTTCTTGCGTCCAAGTCCCCCTTTGAGAATCATTTCCGAATCAACTTTCTTGCACATCATTTCCTTGTGTACCTATGGCGTTAAGCGCCCAAACAAAACAAACAAGGCAACCAAGCAAAAGGGTTAACTCTAGAATCACCAATCAATAACTAGTTACATGGTAATAATTTAATTAAACAGAAAACAGCAGTGAATTAATAGACAGAAACAGCAGTGAATTAATATACAGAAACAGCAGTGCATTAATAGACAGAAACAGCAGTGAATTAATATACAGAAACAGCAGTGAATTAATAGACAGAAACAGTAATAATTTAGTAAACAGCAACAACAACAACAACATTTTTAAACAGCCACAGCAGTAATTTAGTAAAACAGCAACAACAGCAATGTTTTTAAACAGCAACAGCAGTAAAACAGCAACAACAGCAGTAAAACAGCAACAACAGCAATATTTTTAAACAGAAAACAGTAGATATAATTTCAAACAGAAATAGCAGCAACAAATTCAATATTTTCACAAATCCATCAAAAATAGTATACGATATTTAAAACCCATTAATATGCGAAACAAGAGTTTCCAAGAAACTGGCCAATCACGTGATTAACCATCACCCCATTGTCCGTTGGGCATGGTCCCGTGGTTAGCCACCACCCCACCAATCCTTGACGGTCACGTGGTTAGCCACCACCCCACCGCTAACTTACCACGTGGTTAACCACCACCCCACTGTCTCAACGTGCAAAAACACATGCAATGCCCATACAAATATTCATCATGTTAACTACAATGGAACAAGTACAACTCAATATCAACCATTGATATAATATGTTCATCATACTGTCCAAAATTTCCAGCAACAACCATCAAGCATAAATTTGGCATAAAAGTGAAACGGTAAACAACATTGGTACAAACCACATAAGTGAACCTAAAACGAGTTACCCTTACCTCCGAGAGGGTTGCATGCAAGTGTTTCCACACCTTGTAAAACAAACAACCATATACACATACATTATCAATCATGAAGAAAGGTCGGAAACAACTCCTGAGAATTTTAGACCCAAGAAACAAAAACAACAATTTGCTGGCAGGGGCCTAGCGCCCAAGCGTTGGGTTCCAACGCTCAAGCGCTGGGTCCCTGACTGGCAACACGAACTGGGTTGAATGCCAACGCCCAGGCGTTGGGAGTCCAGCGCTCATGCGTTGGCTCCCTGCCAGAAACCCTAAAATCATGTTTTTCACTCGAAAAAAATCATTTTAACCCAAAACCTTTCGAAAACATAAATCTCCCATGTCCAGAATCAATTTTATGGTCCAAAAATTAAGTTTTATACCTCAAAAATAAAAAGGTTCTATTTTCATATAAAAGCCATTTGCACTAGAACTATCGCTAGACGTTGAACCGGAAATGGGGAAAGATTACCAACCTCGTCTAGTGTTTATCAGGGTGAGTTGCACCACGTGTCCAGGGGCCTTCGAGAGCGTAGAGAGGCACGAGCTTGATGCAAAACAAAAGGTTTAGACACAGGAATTAGCCCTAAGGACACTAGAAGGTTGTTCTCAAAAAGAAACTTAGGTTATAGAGGGTTCCAACTGCTTACCGATTTAACCGACAACACGAACTAGAAGGGAGTTGAGAGCAAGGTCTGAGCACCACGAAATTTCTAGAGGTTCAGAGCTTGATCACCACCAAATTAGGAAGAGAGTCGACCAAGAAACAGCAAAATTCAGCAGCACTTCGAGAATCACAGCACAAGGAATTCTAGGCCTTTTTCGGAAAAACTGAGTGGAGGGGCAAGAGAAAGGTGGATGTTCTTAAGACTTAGAATTTTCAGCAATGAGAAGGTGAAGGAGAGAGGAGAGGCACGAAATTCCTCAATGTTTCAGAATAAAACTCCATCATGGCACATTATGGCAAAAACCGAGCATTGAAGTCCCTTAATGCCTCATAACTCTCTTGTCTCCTTTTAAATTCGAAATTTGAAAGTTTTTTGGCACATGTTTAAAATGATTTCAGAATCAAATGAGGAAGAAGCTGCCCCCACCTCCTTCATGAGTCTTAAAACTCCTTTAAATGACATAAACCCCTGGACAAGTCATTTACCACCATCAACCCTCCTTTAAAACCGATATTCCTCACTCAATGCCTGATTTAAGTGCTCTTTACTCCTCTTTAATCTGAATTTTCGAAATTTGAATATAAATTTGATGAGCCACACGAAACTTAATCACAAAAATAAAACTCCTTCATCAAGGTTCGAACCCAAGACATGCTCCTCAAATGCCTAAGTCACAACCACTAAATCGAAGCTCTTTTTGTTGCAACTCAATCAAAACTATTTAGGTGTTCCTTAAGGTGAGCAAACATGTTCCAAACAATTATCGAATAGCCCAAGGCTAGCACTTTATTAATCAACTCGAAATCAATACAATAAAAGAAGTCCAAGGACTAAAAACAATTACATCCAAGTTTAGGGACTAAACTGCAATTACAA
Organism: Acmispon strigosus; assembly: GCA_030819835.1. Taxonomy (NCBI): domain Eukaryota; kingdom Viridiplantae; phylum Streptophyta; class Magnoliopsida; order Fabales; family Fabaceae; genus Acmispon; species Acmispon strigosus. Next base: position 31,284,978 of record JAUAMA010000003.1, on the reverse strand, counting down.
TAAATTAGGGGTCTTACAGAAAGTGGTATACTATCAGGGTGTTGATTGAAGGTGGTTTAGCCTTCAAGGTCTGAGGGTGGTTTGCCTTCAGGAACTGAAAGTGGTTTGCTTTCAGGGGCTGTGGAAAGCGGTTTGCTTTCACAGGATATTGGTAGAAATTCTTAGGGTCCTTGGGTTAAGAACTTGTAAGAGATTTTTATCAACCTCAAGGGGTTTTCTTGAGGGACTGGACGTAGCCTTCGGTGGATAGAAGGTGAACCAGGATAAAACTCTGTGTGTGAATTCTTCTATCCTTCATCTTTACTTTCAAGCAACGCTTAATTCCGCTGCAATCACAACTATCTTGTCGTGATCATCATTATCTTGAAAGTAACAATTTCAATAAGGCGAAAATCGGGGTAACTCTGATTCACCCCCCCCCCTCTCAGGTTGCTATCTGTTCTAACAACACATTCTTTCCACAAATAGTCCAAGAAACCTCAATGTAATTTCAACTTTGAACACTCAAGTTCAAGAGGGTTCTCCTCTCTAGTGCCTATCCTGCAAAATTGAACAAACAGAGTCTTACAAGCAGAATCTTGCTAGACTTGTTAGTCCTCAATCATTTTAAAAACAAGTACAAGGGTTGAAAATGTTCCCACCTAAAACAAACAAGGGTTCTTGAGTTCCCAAAGAACAAAGCTCAAACCAATTATAAAAGCAAGGGAAAACTCAAGAATCCCAAAACTTTTCAAAAACTGGTGGTCACAAAATTATTTATATACAAAAAAAAAATTAGAAATAAAAATGAAAAACAGAAAACTGCCCGAGCTCTAGCGCTTGAGCGTTGGGTTCCCAACGCTTGAGCGCTGGAATTAAAATAAAAACTGGGCAAGAAACAGGGGCTCAACGCATGGGCGTTGAGCCTCCATCGCTTGGGCGTTGGGGTTCCTGCAACTATTTATTCAACATAATAAAATAAAATAAAATATGCACTTGGGTTGTCTCCCAAGAAGCCCAATGTTATAGTCTTTGGTAGATTTTTCACTAATCAATTCTCAACTGGGTCTATCACAAAATTCGTTAGACCCCGCAAATCATGCAAATTTTGGCACAAATACATCATGGTGCCCAATAAATTTTAAGCCAACAAGGCAACAATATTCAAATTAAAAATGGAAGAGATAAATAAATTTTCCCTTCCTTGTTCTTTGCCTTGCTCTTCTGAACCTATAACATAGGTCCCTTGAGGTTCTTCTTCCTCCATCTCCAATTTATCTTCAAAGACAAATTCTAAAATGGAGGTTTCTTTCACCTCCTTTTGTTGAACCACGAGTTCATTTTCATGAACGGGTAGTTGTTGCTCATCCCCAGGCTGCCTTCTTAGAATGCTTTGTATTCTTCCTTGAATAATCTCCCTGGCCTTACATTCTTGCTCAGGACTTGAAAAAAATCCGGTTTTGCGCTTGCAATCTAATTGAGAGTAAAACTCGTCAATTAGAGTGAAGACATCTTGCTTCTTCTTCTTCTCATATTCCTTCTCAAGGTTTACCCGGATTTTTGCCTCCCTTTGTTTGAATGTTTCAGCCATAACTGTACCTGACAATACTCAGCAACCAAAAATTAGCAGCACCAGTTCATCACACAGATAATAAAAAAAAATTATATTAAAAAAAAACAGCGCTAAACAAATTAATAAAAAGAACTTGAACAGAACCTATCCCCGGCAATGGCGCCAAAAACTTGATAGACAAATCCGCAAGTGTACGGTTGAATATCACATAATACAAAAGATATCGATCCCACAGGGATAGGTGTCTTATTATTAACTTGTTTAGAACTTAGTGCAAGAAAATAAAGGTTTGTTTTGATTTGAGTTTGTTTGGAACAAGGACAAGCATAAGCATAAATAAAATAGAAAAGATGATGATAAGAATTAAGCACTTGGGTTGAATTATATAGCTAATAAAATATGCTAGCAAACTCCTACTTTATTTCTGAATTTTAAAGCCAAGTTCATGATGATATAGCCTATTATTTCTACAAGTTAATTCCTTACAAATGTAGAACTTTCTTCCTAATTACTAAACTCAACTCCTTGCAATTTAGTTAATTAAGAAGAAGATGAAGATAAAGTTCAGGCCAACATGAAGCTAAGTCTATCCTAATTCCTTAATGATATATCATATAGCCTCTTTTATGTCCTATTTCCCTTACTACTTACCAATTTCCATTGTTATAAGAAGTAAGAAAAAACACTTGTGATCATCAAGATAACACTAAGAATAAGGAAGTAAAACATGAACTTATAACAATATTATTCAGAAGAGTAGAAGAGAACTAAAACATAAATTAAAAGCTATAACAACCCAAGTAACTTAAAAGAAATTAGCCAAGCATGGCTAATAGAAACATTGGATTACCCTGGACTAGGAGCTCAAGAATGGCTTCCCACAGTTCTCAGGAACAATTCTCTTAAGGGAGAAAGAATAATACTTGTTGTATTCTGTAGAGGTGTGTTTTTTACAAGGGATGAACACTCCTATTTATAGCAATGGTGGAGGAGTTGATGGCCATTATGGCCTTCATTGGCCACCAATTAACTTCTGAAAACTCCTTCCCACTACCATCAATTCTCCACTCATCCTTTTTCTCATGTGCAAAATAGAAGTGATGCTTCATATTCAAGCTTTTCACTTTTGGTCCTCTCTTTGTTAGAACCTCATTTCTGGCCCTTCAAATCCTTGAAACTTCACTTTCAATCCTTCACTCTTGAACCTTTGCACTTTTGGTCCTTCCTTTCCTGAAACTTACAAATCGGTCCCTGGACAAAAATGATAATTCTACCAGCCTTCCTAAAAGATATAAAAATAACTATAAAAAATTCCTAAAAATATAAAATAAAGTTTAAAAACCAAATAAAAGCTAATATATATGCAAAATGCAAAATAAACATAAAATCTATATAAAAAGAATAAAATTCCTATATGAGACTCAAAAATAACAAAATAAAAAGACTAAAAAGACCCTAAAAATATCATACAAAATCCAGTCATCAAGAGGATAAGAGTAGCACTCTGTGAAGAACTTCACACTAGTTGGCGACTGAACTCAGATAATAAATAAGTTGAAACTGCTGAGTGTTTGGCTTAGAGAGATTGGATTGCAGATGATAAACTTAGAAAGTTTGAATGCTTTGGTCGTGTAAGATTCGCCAAATTGAATCTGGTGCCAAGTCCTCTATTTATATCTTCAGTAGGATGATCAATGGGACCTTTGCTGAAGATTTGAAGATAATTTCGTTTGAATTTCTCCTCTATTGTAAGTAATGAATACTTTTGCATCTTCTGCTTTAATAAATGCAATCTGCCATGCATTTAATGCTTCTTTAATGGTGGAGGATGATATCGTCTGGTTCTTCAATGCATTTTGCCTTGAACTATAACTTCTGCAATTAATGCTCATGCATTCCAGCTAAGGGAGCCATTAATGTTCTGATCAGAAGATTTGAATTTGAACATTGAGGAGATACGATGATCAGAAAGAGTCTCCGCTGATTCCGCAAAAGCAACTTGAATTAAGGAATGTCAGAAGATTTGAATTTGCAAGGAATAAAGAACTTAATTCTGTCTTTTTCGCCATTAATGCTCTGAAAAGACAAGTGGTGCTTGACAGCTCATCCTAGGTTGAACAAACGATCACCTCCTGATTTTTCTTTTGCACTAGTCTTCAAGTGTTGTTTAGTCAACCAAACATTCTGTCCAGGATTTAGATGTACTTTCCTTCAGATGAACCCAATGACCAGACGTTTATCATATCCGGACGGACTCTCAGAGACAGACGTTGTCAGCTGGCGGACTGATTCTCAAGGGCTGTAGCCGGACGGATTCTTCTACTATCCTTTACTTGAACATCTGCTTTTGATAATGCTTTGTAGAGGTCCATGCAGTGCTTTTCCAAGTGGAAGGATGTTCTTGAGCATGAAAAGTATTGAGAAGTTAAGAATTCTATTTTGGACAAGATCAATACTTAGCGAAATTTTTATTCATCAAAATATAATAATTCATTAAATTATTTGATTCTAACAAGCTTTACAGGTGAGGCTTCTCAGCGCCTTTACTAAAGTGTGTCTCCGAGCATCAGGCCTAAGAATTAATGAAAGATGTTCATGAAGGGGTGTGTGCCAGCCATATTGGAGGCAAATCGTTGGGCACAAAGGTTCTAAGGGCTGGATTTTACTGGCCAGCCTTAAGGAAGGATTGCCAGGTTTACCTGAAGAAATGTGAGAAGTGTCAGGTGTTCGCAAACTTGCATAGGGCGCCTCCAGAGTTAATGGAGACCATATCCTCACCATGGCCATTCGCCCTTTGGGGGGTTGATCTGGTTGGACCATTTCCCTCTGCCAAATCACAAATCAAATATATTCTAGTGGCGGTGGATTACTTCACGAAATGGATAGAGGCAGAGCCGCTCGCGTCTATTACTTCAGAAAAAATAAAAAAATTCTATTTTCAAAGACTTAGTTGCAGGTTTGGCGTGCCCCAAGTGTAAGACCCTCAAGTTTTGAGTAATTACACTTTGGTCCTTGGAGATTTAATAATTAGGTTTTGGTCCTTTAAGTTTAGATATTTGCATTTTAGTCCTTGGACTAGTTAAGGCTGAATTGGAATTGCGCATTTAAGAGCTTTTAAGGAGGTTTTGGAATTCAAATTTGAAAAGGGAACACGATGGTTCGACTTAGAGGATTATAAGAATATTGTGTTAAGATTTTTAACAATAAGTGTTGTGGCTTAGTGGTTAAGACTTAAGCATTTGATTGGCAAGGCTTGTGTTCGAATCCTAGTGATGTAGATTTTGATTTTAATCAGATTTTTTTATGGTTTAAGGCTAAATTTGAAATGTGAGCTGAAAACAAGATTTAGTGAGGAGTTACAAACATAATTTGAATGGTATTAAGTGGTAATAAGAGAGTTAATGCTTTACCGGGAGTTACAAATGGTAATAAGGTGTTGTTAAGTGAGGTTAATGTCTTGTCCATTGGCTTAATGAGCAATGAAGTGATATATTCTGAATTATGAGGGCCTTGGTCGTGCCTCTCGTCCCTCTCATTTCTGAAATCTTAATTTTTAAAGAATTGCTATCATTCCCTTGCTTCTTCACCCAAAGAATTTCCCAAAAAGACCTAGAACTCTAGTGCTGGTTTTTCTTGAAGAAGTTTTTGAACCTTGGTGCCATTGTGGGTCGATTCTCTTCTTCTATTGTGGTCATCACTCCTGTTTCTCAATCCTCTCTCAAGAACCCTTGAGGTTAGCTTTATCGATAAGTGATCAATCCTTTCTAATTTCCGAGTTTTGGTGAAATTAGGAACCTTTGGATTTTTGGGGAAGAAACTTGTTTATTAGGTCTTGATATGGATTGTAATCATGGAAGAATTTCATTTTTGAAAGGAATTGGTTAAAAATGGAGTTTCGGGTGATAAACATGATTTTTAGGGTTTCTGGCAGGGAGCCAACGCATGAGCGCTGGACTCCTAACGCCTGGGCGTTGGAATTCTGCCCAGTTCGTGTTGCCAGACAGGGACCCAACGCTTGAGCGTTGGAACCCAACGCTTGGGCGCAGGGCCCCTGACCGCAAGTTGCTGTTTTGCTTGTTTTGGGTTTAAATCTTTTAGAGTTGTTTTCTGGTCTTTTCCTTGGTTGTTGATCATTGAACACATATGTTATCATGATAGGTTGGAGGACAAGACCAAGAAAAGGAGTAAAAGGTAAGGGTAACTCGTCTTAGGAATTCTTTATGTTGATTGTGATTGTTTTTATATGTTGACGCTTGTGAATTCTGCTGTGGTGATTTGAGAAACTATTCTGGAATTTTATTGACCATATGACATGCTGTTTATATTGTGAGTTGATGCCTTCTATAATTGTGGCTTAGTGTTAGTGAAAAACGATATGATGAGATAATTTAGAGAAGAGGAATTGTAGTTTTCATTTGTTGGGGCTGATAGCGATGAGATGGGTTTTAGTCTCATGTGATCGTGCCTGAGAGCGATGAGATGGGTTTTAGTCCCATGGGATCGTGGTTAAAGGTGATGAGATGGGTTTTAGTCCCATGTGATCGTGCCTAAGAGCGATGAGATGGGTTTTAGTCCCATGGGATCGTGTCATAACATGTAGTTGCATTGGAGGATCCATAAGTATGGGACGTGATGGAGAGCAAAGGAATGTGAACGTTATTGTGTTGACGTGATTGCGTGATGTGCCTTCTTAATTGTTCATCATTGTTTATGTTGTCACAATTGAATTATTGTATTATTCTTGTTTTCGAGTTAACCCTTCTGCTTGTTTGTTTTGATTGATTGAGCGTTTAACGCCAAAGTGAGCCAGGATGACGAGGCTCAGGATGATCGCCTGGATGCCGGACAAATGATGGAAAGGGAATCAAAGACTTGAGGACTCTTTGGGCGTAAATCTTGTTTCCACGCTTTTAGCACCTGTTGTGCGACGTTATTTATTTTTGAAATATCTTTAGCACATGTTATTTACTTTTGAAATATCTTCCGCTTTTAGCACATGGCGTTCGACCTAGAATCGCTAACACGTTCAGTCACGGCGCACGGGCTAGTGACGAGGTCGGGATCGTAGTTATCCGAGCAAAGCCCGCCTTAGTGTTTAATAAAGCTTTTAATGGTTTTGGCGTCGGTGAAGGCGGGGAAGATAGAAGACACTTTAATGGAGACAAGGCCCACTTGGACGGGCGGAGGAAGTGAATCCTCGTAAATGAAAAGTTTTGTGGCAGGGGACAAAGGTGCTTTGTGTTGTTCGTTTGAGGCTCCGACAACGGAGGTGGTGGCGACGGAATCCATTAAAACAAAAGAAGAAGAACAAAAAAAGGAAGAACACGTACTTTTCAGAGAAAGGGGGTGTCCGGAACGGTGGGGAAGACTGAAGCACGGAGGAACAAGGGCACGGGGGGCACAACTCTACAGAAAACACACGTCGGAAATCGAAAAGAGGGGAGAAAGGTATGCCAGAAATCGCACAGAGAATGGAGAAAGGTGGGTAAAACTGAACAGAAGGGGTTTATATAGGCCTTGTGAGAGGAGGCAGAGGAAGAAGAAAGGTTGCAACGGGCAGTTGGACAAGTGTGCAGGTTGAGTGGAAATTAAATAAGAGCGAATCCCGAAGTTGCAATTCAGTCACATCATTGGGGCGCACCGCCCGAAGTGGGGTTATTTTCCAAGGGTAATGATTGCATTGAAAGCCAAAACGGCGCGTAGGCATGCAACCCTAAGCAAGAGTACATCAAGGGTCAGAGAATTGGCGTGACAAGAAAGAAATGACAAGTCATTGGACAATTGTGGATAGGGCGAGCCCCCCCCCCCCCCCCATGCCCAAAGCAAAATGGCGAGTCAAAATAAAAGTAAACAGGACAAGCGAAAACAGATAACGTGACGGGGTGAGCATCCTCTATCTAGCATGGCGGCCAACTCTCCACCAAACGGACGCCCTTATAATGGAAACGACTCCAGAATGTGAAGGCTTATGTAGACTTGTGGGCTGGTTACAGCGCACGGGGGCAGGGCGACTACTCCTGGGCGTCTCAAAACATTTCACAATAGACGACAAGCACCTCACAACAATCAGGGTTCACGCCATAACAACGGCGTATTTATTCCCCACGTCCACGCCTTAAGCGACTCATTCCTCTATAGGATGTTGTACTCTTTTTCCTTCGCCAGGTTTTTATCCCACTGGGTTTTTCCTAGGAAGGTTTTAACGAGGCACATCCTGTAGGGGTGACCGCCCAAAGGAAGCGTTGGTTGGAACTCCAGGGTGAATGATGACTGGATTTCATATGATGTTTTTAGGGTCTTTTTAGTTTATTTTATTTTCTTTTTATTGAGTCTCATATAGATTTTTGTACATTTTATTAAGATTTTCTATTCATTTTTGCATTTGCATATAAATTAGCTTTTATTTGTTTTTTTAAACTTTATTTATATATTTTTAGGTTTTTTTATTAGTTTTTAGTCTTTTTAGAAAACTGGTTGAATTAAGCATATTTGTGGGGACCAAGGTGCAAATTGCAAGAATTGGAGGACTGAAAATGAAGGCAGAAGATGAAGCACCATTGCTTCACCTTGATTAAAACATGTGCTAAATGAAGAATTGAAGAGGAATTAATCACAAAGGTGAAGGGTTACAAAGTTAATGGAGAAATAAAGCACTAATGACTTGTTTACCATGTGCTAAATAGAAAGAATTCAAGTGCTGCAGCAGTTTTGGAATAGGGAAGAAGCCACATCAATGCCATCAAGTCCATGCCATCAAAGAGCCAAGAAGAGAAGAAGAATATGAAGCAAAGCGACGCCAATGCTTGAGCGTTCGAAAGCCAACGCTTGAGCGTTGGCACGTGGCAGAATTTGTTATAAATAGGGCCTTTGCTTTCACTTGTAAACACCCCTTACTTCAGAATACAACAAGTATTCTTCTTTCTTCCTTGAGAGCATTGTTCCTGAGAATTGTGGGAAGCCATTCTTGAGCTCCTAGTCTAGGGTAATCCAATGTTTCTCTTAGCCATGCTTGGCTAATTTCTTTTTAAGTTCTTGGGTTGTTTTTAGCTTATAATTATGTTTTAGTTTTCTTCATCTTTATTTTTGAATAATATTGCAAGTTCATGTTTTATTTCCTTGTTCTTCATTTATCTTGATGTACACAAGTGTTCATTCTTATTTCTTATGTCAATGGAAATTGGTAAGTAATAAGGGAAATAGGAATTAAAAGAAGCAATATGACATGTCACTAAGGAATTGACTTTGCTTTATGTTGGCCTGAACTCTATCTTCATGTTCTTATTTAATTAACTAAATTGCAAGGAATTGAGTTTAATAATTAGAAATAAAGGTCTACAATGTGTAAGGAATTAACTTGTAGAAACCATAGGCTAGAGCATCATGAACTATTGTTTTAAAATTCAGAAATAAGGTAGAGGTTTGCTGGCATATATTATAAGTTATTCAATTCAACCCAAGTGCTTAATTTCCATCATCATCTTATCTTTATATTTATTCTAATCCAAGTCCTTGTTCTAAACAAACCAAAGTTAAAATCAAATTTAATTTTCAGCACAAATTCTAAACAAATTGATAATTGGACACCTATCCCTGTGGGTTCGATATCTTTTATATTACTTCAATAATCAACCGTACACTTGCGGATTTGGTCATCAGTGAACATTTCTCGAAGACACTTCTCGTCTTCATGTTTCAGACTACGTGTCTTGTGGGCTTGTGGGCTAGCGTCCATTATTGAGAAGACCTTTCAAAGACTAGTTAAAGACACTTCGCTTTCAGGCTTCAAGCTCGGTGTCTTGTGGGCTGGTGGACAGGGTGAGCGCCCCACGACAGCTAGAGGGCGAGCTACATCAGCGAAGGGCGGCCTTGGACGACAACCTCAGGGGCACATTTGTAATACATAAGGAGGTAAACTTTGTAACCTATTGAGCCTGATCTTTGAGGCCCATAGGCTTAGTCTGAATTAAATGTCATTTATGGCTTTCCTTCCTATAAATAGCCAAGGGAGGCTCATGTAAAAGGGTTCACAATTTTCTCTAACAAGATTATAGCCTTACTTCTCTCCTATATTGTCTCCTTCCGAGAACAGGAACACCACCATTGCTTGGTCCCGATGTACGACTCTATTGCAATTAACCCCTGCTATAGTCCTACTTGCGAAGAAAACAGGCTAGGTCTTTCACTCTTCTTCATGCTATGCCTAGTTTGACATTTGATTTGAGTTTCATATGCTTTCTGAGAAAATGTAAGAGGAAGAGATTTGGGATTGTTGTGAAGTTGAATTTTGAGGGAATTGCTATTAATTCCTGTATATTTGTTTTCTTCAAGTTTTATGGCTCTTTGAGTCGTTCTAAATTTCTAATGCTTGCTCATGGTTTTGTAGGGTTCAATGTTGTTTGAACTGTTTGGCAAAAAGGCTATGACTGATAGTGCTGCATTTCTTAAGTTTATTTTATAGTATATGAGAGCTTAGACATCTTTGTCATGTTTTTTTTGGATTGAATTAACTTTCCTATAACAAGAACTGAGCAATATTTCTGTCATTGTAAATCTAAGCTCATTGAATTTATGGAGGAACATATAAACCCTTTTTCTATTTTGATAGTGTAGCACTGTCACACATTCAGGTGGCTGATGGGATTTAAACTTACTTTGCCTGTTAAAGTGGCTAAGTTATTCCAGTAGCTAAAAAATGTAACTTTGAGTGAATTACTATAATCTTCTTCATGTTGTGTTTCCTGTGCGTACGGTTACCATCATAGAAACTACCAAGTCTCATAAGCCATCTTTGTTCATTTCATTTTGAGATATCTAGTCATTTTTCCAGTGGTAGTTCTTCATACATTAGGTGTGAAATGTTTACCAAATATGCGGTTTGTTAATGGTAATGCTTCTCAAGGGAGATGCTTCTTCTTTTTAAAGCAGTTGTTTCAGGTTATGTACAAGTTTATTGGCATCTATTGAATAAAAATTTCTGCTATTGCTGCTAAAGTTGGTTTTGCCTTTAAAGCATCAAAGTTGGTTTTGCCTCTAAAGCATTTTGGGGAAGGCTCATGATGCATGTAGCTGACTCAGCCTAGTGGGAAAAGGCTTGAGTGGTATGATAATGATGATGTTAATGGGCTGAATAAAATATATAGTTAAAAGGGAATGATTACAGATAATGGTGGAGTAAAATGAATTGCAATTATTCGGAAATGTAACTTTGTCTTACTTTTTCAAGCCAAGCTATGGAAGGACTACAAGTTTTTAATGGTCTGGAGTGTAAGATAGCTTGCAGTTCTTCTAAGGTATTGAATATCATAGTTACTTCTACCAATTTTGTCAATATATGTCTTTCTTCCCTCTAGCCTAGAGTAATTCTTCCTTGACCCCTAGCAGGGAATCTCATTATAGTTCCTAAATATCTTTCTCTTTCTCATATCCCACTCTCCTTTAGTTCTTTTCCATCTTTACTGTTCTAATTTTGCACATCTTGCTGAGTATGCATTTTATTAGATTATTTATGTTGGATTGTGTTTTTGAACTGGCAGTCCTTAAACTTTCTTATCGGCACCTTTTGCATGTTGTTAGGCTGTGGAGCACGGGTACGTGATTTTTCACGAAGCATCGGCACCGAGTAGACATCGAGTGGGGGTGCACGACGGGTACGCGTCGGTACGTACCTAATTTCGCGACCAAACAAAAAACTTGGGTGCGTTTTGGGTATGTTTTGGGGCTCGAACCTCGGTTTTGGTCGGGTGTAAGCGACCAAACACCCAGATCTACTATTGACCGCCGCCAATCAACGAGTGGCTCGGGTTTGAGTTAGGCGGTTCAAGGGTTCATCGGCTCGGGTGCTACGAGTTGCAGATCCAGAAGAAAAAGGATGAGATGATGAGATAAAGCCAGAAGAAAAATCGCGAACTCAGCATAGAGAGAAGAGGAAGAAGCTAGAACCAGAAGAAGCCAGATCGAGAACTCAGCATAGAGAGAAGAGGAATAAGCCAGATCGAGGCCATACAACACCAAACCAACTCAGGCACAGTGAAAAGAGGAAGAAGCTAGATCGAGCCGGTGGGGCAGCCACGCATGGCGGTGGACAGAGAGAAGAGCGTTTACGACGGAGATAAGAGCGATTGCAGCGGAGACAAGGCATTGTAGAGACATGTGCGGCGCTTTTTGGAGAGTGAGTAGTGTGAGAAGAGAGAAGGAGATTCTGGAAAGGGAAAGAGGGTAGCGGCTAGGGTTGGAGAGTGAGTGGTGTGAGAAGAGAGAGAGATTCTGGGGTGGCGGCTCGAGTTGGAGAGTAAGTGGTGTCAGAAGAGAGAAAGGGATTTTGGAGTGGAAAGGGAGAGTGGGTTAGGGTTTGGATGGAGTGGGCTCTTTTTTTCCTACCTCCCTCTCTCACCTTGGGCCAAGCCCTAGAATACAAACCCCTTTTTTTTTCAGACTTGGTTCGGTCGGTTCGGTCGTTTGACAACCCAATCCGATTTCGACCGAACCAAACTGCCTATAATTGACTTTTTTCAACCGAGCCACCTGAGGTCCAAACCGAACTGACTTTTTTCAATTTTATTTCCAATTTGATGCTTTGATGCTCTGGTACTGCACTAGTGTTGTTCTTAGTTGAGAGGATTTTTAATTTAATTTTCAATTTTGAGGTGAAGTATTAAATACTACATGCAATCTAAAATTTTATTTTTTTACTTCACGATATATATAATAAAAAATATATACATTAACGTACCTGTACCTATACCCAATATTTTTTTTAAATATCGTATCGCGTACCCGGTACCGTACCCATACCCGTGCAACATAATTATTAGGTGTCATGTTTTAGATATCGATGATGCCTTATATTGAAGGGAAGTAAAAGAAAATTCTTGCATCGGAGGAGTTCGTGCAATGATCAGACAAAGTCTTCAAACATTTGTTCAAATTTAACCTGGCTGATTTATACATACAGGTCAGTCATGCATTCCATTTTGTTAGAAGAGATTGATAAGTGTCATAATGTGGCAGAAGTGCTTGAGTTGGAAAAATCAAGTGGTGTAGGGAAAAAACTTGTTGTCCACGTTAAGGTTGAAGATCAAAGTACGAAAGACTCCTCGGGCAATGAATATGCTGCAAACCGTACTGACCGTTTTGATTGCACAGATGCATTTACGACTGACAAGGTCCGTGTATGTCTTTTTCTTAGTACGTTTTGAAGAAATGGTAAGTGTCTTATGTGTTTCCATTTTCTACAGATATTCCAAAATTGACATGAGCTCATTGATGGGCTCGGATAGTCGGGAAGGAGAATGGTTTTGTTGTCGTTATTAAGAAGTCTAACTGTGGAAGCCTCAAAAGGAAAGAACTATTGACGCTAGGTTGTGAGCGTGGAGGGAAATACAAACCGTACAAGGGCAAGCTGACAAGCAAGAGCACTGGAACAAGAAAGTGTGACTGTCCTTTTAAGTTAAGAGGGAGACCCAGGAAGGATGACGGATGTTGGAGGCTGAAGGTGTTGTGTGGATTTCATAATCATGCAAGGGCACAGTCGTTGGTAGGGTACACATTTACCGGATAATTGACCCGTGATGAAAAGCTAGTGCTACACGACATGGTGGATAACAGAGTTAAACCTGGACAAATGCTAGTGGCGTTGAAGGATAAGAATCCTGATAATATGACAACAATTGACCAAATATACAACGCATGAAAAAGGTACAAGAGAACAAAGAGGGGTCCGTTGACTGAGATGCAGAATTTGATGCAATTTTTGGAACGTGACAGATATGTTTATTGGCATCAGAAGGATGAAGCAACTGATGTGGTCGAAGATATCTTCTTGTCACACCCTCGTGCGATTGAGTTGTTCAACCTTTTCCCTCATGTTGTGCTTTAATTCAAGAGCTTTAAATCATGTGTGTTTTTTTCATACGTTGTCACTGCTTATCTCGTGTGTGTGTGTGTGTGTGTTTATTTCGTTCAGGGCCGAAGGCGTTCATGCAGCTTTAAAGCTCACACTTAAGGATAGCAAGGGTGATTTGTGTTCTTGTTGGACGGCGATGAACAAGCAAACCGTATTGCAACACACGAAGATTATGTCATCATTCGAGCATAGTATCTTTGTAAGAGACCACAAGTTCAAGGACAGGTTTTACAAAAGCTTGCAAGGATTTGTGTCCAAGAAAGCTCTTAAATTGCTTGCAAAGGAAAGAGCTAGGGTGGACAGAGTTGGGGTTGATAGTTCCGTCTGTGGCTGCACTCTAAGGAGAACACATGGCTTACCTTGTGTATGTGATCTTGCAAGGTATAGCTACATACCTTTGGCGTCAGTTGATTATTTCTGGAGGACAATGTCTTGGGCAACATTTGATCCTTGCCAGGATCCTTCCAATGATATGAACTTGAAGGCTGAGATTGAAGCCATTTGTTACTGATTTGACAATGCAGATCTTCTAGTGAAAAAGGCAATCAAGGAAAAAGTTAGAGAGCTTGCATACCCTGATTCAACATCAATGTGTCCTCCACCTGTTAAGGTGAAGACAAAGGGGAGAAAAAAAGGAGAAGCAAAAGGGTCAACCAAACGTAGTCCTTCTTACTTTGAGTTGGCTGATGACTTCATGAATTCCGTTCATGGTAGAAACTATACTAATCCCTCTGTGAATGCATCAACACCCGTTCCTACTCCGCCTGTTCCTACTCTGCCTGCTCCTACTCCGCCTGTTCCTAAGTGGACGTGTTCTAAACCATCCAAGGCTATAAAGCCTATGCCTAAGAGTGGACGACCGAAGAAGCTGAAAGAAGTAACATTGAAGGATAAGATGCACATCAAATTCCATCCTCACATTGCGGATATCATCGATGTCACTGGAGATGGTAATTCTGGTTTTAGGGCCATAGCGGCCTTGATAGGTAAGGGTGAACACATGTGGCATGAGATTCGAGAAATGATGGTTCAGGAGTTGATGAAAAGGGGAGAAAAGTATACCGCAATGTATGGAGCAAAGGAGTCGCAAACTATTTTGAATGCATTGATAGTGGCCCCGAAAGGGATGGTCACTGAAGAAAAGTGGTTGACACTTCCGAATATGGGATACGTTGTTGCAACTGCATTTCATGTTGTGCTCATTACACTGTCCAATTCAGGTTGTACGACTTTTTTACCGCTTACAGGACCAATACCCTCGATGCACAAAATTATTATGCTTGGTCATGTTAACAAAAATCACTGGGTCTAGGTATTAATTCAAACTAACGTTTCTTATATCAAATTGGATTTCAAAATCAGTGACTGGATCTATTATGTGTGTAGGTCAAGTTAAATGATGGACATCCAGTACCACAAACAGCACAATGGAGGTATTACAGTGACGCAAATGTTGTTGCGTGGGAATTCCCATACCTGGACCAGATGAACAAATACCAAAAAGAGCTTGAAGATCAACACCAAGGAAAAGAGCAAGTAGTTGTAGATCTAACGCTTGATGGATAACTACGTAAAGGATTGATTGGATTGTTTTGTAATCATTTCACCTGCCATGTTTTGTAGACTCTTGAGTTTTCATTAATGCCATCGGGTGGATGCAAATTTATATATTCTGCAATGTGTTACATTTCTTGTATGCAATGACAAAAAATATCTTCATATGCAACTAGGTTAATAACAGATATTATTCTGTACTGAAGTAAAATTATATTAAAACCGGTCGCACTTCAAAGTGCGAATAAGGTACAACAGGTCGCACATTAAAGTGCGACCATTTATAAAATACATTATTCTTTGAAAAAATTCTATTATTTTAATGTCAATTGCACTTTGAAGTGCGAATAAGGTCTTACAGGTCGCACATTGAAGTGCGACCATTAAAAAAAGACATTATTTTTTAAAAAATTTCTATTATTTTAATGTCAATCGCACTTTGAAGTGAGAATAAGGTCTTACAGTTCGCACATTGAAGTGCGACCATTAAAAAAAGACATTTTTTTAAAAAAAATCTATTATTTTAATATCAATCGCACTTTGAAGTGCGAATAATGTCTTACAAGTCGCACATTGAAGTGTGACCATTAAAAAAATACATTATTTTTAAAAAAAATTCTATTATTTTCTGATTTTTCGTTGGGACTAACTCTTGTTTGTATATCTTTATTGTATATTTTATCAAACTCCCATTTTGTAGCTACATCACAGTTACTTATTTACGTGGGAGCTATTAATATTTTAATCATATTTGGTGTGATGTTTGTTTTCTGTTGAAGATTTTAAAAACTTGATTTAATTCTCCAATTTAATGTCCAACTAATGGAAAAGTTCAACAATTGAAAAAGTTCAACAACATGTTAATGAAGTCAAGCAATACAAGTCACTAAATGTCGTTGTCAAAGTTACATCACGCTGATAATAGAAGAGCAACAAACTATTGCCTAGAACTAGAACTAGTCGATCCTCGTGAGTTCTGCCGGCGAGACCTCCTATAAACCAGATCACCATGCAAGCTCTGAGACACAACGGACTGTAGGTTTTGGAGGGCTACCCAGGCAGTTGACCCTTCAAGCGGGGCTCCGGAACTCATCGGGTCAAGGGCAATGTCCACGTACTTCTGAAAAAGCGTGAACGGTCCCTAAGTAAGACCAATGTTAGTTGAATATCAAAAATGGATTCATTATCTATAAACAAAACAATTTAAAGAATAACTTACAACATCAGAGGCGGTAGCCAACTCCCTGTTTTCGGGCGGTATCATATATGGATGTGAGACCTGGCGAAACCATGGCAGGTAACCGGGCGCAGTCTGTGATGGAGATAAAGCACGGCAAGTGGGTCGAAAAACGTACATGTGGTACATGGCCCACATCTGGTTGATCAACTCACACGTTGGTGCATCACATACAAGGTCGGGTGGTATGGCTTGTATGAATCCAAACTGCCGCAATACTCTCTGCGGCTGGTGAGGGTATAATGTTCCAGAGAAGCATAGCCATCCGCAGTACAGTGAGATCTCATCAAAAGGCCACGCGGCCCGGTGCTGATTGTACGGAGTCCACAACACAATGTCACCTGATAGGTCATCCAGATTGGCGCGCTTCTATGCAATTGACCCATCTCCCTTGAGACACACCCACCGCATAGCTCTGGGCATATCCTCAGTGTATGAGCTGTTCTCCTTCCTCACAAACAAAGGGTGCAGGAAGTGCTCATATATCCATGCCCGCGGAAACAAAAATAGAAAAAAAATAAAGTTTAAAGAACATTGGCATGAAATAAATCTCATTATAAACTGCAGTAGGGTGGTGAAGCCTGACAATTACAATGTGATCCTACGGCTACCCGCGCGGAGACAGTATTACATATAGGCGAGTGCCGCATCACCCCAAGCATAATTTCAGAAAGTCTGAAGGTCAGTCAGGAGGGAGAGGTATCGGACAAATATACGTGTCCGGGTCTTGTCAGAAAACAGAGTGATACCCAATAGTCGGAGCATGTAAGCCTTTGCTGTATGCTCAAACTCACCATTCGCAACCTTCGTCGTAATCACTTTGTCCAGCCACGCGAAGGCACACTCCTCCCTTTGTTTTTCAATGTCTCTGTGGTATGTCGCGATCGACATAAGACCTCCACACCCTCCCAGCAACGTGGGTACTGTAGCTCTGCAGAAGAGAAAGGTTTTCCAGCCCACTTGGTAACGAGGTCAGCTTCTTGTCAGTTGCGTCAATCTGTTGCAATTGGCGTTTTAGCTCCTTCTTCGCTCCGTCATCGCGGACCTGTACGTCACCATCACCATCACCTTCCTCAGAGCCGCCGTCATCGCCATCAGTTCCCTCCTCATCATCCTCATCAGCATCAGCCATAGGTTGTTCATCATCTAAACTCTAGTGCTACAGCTCAAACTGGTCCATCCACTACTCCTGTTCCTCACAACTCTCCTCATTATAAGAGGGCTCAGCCATTATCGGGGATTTTCGACGCCGCCTGCAATACAATGCGTGTCCTCTACGTCGGATGTCTTCGACATTCTGTTATTCTTCAGGTGCAGCAGGGTCACTGGTATATCTAGTCCTTCCCATTTCGTTACAGAATAAAAATGTATATTAATTCCATAATAACCAAAGAAATAACAAAAATTAGTGTTTAAGGGATGTAACCATTTTACTCAACAATAACAAATTTGTCAGATAATCATCAATAAAATATATTATATATTTTAGTCAAAATGTTTACAACAAAAATTTTAAAAAAAAATAATAGTCGCACTTGTAAGTGCGACCTGGGCTTTTGTGGCCGCACTTACAAGTACAACTTACTTGGCCAGAGGTACTGGATTGGTTCGCACTTGTACATGCGACCACAAAAGCCTAGGTCGCACTTACAAGTGCGATTTTTTACTAGGAAACGACACATTAAAGAAGTTGGACATGCAAAACAGATCAGGCACAATACCAAACCAATGCAAACAAGAACAACCACCAAAATCAATTAAATCATAGTAAAACTCACTACATATAACAAATCCACGAATTTCAAAAGCAATCAACAACAATTTGGGGGGAGAATACAAACTAGAGATTACCTCAAGAAGTGGAACAATACAGGAAAGATGAAGGACGGGGGCAGTCGACGATGCACACAAAACCCACCAGGACGAACAAGGGAGAACGCCGGAGAGGAAGGAGCACCAAGAAGAAACTCAAAGTATGGAGAAGAAGAACGAAACGAGAAACGGCAGAGGAAGAAAGCAGGGAAACGGGAGTTGGAATAATTGAGGGATGGTGTGGGTCATGTATTGGGTCGCACCTTTTTAGGGAAAAACCTTTTTTAAGGGGTAAAACTGGAAATTAGGAAAAAAGGGGATGGTGTTGGGTCCAATGGGGTGGCCCCAAACCCAACACCCTTTATTTTATTTGCACAGTTATGGAGACAAGAAAAAAAAACCCTAATACCATGGTACCATGGTTCCATTTCCACCGTGGTAATTGGTCGTCATATTACCACAGTTTCATTTCCAACCGTGGTAATTAGTCGTCATATTACTACGGTTCCATGTCTCAACCGTGGTAATTGATCCCCAACCACGGTTCCGTGACCAACTGTGGTAATTGATCATCATATTACTACGGTTCCATGTCCCAACCGTGGTAATTGATCACCATATTACCACGGTTCCATGTCCCAACCGTGGTAATTGATCTATTACCACGCAGCGCTACACCACGGTTCAATCGTGGTAATTGGTGAAGTGGAACCGTGGTAAAAGGCCTTTTCTGTAGTAGTGTTCAAGCTGGCCCAATCTCGTCTTACGTAGATCCAATCTTATTTAGACCCAAGCATTATTGAGTTGTTTCCGGTCTGAGAACGAGTTCCACAAAGTGACCCGATTAATATTTAGGGTCGGATGAGGAACAACTATAACACGTAGTAATCCATCTTATGTACACCCCTATTTCTTGGTACCACAAAGTTATCCCTGCAGGAAAAAAAGCATGTGATTTCTTTGCATCAAGAAAGGAAAAGAGAGAAACGATGAAAAGAAAGAGAGCGAAACGATGAAAAGAAAGAGAGCATCGATACATTGGTACCAATTACCAAACGATGAATAAAGTTAAAAGCAGCTCCGTGTAGGGTGGAGATTTTGTTCATGACATTTTAAGAGATTTTGAATAAACAGTTTAATTGTATATAAGTGTTTATGTTAATCAATACTATCATAAATTTATTTGAGATTTGTTAAAATAAATAAAAATAGTTTATAAATATATTAATTGAGGTGTTTATTAATAAATTAATCTAAATAATTTATGAAAATAAATTTGGAACAATTTATAGATTAATCATAAGTAGGTGTTTATGCTAGAAGACAAATTCCGACAAACTTTTCCAAATTCATTCTTAATATATAATTAATTAATACTTTATACAAATCACAAAATTTTAAAAATTGAAACTTGCCTATAATGGATGCTGAGACTGTGGACTCCAAAGCCCCGACATCCACTGCGTATAATAATTAGACCTTGTCTTAAGCTCCATGATCACGCATCATTGTTTTAAGGAACCTTCGGTATGCGGCAATCATGAAACTTAGCGATTCACGTCTAGTAATATTTCTTTATCACATTTACATCCATATATCCATCTGCTCCTTATTAATTGTTGAAACAAGTGTAATTAATTTTATTAATTTTCAGAAAATTATATGTCTTCATATTTTATTCTTTAAAATGTACTTTATCTCTTTTTATTTATCGTTCTCATAATAGCATTATTTGAAAAAATGTCAATTAATGCTCTATTTAAGTTCTAAACGGATTGATATATAAGAATAATTTTTTCTCTAAATGGACAATTAATAAGGAGTAGAGGCAGTATAAGTTTGGCCAAAGTTACTTTTGTTTTAAAAGTTATTTTTAAGTTAAAGCTCAAAAGAAGCTTTAAGAAAATGTAAAAGTTGTTTGTCAGTTTTTATTTTTATAGCTTAAAAGCTACTTTTAGTTTAAAAGTTATTGTCAGTTTGTAAATTCACGACAGTGGATGGTCACAACGACACGATGGTAGAGGGGTCAAGTAACACTAGTAGTGGAGGTCGGTGTTACCTAGTGGCGGCAACAGTGGTGACTGTGGAGGTGGCTATATATTACCCGGTGGAAGGGGTGGTGGTGGTGGTGGAGGAGGAGAGGAGGTGACAATAACAGTAGTAGCAATGGTGGAGGGTGGTGGTGGCAGTGGAGGTTGTGGTGGAGGTGGCGACACGGTGACGATAGTGAAGGTGATGGTGGTGGTGGCGATGGAGTTGGTAGTGGTGGTGGTGGTGGTGGAGGTGAGTGTTACCTTATGGCAACGATAGTCGTGGCAGTGGTAATAACAGTGGTGGTGGTGGTGGTGGTGGTGGAGAGTTGTGGTGGCGGTGATGGCAGCGCAATGGCGATGCGATAAAGGGGGTCGTCGAGACGATGACAGTGGTGTAAGGTGGTTATGATGATGGAGGATGGTGGTGGCAGTGGAAGGTGGTGGTGGTGGTGATAGTTGAGGTGGTGGTGGAGAATGAAGCAGTGTTAGTGATAGTGGTGGCGATGGAGGGTGGTGGTGGCGAAGACAACAATAGTAGTGGCGACGGTTGAGGTTATAGTGGTGGCGGCGATGGAGTTGGTTGTGGTGGTGGTGGAGGTAGTTGTTACCTAGTGGCAACGATGGTTGTGACAGTGGTGGTGATGGAGATTAGTAGTGGCAATGATAGTATAGGTGGTGGTTGCAGTGGATGGTGGAGGTGGCAACAAAGGCGACGGTTAAGACAATCACAATGGTGGGTTGTGGTGCTGACGGAGGCGGTTCTTGTAGAGGTGGTGGTGGTGATGGTGGGGTAGTGGAGGTGGTGGTGGAGGGCGGAGGCGGTGGTGTAGGGGTGGAGGAAGAGGTTGTGGGAATAGTGGAAGGTGATCGTGGCAGTGATGATAGTGGCAGAGGTATTGGTGGCAGAGGGGATGACGGTGGTGGTGGCAACAATGGAGGTGTTGTTGGTGGTGGTAATGGAGCTAGTGGTGGTGGTGGAGGCCGGTGTTACCTAATGGCGATCGTGGTCATGGCTGTAAGACCTTGAATTTCCGCAATGTAATTAAATAATTATTTGATTATATAACGCAATATCCGAATCCATTCGCTAGTACTAATCATTGTTATCGTCGGCCGAAGCACCGATGATAATACTCCTTGTGACACTTGGTAGGAATCCAAGCTAGACCTGACTTTGAAATCGGGCGAGAATAAGGCGTTCTCACTATCACCACAAGGATCAGTGAAGAACTTCGTGAAAAACGACTGTAATATTGATAGGGTTTCCTCCCAGAGCCCAGGAAGGACTTTTAGCCGAAACTACAGCATGCGAAACGAACGACTTCGGGACCCTGGATCGAAAATCTGAAAAGCAACAATTTCATTTGGCGTTTCGAGACCAATTTTGTGCTGAAATTTTTTACGAATAGTGACTGGTGAATAGTGTTTTTGGGAAACGTGGCGCGAACATCGAGAAAGATCAACCCAGCCCTGAATCGAGCGGGCCCGGTACCCCGGGAGCAAAGATTGACCCCGGGGCAGATATTCTCAATAGTACTGAGGTACTCATCGATGACGATCAGTGACTTGACGCATTGACGCACTGACGAGTTAGTGAGGGGAATTTATTAATAAACAAACCTAAATATTTTATTTGGAACTTTCTAAATTTAGAGTTTAGTCACTGAACTTTGAAACCTTACGGTTTGGTCCCCGATAGTAAAAAGTTTTTTTTACTTTTACCTTTTACCATTCCAACTTTAAGTCCCTTGGGTAAGTAATAAGTTGAGTTTCACCCCATCCATGGGCCTCTAGGCCGCGACCCACACCCTCCATTTAGGGGGTTAAGTGGCTTTTAACTCCTTAAGTGAATCGTTAAGTGAGGAAGCCTTGAAGTTTAGAGGGATTAAGAGAGATAAAGAGTTAGGAGAAAAACTATTCATCATCTTCCTCATCAAGCTCTTGGTCGAACCTTTTCCCTCTCCCTAGCTCCTTCATCCTTTGTCTTTTCATCTTGCTTCCTTGAGGTAATATGTTCTCCTTCCCTTGATCTACATTTCTACCGATTCAAAATTTCGTTTTGTTAAGTTTAAATTTTATGCAAGTGCTAGAACTTAGAAGTCCTTTCATAAATGTTGTTCCTACTACCATGGGCTTTATTTTGAACCGATTGGATTTTTGATTTCTTGAGTTTTGGTTTCTTGAAAGTTTTTAGGGTTGAGTTTTGTTAGGGTTGCTTTTGGAAAAGTCATTCCCATTGGGTTGATCTTTGAAAATCACCAATTAGTTTTCCTGGAAGTTTTGTTTTTGAAAAATTGATTACTAGGAAAAAGTGATTTTCAAGCTTTAAGTAATTATTTTTCATAATTTCCTTATAACCTTTGATGTGTACAAATTAGATTTGGAAGAAAAATTTGTTCTGGAATTAAGTGTTTTGGCCAAATTGGGTGTTGTTAGGCGACAAAGGATAATTGATTTACTAACTAGCTTTTGGGTGTGTTAAAATGCTTATAAATAAATTTCAGTATTGAGATATGTTTTCTCAAAATTGTTGTGCATTGGCCAAGAAAATTTTGAGTGTTAAAAACTTGAAAATTTGTTTTTAAAAGCTTAGGAAATTTGGGTATTGAATGTGTGAAAAATTGAGTTTTTGAACAATTTGGATTTTGAAACTCATAGTTGAGATTAGGGTTTGAACATTCTGAAAACTTGGGGAATATGAAGTGAAAACTTGTATTGGAAGTCATAATTTTAGTTGAGCAATTGATTTGGAAAATTTAAAGAAGTATTGGGTTAAAATTTGAGAAATTTAGGGTTTTTAGAAGCTTGGACACTTGATGTTATTTTTGTATGTTTTTGTTTTCTAAAATCTTTATTAAGGCCTCAAAATGGTTTGTAAGCATCAAGCCTTGATGCTCTTTAAATGGTTTGAAATTTCGGAAAAGTTAGGTTTCGTAACTTAGGGTTTTCTAAGTCCTTTTGGATAATCGTCGAAGTCTTGTTTATGTGTTGTCGACCTCTGAGAATTTTCTAAGATGTAGAGCCTATGTCTAAGTGTTAGACCCCTGTTTAGACCATCCCTCTTTCCTTAGGTTTGAGTTCAAAGTTCTAAAGTTTAGGTTGTGTTTGTTGAAGGATCACGAGGCCCTAGACCGACCAAGACGTGCGGAACTTCCAAAACCGCCAAGATCGACCACCTCTGTGGTAAGGGCACTTCGTATGTCTGTCTATTAGCATAGTATAAATATATACCATGCTGCACTATGATCTTTAGAATTGTAGTTGACGGCATTCTGAGAACGACCCGACTTTAAACTGTATTGATTGATATATTAATGCAAGTCTCTGAAGGCATCTGATATGCTGGATTAGTTTTTGTTTGATGCGTGGCATTGTTGGATTGATTTGATTTGGATTGTGTCTTGACTATTTGGATTGTTCATTGCTTTATTAACAATTGAAAGCATGATTCTTTTTCTACATGATTATATCTACTTGTGATATGTGTAATTTCTCTACATGATTAGTATTAATTATGAAGCTATGCTAGGCCTCGTTTAAATACGTATGAGTCCTACTTGTGTTTTGCTTTCATGTCGTGTCAAGCATGTAGTCGTGGAAAGTCGTCATGGTTCGGGGCTATAAACAGTCACGTGCTAGATGGCGCACCATCGGGGCGTTATAAAGAGCGTTCTTGTGTAAGTGGTAACTCTCGACTTACCGACTTACTCTCTAGTTCGTTCGGAGTTCGGGAGAGTGTCCCACCTGCCTGCGGGAGTTGGTGCATATCCGGATAAAAGTTCTTTTTGTACATGAGGAAGATGTGCGTGCATATAGGAGTCCTAGGTTTTTTCTACAATTATCTGCGTCAAATACTTGTACTTACTCTACTACTTGCTACTTGGATCATAATGCTTGTTGATGTCATGGATTGCCCTGTTATGTGATTTTTTTTCTTTGGAAGTGACCCTTTTTCTGTGTTTCATTGGATGGATCGTGGATGTTTCCTCCAGACAATGACAGACGCAACAGCAAGTTGACCCGCTGCTTGATGGAGTCCGGTACTCGTGTCGCGTAATGGAGGTTCGGACTACTCCCTTGGGACGACTCTACGTCATGCACTTATGCCATGTCACCTTCAACCTACCGTTTCCATCCCTATCAGAGGCCCTCCGTGAACCATAGTGGAGGATAGGAATCATGGGGAGTAGTGGGGTTCATAATACTTTTTGGATAAGAACTAATTCTGTTTTTGGGGTTACCGTTTGTAATATAAACTTCTCTTTTGCACTACACCTAGTGATGTAACCTTGCACATCTCAAAACTATTATGGAACACTGCCGTCGAGGCTATTGTATATGTATGGGTAATTATGTATGCATTTCGCATTGGCATGTTTTCAAAAAAAAATTACTCAAGCCTTTTCGAAAATTCCAACAAGTTTTGCATGTTTATTTACTGTTCATCTGCTACAGTAACGCCCCAAAAATTGGGGTGTTACATTGTGGTATCAGAGCTCCGGTTTAAAACACCAGGAGCTGTTGGGGAATGGGTCTTCTGTGCTAGGATGTGTGAACTTTGTGACACTTTGTCTGAAGGTTGTTTGTGTGTGAAGAACCTTGTGTGAAAGTACTTGTTTACTCCTGATGAGTTAGACATAGTATGTTGTGTTTTTTTTATGCTGAAATTTGATTGGATGCAGGGAAGATATGCCTCCGAGACCAGACACGGAACGTGAGATGGCGGCCAACATTAACCGTATGGCCCAAGCGATGACCAACCTGACTAATGTTGTAGCCTAACAGACTGCCACTGCCAATGCCCGTGCTGCAACAGCTACCCAGCGCCAAGCAGCGGAAGAGGCTCGTGCTGCACGCCAGCACTAGAGGGACAAGGCCCTAGCCCAAGCTAGGGGGCTCAATGACTTCCGTCGTCACGACCCACCCAAGTTCCTGGGAGACTCTGGTCCTGACAAGGCGGACCTCTGGATTCAAGAGATAGAGAAGATCTTCGGACTGCTGCAGACTCCGAAGGGGTCTAAGGTGGGATATGCCACCTTCCTACTCTTGGGAGATGCCGAGTATTGGTGGCACGGGGCCAGGCAGATTTTGGAGGCAAATCAAATGGAGGTGAATTGGACCACATTTAGGAACGCAATCTTGGACAAGTACTATCCATTGAGCGCCAGGGAGGAGAAAGAGTCTCAGTTCCTCAAGTTATATCAAGGCAGCATGTCCGTTAATGAGTACGCGCGAAGCTTGAATCCCTGTCCAAACACTTCAGGTTCTTTCAGCAGAAAATCGACGAGTCCTACCTATGTGCCCGATTCATGAAAGGACTCCGCTATGAAATTGAGAAGTCGGTCAGACCCATGGGAATCTGCCAATACTAACCTCTGGTGGAAAAGTGCAGAGAGATAGAGCTTATGAAGAGTGAGAAGGGTAAGAAGCAGAGCAGTGGGGGACCCTCCAGGACAGAGATCCTTGGCCAAGGAGGCCCGAATAAGGGAAAGCATCATTAGAAGAAGCCGTATCGCCAACCACCTGGAAGAGCTAAAGCTGTCGGGACTTATAAACCAACGACCATTGTCCCAACAACCCAGGACTCTCAGGCTTAGATGAAGGAAGGCACCAGTTTCAACTGTGGCAAGTTGGGGCATTATGCTAATGCCTGTCAAACCATAGAGCAAACCTGTTGGAACTGCCACAAGCCAGGACATCTAGCTAGAGATTGCCCAGCACCGAAAGCGGAGCCAGCTGTGAATGCGGTGAGGGGAAAACGCCCGACGGCTAAAGGGCGAGTTTACATTATGAGCGGGAAGGAAGTTTTTTGTACCGAGGGACTCATCCAGGGAAAGTGTGACATCGCTGGTAAAACTTTATCCGTATTTTTTGATTCAGGCGCAAGGCATTCATTCATTTCCATGGATTGTGTGGGCCGCCTGAAATTGCATGTTTCACCACTACCTTTTGATCTAGTGGTTACTACCCCCGCAAGTGACTCTTTGACTGCTAACACTGCCTGCATACTTTGCCCGGTGACGATAGAAGGAAGGAATTTCCTTGTCAACCTTATATGTTTTCCCTTTAAAGACTTAGAAGTAATCTTAGGGATGGATTGGCTGTCCCAACATCATGTCTTGCTGGACTGTGCCAGTAAGACCGTGATTTTTCCTGAGGCGGGTGTCTCCGCTTACTTAACAAAGAACCTCCTGGTTACTACTCTGGAGGGAGGATCGCGTAAATACCTTATGTCAGCAAGCACAGAGGAGGGAATGAAGGTTGACATACATGGACTACCAAAGTTCGGGACTTCATGGATGTTTTTCCGGATGACGTCCCGGGACTACCCCCAGTACGAGAAGTATAATTCACGATAGACATAGTCCCAGGAATGGGGCCGATCTCTATTTCTCCCTACAGGATGGCACCGGCGGAGTTGACGGAACTCAAGAGCCAGATAGAAGACCTCGCCGCAAAGGGGTTCATTAGACCCAGCGTTTCCCCATGGGGAGCACATGTACTACTAGTCAAGAAGAAGGACGGTAAGTCCAGACTCTACGTGGACTACAAGCAACTCAACAAGGTGACGGTAAAGAACCGGTACCCCTTACCAAGAATCGATGATCTGATGGACCAATTAAAGGGAGCGACTGTGTTTTCCAAGATAGACCTGAAGTCCGGATACCATCAAATTCGAGTCCGAGACGAAGACATCTATAAAAAATGCATTTAGGACCCGCTACGGGCACTACGAGTACCTGGTGATGCCGTCTGGGGTCACCAACGCACCAGCTGTTTTCATGGACTACATGAATCAATTTTTCAACCAGTTGTTGGATAGATTCGTAGTGGTATTCATTGATGATATCCTCGTATATTCTAAGAACCATGCGGAGCACGAGGACCACCTCCGCAAAATGTTGCAAGTGCTGAGGGAGAAGGAGTTGTACGCAAACCCCTCAAAGTGCGAGTTTTGGCTGGAAGAAGTGAAATTCTTGAGACACGTAATCTCGAGAGAAGGAATTGTGGTGGACCCGGCCAAGGTAAAGACTGTTCTCGCATGGGAGCGACCAAGGACAGTAACAGAGATAAGGATCTTCGTCGACTTGGCTGGCTACTACTAACGTTTCATCGAAGGGTTCTCCAAGATTGTGAAGCCATTGACCCAACTCACCAAGAAGGACCAACCCTTCGCATGGACGGAAGAAAGCAAGACCAGCTTCCAACAGATGAAGGAACGGTTGACGACTTCGCCGGTATTGATCTTACCACAACCTGGTGAACCTTATGAACTTTACTGCAACGCGTCCCATCAGGGCTTGGGCTATGTTGATAGCCAAATCCGCAAGTGCACGGATGGTTATCGCGTAATATAAAAGATATCGATCCCACAGGGATAGGTGTCCTATTATTAATTTATTTAGAACTTAAACAGAAAATATAAAGGTTGAAGTTGGTATGTTGTAGAACAAGAACTAAACATAAAATTAATAAACAGAAAATAACGATGATGGAAATTAAGCTCTTGGGTTGAATTACTTAACTTTTAAAACATGCTAGCAAACCTCTACCTTATTTCTGAATTTTAAAACGAGAATTCATGATGCTTTAGCCTATTGTTCCTACAAGTTAATTCCTTACACATTGTAGAACTTTCTTTCTAATTACTAAACTCAATTCCTTGCAATTTAGTTAATTAAAGAAGAAGATGAAGATGAAGTTCAGGCCAACATAAAGCTAAGTCTATCCTAATTCCTTAGTGATATATACATATAGCCTTTTTTAAATCCTATTTCCCTTACTAATTACCAATTTCCATTGTTATAAGTAGTAAGCATGAACACTTGTGCGCATCAAGATGAAATAAATAACAAGAAAATAAAACATGAATTTGCAATATTATTCAGAAGAGTAGAAGAAAGCTAAAACATAATTAAAATCTAAAACAACCCAAGAAACTTAAAAAGAAATTATCCAAACATGGCTAATAGAAACATTGAATTACCCTAGACTAGGAGCTCAAGTATGGCTTCCCACAATTCTCAGGAACAATGCTCTAAAGGGAGAAAGAAGAACATTTGTTGTGTTCTGAAGAGGTCTGTTTACAAATGAAAACAAAGGCCCTATTTATAGCCTCTGACACGTCCCAACGCTTGAGCGCTGGGATCCCCAACGCTTGAGCGCTGGGATCCCCAACGCTTGAGAATTGGGTCATTTATTCCAGACGTTGCAAAACAGGGACCCAAAGCTTGAGCGTTGGGCCTTCCAACGCTTGAGCGTTGGGTCATAAACTGGAAGCTCTTATTGGATGCTTTTCCTTCTTCAATGGTGGAATTGATGGGCTTCATTAGCCTCCATTTTGTCCCCTTTCAATTCTGAAATAGCAAAGGACTTCATTTCTCTATTCATGCCTCATTTCCCATGTGCTAAATTAGCAATGGTGCTTCATCTTCCACTTCTTTTCTTTGAGCCCTTTATTTGCTGAGACTTCACTTTCAGCCCTTCACCTTCTGAACTTTCCATATCTGGCCCTTCCTTTCTTGAAATTCACAGTTTGGTCCTTGGACAAAAACGACTAATTCTACCAGCTTTCCTAAAATATAAAAATAACTCTAAAAATTCCTGAAAATATAAAATAAAGTTTAAAAACCAAATAAAAGCTAATCTATATGCAAAATGAAAAATAAATATAAAATCTAAATAAAAAGAAATAAAAACCTATATGAGACTCAAAAATAACAAAATAAAGAGACTAAAAATACCCTAAAATTATCATATAAAATCCAGTCATCATGTGTCTTGATGCAGAACCGGAAGGTGGTGGCCTAAGCCTCGCAACAATTGAAGACCCATGAGCAGAACTACCCAACGCATGACCTAGAACTCGCAGCGGTAGTATTCGCACTCAAGATATGGAGGCATTACCTCTACGGGAGCACTTTCACGATCTTCAGCGATCATAAGAGTTTAAAGTACCTGTTTGATCAGAAGGAATTGAATATGAGACAGCGTCGCTGGATGGAATTCATCAAAGATTATGACTTCTCATTACAGTATCACCCTGGAAAGGCGAACATGGTGGCGGACGCTCTAAGCCGCAAGTTGATCCACATTTGCGCCCTGATGGTGAAGGAAATGGAACTTTTGGAACAATTCAGAGACATGAATTTAGATGTGAAAGTAGCCCTAGGGAGACTGAGCCTCAGAATGATCACGGTCTCCAATAAATTACTGGAGGAGATTAAAGAGAAGCAGATGCAAGACGAGGAACTTGTGGAGAAGCGGAGCTGGATCGCCTTGGGCAAAGCACCTGATTTTGGGGTGGGCTCGAATGACATATTGAGGTGCAAGGGCAAAATTTGCGTGCCCAACGATGAGAACATGAGACGGCTGATCCTGGATGAGGGCCACAAGAGCAAATTGAGCATCCACCTAGGCTCGACAAAGATGTACCAGGACCTCAAATTGAATTATTGGTGGTCTGGAATGAAAAGGCAGGTGGCAGAGTATGTGGCGTCCTGCCTAACCTGCCAGAGGGCCAAGATCGAACATCAAAAGCCGGCAAGGAAGGTATCATCCCTCGATGTCTCAGAATGGAAGTGGGACAACATCTCGATGGACTTCGTGGTCGCCTTACCGTAGACTCAGAAAAAGTACGACTCGATCTGGGTGATCGTTGATCGACTAACTAAGTCAGCTCATTACTTTCCAGTAAAGACAACTTTCAATGTACAACAATTGGCAGAGGTGTACGTTACTGATATCGGGCGCTTTCATGGGGTGCCCTCAAGTATCGTTTCAGATCGGGACCCCAAGTTCACGTCCCGCTTTTGGGGAGTGCTGCATGGGGCCCTCGGGACCAAGTTGAGTTTGAGTTCTGTCTATCACCCTCAGACTGATGGTCAGACTGAACGAACAATACAATCTCTGGAGGACCTCCTGCGGGCCTGTGTCTTGGATCACCAGGAAAGCTGGGATGAACTGCTGCCATTAATAGAATTCACCTACAACAACAGCTACCATGCCAGCATAGGCATGGCTTCGTACGAGGCGTTATACGGCTGAAGGTGCCAAACATCACTGTGCTGGCACCAGGATGGTGAGAACCTGGTAGTCGGGCCGGAAATTATTCAGCAGACTACAGAAAAGGTGAAACAGATCAAGGAAAGGATAAAGGCTTCCCAGAGCGACAAAAGAGCTATGCGGACAAGAGAAGGAGGGATCTAGAGTTTGAGGAAAGGGATCACGTCTTCTTGCGAGTATCACCAACCACCGAAGTTGGGAGAGCGATCAAGTCTAGGAAACTCACGCCAAAATTCATTGGACCATACCAGATCACTCATCGAGTAGGACCCGTGGCTTACCAGATTGCGCTCCCACCATTTTTGTCCAACATCCACGATGTACTCCACGTCTCGCAACTGCGAAAGTATGTACCTGACCCCTCCCATATCCTTGATTCAAAGGACATCCAACTCAGGGACGACTTGACTTTTGAGGTGCCCCCAGCGAAGATCGGGGATCGAAGTGTAAAGGTGATATGGGATCAACGGACAAGGGATGCCACATGGGAACTGGAAGAGAAGATGAGGGAACAATACCACGACCTTTTTACGAGCCCTTAAGTTTCAGGGTCGAAACTAAATTAAGGGGGCTGGGAATGTAAGACCTTGAATTTCCGCAATGCAATTAAATAATTATTTGATTATATAATGCAATATCCAAATCCATTCGCGAGTACTAATCATTGTTATCGTCGGCCGAAGCACCGATGATAGTACTCCTTGCGACACTTGGTAGGAAACCAAGCTAAACCTGACTTTGAATTCGGGCGAGAATAAGGCGTTCTCACTATCACCACAACGTTCGATGAAGAATTTCGTGAAAAACGACTGTAATATTGATAGGGTTTCCTCCCAGAGCCCAAGAAGGACTTTTCGCGCTAACGGGACTTGTAGCCGAAACTTCAGCAGCGAAACGAACGACTTCGAGACCCCGGATCAAGGATCTGAAAAGCACCACACGATTTTGTTTAGCGTTTCGAGACCAATTTTGTGCTGAAGATTTTTATGAATAGTGACCGGTGAATAGTGTTTTCAGGAAGCGTGGCACGAACATCGAGAAAGATCGACCTAGCCCCGAATCGAGCGGGTCCGGTACCCCGGGAGCAAAGATTGACCCCGGGGAAGATATTCTCAATAGTACTGAGTTATTCATCGATGACGATTAGTGACTTGACGCATTGACGCACTGACGCATTGATGCAATGACGCACTGACGCGTCAGTGAGGGGAATTTATTAATAAACAAACCTAGATATTTTATTTGGAACTTTCTAAATTTAGATTTTAGTCCCTGAACTTTGAAACCTTACGGTTTGGTCCCAGATAGTAAATTTTTTTTTACGTTAACCTTTTACCATTCCAACTTTAAGTCCCTTGGGTAAGTAATAAGTTGAGTTTCACCCCATCCATGGGCCTCTAGGCCGCGGCCCACACCCTCCATTTAGGGGGTTAAGTGGCTTTTAACTCCTTAAGTGAATCATTAAGTGAGGAAGCCTTGAAGTTTAGAGAGATTTAGAGAGATAAAGAGCTAGGAGAAGAACTATTCATCATCTTCCTCATCAAGCTCTTGGTCGAACCTCTTCCCTCTACCTAGCTCCTTCATCCTTTGTCTTTTCATCTTGCTTCCTTTAGGTAATATTCTCTCCTTCCCTTGATCTACGTTTCTATCGATTCAAAATTTCGTTTTGTTAAGTTTAAATTTTATGCAAGTGCTAGAACTTAGAAGTCCCTTCATAAATGTTGTTCCTACTACCATGGGCTTTGTTTTGAACTGATTGGATTCTTGATTTGTTGAGTTTTGGTTTCTTGAAAGTTTTTAGGGTTGAGTTTTGTTAGGGTTGCTTTTGGAAAAGTCATTCCCGTTGGGTTGATCTTTGAAAATCACCAATTAGTTTTCCTGGAAGTTTTGTTTTTGAAAAATTGATTACTAGGAAAAAGTGATTTTCAAGCTTTAAGTAATTATTTTTCATAGTTTCCTTATTACCTTTGATGTGTACAAATTAGATTTGGAAGAAAAATTTGTTCTTGAATTAAGTGTTTTGGCCGAATTGGGTGTTGTTAGGGGACAAAGGATATTTGATTTACTAATTAGCTTTTGGGTGTGTTAAAATGCTTATAAATGAATTTGGGTATTGAGGATATGTTTTGTCAAAAAATTTGTGCATTGGCCTAGAAAATTTATAGTGTTAAAAATTGGAAAATTGGTTTTTAAAAGCTTAGGAAATTTGGGAATTGAATGTGTGAAAGAGTTCTTGGACAAATTGGATTTTGAAACTCATAGTTAAGATTAGGGATTGTATATTCTGAAAACTTGGGGGAAATGAAGTGAAAACTTGTATTAGAATTCATAATTTTAGTTGAGCAATTGATTTGGAAAATTTAGAGAAGTGTTGGGTGAAAATTTGAGAAATTTAGGGTTTTTAGAAGCTTGGACAGAATTGAACTTGATGTTATTTTTATGTGTTTTTGTTTTCTAAAATCTTGATTAAGCCCTCAAAATGGTTTGTAAGCATCTATCCTTTCTGCTCTTTAAATGGTTTGAAATTTCGGAAAAGTTAGGTTTCGTAACTTAGGGTTTTCTAAGTCCTTTTGGGTAATCGTCGAAGTCTTGTTTATCTGTTGTCGAACTCTGAGAATTTTCGAAGATGTAGAGCCTATGTCTAAGTGTTAGACCCTTGTTTAGACCAGCCCTCTTTCCTTAGGTTTGAGTTCAAAATCTCAAGTTTAGGTTGTGTTTGTTGAAGGATCACGAGGCCCTAGACCGACCAAGACATGCGGAACTTCCAAAACCGCCAAGATCGACCACCTCTATGGTAAGGGCACTTCATATGTCTGTCTATTAGCATAAGTATAAATATATACCATGCTGCACTATGATCTTTAGAATTGTAGTTGACGGCATTCTGAGAACGACCTGACTTTAAACTGTATTGATTGATATATTAATGCAAGTCTCTGAAGGCATCTGATATGCAGGATTAGTTTTTGTTTGATGCGTGGCATTTTTGGATTGATTTGATTTGGATTGTGGCTTGACTATTTGGATTGTTCATTGCTTTATTAATAATTGAAAGCATGATTCTTTTTCTACATGATTATATCTACTTGTGATATGTGCAATTGCTCTACATGATTAGTATTAATTATGAAGCTATGCTAGGCCTCGTTTAAATACGTATGAGTCCTACTTGTGTTTTGCTTTCATGTCGTGTCAAGCATGTAGTCGTGGAAACTCGTCATGGTTCGGGGCTTTAAAGAGTCACGTGCTAGATGGCGCACCATCGGGGCGTTATAAAGAGCGTTCTTGTGTAAGTGGTAACTCTCGACTTACCGACTTACTCTCTAGTTCGTTCGGAGTTCGGGAGAGTGTCCCACCTGCCTGCGGGAGTTGGTGCATATCCGGATAAAAGTTCTTTTTGTACATGAGGAAGATGAGCCTGCATATAGGAGTCCTAGGTTTTTTTTTTCCAATTATCTGCGTCAAATACTTGTACTTACTCTGCTACTTGCTACTTGGATGATAATGCTTGTTGATGTCATGGATTGCCCTGTTATGTGATTTTTTTTTTTGGAAATGACCCATTTTCTGTGTTTCATTGGATGGATCGTGGATGTTTCCTCAAGACAATGACAGACGCAACAGCAAGTTGACCCGCTGCTTGATGGAGTCCGGTACTTGTGTCGCGTAATGGAGGTTCGGACTACTCCCTTGGGCAGACGCTCTGTCATGCACTTACGCCATGTCACCTTCAAGCTACAGTTGCCATCCCTATCAGAGGCCCTCCGTGAACCATAGTGGAGGATAAGAATCATGGGGAGTAGTGGGGGTGCATAATACTTTTTGGATAAGAACTAATTCTGTTTTTGGGGTTACCGTCTGTACTTGGGACGACGCTACGTCATGCCCTTATGCCATCTCAAAACTATTATGGAACACTGCCGTCGAGGCTATTGTATATGTTGTAAATCAAGTCTCGTTCTTGGACTCGACTGAGGTTTTGATGAAGACAAACACATCACAAAAAGAAGAAAGACTTCAGAAGAGAAAAGGAAGACTTCAAGAAATCTTCAAGAAAGAACGGAACAAAAAGAAAGACTTCAAGAAAACTTCAAGAAGACTTAAGAAAAGAAAGACTTCAAGAACCAGGCTCAGAACGTCAAGATCAAAACATGAAGGTTCTAGTTTTAAGTAAGTCTTGTCAACTTAGTGTGCTATGCTTTATTAAGGTTCATATTGCACTTGAAGGCTCATGAAAGATCAACTAATTGAGTACGATATGTTCTCACAAGTAAAACTTGGTAGGAACACTCAATTAGGGTTTAAACATTCAAAAACTGAGTTCTGGACTGTCTGTAATCGATTACAGAAGTGTGTAATCGATTACAGGATGTGTGTAATCGATTACCACAAGTGTGTAATCGATTACCAAGTTTGAAATTTGAATTCAAACTTCAACGGCATGGTGTAATCGATTACACTAACTGTTGTAATCGATTACCAGGTCGACAGATGTGTTATTTCACGAACCATTGTGTCTCAAACCATTTGGGAAAGGTTGTGTTGGTTCATGGACGACCTCTAGTGCCTATATAAAGTCCCTAGACACTCAGAAACAAAAATGACTTGGTCCATAACTTTCATATTCATTAAAGTCATCATTCTGAGTTTCGGTTCTCTCATTTTCATAAGAACACTCATGATGTTCAACATTTGAGAAACTCAGAATGGAAGAGCCTTCATTGTAATTGCCTGGAGCATACAAACTAAGATCAATCCTTCTTGTCTAAAGGATTGAATCATGCATAGAAAAGGCATCTTCTTCTTCTTCTATTTGAATCATGTTGATTCTTTCACCGTAGTTTTCGGTGGTTGTAAAAAGGCCCTTTGAATCAAGTTTGATTCAAAGTCCACCGTGGTAATGCGGTGTCATCAGAAAGTGGTTTGCTTTCTGAGGCATGATGGGTCCTCTTAGGGTCCTTGGCACAAGTATTGCTAAGAAGACTTGATCAATCAGAAGTGGGTTGCTTCAGGAAGATTGATAAGATATCTTAGGGTCCTTGGTGCAAGCATTCGTTAAGAGTACTCGATCATGGGAAATCTTCACTGTGGAATTCAGTGGAGTGGTTCTTCAGAAAGTGGTAATCTTACTGAGGGATTCTAACTTCACCGTGGTATTCGGTGAAGGGTTGTTCGATTGAAGGCGAGTTAGTCTTCAAGGTCTGAAGGTGGTTTTCCTTCAGGAACTGAAAGCGGTTTGCTTTCAGGGGCTGTTGAAAGTGGTTTGCTTTCACAGGATATTGGTAGGAATTCTTGGGGTCCTTGGGTTAGGAACTTGTAAGTAATTTTTATCAATAGTGGAAAAAATCCTCAAGGGGTTTCTTTGAGGGACTGGACGTAGCCTTCGGTGGATTGAAGGTGAACCAGGATAAAACTCTCTGTGTCATTTCCTTCATCCTTCATCTTTTACTTTCAAGCAATTACAATATTCCGCTGCAACAACGTTCTTACATTACAACTCTAATTGCGTTGAAAGTCGTTTGGTACTACTACGCGAAAATCGGGGCAACTCTGATTCACCCCCCCCCTCTCAGGTTGCTATCTGTACTAACAATTGGTATCAGAGCGGAAGTTTAGGTAAGTTATTCCTAAGATCCGGGAGAAGATAGCATCCTCATCTACAAGTACCAATGAAGGATTCAACATAAACAGGCCATCAGTCTACAATGGAGAACTCTACGATTTCTGGAATATCAAGATGATGATCTTCATAAAGCCATTAGACGCGGGAATCTGGAAAGTCATTGAAGAAGATCTCCTTGGGCCTGTAGTAGAAGTTGAAGGAAGTTCACAATCAGAACCAGAAAACACATGGAGTGACAAAGAAAAGAAGAAAGTTCATCATGACTTAAAAAGGTATGAACATCTAGACTTCAGTCCTTGGTATGAAGAAATTCCTTAGAGTATCTACTTGCAAATCTTCAAAAGGAATATGGGATACTTAAATGGTTATACACGAAGGGACTGATGAAGTCAAAAGATTCAAAGATCAATATATTCTATCACAAGAATATGAGATGTTCAGAATATTGCCTGGAGAAAGCATACTTGATATGCAAAAGCGGTTCACACGATTATTGAATCACTTGGTTGTTCTTGGTAAGGAATTCTCTTATTATGCCATAAACATGAAAATGTTAAGATCCCTTACAAGAACATGGCAACCAAAAGAACACTGCTCTCTCAAAGAAGAAAAGTCTCTCCAACATGACTCTGGCTACTCCTTTGGAAAACTTCAAGAACATGATTTGAAGTTAAACAGACTTGAGCAATATGAGAACAAAAAAAAAAAAGGAGACATCGGTCTGTTGCTCTAAAAGCCAAAGAAAGCATTAATGATGAATATGATTCAGAGTCAGAAGATGATAAGAACATGGTCTTAATAGTCAAGAATTTTCGAAGGTTCTTACAAAGAAAAGGTATGAAGTCTACAAGTTTTCAAAAGGGAAATAAACCCTCCTCCTCTTCACAAAAGATCACATGTTATGAATATGGAAAATCTGGTCATATCAAATATGATTGTCCAAACATTCAAAATAAGAAGCATGGACTAGAGGAGAAGTTTGAAAAGAAGGATTCAAACTCCAGAAGAGCATACATCGCGTGGGATGACAATGACGTAGGCTCAGACTCAGAATCAAAGAAGGAAGAAGCACACTTTGCATTAATGGCATCTCAGAATTCTGACAGGGAAAATATCCAGGTTAGTACCAGTACTTCTTCTTCTAATGATTTAGAATATGCTATAGAAAGTCTTTTTAAGATGTGTCGTAATGCTTCTAAAGTTAGTGTTGAAATGCTATTATTTCATCTTTAGAAGAAAAATGTCAAATGCTTCAAAAGGAATTAGATGATGTTAAATCTAAATTAGATGTTATACATTCATGCACTAAATGTAGTTCTTTAGAAGTAAAAGTAGAAAATCTACAACAAACAATTCATAGTTTCAATCTTGAAAAGCAAAAACTAGATAAGATTCTTAGTATGCAACAAAACTCAAGCAACAAATGAAGTTAAATCTCTTGAAAGTGAACACATGCATGCTAGCTCTTCTAGAAATATAAACTATAGAACTACCCACAAAATATCCCAAAAACAATCCTAAAGATTCATTTCTTAAGATTAGAAGAGAATTAGGTATATTAGATAAACATGATTGAATGTATTTAAATTGATTATGTGCTTAAATGTTCATCTAGAAATGTGCTACATAGGACTTGATAGTTTTAGAACCTATAAAAATGTCTTTGTAATCGATTACCATAGGTCCTGTAATCGATTAACCCTGTTCTCAGTCCTCGTGCCTGTTAGAATCTTCTAAGTAATCGATTACCATAACTGCTATAATCGATTACATATTCAAAGTTTGAAATATTTCAAATTTAAACTGCCAGTAATCGATTACCCAACTGCTGTAATCGATTACCTTCTCGTGCTATATAATCAAAGCATGAAATTTCAATAGGAATTATTCTCAAATTGCTCCAAGACAACTTAGGAGACATTATGATATGCTTAGATATAATATATAATGAAGGTTATAGATTATATACTTGTAGTTATTACAAAAAGGTAGAATATACCTCTAGTAGATGTTATTATAGGAATATAGGAATATCAAGTGGGCAATGTATGTGGGTGGAGAAGACAATCAATATCCTAGAACCCAAAGCAACTTAGGTACTTAATATTCCTTTATGAGAACTTGTTTTGTAAGTGTGTATGAAAGCAGCAAAGAGTTTATGATATCTTGATAATGGCTGCACATCACACATGATTGGAGACAAAACAAAATTTTTATATCTCATACCTAGAGAAAAGGGATATGTCTCATATGAGAATAATGAAAAAGGGGTAATAACTTAGCAGGTACGCCTCCTCAAACAGTATTAAATAGAGCAATCTAAAGTACATAATGCTTTAGAAGATGAGAACGGGATTCTAGCCATGCAAGCATAGTTGAACCAGTTTAAGAGAAACCAAGTATGGATATTGGCCCCCTGACCTAATGATAAGCATATTATTGAAACCAAATGGGTGTTTAGGAACAAACTAGATGAACATGGAATCATAGTTAGAAATTAGGATAGATTAGTAGTACAAGGTTATAGTCAGAAAGAAGGTATAGATTTTGATTAGACATATGTACCAATTGCTTGATTAGACGCAATTAGACTTCTATTAGAGTATGCCTACTCGATTAACTTCCAACTATATCAAATGGATGTTAAGAGCGGTCTCTTGAATGAATATATTCAAGAAGAAGTCTATGTGAAGCAACCTCCTGGCTTTGAATATCCAAAGTTTCGTTCACAAGTCCTCATCTTAAAGAAAGCTTTATATGATATAAAGAAAGCACTACGGGCATGAATTGCAAATCAAGCAATCTGAAATTGGGATATTCATCAATCAATCCAAGTTCTACAAAGAACCTCTAAAGAAATATGACTTGGATGATTACATAGTAATACCCACATCAATGAGAATCAAGTACTTATCTAGATCAGGATGAATCATTCACTCCAGTAGAGATTACCAAATATAGAGTCTTTGTCTATACTCTCTGAAACTTGTCCTCCAAAACAAAGAAGACAAACTTGGAAGACAATGAAGCAAGTTCATCATCCAATTCAGAAAACGGAGGAATATGTCTTGTTTTGATAGTAACACATCATTCTAATGATGGCAATAAAGAGGTTAGTAATGCAATTTCATATGATAATTTACAAAGTAATTTTTATAGATTGCATGATAGTTTCTTGAGTGTTTATGAAGAATATGCATATCATAGTAGGATCATCTCATCTCTACAAAGTAAAACTAAAAGCATGAAAGATGAATTAGATCAAGTAAAATCTAGAGTAGATATTCAAATTGATTTTACATCTTTATATCCATGCATAATCTTTAAGTTAAAAAATTGATGAATTAACTCAAGTAGTAAACAAAGGAACAAATGATATGGATAAGTTGTCATGTAATCAAAGACATGTCTTTCATAAAAGTGATTTAGGTTTATCTGATCGTAGTCATCAAGTGATGTTAAGAAAATCACTTTTAGACCAAGTAGTACATATAACCTTGGTCACACAAGGAGAGTACATGATGGTGCTCAACTTAGAAAGGATTATATCAAAACTTTCCATTGTTCTAAAGAGAAAGTGCCTAACATAAAGCTAAAGTTATTTCACTATACTCGTCATTAATGTTGTCATAAGAAATGATGGAGTTCCCAATAAAAGATTCATATGGGATGTGAAAGGAACTAATCCAAAAGGATCCAAAGACTATTGGGTACCTCTAAAATACCATTGAGCCTATTGTGCAAATGTGTTTTGAAGATCTTGTGATCTGAAATGTCATATACAAAGGATGGTCTTTCAAAACACAAATTTAGAATGTGGTATTGGTAAGAGAAAATCTAAAAACTTTATACCTTTCAAATAATATTAAGTACAAGAGTAATGCATTCTTAGGCATCTGCATTTACATCATAGTTATCTGTTAGATATATCTTTCATGCAGTACCTATCAAGTCGGGAAATCCAAGTTTTCAGACATGATAATCGATTACATAAAGTAAGTAATCGGTTACAGGGTTATTTTGGCCCAGGATTATTTCAGAAAGCTTCAGTAATCGTTTACTGGAAGTATATAGTCAATTCTATCAGGGCTAAAAATGGAAAATAGTTACCTTTCAGAGTTTGGCTTATGTTTTCATATATTTTGGGCTGTAATAGTTTAGACATAACCTTTAGATGGTTTGAATTATGCTTGTATGTTTAATTGTGTATTCTGAACTTCTATGGTTATGCTTTAATTACGTGTGATGCATAAGTTTCAAAATACTGTCTTGCACACCCCCACTCCCTACAATTCAAATGTCTATACTACTTGTTAGCCATGTATGCTTGGACTCATCTTCTTTTTGATGAAGTCAAAAGGGGGAGAAAGGGTCACATGTGCTTTGTAAAGACTTCCTTATAAGAAAAGCTACAAGTGGAACAAAAAGGGGGAGAAAAGTGTTGATACACATTATCGTTTTGACATCAAAATATTTGTCATTATGCTTCCCTTTATTTCCATTATCCTGGAATACTTTGTATGGCTTTTTCTTCTTTTTGATGATGTCAAAAGGGGGAGAAAAGTCTTGTGTATGCTTGATCATTTTCAGGATACTGTGCTTCATTTGCAAAACAAAGGGGGAGATATAATTGCAAAACCAAGGGGGAGATACAAGACAAGAAAGAAAGTTTAATGATCCATCAATGTTCAAGCATGATGTTTGTCATCATCAAAAAGGGGGAGATTGTAAATCAAGTCTCGTTCTTGGACTCGACTGAGGTTTTGATGAAGACAAACACATCACAAAAAGAAGAAAGACTTCAAAAGAGAAAAGGAAGACTTCAAGAAATCTTCAAGAAAGAACGGAACAAAAAGAAAGACTTCAAGAAAACTTCAAGAAGACTTAAGAAAAGAAAGACTTCAAGAACCAGGCTCAGAACGTCAAGATCAAAACATGAAGGTTCTAGTTTTAAGTAAGTCTTGTCAACTTAGTGTGCTATGCTTTATTAAGGTTCATATTGCACTTGAAGGCTCATGAAAGATCAACTAATTGAGTACGATATGTTCTCACAAGTAAAACTTGGTAGGAACACTCAATTAGGGTTTAAACAGTCAAAAACTGAGTTCTGGACTGTCTGTAATCGATTACAGAAGTGTGTAATCGATTACAGGATGTGTGTAATCGATTACCACAAGTGTGTAATCGATTACCAAGTTTGAAATTTGAATTCAAACTTCAACGGCATGGTGTAATCGATTACACTAACTGTTGTAATCGATTACCAGGTCGACAGATGTGTTATTTCATGAACCATTGTGTCTCAAACCATTTGGGAAAGGTTGTGTTGGTTCATGGACGACCTCTAGTGCCTATATAAAGTCCCTAGACACTCAGAAACAAAAATGACTTGGTCCATAACTTTCATATTCATTAAAGTCATCATTCTGAGTTTCGGTTCTCTCATTTTCATAAGAACACTCATGATGTTCAACATTTGAGAAACTCAGAATGGAAGAGCCTTCATTGTAATTGCCTGGAGCATACAAACTAAGATCAATCCTTCTTGTCTAAAGGATTGAATCATGCATAGAAAAGGCATCTTCTTCTTCTTCTATTTGAATCATGTTGATTCTTTCACCGTAGTTTTCGGTGGTTGTAAAAAGGCCCTTTGAATCAAGTTTGATTCAAAGTCCACCGTGGTAATGCGGTGTCATCAGAAAGTGGTTTGCTTTCTGAGGCATGATGGGTCCTCTTAGGGTCCTTGGCACAAGTATTGCTAAGAAGACTTGATCAATCAGAAGTGGGTTGCTTCAGGAAGATTGATAAGATATCTTAGGGTCCTTGGTGCAAGCATTCGTTAAGAGTACTCGATCATGGGAAATCTTCACTGTGGAATTCAGTGGAGTGGTTCTTCAGAAAGTGGTAATCTTTCTGAGGGATTCTAACTTCACCGTGGTATTCGGTGAAGGGTTGTTCGATTGAAGGCGGGTTAGTCTTCAAGGTCTGAAGGTGGTTTGCCTTCAGGAACTGAAAGCGGTTTGCTTTCAGGGGCTGTTGAAAGTGGTTTGCTTTCACAGGATATTGGTAGGAATTCTTGGGGTCCTTGGGTTAGGAACGTGTAAGTAATTTTTATCAATAGTGGAAAAAATCCTCAAGGGGTTTCTTTGAGGGACTGGACGTAGCCTTCGGTGGATTGAAGGTGAACCAGGATAAAACTCTCTGTGTCATTTCCTTCATCCTTCATCTTTTACTTTCAAGCAATTACAATATTCCGCTGCAACAACGTTCTTACGTTACAACTCTAATTGCGCTGAAAGTCGTTTGGTACTACTACGCGAAAATCGGGGCAACTCTGATTCACCCCCCCTCTCAGGTTGCTATCTGTACTAACATATGTATGGGTAATTATGTATGCATTTCACATTGGCATGTTTTCAAAAAAAGTTACTCAAGCATTTTCGAAAACTCCTACAAGTTTTGCATGTTTATTTACTGTTCATCTGCTACAGTAACGCCTCAAAAATCGTGGTGTTACAGTGGCGGTGCAACGACGCTGGTGGTGGTGGAGTGTGATGGTGGA
This sequence comes from Acmispon strigosus, assembly GCA_030819835.1. Classification (NCBI taxonomy): domain Eukaryota; kingdom Viridiplantae; phylum Streptophyta; class Magnoliopsida; order Fabales; family Fabaceae; genus Acmispon; species Acmispon strigosus. Next base: position 31,242,638 of record JAUAMA010000003.1, on the reverse strand, counting down.
TCACAATGGTGGGTGGTGGTGCGGATCCTATCTAACCTATACAATTTTATTTGGTTCCTAACTACCCCCATCAAAATTTTCCTGAATACTATGTAGCATAGCAATCATAGATAAAAAATCCTTATAAAAAGAGTAGAAAAAAGGATGGGCTAGACTGTTAGTAAATGGTTTGGCTTGGATGAGAGCAACTACTTTTGCTGCAGAGAAAAAGGTCTCATTGGTGAAAAGAACTTCAACCATTTAATTAATATGTCATTCGAGACAATACTGTGATCCCGAACCACCACAAAGCGAAACAACATTTTTACCAAGATTTTCACCAATAAGATATTCCTTAAATTGTGGAAATGTTCTCAACGGCTTTCAAATTGAATTTTAAAAGAACGAGCATTTGTATAAACTTCCATGCATGCAGGTTTCGATCCTCTCATTTTTGTTTCTCACATGACCATGTCATGTGGAGGGTCATGACCATTTATTATTTTTAATGAGATCCGACGGTGTAGGAGAGTAGTTGCATTTTTACTTTCATGTTCCCTAAAACAGCAGTCACTAGTTCCTTTTCTTTGATCTACTCGCTGTTGAATTTTCACCCCACCGTGTTTTCTCAATTCTCTTCTTCCTTTGATTTATCCTAGAACCATCTATGTTGTGAGTGGCCATGGCCATGACTAAATTGTTGTTTTTGGGGAGATTCCAAGAGATCCAAAGGAGAACAACACTAATGGCCACCCAAATAAAATAATTTTGAAAAAATAGCAGACATCTAGCAATTGGAGAGCATCATCTTCTACAACATTGGTGGTTATCGTATGACATTGGAGTGCACCATCTTCTCCTGAACACATCAACATTGTTGCAATTAAACTCTTTGTTCGCCGCATAAGGATCCATCTTTGCCCAAATATGCTACTCCGCGATCAAATTCGCATAAGAGGCCACGAAATAAGACTCCCATGCCCCTCCCGTGCCGGGAAATCAGAGGGGGAAGACGCTCGTGCTTGCAAACTGCAGCGTTCATGCTCGTGCTTGCAGATTGCGATGTACATGCTCGTAGAACTCAATTTTGCAGATGAGCTCGATGGGTTTGACTTAGCTCTTGGCGCATGTCTGAAGGGTCACATGGCAAAGATTGTGGGTGTTGACGATGATAACGCAGAGGACGTTTTTGAGCATGGCGTCATTGACCTTTCAGTTCTTCGATTCGGTGCGGCAGTTGGTCTAACAGACGTAGAAGATGTGAAAGACGTTAATGAGGACGGAGAACTTGGATTTGGTGTCGTTGAGATCGGAGATGTTCAACTGGATGGATGAAGGAAACCATGATGCCACACTACTACAGAATTGTCTATTTACCACGCCCCTGTTACCACGGTTTCGTGGTAAAAAGTTGCTTGGAGCTCTGTTACCACGGTTGGTAACTGAGGTGCTCTATTACCACAGTCATATGGTAACCGTGGTTGTAAGTATAGATAGCAACCTGAGAGGGGGGAGGGTGTATCAAGTTTACCCAATTTTCGCCTTTGCAAAACTTGTTACTTCCAAGATAATAGAAATCACAATTGATGATTATGAATGCAACGGAATAAAGCGTTGCTTGAAAGTAAAAGATGAAGGAAGAGAGAATCACACAATAATTTTATCCTGGTTCACCTTCTATTCACCGAAGGCTATGTCCAGTCCCTCAAGAAACCCCTTGAGGATTTTTCCACTATGATCAAGATTTCTTACAAGCACTTACACCAAGGACCTTAAGAACTCTTGTCAAACCTTAGATGGCAAACCACCAACTGATGACGCCGAACCCTACGGCGGACTTTGAATCAAACCCGATTCAAAGGACCTTTTCCACTATCACCGAACCCTACGGTGGACTTTGAATCAAACCCGATTCAAAGGACCTTTTCCACAACCATCGAACACTACGATGGACCTTTTTACAACCACCGAAAATCACGGTGAATGAATCAAACCGATTCAAGAGATGAAGAAGAAGTTCTTGCAGTGACTGATGCAATCCTTTAATCTAGTTGGATTGCTCTTAGTTTGTATGCTCTAGGCAATTACAATGAAGGCTCTTTTATTCTGAGTTTCTCAAAAGATGAACAGCATGTGTGTTCTTATGAAAATGAGAGAACAGAAACTCAGAATGATGACTTTAATGAATATGAAAGTTATGGACCAAGTCATATAAGTTTCTGAGCGTCTATGACTTTATATAGGCACTAGAGGTCGTCCATGAACCATCACAAGGCTTCCCAAACGTTATGAGACACATTGGTTCATGAAATAACACATCTGTCGACCTGGTAATCGATTACAGCAACCTGGTAATCGATTACACTAACCGTTACAGTTTGAATTCAAAATTCAAACTGTGTAATCGATTACATGAATGTGGTAATCGATTACTGCATTCCTGTAATCGATTACACACAACCTGTAATCGATTATAGATAGTCTAGAACTCAATTTTTGACCGTTCAAGCCCTAATTGAGTGTTCCTACCAAGTTTTACTTGTGAGAACATACTGTACTCAATTGGTTGATCTTTTATGAGCCTTCAAATGCAATATTAACCTTAATAAAGCATAGCACACTAAGTTAACAAGACTTACTAAAAGCAAGAACCTTGATGATAGATCTTGATGTTCTAAGCCGGTTCTTGAAGTCTTTCCTTTCTTTCTTGAAGTCTTCCTTTTCTTTTCTGAAGTCTTTCTTATTTTTGTGATTTGTTTGTCTTCATCAAAACCTCAGCCGAGTCCAAGGACGAGACCTTCTTCACAATCTCCCCCTTTTTGATGATGACAAACATCATGCTTGAACATTGATTGATCATTTGACTTTCTCTCTTGTCTTGTATATCTCCCCCTTGGTTTTGCAATTATATCTCCCCCTTTTTTTTGCAAATGAAGCACAGTATCTTGAAAAATGATCAAGTATACACAAGACTTTTCTCCCCCTTTTGACATCACCAAAAAGAAGAAAAAGCCATACAAAGTATTCCAGGATAATAGAAATGAAGGGAAGCATAATGTATATCAAAACTATTCTCCCCCTTTTTGTTCCACTTGTAGCTTTTCTTGTAAATAACCTTTACAAAGCACAAGACCCTTTCTCCCCCTTTTGACTTCATCAAAAAGAAGATGAGTCCAAGCATATTCCATACATGCTAACAAGTAGTATAGACATTTAAATTGTAGGGAGTGGGGGTAAGGAAGTCATATTTTGAAACTCATGCACCACACGCAATTAAAGCATAGTCATAGAAGTTTAGAATACATAATTAATCATGCAAGCAGAATTCAAACCATCCAAAAGTTATGTCTAAACTATTAAAACCCAAAATATAAATAGTCTGAATAAAATAAAAATAGTCTAGAGGTCTTTAGACTCATCAGAGAAATGGAGAGGAGAACGAGTCATCTGATCGACACGAAGGCTTAGATTGTCCATATCTGCACCCAAGGTAGTGTACATGGACTCGACCCGGCCTTCCATGCGATCAAAGTGCTGGTTGATGAATTGCTTCATGTTATCAATGTGTGAAAGAATAAGCTGTGTAGAAGCATCGGTACCGGCAGATGACGATGGAGAATTCTCAGATGGAGGGAAGAAAGCTGCAGGAGTAGGAGCAGGAGGATCCTCAGTGGTCAGGTCAGACTTGTTCCTGAAAGATCCATCAACATCCTGAAAGAATCCCATCTTGTTCAGAATGTTCAGATCGATACGCTGAGCCTTACCATCCATTTTAATGGAGTACTCGCCATGAGTAGAAACACCTTTATTCTTCAGAATTATGGAGATTGCAGAAGCAAATGGAAGAGGGCTAGTTCTCTCCTTGTGCAGCAACATATGTGTCATTACCAGATAAGCCCAATTAATAGACTTCTGATTAATCATGCCATATAGAATTTGTAACTCTAGATCGCTGATCTGAGCATGATTTGAACTCTGAGGTAAGATCACATAACTGAGCAAGTAGTGAAGCAGTCTGTTTTCAACAGTGAGAAACCCAACAGCAAGGGTATCTCTAGAACGGTTTGCATCAACCCGCTGCTTCTTAGACTGAATTTGCTCTTCAGAGAAGCGACATAGAGATAAGTAGAATGATCTCTTATCGTATTCTTCCCAAGGGAAAACTAATTCAGAACTTAATTTTACTCTGGTGCTGGGAATAGAAAGACATTCTCCCAACTCATCAAGGGTCATAGAGATGTTAATACCCTTGACAGATGTGAAAATTTTGCCACCACGTTTAATCAGATTACAGTAGAAGACTCTAACAAGTTCGGGATAGAATTTACCTTTTATTTCAACGAATGAGTCAAGTCCCTGATGATCAAAGTGGGAAATGTTATCCCTGTTGCCATGAAGGAATCCAGAACACCATATTTTGGTGTGAGAACTGGCCGATCAAGAAAATGAGCAAGGAAGTGTTGCTTCTGTTCTTCGGTTGCCAACATCCTTGAGAGGTCCAAAGCATCCATGGATGGGTTCTTAGAATGATGAGGTTTACGAGAAGAAGAGGCCATGAAATTTGAAATTGAAGATTTTCGAGTTCTAGGGTTTGACAGGACCAAATTGAGGCTTTTTAATCCAAACCAATTCAACAACAATTGGTAGGATGAATGGATAGAGATGGAAATGAGGAAGAAAACCCACAAAGAATTCTTGAAAACGAACAAGAATTGAAGAAGATATGAGGATTTTAGGCCTGCTGGTGTCGCACGAGAGAGAGAGAGGAAAGGAAATGTCTGTAATCGATTAAGAGCTGAAAAACCCAGGTTTATATACTATCGGGCATGTAATCGATTACATCTTTTTAGGTAATCGATTACATGCTGGAAAATTTGAGTAATAATTCAAATTCGAGGGGATAATCGATTACACTATCTGGGTAATCGATTACCCACTTTTCTGGAAAGAAAAACAGGGCAGAAAATGATCCCTGTAATCGATTACTAATTCTATGTAATCGATTAACATGTCTAAAAATCTGAAATTTCAGACTAGATAAACATTGCATGAAAGATATATCTAACATAGAAAAATGATATAAATGCAGATGCCTAAGAATGCATTACTATTGTACTTAATATTTTTGAAAGATGTAAAGTTTTAGAGTTTCTCTCACCAATACCATATTCTAATATTGTGTCTTGAAAGACCATCCTTTGTGTATGACATTTCTGATCGCAAGGTCTTCAAGTGCATTTGCACAATAGGCTTAATGGTATTTTCGAGGTACCCAACAGTCTTTGGGTCCTTTTGGGTTAGTACATTTCACATCCCATATGAGTCTTTCATTGGGATCTCCATGAAAATCAGGAGTATAGTAAAAGCACTTTGGCTTCATGTTAGGCACTTTCGCTTTAGGACAATGGAAATTTTTGATATATGCCTTTCTAAGATTAGCACCATCATGTACTCTCCTTGTGTGACCAAAGTTATATGAACTACTTGGTCTAAAAGTGATTTTCTTAATATCACTAGGATGACTATGATCAGATAAACCTAAATCACTTTTATGAAAGGCATGTCTTTGATTACATGACAACCTATCCATATCATCTTTTCCTTTCTTTACCACTTGTGTTAATTCATCAATCTTTGACTCAAAGGTTATGCATGGATCTAAAGATGTAAAATCACTTTTAATATCTACTCTAGATTTTACTTGATCTAACTCATCTTGCATGCTTTTAGTTTTACTTTGTAGAGATGAGATGATCCTACTTTGATATGCATATACTTCATAAATATTCAAGAAACTATCATGCAATCTATCAAAGGTACTTTGTAATTTATCATATGAAATTGCATTACTAACCTCTTCATTTTCATCATCAGAATGATGTGTTGCCATCAAAGCGAGATATACTTCTCCATTTTCTGAATCGGATGATGAACTTGCTTCATTTTCTTACATGTAAGCCTTCTTTGATTTGGAAACCTTTTTTTCAGATTTCTTCTTCAAGCCATGCTTCTTTCTTTGAAGATTATGACAATCTTTATTTTTGAGGATTTTGCAAAGATTCTTCACAATGATTCTTATATCCTCCTCATCATCATCATCACTATCGGATTGAGAATCTCCCTCTTGTGCACTATCATATCTTGTATCTTTAGTTCTTAATGCAATAGGTAGAACGTACTTGTCAATGGCTTCTTGTTGTTCCATCTTTTTGAGTTCAAGTTCATGCTCTTGCAACTTGCCAAAAAGTGAAGCCAATGTCATTTTTGAAAGATTCTTCTTTTCTGAAATTGTTGTTACCTTTGGTTGCCATTCTCTTGACAATGATCATAAGACTTTTAAGTTCAGATCACTGTTGGAAAAATTTCTTCCAAGAGAAATTAGATGATTGATCAAGAGAGTGAACCTTTTCTGCATATCTAGCACTGTTTCCCTTGGTAACATTCTGAACATCTCATATTCTTGTGAAAGAATATTGATCCTTGATCTCTTTACTTCTTCAGTGCCTTCATGAGTTTCCATTAAAGTATCCCATATTTCCTTTGACGTTTTGCACGTGGATACTCTGAAGAATTCATCCATGCCAAGAGCAGATGTAAGGATATTCATTCCCTTAAGATCATATTGAACTTTCTTCTTTACTCCAAGTACTTTCTGGTTTTGGTTGTCTGCTATCACCTACTTCATTCATAGGTATAAACTGACCTTCTTCAATGGCTTTCCATATTTCCACGTCCAGTGATCTTATGAAGATTTTCATCTTAATCTTCCAAAAGTCATAGTGGTCTCCATTGAAGTATGGTGGCCTGTTTATGTTGAATCCCTCACTAGTTCCATGACTAGAAGAAGATGCCATATTCTCCCAGATCTTAGGAGCAAATTACCTAAACTTACGCTCTGATACCAATTGTAAGTATAGATAGCAACCTGAGAGGGGGGAGGGTGAATCAGGTTTACCCGATTTTCGCCTTTGCAAAACTTGTTACTTCCAAGATAATAGAAATCACAATTGATGATTGTGAATGTATCGGAATAAAGCGTTGCTTGAAAGTAAAAGATGAAGGAAGAGAGAATCACACAATAATTTTATCCTGGTTCACCTTCTATTCACCGAAGGCTACGTCCAGTCCCTCAAGAAACCCCTTGAGGATTTTTCCACTATGATCAAGATTTCTTACAAGCACTTACACCAAGGACCTTAAGAACTCTTGTCAAACCTCAGATGGCAAACCACCAACTGATGACGCCGAACCCTACGACGAACTTTGAATCAAAACCGATTCAAAGGACCTTTTCCACTATCACCGAACCCTACGGTGGACTTTGAATCAAACCCAATTCAAAGGACCTTTTCCACAACCATCGAACACTACGATGGACCTTTTTACAACCACCGAAAATCACGGTGAATGAATCAAACCGATTCAAGAGATGAAGAAGAAGTTCTTGCAGTGGCTGATGCAATCCTTTAATCTAGTTGGATTGCTCTTAGTTTGTATGCTCTAGGAAATTACAATGAAGGCTCTTTTATTCTGAGTTTCTCAAAAGATGAACAACATGTGTGTTCTTATGAAAATGAGAGAACAGAAACTCAGAATGATGACTTTAATGAATATGAAAGTTATGGACCAAGTCATATCAGTTTCTGAGCGTCTATGGACTTTATATAGGCACTATAGGTCGTCCATGAACCATCACAAGGCATCCCAAACGTTATGAGACACATTGGTTCATGAAATAACACATCTGTCGACCTGGTAATCGATTACAGCAACTTGGTAATCGATTACACTAACCGTTTCAGTTTGAATTCAAAATTCAAACTTTGTAATCGATTACATGAATGTGGTAATCGATTACTGTCTTCCTGTAATCGATTACACACAACCTGTAATCGATTACAGATAGTCCCGAACTCAGATTTTGACCGTTCAAGCCCTAATTGAGTGTTCCTACCAAGTTTTACTTGTGAGAACATATTGTACTCAATTGGTTGATCTTTTATGAGCCTTCAAATGCAATATTAACCTTAATAAAGCATAGCACACTAAGTTAACAAGACTTACTAAAAGCAAGAACCTTGATGATAGATTTTGACGTTCTGAGCCGGTTCTTGAAGTCTTTCCTTTCTTTCTTGAAGTCTTCCTTTTCTTTTCTGAAGTCTTTCTTCTTTTTGTGATTTTTTTTCTTCATCGAAACCTCAGCCGAGTCCAAGGACGGGACCTTCTTCACAGTGGTAACTGAGATAATTTTTATTATTTTTTTATTAACACTGTCTATTACCACGGTTGGTGAGTGAACCGTGGTAATAGATTTTATTATTTTTAATTAACACGGTCTGTTACCACGTTTGTTAGGGGAACCATGGTAATAGGTATTATTATATTTCAATTAAAATTGTCTATTACCATGGTTGTTATGGGAACCGTTTGTTAACTAGGAAACCCATGTTTGGAGATCGAAAACCCATATGTCTTCCCCTTTCTCTGTTACGACTCCATCGCTCTTCAACCTCGTCACCTCCGCTCCTCACTCCTTGCCGCTGCACCTCATGACCGCTGCTCCTTGCCACTGCACCTCATCACCAGCACTCTTTCTCTCCACAATGGCACTGTTGCTTCTCTACCTCACTCAAGAGCACTCTTGACCTGCTTCTACTTCTAGGGTTTTGTTTTGAAGATTTTTGTTGTTGTGCAGTACTAGGGTTTTTTTTTCTATCATGAGAAAGTTTCTATCAAAATATCTAGGGTGCCGACGAGCTTTGTTGTTGTTCAGTACTAGGGTTTCCTCCATTGTCTAGTCCTATCACGCCGTTGGATGTCTCCTCCATCGCCTAGTCCTGTCAGTTATGTATTGTCTTCTTAAATGCTTCAGCACGCGTCGTTTCACTATTAGATCTTGTAACTGCTTCCCTCTTTACTCTGCAACTTTTTCAGCATGCGCGTTTCCCACATAAGTTTCACAATTCTCAAGACATCCTCTTAACCGCCCTCTTCTTCACCCCTCAAATTCTCTCGTTTCCTTATAAATTCCAGAAGTATCTCTCATATATTCTCCATCCTTCACTCCATCATCTTCCCTGTATCTTCTGCTTCTGTGATACTTCTTCCTTAAAAATAGAAATGGCAAACGGTGTGACTATCTGTCTTCCTTTTGCCATCAATTTCCCAGAACTACATCGCTATCAAGTTCTTGGCGCCAATGCTCTGTGTCACACACGTATGTCTGCATTGTGTGATGCCTCTGATGAGTCATCGTGCCCAGAACTCATCTTCGCTCAAAATTTATGTAATCGTAATTTGATTAAAGGCAAAATATTAAGGCTTAAATATGTTTGGGGTCCCTGACATTTGAAAGGGAATCAGTCCAGGTCCCTAGAAAATTAATTTTTAAATTGGGTCCCTGACATATATTTTTTAATCAAATTAAGGACAAATCCCAATTTAAGCTGATTAATGATTCTAATTAGCCCAGTCAGCAGTCCACGTGGCTTTTACTCCTTTTTTTTTAATTCTACGTCATATTAAAAATTAAAAAATAAAAACTAATTCAGAAATAAAAAATTTCTTCTTTTTCTTTCTTCTTCCTCTCCCTCTGTCGTCCAATTCTTTCTTTCTTCTTCTTTCATTTTCTTTCTTTTTTCTTCTTGTTCGTCTTCTTCTTCTTCTTCTTCTTCTTCTTCTTCTTCTTCTTCTTTCTTTCCTCTCTCTCGTGACCCTCCCTCTTCTCCCTCTCACCCGCGGTGCTTCCTCTTCCTTCCTTCTATGGAAACCGATTGGCCACCACCACCGCGAACCACCATCGCCACCAAGCCGCTCCACCACTATTCCTCCTTGTGGCCACCATCGCTGCCACCGCGACCTTCTTCTTCAAGTTCTGGAATCATCGCCGCCACCACCTTCTCTCCTGCTTTCCGGCGACGCCGCACCTCCAATGGAGAAACCGCCACCAACACCAAAATCCCCTCATCGTCCGCAACAAAACCCCTAAAGTAATTCGACGATCGGCCACCGTCAACCGCCGCCGCCGCCACCGCTTCAATATGGGTTTGACGAGTTGTTGTCCCTCTTTCTCCCTCCGCCATCGTCTTCTTCTTCCTTCCTTCTCTTTCGCAGTATCTCTTCTTCCAGATTTGTTGCGAATTCAACACCCCCAAGCCTCTGTTGTTGTCTCTGAATCTCTTCCTCTTCTTTTAGATCTGATGGGTTGTGGTGGTAATTAAGGTTGAAGATGAAGATGGGGAGAAAGAGGGATTTTTGGTCTTTGAATTTGTATTTATCTAGGTTTTGATGATGAAGATGTTCTCTTTGAGGTTTCTGGGTTCTATGGAAGAGGTTCTGGAAGGCTCTGGAAGGATTGGACGGCGGCGGCAATGGAGTCGCGGAGGGAGGGAGGGAGGTTAGAGGAAGACGAAGAGGAAGAGGATTTTCTAAACAATTGAGTTTTTATTTTTTAATTTTTAATATTATTCAAAAATGCTGATGTGGAATTAAACAACTGGCTTAATATTAAAAAATTGTGACTGAGACTGCTGACTGGGATAATTAAAATCGTTAATCAGCTTAAATTGGGATTTGTCCTTAATTTGATTAAAAAACATATGTCTGGGACTCAATTTAACAAATTAATTTTTCAGGGACCTGGACTGATTCTCTTTCAAATGTCAGAGACCCCAAACATATTTAAGCCAATAAATGCAAGGGCAAATATGGAAAGAGAAATTAATTTTTATTAAGTTAGCTTATATTTAATAACACTATATAAGTTTGATTGTTAGCTCATAATTAGAGACGGAGTTACTACTGTTTTTTTAATGACTTTACCGTTTATTCACAACTCAATCAAGTGTAACCTTCGCTTACAATTTATGTAATCGTAATTTGATTAAAGGCAAAATATTAAAATTGCCACAATTTCCCCAAGTAATAATCAAAATAAGTCCTTTCAAAAAAAATAATCAAAGTAAGTGATTCAACAAACCAAAAAAAGTAAGTAATTCACAAATGTATAATATGTTATGTTATGATATATAATTTTTTTTTTTGAAAATATGTTATATAATTAATTATTAATATTTATTAATTTTCCCCTCGCTTGCTCAAAATTATAAATACGTACCCAATCACGGAATTAGCTGGATATTACTAGAATTATTGGCATTTAATATGAATTTAGTGAATTTACAACCATACAGGAATTGAATTCATTGAATTGGACAAAACAGACAGCAAGGAGAATTCAAGAGCAAGCAAATGACCATCTTATTAAACATGTAGGATGTTGCTAACATGATTCTGTTCCCTTGCCAGACGTAGAAAGTGAGTTTTATCCAAATCATCATATCATGGTTGAACCTTATCAATATATTTAAAAGAGTTATTTATGTACCAATTGTGTTAGTTTTGTTGGTGGAAAACTGTTTGTGTCTACACGTATAACAATTTTCCTTACAAAAATGATGTATACATGAATAGATGTAAAATAAAATTATGATGATAGCTAACAACACTCATCTATTCACTTTTTTTACACAGTCACTTTTTTTTTTAATTCATGTGTATTCTATTTAACTAAAACTAGTACCCATATTTTAATGAACCCACATATATTTAAATAAATATAAATAAGAAAATATTAAAGTGAGTGTTGAAGTCATTTTTCACAACATTATTTTTTGGTAGAAGAATAAACCGCACTAAGAAAAATTGATACAATTTAATCAAGTTTTTTTTTTTTATATTAGAAAATATTTAAATTTTACTTCTAGTGATTGATCATTGAACTTTCCTCTCCTCAACCCATATGTTTCAGCTCTTACACTTGAACTATCTTTTGAGACATTTAATTAATTTTATTAAAAATTACTCCATTCGTTCTAAAACTTTTGTAGCTTAAAGTTATGCACATAGTTTAAAAGTACATTTATTGATGTTATAAATGGACTGAAACACCGTTTTGAAATATAGAGGAAAAACTAAAACAACGGAATGGACACCGTTTTAAAATACAGAAGAAAAACTAAAACAACGGAACGGACACCATTTTAAAATACAGAGGAAAAACTAAAACAACGGAACAGATGGAGTAGTAAGTACTATTTTTTTTTTGAGTGAATTAATTAATTAATAAGTACTATATAAAGTAACGAAGATAAACATTAATATCAAAAGCCAATAAAAAGTACAGCTGAGCATTTCTTCTTAATTTTTATTTTTGGTAGCACTTCTTAAAATTACAGCTGTATATAATTTTTATAAATATATAATTAATATATACCTATTTAATGGATATTAATTAAAAAAATTAAAAGTTTTATGAAATTTCTTAATCAATATCCCTAACGCATTTATTAATTAACAGAATCCTAAGATATTGCATAAAGGGATGATAAATCATTTTCCATAACTAAATAATGTTCCCAAAGAAAAAGAATAAAAAGCAAAAGGCAAGGGTGCAAAGCAAAGCAACCACACTGCAAGATTCTTCTTCTTCTTCCTCCGAAAGCGAAGGGGGAGAGCGTGCATGATATAATGAGAAGCAGGAATCACGAATAAAAAATCAAGAGAATTTTCCAAAGGGGTCATTTTTTATTCCCAATATGCCCTTGGAATTTCTCTGGATTTCTCTGTAACCTTTGACAACAACATCACAGAACAAAAAGCCATAACCAACCGTGTGCTGCGGAAAAGAAAAACCACCACCACCACCACCACCACCGTCACCGTGACCGTCACCAATGCTGTGTAAACTGGTTCCGTTGCCGCGGAAGAAAAAACCCGGTTCGGTCCCGGTTTACCTCAACGTCTATGATCTCACCCCGATTAATGGGTATGCGTATTGGCTAGGCCTCGGCGTTTATCATTCTGGTGTTCAAGGTAACCCCTATTTCTTGTTTTTCTTGGTTCCCCTTTTTCTGTCAAAGGAAAAGGATCAAGTTTTCGGTGATTAGGTATTGCCAATTATAGTGTCATATGAATAATATCTGGTTAATTTGAATTTGTAATTTTTAAATAATTGATTCAGATCCGTGGGTGTTCTATGTTTACCACCTGTTTGGTAGAAAGCCTCAATCCTTTGAATTGTTTAGTGTGTCAAGGACCATTTCTTCTGTAATATAAAAAAGTTAAAATTACAAAATGGGCTCTGCATAGCATAAACCAGGCTTTGTTTGAACCCAAAAGCTTTAGGCTTGTTGAATGGTAAGTATGAAGCCATTCCTGATCTTATACAAACTGTTTTAAGCCTTTCTGGAGTTGGTGATGAATCAATGGATCTGTTCTTTTTTAAATCCGGTGGAGGTTAAAGATTCCTGGGTTACTTGTATTTTAACATTTTAACTATTGTAATTCTGGTTGAGTTGGATTTTCAATTGGGAAAAATTTCACTGAATCCACACCAATGTAGACATAATGTCTTAAGAGTTTGGTTTTCACTTTCAATGAATTCATTATATTCACCAATTAAACATCTCAATACCATTGTGCACAGCACTGTATCAGTTTTTGTTATACTGGCTGAACCTTTTTCTTTTAATGTTTGTTTGACTTTTGAGTTTTGACAGCTTAATCTAGTTATGATAACTCTAGTTTTTGTTTTGCAGTTCATGGGGTTGAGTATGGATTTGGAGCGCATGAACGTGGAACGACTGGGATTTTTGAAGTGGAACCTGGGCACTGTCCTGGATTCATCTTTAGAAAATCAATTTACATTGGATCAACAGATCTGGGCCCGAAGGATGTCCGGACATTCATGGAGAAGCTAGCTACAGAGTATCCTGGCAACACCTACCATCTTATACAAAAAAACTGCAACCACTTCTGCAATGATGTTTGCCTCAAATTAACTGGAAAGTCAATCCCTCGATGGGTTAATCGGCTTGCTCGACTTGGTGAGAGTTATATAAAAGTGTTTTCTGATTAGCTATTGACTTTCATCCTGTTTGTATGAGATGGTTTTTCACTCTGGTATATAGAAAGGTCCTAAAAATGATGTTTGGCTAGATGATTTCATTTGAATAGTTTTTTGAATTAAAAGAACAAAAAAATTGTGTTTATTGTTTCAAATTGCGGTTGCTGTTCTGTCATATCTTTGAAATTATGGGAAATTGCGGACAGATGCGGTTGCTGTTGTGTCATATCTCAGAACTTCACTGGAGTTATTTCCTTATCTTAGTTTACTTCCTGCTCCACCAGATCAATAAATATTGTCTCTTTGGTCTGTTGCTGCTGCTTTGCCAACCGAATTCTTTATGCCCTGTGGAGATTACTTCTCCCACCCTCAATTGAGGAAATGGAAGTTTGAGGATGAGCTATATATTGGGCTTTCTGGTGTTGAAAATTTTTGGTCAGGGAAAGGGTGGTCTTATGCATGAGTTGGTCTTAGCTATATGTGGTGGTTCATGTGGGGCATGGTTGTCCTTCAACGTCCGTTTTCTCTTCTGCTGTTTACCTTTTACTTCCATCACCAGTAGAACCTCTTCCTCTCTTGATAAATATTCATGCTTTTTACTTCTTTCATTCCACCGTCATTACTTTCGTTTCTTCTGCCTACCATTCCTTCAACCGCACGCTGAACAGGTTGGATGGTTTTAGCATGTTCCTGAACTAAGGCAGAGACAGACAAAGAACTCAAGGAAGGGAGCGCCGAGGAAGGATATAATTAAGTGTCTCATTTATTATGAAATTATCATCAGTGAATTCACTTATTCACCGTTCTGCCACCATTTTTTTAATGAAATTTGAAACAAAAGTGAGGCAACAACTCTAAGGCTGTTTGGTTTTCCATTCGACTCAACTGAAACGGAAAAGGGATTTTCCTTTCATTCTTTGGTTCATGGAATGTGGAATTTAACATTCCAAGGCAATGCTAACTGACTTTAAGAGGGTACCCAGACATACACTACGATGTTTGTGTTTTATTGTTTTTAGAATTGATGTTCTGATAACAATTGTTAAAATATTTTGCAAGAGAACAACTAACCACACAGATAAATTTTGTTCTATATACAAAAAATTGTTTTTCAAAAATATAGTCAAACAAGCCCTAAATCTCTGGCTGTTTCTGTTATGATACAGTTTTTCCCTTTTAATAAATTTGTTATGTCATGTTTCACATGCAAAAATTGTATGTTCCTGTGCTGACTCTTGTGAGAAGGATAAACAAAAAACAACTTAAAAGCATTTCATGATTTCTAATGGTATGTTCTGCTTCTCAATGTGAAGGTTTTCTCTGCAACTGTGTTCTTCCGCCCTGCCTAAACGAAAAGAAGGTTGGACAAGCGACATTAAACAGGGTTCAGGAAGAAGGAAAGAATAAGATGAGAAGCCAGTCCAGCAGGCATGAGGCTTCCTCCAATCCTCCATTGTCAGGTAGCCAAAGACATTGCTGTCCTCCATCTTCATCTGTAATTAATGCTTCTCCATCTTCAACCTTAACTGTAAAGTAGAGCTTTTGACAGAAGCCAGGTTCTGAAATATAGGCTGTTAGAATCATGTAATGTAAGCTAAAGATGAGAAGGAAAAAAAACTTTTTCATCTGGTCCATCCCTCTGTTCTGCTGTATACCTTTAAATATGTGGCAATGGCTAAAATGGAATGGTTGCTTTCTCTCTTCTTTTTAATTGTGTGCTTTCTTCATTAAACGGAAGGGTTCATATTGGAGCTGCAAATTTCTGAATCTTGATTTACCTATCTTAACTACTGATGTAGCATAGAGGAGAGTATTAATGTATTTGCTGAAGTGCGAAATTATGTGAGACTAAATATAAAGGGCATGGTAAGCAATACAAGGTCCTAAATTAGCACAAAATAGAGTCCAGATTTCTTCAACCTTGTTCTTCAGATACTGAATCTAATTACGGTACTCAAACCCGTTCAGCAAAATCCATTTCAATTGTGATATACAAGGTATACAGTTTTAGGCTTCATTGCCTCTAGTTTAGACTGTGATGTTGATCTCCATAGTTTTCTTGGAGCTAATCACGTCTCTATATTTTAAAGACTAAATTTAGTTTTTCTGTCAATTTTCATATAACAAAGATCCTGGAATCTCCATTTTATATTCAAAATACTTCGAGGCTTATGATGTATTATGAATATAATAAAAAAGCTTAAATGCATTTTTAGTCCTCTTAATTTAGACTATGCGAGATTTTGGTCCCCTAGTTTTTTTTAAGCTAATCAAGTTCCTAAGCAAATTTGACTACTCTCAATTCTCATATGCATAAAATCATTAAATCTTCATTTTATTTTCAAATATTTTAGGGTTTATGATGGAGGTAATATATGGTACAATATTAAAAGTTAAAAAATAAAAAATTGGTGAAAACTTGTTAAATTTTGAAGGATTTTGAAGGAAATAAGATTAGAGTTTTAAGGGCATCAAGGAGTTCTTCGAGCTACGCTTCAAGGAGTTAAATACCCCCTTTGTCGGGCTCGACGGAGTTCTGTTCCGGTCACTATCTGCGAATGACAATGAAGCACTTGGTGCCAATTTTGATCTTAAGCAAATAAGAAAAGCAGTATGGGAATGCGATGGGAACAAGTGCTTGGGACAACTTCAAATTTATCAAGATCTTTTGGCATCTATTGTCATCAGATGTACAAAAGGTTTTGGATGAATTCCATATTAATGGGAGGTGGCATAAAGGAAGCAATGTTTCATCCATCGCTTTGATCCCTAAAGTTGAGTCCCCACAAGGCTAAATGATTAAATACCCATCTCTTTGATTGGATGTGCCTACAAGATAGTTTCCAAAATACTAGCGACGAGAATGCGAAGAGTATTGCATAAAGTAATAGACGAGAAGCAGTTTGCTTTTTGGGAAGGGAGGGGGATGCTTGATAGCGTGGTGATTGCAAATGAGCTAATTCATGACGCCAAATCAAGAAAAAAGAAAGTCATGGTGTTAAGGTTGATTACGAGAAGACATGATTCTATAAGGTGAGAATTCTTGTACTACATGATGAAGAGGATGAATTTTAATGATGGTTGGATAAAGTGGATTAAGGGGTGCTTGGAATCAGCAAGTGTCTCGGTTCTAGTCAATGGTAGCCCGAGCGGAGAATTTGGGATGGAAAGAGGCATACGACAAGGTGATCCAATGGCTCCCTTCTTATTTCTCATAATGGCAGAGGGGTTGAATGGATTGGTGAACCAAGCAATTTGAGCCAATAAATTCTCGGGTTACAAGCTTGGGCCTTGTAATGAAGTGGAGATATCGATATTGCTCAAATGAGGGCGTGGAATTGGCTCTCAGCAAAGCAGAGGGAGTTTCGATCATCCCTTTTCGAATGGCTAACAAATCCACATCTTTGCCTAGCTCAGTTATAATGGGTCTGAGAAATGGGGTTAGAAAGTAGAAACCCTTGTTGGGTGGTGCCTTCCATTGACAAATTTTATCTAATTGTGTGACTAGCCTGGCAGTGATAGGGGTCTGGTAGGGCCGGTTTTGATGTTGCTGTTTGTTGGTGGATTTTCCCTTCTCCTTACTGACTTGCTATTTAATCGCAGAGGTGATGTTTCTGATTTTTGTAGCTTCGAATTTGGCTTCCTATTAGCTCTCTATACTGGAAACAGGGGTATTGGGATTGGGTTATTTCTTAAATGAAATGGTCCATTGTGATGCTCAAATGCTCCTATAAGAAGGTGGGGTTTTCTTTATTCTTGTAAGCTTGGCTACTGCACTAGTGTGGGATTGATAGCAGGTTTGGCCAGTGGTTAAATTTGTGAAGTGTTTTTCTTTAAAAATGAGAATTTGAGAGCTTTTATAGAATAATAATTACAGGGGACTCAATGAGCAACAATTTACAATTTGAGGGCTAAGACTGCTCTAAAAACTGATAGGGGACTAAAATCACCTATAATCAAAACTTGGGGTCGTGCAATTAAGCCTAATAGAAAACTGAACGTTTATAAAAAGTTAGCAAATATTGAATAAAATTTGAAGGTACTTTATAGGATATAAGATTAGGCTTTAAAAAGGTAAAACGTATATTGGCACGGATTTGTAGGTTGAATTATTTGGGAAATTTTTTCAGACTGAGACTAATACAAATTATGGCCAATGGGGGGGTGGGGGGATAGATTAGCCTTTGCATAATCAAGTTTGACACTTGACCTACTTAAAAATTTAACGTATGGTTTGTTAGCTATCAAACAATTTTATTTTGGGTATGACCTTCTTAAAATCTTGTCTGACCTAATGGTTTATTTAAAATCCGATTTCCGCCAACAAACCTATCTTTAAAAAGACTAGGAGGCTTATAGGCTAATAAATTAGATTATAATAAAAAATCTTTATATAAACATACCAATAGGAATATAAGTTACTGTTAGCCTTATTGTGTTAGACTTTTCTTGGGCTTGAAAGGTTATTACTTATTTAAAATCAAATAGTAAAATGGAATGTTTGGATAGAGGGAAATAGAGGGGGAGGAAAAAAATTATTTTTAAACTTATTTTGCTTTGTTCAAATTTTATTATGAGCGGAGAGGAGGGGGAACAAACCGGGCATAACCTGTCTTAATTCACTTTTGTCTGGGTTCCCCTATTCTACACAAGTAAAAGTTTGTGTAACATTACACAACCCTCTTTTGACCTACAATAGTGGGAACCCCTTTTGTCTTCCTTTCAAAATTCAAAGGAAATTTGCAATATAATAAAAATGTCTTTCTTATATTTTAAAAGTAATGACAGTACCAACAGGTGGTTAATTCAAGTGGTACATGTTTGATTTCTCATCAAGTGAGTTATTTTTTCTTATCTCCCCTGCTTTTAACTTAAATATGATAAAAATTAAAGGTTTTTAAATATGTTTTTAGTCCCTAAAAATATAGTAAATTTTAGTTTTGGTCTCTGGAAAAATATTTCTTAGGTTTTAATCCCTAGAAATAGACATTGTTATTTTTTTTTTGTCGATCTGGTTAAATTTTGCTTATGCAGCTTAGAGAATGGTGACTCACTTTTTCCACTAGGTATATTTTACCTCATTTGGCAATTGGCATTGTAGGACCACCCATTAACATAAAATGTGCACATGAGAAGCACGTGGATCTTGTTGGAACTTCAAATTAAACTAAATAACAGATAATTGGCTTCAAATAAGATTATGTGACACGTAAATGTCAAATCAGATAAAAAAACCATATAAGATGAATTAGTCACCATTTAGTGTGTCATATATACAAAATTTAATAACATAGACTAAAAAAGATAACAATATACATTCTCAAGGATTAAAAACTAAATAATACTTTTCAGGGACTAAAAACATTATTTATTATATTTCCAAGAACTAAAAACATATTTAAACCAAAATCAAAATTTCTTGCATCTCATTCCTTCTCCTTCATTAAAATGATAAAATCTGTCTCGTATCCTTCACACATTAAAAAGTATTTTGAGGCATACGAAGCCTGAATTTGACATTTGGAGAAAAACAGTATCCGCAAACTTCCAACAGCGAAATTGTAAAATTCACAGCTAGTTGTAGTTCACAAACTGATGAAACAGATATAACGTTAACATGTTCTCCCAGCGCCACTCTCTTTTCTTGCTCCGTTGTATTTTAGCTTGTAGCAGGAGTGTAATGGATAACGACCTCACGCCTCTTGTTTGTTTCGCATACCCTGGACGTGCATGATGCCAAATGCGGGAAAGCTTAACATAACCACCATACCCCGAAATCTTGTCTATACAAGTGGCCGCTCCGATGTTTCTCTCATTCGTTCCTTTATTGTTGTCATGGGGTGAGAATCGATAGATGGATATTAGAAAATAATTATATAAAATTATATTAATGTGCTCTCATCCAATAGCTTTAAGTTTTGAAGAGAATTGTTTTTTATCATGGTATCAAAGTTTTATAACTAAACAGTTTATAGTTCGATTATTCTTTCAATTTTTCTAATAAAAAAAATTGTTCACACTTTAAGATCAAATGGGCTTTTGCGTGCGTGTTTATAATTATTCACGTGTCCTTTACCCAATAGCTTAAGTTTTCATTCGTACTTTATGAAGATAATTGGTTGTTTAATATGATTTCAGAGTGTCTATGACCAAACGGTCTAGAGTTCGATTATTACCGCCCCTAATTTCTAATAAAAAAAAAGTTAAATTTCAGCAGGCGACGGATCCAAAAACTTAGGCTATGGGGCAACATATACATTAATTTATAATAGCAAAATTATAACATACTATTATTATGAGTTTTCATATTTTAAAAATAGTAAATGATTTTTGCATAGATTTAATTACACTAGCTATTATTTAGTATTTGTGCCATTTCTCTAAATAATTTCATTAAATACTATCATGTCATATATCTCGAGAATTAAAGTGAGACTAATTATGAAAATAAGAGAGTAAATGGGAGCATTTTAAATATTAGAGACTCAAATAAATAATATTCATCTTACTTGGTTTAAAAATATTTCTACCTAAAATAAATTAACACTAAATTTGGACATACAAACGTAATTTCCAAGAAAAAAATTATGTCTAACATATACTCTTCTACGCACACGGTTACATGTTGGAACCATATTTCCTTCTACCATTAACAACTAACCCCCCTATACATATCTATCCCGTCAATACACGCATACAACACACCAAAAGAAACTATTTACATACACACATCCAAAAGTCCACAAGGGACTTGACTATTGTCGGCCTCGGGCACCTGTTCAGTCAAGTTAGAGTAATATCATGGAGGTACAATCATCCATCATCCACAGTAAGAAGTCAGAAACATCAAACAATCATCCACAAACAGAAACAGTATAAATAACATCAGGATGCATCACCATCCACTACCCCATCACCTTGAGAGTTTTATCCACCGTCATCTCCACCGAAGTCAGCCTCGCCACTCGTACATTCCCTCAAACCTCCTGGGGAACTTTCCTTGTGGAACAGACGTCGGTAAGCACGTTCATCCCCTCCGGCCCTCCGAGGCGGGACAACCCTCTTCCTAGCAGTCACCATACGTCGGGGTCCACTCCTGACAGGTGCTGGGTCCACCTTAAGACCCTCGGGAACTGAGTCTGGCGATATATGTACATCGGGAACTAGAAACTAAATCTCTGGCGATATATGTACATCAGGAACTAGAAATGAAATCTCTGGTGAAGGGGGTGGTGATGGTGGTATATCACCATCAACATAAAACATACGAACTAGATAGCGATGAGGTAAATAAAAGGAAGGGTTAAATATGTTTTTGGTCCCTAAACTTTGAGCGAGATTTGGTTTTCGTCCCTCGCCGACGTAAAGGTGGATTTTAGGCCTCAAACTTTCATTATTGTTTGGTTTTCGTCTCTACCTGTGTTAGTCGTTGACCACCGCGTCTATGTGTCACGACATGTCCTACGTGGCAATATCCACGTCATTTAATGAGGCCACGTGTAATTTTTTTTAAATTATTAATTAAAAAACGAAAAAAAAAAATCAGAATCATCAGAGCATGTCTCTTCTTCTTCTTCTCTTCTTCTTCTTCTTCTTCTTCTTTTAGATTATTAATTGTTAAAAATAAAAATATTAATTCATAACCCTCCTCTTCATTTTATCTTCACCATCTTCATCTTCATCTTCATCTTCATCCATCGTTCTTCATCCTCTAACAACAACCGAATTCCAAAAAATTTCAAAACCTAGATCTAAAAATGACAATAGAAACCATAACCTGAGAACGAAAATAGAAACAAAACCTCTCTCTGTCCATTTTCACTTCTAATCTGTATTTTCCTCCAGATCTGAAAACGGCACTCCTCACCCATGGCTTCAAACTGCATCCTCGAGGAGCTCATGGGCATGCAGACATACCCACCTACTTCTTACAGCACTCTAAACCATAGATCTGCACCAAAGATGGAAGGTTGAAAGCTTAGACAGAGGGTGGGAGGAGACTTGCAACACCCAATGTTAACATTTGTACCAAATTAAATTCACATAGCCACAAAAAATAGGGGATTTTCCTCCAAAATGGAACCCAGCTCCATAGATCTAAAACTCATTTCCTGCAAAGACCTCAGAGCCTTCAACTTCTTCCAAAAACTGAATACCATGCGAAGCAACTCATGGACGAAGAGTCGGACCCCAATCGACATGGACATGGACAACTGCGATGGAACCAACCTTGAATGGAACCACCAAGCGCGTTCCGATTTGGGGTTTCTCTCCAAAGAGGCTCCATCGCGTTGGATGGCTTCTTACTTTGATTCGAGTTTCGGCATGACAACGTCATCCTGAGGGATAAGCCCCTTGGAGGGCACACCGCTAGTAGATATGACCTATGATTTCTCCTGCTAAGATGAAGAGGATGAAGGTAGAAGAAGGGGGAAGAAGAAGAAGAAAAGACATGCCCTGATGATTATGATTTCCCTTTTTTTTTCGTTTTTTAATTAATAATTTAAATTTTTTTTACACGTGGCCTCATTAAATGATGTGGACAGTGCCATGTAGGACCTGCCGTGACACATAGACACGGTGGGCAACGACTAACCCCGGCAGGGACGAAAACCAAACAATAATGAAAGTTTGAGGCCTAAAATCCACCTTTACGCTGGTGAGGGACGAAAACCAAATCTCGCTCAAAGTTTAGGGACCAAAAACATATTTAACCCTAAAAGGAAAAAGAACGTGGCATCTGATAGTAATAAAACCACACAAGAACGGGGGGGTTTGAATTGTGTGTGTGATTTTTAACTTCTTTTCGTGAAACAATAGCTATAAGTTCGAAAACGTTTGATAAAGAGTGCAGCGGAAATTATTCTACAACTGAACAATAAAGCACACACGATGTTTGCCCTGGTTCACCCCCTTAATCGACAGGGCTACGTCTAGTCCTTGGCTTAACCAAGATTTTCACTATTTTATCAAAATAGTACAAGTGTTCTCAGGGACTTCTCCCAGTATTCTGAGGACTACTCCTTTACAAGTATTCTTAGCAGGACTTCTCCTTTACGAGTGTTGGACAGGACTCCTCCCAGTTCTTTTTCAAGAAGAATTGGTTTCTACAGATCTCTTTGATAAGAGTGGGTAGACAATATGAAGAACAAATTACAGAGAGAATAAATAAGTTAATTCTCTGACGGGCTTTGTGTGAACGAGGATAAGAGTAGCACTCTGTGATAATCTTCACACTAGTTGGCGACTGACTCTGATAAAAGGTAAGTTGAGAATGCTGAGTGTTTGGCTTGGAGAGGTTGGATCGCAAATAATAAACTTGTAAAGTTTGAATGCTTTGATCGTGTAAAAGTCGCCAATTTGAATCTGGTGCCAAGTCCTCTATTTATATCCTTAGTAGGAAGATCAATGGGACCTTTGCTGAAGAACAGAAGATAGTTCCGTTTGAATTTCTCCTTCCTTGTGTGTAACAGATACTTCTGCAATTTCTGCTTCGATAAATGCAATCTGCAATGCATTTAATGTTCCTCTAATGGCTGAGGTTGATATCGTCTGGTTCTTCAATGTATCTTGCCTTGATTAATAACTTTTGTAATAAATGCTCATGCATTCCAGCTAAGGGAGCCATTAATGTTCTGACCAGTAGATTTGAATTTGAACGTTGAGGAGATACGATGATCAGAAAGGCTCGCCGCTAATTCCGCAAAAGCAGCTTGAATTAAGGAATGTCAGAAGATTTGAATTTGCAAGGAATAAAGAATTTACTTCTGTCCTTTTCACCATTAATGCTCTGAAGAGACAAGTGGTGTTTGACAGCTCATCCTGGGTTGAGCAAACGATCACCTCCTGATTTTTCTTTTGCACTAGTCAACCAAACATTCTGTTTGGAATTTAGATGTTCTTTCCTTCAGATGAATCTAATGACTGAGTGACCAGACGTTCATCATATCTGGACGGACTCTCTGAGTCAGACGTTGTCAGCTGACAGACTGATTCTCCAAAGCTGTAGCCGGACGAATTGTTAACTTGAGCAACTGCTTTTGATAATGCTTCGTAGAGGTCCATGCAATGCTTTTTCCAAGTAGAAGGATGTTCCTGAGCATGATAAACATTTAGAAGTTAAGAATTCTATTTTTGACAAGATCAATACTTAGCGAAATTGTTATTTATCAAAATATAATACTTCATTAAATTATTTGATTCTAACAATCTCCCCCTTTTTGATAATGACAATTTCCTTTCGAGAAAAAGTTTTTGAGAGTCATAAATTCTTAGGACTTCCTCCCCCTGAGTTTAATAATTACTCCCCCTAAATGTGTGCTCTTCTTTTTCATTCCCAGTTATTCTTCTCCCCCTTTGGCATTATCAAAACAAAACACAGTGATGCAGATAACCAGTAGAATGGAGTATATTAAAAATATGACAAAGAGCAAGAAAAGTAAGAGTTAGGGAGAGAGAGAAGGCATCAATTCCTCAAAGAGCAGTTTCATTGTGTCCTGCAGTCGGTCAAAGCGAGTGTCCATGGTAGTGGTGAGGTTGTGCTGCATGGAGCCAAGACGGTGATGCACATCATGACGGAGATCACGCCTTTCTTGAAAGGTGATAGCACTGACTGCCTGAATCTTTTGATCGAGCATTGAGACCAATGCGCGAATGTCAGACTGCTTGGAAGTGGAGGTATCATTGACTTGTGGTGTGACAAGGATCGACGGAAAAATTGGAGTGAATGGGGCCACAGTAGGGATCAGTGGAGATGGAGGAATGCAGGGCCAACCGAAACCATAAGGCTTCATCACAGTGGGCAGCACAGGAAAGAGGACCAATGTCCAGGTCTTGAACTTCAGTTCCAAGGGATCGACTTGACCAGCCAAGTGAAGAGGGATGGAAGCCACATGACTGATTCCAGAGACGATCAACTGCCAATCGAAGTGGAAGAACATGCGGCATTGTGGCAGAGATGGAACAAGCTGAAGGTCATGACATCCAATGGGGATCCACAGACCTGCAGTGAAGCAAAAGGGCAAACCAAGAACCCGTAGGCACACATCTGGAAGCAGGTGTGCATTTTGTGCAGTGGTGGAACGCTTGCGTTTTCCCAAGGCAGATCGAGATCGACGAGGAAAGTGGGGCATGAAGGAGATCCGATTGTAAGATGGAGAATAGCGTCCAACTGAGGCAATGAAAGAATTGGACTTGTCCATTTGGATATGGTGATGCATGCAGTGAGTGGATGGATGTGGAGCATGAAGGGAGGAAGCCGGAAGTGTTGACATAAGATCTAGATCCAGATCTTTATGGAAGGGAGTAAGGTTGGAGAAATTGAATGTTTCAGTAGGTGATACATAGAATGCATTAATATTAGTATTAATGTGAGCATCTACTTTCCTCGAAGATGGTGCAATGTGTTGACTATGACCCACAGCCAGACGGAGACAAAGATCAATATCATTTAGTTGAAGGCCTTCGAAGGCATGAAGTATAGAATTTGGAAAAGCAAACTCAGGCAAGTTGCCCGGACTTGGAGAAGCAGTGGATGAGGACGCAACAAAGTGCTACTAAACTGGTGGTGCACTTGAGAATTGTGTAGGCAGGAGCACTACTGGAGGGGAAGCACCAACTGGATGTTAAAGAGAAGTGAAAGCATTGTCTTCTTCAGAGTTATCGTCAAGATCAATGAGATGAATACTTTTGGGAACTTCAAACAGCGTGTCGAGAAACTTTTCAGCTTCGCTTGCAACAATCCTTTGAAGTGTACAATTCGTGATTGAAGAGGAATTTCCCAGGCACGAGCATCTACAGAGTAGTGATGTTTCCATTGAGGTGATATGGTTGGCAAGGGAGAATTGTCGGAAAGCTTGACTTGAACCCAGTGCCTGTTGGCGATATTTCCCAAAACAGCCATGGTAGGTGCTTTAGCTACAGGACCTAAGAGAGGCAGATAAGTGCAGCACTGGTTAGGTGCTAAAGTGACCAGAACAATAGGGAATGCAGTAGCTGCTAGTAGTCCCATGTCTGGAACTGTAAACCATTTGTGCTCATAGGCAGGTCCACCATCACTAAGGGTTAGTGCCAGACGAACAGCTTCGATATCTTCATCAGAGCTAAATGTTCTAGAATGAAGCTCTCTGTTGGAAAGAAGTTCCTTAATCAACAGTGTGCGAACCTCTGACCAATAGTCTTGAGGATGACCCAACCACTGAGCAAGACACCTGAATCCACAATTGCCATCGTCTTCGACATCAAAGATATCGGAAATATAGTTGTGGAAGAGTGGAGGCAAGAACTTCAGATATAGTGCATGAGAGTTTGAAATCAGTTCAGTTGTGGTATGTACAGCCTTGGGAGGAGATTTAGAAAGAGCAGTGGTGAATACGGGCGCTGCAGTAGACAATGTTGCCTGAGAGTTAGTATGGTGAGACATGTCTGATTGCAACAGAGGCTCCTCTACCAAACGACGACGTTTTAGTGCTGTGTCCATAGTAGGGGGACAGTCGTCGGACGGTGTTAGTTCAGAAATCTTCTTATTATCTTGATGAGCTCTCATCTTGTTCTTCTTAGCCCAGTTACTTAATAGGTCGTCAGGCACGGCTGATATGTCAATACTTATATTCATTCGACGGACATCTCCAAACTTGATGGGAGTGGCAGCTATAAAGTCACGCGCAATGAATTCAACTGTTCCTGTTGAGATCGTGAGCAACTTCTTTTGACGCAGAAGAGCTGTGATGAGTGAGCCATAGGGAAGGTTTCTGTTGGAGCTTTCCAGAGTGTGAAGCATATACTGGATAATGAGATCAGGCAAATTGACTTTCCTGCAATGTTGCATCTGAAATAGTGTCCATTGACAAAACTTGTTGACCAAGTCCCGAGAACCTTCCTTTGGAAATACAATCTTGCTAAGAACAGCATGGGGGAAGATACATTCCTCAACAAGATTCTTCATACGGCGAGACGTAGAACCCTTAGGTGCTTCCTTCCAGATAGTGAAAGGGTTGCTCTCAAAGGCTTCCCAGGAAGAGGAGTAACAAACTCCGTTGAGGGGAATGCTCAATAGGGCAGACACATCGCTGGACTGAATGTCTATCACTTGTCTCAAACATCATGTTCTGATGTGGTTAGGATGAACCTTGATGGCGCAGTCATAGAATTCCTTCACAAGGGGAGAGTGAGCTGGGGTTGCAGAGACATTGAACAGGTTTCCCCAATCTTGAGATAGCAATAGATCAAGACCGACAATCTTTGCATGTTGATATACCCTTAGGTCAAGGTATCTAGGAGTGAAAAGGTCTCTGTCACCTAGACATTCAATCTTGACAGGGCCAATTTTGGATGTTTGCTCCTTGCGATTCTGGATGAGAAATTCTTTTTGAAGTTTGACAATCCGATGTTCATCTTCGTTAAGAGGCTCCTGAGTCTTTGCATGTTTCTGTCTTTTGGGTGCCATGTTCTCTGTAGCGGAAGTTAGTATAGATGCAAGAACAAGTGCGATGAAGATAAAGAGTTTAAAGGAAAATATGAATACTTTAAAGTTTTCATCAGAAACAAAATTAGAAGCCCATTCGTTTTCATTCTTGAAAACACATACATTTTCTTGATTTTGTCAATATCATGATGGATAATAAAGTTGATATCAAGGCATTAAATGAGGAGAGATAAATGAGTATCAGCAGCGGTTAATGCGTGTTCAGTAAGCAATCTATTTGAAATGACTCAACTATTCATCATTAAATGCAGAGATAAAAGAAATAATAATTGTTTTATGTTGGGGTTACTAAGGTAGACAGACTTAGAGGAAATTAATGCAAGCATATTATAAAGCAGGGAACATCCCAATTCTCTCTCTAAGGCAGGTAAACTTGTTTTCAATAAGAGGTTTGGTAAATATGTCCGCTAATTGATCATCGGTGTGTATATATGAGATGTCAATGTTGCCTTTAGCTACATGATCACGAATAAAATGATGTTTTATCTCAATGTTTTTAGTGCGTGAATGCAAAACAGGATTTTTTGTGATGTTGATAGCACTTGTATTATCACATAACAAAGGAATATTATGCTCAAAAATATTATAATCTTCTAATTGGTGCTTCACCCATAGAAGTTGGGTGCAGCAAGAACCTGCCGCCACATATTCTGCTTCAGCAGTTGAAAGTGAAATTGTGCTTTGTCTTTTGCTTGCCCAGGATATTAGGCATTGTCCTAGAATGTGGCATCCGCCACTTGTGCTTTTCCTTTCGATTCTATCTCCAGCATAATCAGCGTCACAAAATCCTCTTAACCTGAAATCTTCACCTTTCTCATACACTAGACCAAGGTTAGTGGTTCCAATGAGGTATCTAAATATATGTTTTACTGCGCTTAGGTGAGATTCTTGGGGACTTACCTGGAACCTGGCACAAACACAGACACTATACATAATGTCTGGTCTGCTTGAAGTGAGATACAATAATGATCCTATCATCCCTCTATATTTTGTTGAGTCAACAGGCGTTGACTTGTCACCTTTGTCTAGTACGGCTCCAGGATGCATTGGGGTACCCATTGCCTTGGCCTTCTCCATGCTATTTCTTCAGAAGATCATTAATATATTTCGTCTGATGGATGTAAGTTTTGGTGCTTTCCTGTCTGATTTGTAGTCCTAGGAAGAACTTCAATTCTCCCATCATGCTCATTTCAAATTCACTCTGCATTAGCTTGGAAAACTCTTGACAGAGAGTTTCATTAGTAGCACCAAAAATGATATCATCAACGTATAGTTGCACCAAAATGAAGTACTTTGATGTTTTCCTTCTGAACAGGGTATTGTCAATGCTACCCCTTGAGAATCCATTGTTCATCAGGAATGAACTCAAGCGATCATACCAAGCACGTGGAGCTTGCTTCAGTCTATATAGCGCCTTTCTTAATTTGAAAACATGGTCTAGCAGGGCTGGATCTTCAAACCCTGGAGGCTGTTTTACATATACTTCTTCCTCGATATACCCATTTAGAAATTCACTTTTCACATCCATTTGATATAGCTTTATGGAATGCTGAGATGCAAATGCCAAAAGAATGCAAATGGCTTCAATTCTTGCGACAGGGGTGAAGGTCTCTGTGTAGTCAATTCCTTCTTGCTGATTGTATCCTTGTGCGACCAATCTGGCTTTATTTATGGTAACTTTCCAGCTTTCATCCATCTTGTTTCTGAATACCCATCTTGTGCCAATGATGGATTTTTCTTCGGGTCTGGGCACCAGATCCCAAACCTTGCTTCTCTCAAATTGATTCAGCTCTTCTTGCATTGCTAAGATCCATCCTTCATCCTGTAGGGCTTCACCTATGGTCTTTGGTTCTATTTCAGACAGGAGCGCACAATTAGCGTAATCATTAAATGTGGATCTAGCTCTTACCTTTTCATGAACGCTTCCAATTATCTGTGTGGGAAGATGGTCTGGCTTGAACCTCCAATCTCTGGGGAAAGAGATACCGCTGGAAGTCATGATTTGATTTGTGGAAATATTGTCAGACGGAGTTACATTAACATCGTCTGGTGGAGTAGAAGACGATATGCTTGAGTCAGTGGCCTTGTCAGACGTTGATGGTAGGATTGGATTTGAGGAGGGCTCTCCATTTATTTCTAGATCGTCGAACTCATCTTCCAGTGTGGTTTGATTCCCACACATGTGCTTATCTTCAAATTTGACGTTGATAGATTCTTCTACAGCCATTGTTCTTGAGTTGTAGACTCGAAACGCTTTTGAGTTGGGCAAATACCCCAGAAATATTCCCTTATCTGACTTGGCATCGAACTTCCCAAGATCATATTTTGTATTGAGTAGAAAGCATGGGCATTCGAATGGATGAAAATAAGCGATACTTAGCTTTCTTTCCTTCCATAGTTCATATGCAATCTTCTTCAAGATGGGGCGCATGAATATTCGATTTTGAATATAGCATGCAGTGTGAATTGCTTCAGCACATAAGTATTTGGGTAGAGAGGTTTCATTAAGCATAGTTCTGGTCATCTCTTGAAGTGACCTATTCTTTCTTTCAGCTACTCCATTTTGTTGAGGAGTTCTTGGAGAAGAGACTTGATGAAATATTCCATTCTCTTCACAGTAGCACTTGAATTCTTCATTTATAAATTCTCTTCCTCGATCGCTGCGAATACTAGTAATGCAATAGCCTTTTTCATTTTGGATTCTTTTTGCAGTGACCAGGAATGACTTGAATGTTTCATCCTTTGTTCCAAGAAATTGTACCCATGTAAATCTTGTGTAGTCATCGATGATGACAAGGCAAAATCTATTTCCAGAACAACTAGCCGTTCTAGTAGGTCCAAACAAGTCCATTTGTAACATTTCCAGAGGTCTCTTAGTACTTACAACGTTCTTTGAATGAAAAGAACTTTTTAATTTCTTTCCTTGGGGACATGCAGAGCATGTGTCATCAGATTTGAAAGATAGATTTGGCAGACCACTTACTAGATCGTGCTTGATCATCTTTGCAATGGTCTTTAAGGATGCATGCCCTAGCTTCCTGTGCCATATCCATTTGTCATCCTCTGCTGACACTAGACATGTTACCTTTTGTCTTGCAAGGTTTTCCAAGGAGGTCTTATATAGATCTCCTTGTCTCTGTGCTTCAAAGATAATTTTGTCATCATCATTTTTGACTTTACACTTCACTTTGTTGAAGGAAACAGTGAGTCCACTATCACATAATTGACTTATGCTAAGTAGATTGTGTTTTAATCCTTCAACCAACAGAACCTTCCGTATTACCGGAAGGGGAACCTTACCGACGTCACCTTCTCCGACGATGAATCCCTTCTGATTACCTCCAAAGGTAACTGTTCCTCCGTTTTTCTTCTCACGAATCTTTGGGAATAAAGACCTTTTTCCCGTCATGTGTCGTGAGCATCCACTGTTCAGGTATCATAGCTCTCTTTGGCTTTGAGCTGTTAAGCACATCTGCAAGTGGTACAATCATCGATTTAGGTACCCAAACTTTCTTGGGTCCTTTCTTGTTAGTCATAATTTTGGGTGGACTCTTCCTCCCATACACTATTTGTTGAGGAGTTTGTTTCTCCTTACCGTTGACCACAAATGTCTTGGGTTTAATTTTATGAGGTAGAGATGATGCAGATTTCTTATCAGATTCGTAAAGGTATGGAACAGCAGAAGAAGTATGTTTTATAGCATTTATATCCCAATTCTCTTCTTCAAATCCTAGACCTCTACGATCATATGCTGATATGTTATTTCCACTTAATTTAATCAAATTATCATATCCTTGAGCGAAAGTGGATAAATCCTTAATCAAACTGCTTACTCTTTGTTTCAAAAGTCTGACTTCTTTATTTGCATCTTGTTCCATAAGTGTTTGATTTTTCTTAGTTAGCATGATTGAAACTTCCTTTGAAGAATGCAATTCTTTTTCAATTTTATCATGCTTCTTTTTGAGTATGCTATATTTAATTGCCAATGCATGTGAATACTCTAATAGCTCATTATAATCCTCAGAGGAGATTTCGGGAGTTACCTCATCTTTGTCATCCTCTTCATAGTTGGATAGGTCAACAGAGATCATCAGGGATTCTTATTCTTTGTCTACTTCAATATCAGATGTATCAATAGATCCCATGAAAGCACAGTATGAGGTTTCATCGATATCTCCTTCGGCCTCTTCCTCTTGGTCAGACTGATCCTCTGAATCCTCATTCTGGCTAGAGAAAGCCTTTTTCTTATATGAATTCTTTTGGGCATGCTTGTTTCCCAGACGGGGACAGTAAGCTTTAACATGTCCAGGCTTCTTTCATTCGTAGCAGACGATTCCACCTTTGCTTGGAATCTTTTCTCCGTCTCTTGATGAGGTGGACGACTTTCCTTTGAACTGTCTCCTGTTCCCCATCATTATCCTGAATCTTTGATTGAACAAGGCCTGTTCGTCATCAGAGTGATCAGACTGTGCAATGCCTTCGTCAGAAGATTCGTTGGCTTTCAGTGCCTTAGAATTATTAGCCTTAAAGGCTACATCTTTGGCGGCGGACGCTTTTCCACGCATGATGGCAGCATCATTTGAAAGATCTTGCTCGTGAATCTTCAACTCACCCAGAAGATCTTCAACCTGATAGTGATCGAAGTTCTTTCCAACTCTTTGGGCAGTAACGAACGTCCTCCAGTTTGGAGTGAGACTTCTGAGAATTTTATGTTAGCGCAAATAGCAACCTGAGAGGGGGGGGGGTGAATCAGAGTTGCACGATTTTCGCCTTATCGAAATTATTACTTCCAAGATAATGATGATCACAAAATGATAGTTGTGATTGCAGCGAAATTAAGGGTTGCTTTAAAGTAAAAGATGAAGGGAAGAGGAAATCACACACGAGATTTTATCCTGGTTCACCTTCTATCCACTGAAGGCTACGTCCAGTCCCTCAAGAAACCCCTTGAGGATTTTTCCACTATGATCAAGATTTTTTACAAGCACTTACACCAAGAACCTTAAGAACTCTTGTCAAACCTCAGATGGAAAACCACCAACTGATGACGCCGAAACCTACGGTGGACTTTGAATCAAACCCGATTCAAATGACCTTTTCCACTATCACCGAACCCTTCGGCGGACTTTGAATCAAACCTTATTCAAAGGACCTTTTCCACAAACGCCGAACCCTACGACAGACTTTGAATCAATCCCGATTCAAAGAACCTTTTCCACAACCATCGAACACTACGATGGACCTTTTTACAACCACGGTGAATGAACCAAACCGATTCAAGAGATGAAGAAGAAGATGCCTTTACAATGGATGATTCAATCCTTTAGACAAGATGGATTGATCTTAGTTTGTATGCTCCAGGAAATTGCAACGAAGGCTCTCTTAATATGAGTTTCTCAAAAGATGAACAGCATGTGTGTTTTTATGAAAATGAGAGAACATAAACTCAGAATGATGACTTTAATGAATATGAAAGTTATGGACCAAGTCATTGATGTTTCAGAGTGTCTATGGACTTTATATAGGCACTAGAGGTCGTCCATGAACCCACACAACCTTTCCCAAACGTTTTGAGACACAATGGTTAATGAAACACCACATCTGTCGACCTGGTAATCGATTACAGAAGCCTGGTAATCGATTACACTAGCCGTTGCAGTTTGAATTCAAAATTCAAACTGTGTAATCGATTACACTAAGGTGGTAATCAATTACTGCCTTCCTGTAATCGATTACACACAACCTGTAATCGATTACAGATAGTCCGAAACTCAGTTTTAACCATCTCAAGCCCTAATTGAGTGTTCCTACCAAGTTTTACTTGTGAGAACAAATCGTACTCAATTGGTTGATCTTTTATGAGCCTTCAAATGCAATTAAACCTTAATAAAGCATAGCACACTAAGTTGACAAGACTTACTTAAAGCAAGAACCTTGATGATTGATCTTGATGTTCTGAGCCTGGTTCTTGAAGTCTTTCCTTTCTTTTCCGAAGTCTTCTTGAAGTCTTCTTGATGTCTTCCTTCCTTTTCTGAAGTCTTCTTGAAGTCTTTCTTCTTTTTGTTCCTTTCTTTCTTGAAGTCTTCTTGAAGTCTTCCTTTTCTTTTCTGAAGTCTTTCTTCTTTTTGTGATGTATTTGTCTTCATCAAAACCTCAGCCAAGTCCAAGGACGAGACCTTCTTCACCATCTACCCCTTTGTTTTGCGAATGAAACACAGTATCCTGAAAAATTATCAAGCATACACAAGACTTTTCTCCCCCTTTTGACATCATCAAAAAGAAGAAAAAAAGCCATACAAAGTATTCCAGGATAATCGAAATAACGAGAAGCATAATATATATCAGAACTATTCTCCCCCTTTTTGTTCCACTTGTAGCTTTCCTTGTAAATAAACTTTACAAAGCACAGGACAGGACCCTTTCTCCCCCTTTTGACTTCATCAAAAAGAAGATGAGTCCAAGCATACTCCATACATGCTAACAAGTAGTATAGATATTTGAATCGTAGGGAGTAGGGGTAAGCAAGACAGAATTTTGAAATTTATGTAGCACACGCAATTAAAGCATAGTCATAGACGTTCAGAATACATAATTTAAACATGCAAGCAGAATTCAAACCAACCAAAAGTTATGTCTAAACTATTACAACCCAAAATATAAATAGTCTGAATAAAAATAAAATTAGTCTAGAGGTCTTCAGACTCATCAGAGAAATGGAGAGGAGAACGAGTCATCTGATCTACACGAAGGCTTAGATTGTCCATATCTACACGCAAGGTAGTGTACATGGACTCGACCCGGCCTTCCATGCGATCAAAGCGCTGGTTGATGAAATGCTTCATGCTATCAATATGTGAAAGAATAAGCTGTGTAGAAGCATCGGTACCAGAAGATGAAGATGGAGCACTCTCAGACGGAGGGAAGAAGGCTGCAGGAGTAGGAGTAGGAGGATCCTCAGATGTCAGGTCAGATTTGTTCCTGAAGGATCCATCAACATCCTAAATGAATCCCATCTTGTTCAGAATGTTCAGATCAATGCGCTGAGCCTTACCATCCATTTTAACGGAGTACTCGCCATGAGTAGAAACGCCTTTCTTCTTCAGAATGATGGAAATTGCAGAAACAAATGGAAGAGGGCTAGTTCTTTCCTTGTGCAGCAACATATGTATCATTACCAAATAAGCCCAATTAATAGACTTTTGATTAATCATGCCATATAGAATTTGTAACTCTAGATCGCTTATCTGAGCATGATTTGAACTCTGAGGTAAGATCACATAACTGAGCACATAGTGAAGCAGTCTATTTTCAACAGTGAGAAACCCAACAGCAAGGGTATCTCTAGAACGGTTTGCATCAACCCGCTGCTTCTTAGACTGAATTTTCTCTTCAAAGAAGCGACATAGAGATAAGTAGAATGATCTCTTATCATATTCTTCCCAAGGGAAAGGCAATTCAGAACCTAATTTTGCTCCGGTGCTGGGAATAGAAAGACATTCTCCCAACTCATCAAGGGTCATAGAGATTTCAATACCCTTGACAGATGTGCAGATTTTGCCACCACGTTTGATCAGATTACAATAGAAGACTCTGACAAGTTCGGGATAGAATTTACCTTTTATTTCAATGAACGAGTCAAGTCCCTGATGATCAAACAGAGTGGGAAATGTCATCCCTGCTGTCATGAAGGAATCCAGAGCACCATACTTTGGTGTGAGAACTGGCCGATCAAGAAAGTGAGCAAGGAAGTGTTGCTTCTGTGCTTCAGTAGCCAACAGCCTTGAGAGGTCCAAAGCATCCATGGATGGGTTCTTAGAATGATGAGGTTTACGTGAGGAAGAAGCCATGGAAGCTGGAATTTACAATTTTCGAGTTCTAGGGTTTCACAGGACCAAATTGGGGCTTTTTAATTTAGACCAATTCAACAACAATTGGTAGGATGAATAGATAGAGACGGAAACTAGGAGCAAAACCCACAAAGAATTCTTGAAAACGAACAAGAATTGAAGGAGATATGGGGATTTTATGTCTTCTGGTGTCGCACGAGAAAGAGAGAGGAAAGGAAATGTAATCGATTAAGAACTGAAAAGCCCAGGTTTATATATTATCGGGCATGTAATCGATTACTCCTTCCATGTAATCGATTACATGATGAAAAATTTGAATACAGATTCAAATTTCGAGGAGGTAATCGATTACACTATCTGGGTAATCGATTACCCGCCTTTCTGGAAAAGAAACAGGCCCAAAGAAATCCCTGTAATCGATTACTAAACCTATGTAATCGATTAACATGACTCAAAATCTGAAATTTCAGATTAGATAAGCACTGCATGAAGGATATATCTAACATAGAAATATAATGTAAATGCAGATGCTTAAGAATGCATTACTGTTCTACTTAATACCTTTTGAAAGATATAGAGCTTTAGAATTTCTCTTACCAATACCATATTCTAATATTGTGACTTGAAAGACCATCCTTTGAATATGACAATTCTGATCACAAGGTCTTCAAGCACACCTGCACAGTAAGCTTAATGGTATTTTCTAGGTGCCCAATTGTCTTTGGGTCCTTTTGGGTTAGTATCTTTCACATCCCATATGAATCTTTCATTGGGGACTCCATCATTTCTTTGATAACTAGGAGAATAATAAGAACACTTGAATTTCATGTTAGGCAGTTTCTCTTTAAGATGATAGAAAGATTTGATATATGCCTTTCTAAGTTGAACACTATCATGTACTCTCCTTGTATGACCAAAGTTATATGAACTACTTGGACTAAAAGTGATTTTCGTAACATCACTAGGATGACTATGATCAGATAAACCTAAATTACTTTTATGAAAGGCATGACTTAGATTACATGATGACTTTTCCATATTATATTTACCTTTGTTTACCACTTGTTTTAATTCATCAATCTTTGATTCAAGGGTTATGCATGGATCTAAAGATGTAAAATCACTTTGAATATCTATTTTAGATTTTACTTGATCTAACTCATCTTGCATGCTTTCAGTTTAACTTTGTAGAGATGAAATGATTCTACTTTGATATGTATATACTTCATAAATATTCAAGAAACTATCATGCAATATATCAAAGATACTTTGTAATTTAACATATGAAATTGCATTACTAACCTCTTCATTTTCATTATCAGAATGATGTGTTGCCATCAGAGCGAGATATCCTACTTCATTTTCTGAATCAGATGATGAACTTGCTTCATTGTCTTTCATATATGAATTCCATGATTTGGAAATCTTTTTCTCAGATTTCTTCTTCAAGCCATGCTTCTTTCTTTGAAGATTATGACAATCTCTATTTTTGAGAATTTTGTAAAGATTTTTCACAATGATTCTTATATCCTCATTATCATCATCACTATCAGATTGAAAATCTTCCTCTTGTGAACTATCATATCTTGCAACTTTAGTTCTCAATGCAATAGGTCGAATGTACATGTCAATGGCTTGTTGTTGTTCCATCTTTTTGAGTTCAAGTTCATGTTCTTGCAACTTGCCAAAAAGTGAAGCCAATGTCATTTTTGAAAGACTCTTCTTTTCAGAAATTGCTGTTACCTTTGGTTGTCATTCTCTTGATAATGATCTTAGGTCTTTTAAGTTCAGATCACTGTTGGAGAAATTTCTTCCAAGAGCAATTAGATTGTTGATCAAGAGAGTGAACCTTTTCTGCATATCTAGCACCGTTTCCCTTGGTAACATTCTGAACATCTCATACTCTTGTGAAAGAGTATTGATCTTTGATCTCTTCACTTCTTCAATGCCTTCATGAGTTACCATTAGAGTATCCCATATTTCCTTTGACGTTTTGCACGCGGATACTCTGAAGAACTCATCCATGCCAAGAGCAGATGTAAGGATATTCATTCCTTTAAGATCATACCAAACCTTCTTCTTTTATTCTTTACTCCAAGTACTTTCTGGTTTTGGTTGTGTGCTATCACCCACTTCAAACATAGGAATAAATGGACCTTCTTCAATGGCTTTCCATATTTCCACATCTAATGACCTTATAAAGATTTTCATCTTGATCTTCCAGAAGTCATAGTGGTCTCCATTGAAGTATGGTGGCCTGTTTATATTGAATCCCTCACTAGTTCCATGACAAGAAGAGGATGCCATCTTCTCCCGGATCTTAGGAGAAAATTACCTAAACTTACACTCTGATACCAATTGTTAGCCTAGATAGCAACCTGAGAGGGGGGGGGGTGAATCAGAGTTGCACGATTTTCGCCTTATCGAAATTATTACTTCCAAGATAATGATGATCACAAAATGATAGTTGTGATTGCAGCGGAATTAAGGATTGCTTGAACGTAAAAGATGAAGGGAAGAGGAAATCACACACGAGATTTTATACTGGTTCACCTTCTATCCACCGAAGGCTACGTC
Source organism: Acmispon strigosus (assembly GCA_030819835.1). Taxonomy (NCBI): domain Eukaryota; kingdom Viridiplantae; phylum Streptophyta; class Magnoliopsida; order Fabales; family Fabaceae; genus Acmispon; species Acmispon strigosus. Next base: position 31,204,846 of record JAUAMA010000003.1, on the reverse strand, counting down.
CAGTCCCTCAAGAAACCCCTTGAGGATTTTGCCACTATGATCAAGATTTCTTACAAGAACTTACACCAAGAACCTTAAGAACTCTTGTCAAACCTCAGATGGCAAACCACCAACTGATGACGCCGAAACCTACGGCGGACTTTGAATCAAACCCGATTCAAAAGACCTTTTCCACTATCACCGAACCCTTTGGCGGACTTTGAATCAAACCTGATTCAAAGGACCTTTTCCAAAAACGCCGAACCCTACGGTGGACTTTGAATCACTCCCGATTCAAAGAACCTTTTCCACAACCATCGAACACTACGATGGACCTTTTTACAACCACCGAAAACCACGGTGAATGAATCAAACCGATTCAAGAGATGAAGAAGAAGATGCCTTTACAATGGCTGATTCAATCCTTTAGACAAGATGGATTGATCTTAGTTTGTATGCTCCAGGAAATTGCAATGAAGGCTCTCTTATTCTGAGTTTCTCAAAGGATGAACAACATGTGTGTTCTTATGAAAATGAAAGAACATAAACTCAGAATGATGACTTTAATGAATATGAAAGTTATGGACCAAGTCATCGATGTTTCAGAGCGTCTATGGAATTTATATAGGAACTAGAGGTCGTCCATGAACCAACACAATCTTTCCCAAACGTTTTGAGACACAATGGTTCATGAAACAACACATCTGTCGACCTGGTAATCGATTACAGAAGCCTGGTAATCGATTACACTAGCCGTTGCAGTTTGATTTCAAAATTCAAACTGTGTAACCGATTACACTAAGGTGGTAATCGATTACTACCTTCCTGTAATCGATTACACACAACCTGTAATCTATTACAGATAGTCCGAAACTCAGTTTTAACCATATCAAGCCCTAATTGAGTGTTCCTACCAAGTTTTACTTGTGAGAACATATCGTACTCAATTAGTTGATATTTTATGAGCCTTCAAATGCAATTAAACCTTAATAAAGCATAGCACACTAAGTTGACAAGACTTACTTAAAGCAAGAACCTTGATGATTGATCTTGATGTTCTGAGCCTGGTTCTTGAAGTCTTTCCTTTCTTTTCCGAAGTGTTCTTGAAGTCTTCTTGAAGTCTTCCTTCCTTTTCTGAAGTCTTCTTGAAGTTTTTCTTCTTTTTGTTCCTTTCTTTCTTGAATTCTTCTTGAAGTCTTCCTTTTCTTTTCTGAAGTCTTTCTTCTTTTTGTGATGTGTTTGTCTTCATCAAAACCTTAGCCGAGTCCAAGGACGAGACCTTCTTCACATTTTAATTACTTGCTCCTTGTTTGTAAATCTTTTTCCTAGATTCCTCATCCCATTATGGATGGTCTGAAGTCTAGAAAAAATGGAGTCGATTGACTCATTGTCCTCCATTATGAAGGTTTCATACTGGGAGGCCAGCATGCTCATCTTGGTGTCTTGTACAGCTGACGTTCCCTCATGAGCCATGGATAAGGTATTCCATACTTCCTTGGTAGTGCTCAAGCTGTCTACCTTGTCATGCTCGTTTTTGCTCAGAGCACGGATGAGGAACAACCTAGCTTTGGCATTTCTTTGGTTTTCCGTCTTCTGTTCGTCGGTCCACTTCTCGGCTGGAATGACTTTATTTTCACTATCTTTGGGGACATAATTTCCTTTGGATATCACATCCCAAAGCTTATAGTCAGTTGACTCGATGAAGAGTTGCATGTGCTTCTTCCAGTATGGGTAGTTGGAGCCATCAAAGAATGGTGGCTTATTGGTTGCAGTTCTAGTTGGGTAGGCGATGTTGTCCATGGATCTTTGTGCTCTACACCTGTTAAGCTCTGATACCAATTGATAGTAATAAAACCACACAAGAAATGGGGGGTTTGAATTGTGTGTGTGATTTTTAACTTCTTTTCGTGAAACAATAGCTATAAGTTCGAAAACGTTTGATAAAGAGTGCAGCGGAAATTATTCTACAACTGAACAATAAAGCACACACGATGTTTATCCTGGTTCACCCCCTTAATCGACAGGGCTACGTCTAGTCCTTGGCTTAACCAAGATTTTCACTATTTTATCAAAATAGTACAAGTGTTCTCAGGGACTTCTCCAAGTATTCTGAGTACTACTCCTTTACAAGTATTCTTAGCAGGACTTCTCCTTTACGAGTGTTGGACAGGACTCCTCCCAGTTCTTTTTCAAGAAGAATTGGTTTCTACAGATCTCTTCGATAAGAGTGGTAGACAATATGAAGGACAAATTACAGAGAGAATAAATAAGTTAATTCTCTAACGGGCTTTGTGTGAACGAGGATAAGAGTAGCACTCTGTGATAATCTTCACACTAGTTGGCGACTGACTCTGATAAAAGGTAAGTTGAGAATGCTGAGTGTTTGGCTTGGAGAGATTGGATCGCAAATAATAAACTTGGAAAGTTTGAATGCTTTGATCATGTAAAAGTCGCCAATTTGAATCTGGTGCCAAGTCCTCTATTTATATCCTTAGTAGGAAGATCAATGGGACTTTTGCTGAAGAACAGAAGATAGTTCCGTTTGAATTTCTCCTTCCTTGTGTGTAACAGATGCTTCTGCAATTTCTGCTTCGATAAATGCAATCTGCAATGCATTTAATGTTCCTCTAATGGCTGAGGTTGATATCGTCTGGTTCTTCAATGTATCTTTCCTTGATTAATAACTTTTGTAATAAATGCTCATGCATTCCAGCTAAGGGAGCCATGAATGTTCTGACCAGTAGATTTGAATTTGAACGTTGAGGAGATATGATGATCAGAAAGGCTCGCCGCTAATTCCGCAAAAGCAGCTTGAATTAAGGAATGTCAGAAGATTTGAATTTGCAAGGAATAAAGAATTTACTTCTATCCTTTTCACCATTAATGCTCTGAAGAGACAAGTGGTGCTTGACAGCTCATCCTGGGTTGAGCAAACGATCACCTCCTGATTTTTCTTTTGCACTAGTCAACCAAACATTCTGTCTGGAATTTAGATGTTCTTTCCTTCAGATGAATCTAATGACTGAGTGACCAGTCGTTCATCATATCTGGACGGACTCTCTGAGTCAGACGTTGTCAGCTGACGGACTGATTCTCAAAAGCTGTAGTCGGACGAATTGTTAACTTGAGCAACTGCTTTTGATAATGCTTCGTAGAGGTCCATGCAGTGTTTTTTCCAAGTAGAAGGATGTTCCTGAGCATGATAAACATTTAGAAGTTAAGAATTCTATTTTTGACAAGATCAATACTTAGCGAAATTGTTATTTATCAAAATATAATACTTCATTAAATTATTTGATTCTAACAGCATCACTATGGGATAGCCAGGCCATACACCGCCAGACTATCCGTACCAAAAGATGGACATGCCAACGTAACAGCACAATCCCGTGGCGCCAACCCTCGGGTACAACAAAGTTAGCTATGATGGTCTCAACAGGTGGCTGGGCCATCCCGTAGACCTGGGACCTCGTCTGTAAAAATAAAAAGGCACAAGGGTGAGTCAAAAAGCATTTAGGGCCCGTTTGGATAATGACAGGATATGATAAGAGCAAGATAGGCTCTTATCCTATCATGCGTTTGAGGTGGACAAGATATTGATAGGATATGATACAAACAAAGAAAAATGTATCAAATTTCCCTATAAAATAAAAAATACATAATATTTTTTAAATGTTAATTTTCTAAATAGTTTTTTTAAAAAAGTGATTATTCTATTAAATTTAATTATTTTTACATTTTTATAAATGAGTCTTTGTTTTAATATTAACTAAAATTAAATTAATTCGGCTATTTTAATTTTTTTAAAGGGAGTCTATTTTAATTAAAATTATTATATATGTAACCAATGAGTTTTAAATTAGTAGGGGTAAGTGATCAACAATAAAAATTAATTAAATTTTAAAAATTATTAAAAGATATTATTCTTTCAAAATTAATTTATATTTAAAGTATTAATTATAATTATATAAGTAGAGAAATAATTTAAATTTTTTTTTGAAACTGAATAAATATATTAATCAAGAAACAGGGGCAGAAGCCACTACATCGTGCTGCAGAGCAGCTAAAATCTCTTGAGGAGCATCCTCAACCCAGACAACGTGCAACGTAGAGAAAGATAATTTGGCAAGAGAATCAGCAACCATATTGCCTTCCCGCCTAACAAAAGCAAGATCCATAAAATCAAAATGACAAGAAAATAAACGACAATCCCTAATAATCGAAAAATATAAGATCCACCAGGTTTTGGGCGACGCCAAAGATCAAAGAGCTGCAGACAATCAGTCTCGAACATGACCCTCCTGAAGCCCAAATCAATAGCAGTGGAGATCGCCCAACGGAAACACAAGGTCTCCGCAATGACGGAGGACGATACCATGATAGTAGCTGCGGCCGCCGAAGCTAGAACCTCACCCTCGAAGTTCCTCGCCACCAACCCAAATCCAGCCAAAGTCGAGTCTCGAAGAGCTGCATCAAAATTAAGCTTAAAAACACCTCTAGGCGGTCGGGTCCAACTAGACGACAGCACCATAGACTGGCGAGGAACTGCACGCAAGTCTGGAACCCCAAGGAGAGAAGCCACTCGATCAAACATAAGCGGTGTGGGCGTCCGCCTCTGCTGGAAGACAATCCGATTCCTCCTCTCCCAAATACAGTAGACCGTAGTAATGAAACAAATGAGAGCCTGGTCATCTGCAATCTCCAAGAACCTGAGGAAAAAATCAGCAAAGGAGAGATCGGGCCAGTTCCCCACCCGTAAGCCAATCGACGAACCAAACCAGACCTGAACTGAATCCGGACAATAAAGAAGCGCATGGGCGACCGTCTCGCACTCTACCACCTCGCAGCATGGACAGGAAGGGTCAATATCCACACCTATGTGCCGCAAACGACCTCTAACCGGCAAGATATCCAGAGCTGCACGCCATACCAACTCCTTGCATCGAGGCAAGGCACGAGACTTCCACAGCCGCTTCCAAGCTTGAGACGGCATCGTTGGAGCCCCCGAAGAAGAGGCCACAGAGGAAACCTGGTCCTGCATAATAAAATTATAGCCAGATTTTGTAGAATAGATACCATTTTCATTCAAAGGCCAAAATAAATAATCATTATGTGAAACACAAGGAAGAGGAATTGATAAAATATACTTAGCCGTATTAGGATGAAATATCATATCAATCAAATCAGATTTCCACCTTCCAGCAGAAATAAGGTCACTCACCCATTGGACATTCGCCTCATTGGCCAAATCCTGACGGGAGATAATTGGGGTACCAAGAGAAAGCCACTTGTGCTCCCAAATGTGAATACTAGTTCCATCCCCTATCTTCCACCGTCCCCCCTTCTCAAAAATCCACCGGGAACCTAGGATACTCGACCAAGCGTAGCTAGGGCGATAACCTTTTGTAGCAACCCACAAGTCCCCGCGAGGAAAATACACCGCTTTGTAAAGCCGGCTCACAAGAAGATGGGGAGATGAATAAAGTCTCCACCAATTTTTGGCAACTAGAGCCGTGTTGAAAGCTTTAAAATTTCGGAACCCCAGGCCCCCCGACCACTTGGGTCGGCAAAGAGTCGACCATTTCCGCCAATGGAGACCACGTTTCTCAATATCCCTGCTCCAAAAAAATCTACTGATCATTCCCTCGATGCGGGAGCAGACAGAGTCAGGCAAAGCAAAACAAGACATAACATAAGCCGGAATTGCTTGAGCCACGGATTTAATTAGAACTTCCCTCCCTGCCCGGGAAAGGGACCGTTCTTTCCACCCTTTTAGTTTTTTAAAAACTCTCTCAATGACAAAATTAAATATTTGGGTCTTAGATCTCCCCACAATGGCTGGGAGTCCCAAATATTTATCAAAACTCTCAACAGCCTTAACACCTAGAAGCATAGTAAGCTCAGATGAAGTAGATGCAAGCACATTTCAGCTACATGTGAGAGTAGATTTGTCAAGATTGATTTTTTGTCCAGAGGCTCGCTCATAGGCCGCAAGAATGGATTTAACACATTCTGCTTCCTCCGCAGAGGCCCTGGCAAAGATGACGCTATCGTCAGCAAAAAATGAATGAGAAATAACCGGCACCGACCGAGCAATACGAAGACCAGTTAGAGAGGAATTAGTCACTGCTCAATGAAACTGGGCCGACAAAACTTCTGCACATAGAATAAAAAGATAGGGGGAAAGAGGGTCCCCCTGTCTCAGCCCCCTCTGCGAAGTGAATGCCACCTGCGGATTACCATTTAACAAAATAGAAAAATCAACTGTAGTGACACATCGCATAATAAGGTTCACCCAACTGGGGGGAAATCCCATAGAGCAAAGAACCGATCGAAGGAAAGGCCACTCAACACGGTCATATGCCTTAGCCATATCAAGTTTAAGGGCCATCATGCCCTTTCGGCCTGAGATTTTTTTACTCATAAATTGGAAGCATTCAAAGGCGATCAGGGCATTATCCGTTATCAGACGCCCCGGGACGAACGCACTCTGAGTTTCCGAAATAAGATCAGCCAGAATAATCTTCAACCTATTCGTAATGGTTTTCGTAATAATTTTAAACAACACATTACACAAGCTAATAGGTCTAAATTGGTTCGCGTGCTCAGGCTTCTTAACCTTGGGTATAAGAACCAGAAGAGTATTATTAATCATACCTGGAGATTGGTCACCATGAAGGACCTGCAAACAAAAATGGGATACATCATCCCCAATTATATGCCAGAACTTTTGATAAAACAATGCTGGTAAGCCGTCTCTTCCCGGAGCCTTAGTAGGATGCATCTGGAAGAGCGCCTCTTCGACCTCAGCCTTAGTGAAAGGCTCATTCAAAATTTGGAGCTAAGAGGAACCTACTCTCCCAGCAACAAGGGATACCGCCTCCGGGATCCCTGTCGGCGAAGATGTAGTGAACAGCTCCTGAAAATAAGAGTTCAAAACCCGAGAAATATCAGTATCCTCGACAACTCGCGTCCCATAATCATCCAAAAGCTGTACAATAGAGTTCCGCTTCTGTCTTTGAGAGGCCTTCTTATGGAAGAAGCTGGTGTTTTTATCACCATATTTGAGCCAATTTGCACGGGACCTCTGGCACCAGAAGATTTCCTCCTCCTCGAGGAGCATATCCATCTCCTTTTCGGCCTCCTGGGCCGCAACACCTCGTCAGTTTGTACCGTCCTCTGGAGCTCCTGAAGTAACAGTTTTTGGTTCGATATCTTTCGAGGAAGGTCACCAAATTTATTTTTTCCCCAAGAGTCAAGGGTCGTACTCACCTCACCCATCTTGGTCGGAAGATCTGCAAGGGTTCTACACCAAGATTGGGCTACAACCTCGGTGCACTCATCCTCACTTTGCAACCAGAGTTCCTCGAACCGAAATCTGCGCTCCCGTCTGATAGGGCGACGGTCGCTCAGGGAACAATCAACAAGAATGGAATTATGGTCTGATTGATGCCGTTGGCGATGAGAAACATGAGTATAAGGCCAAGCGTCATGCCACGCCTCATTAGCCAGGGCATAATCAAGACGTTCCTCCACAGTATGTGGGTGGCTCCTTTTATTTGACCACGTGAATCTGTAACCTGAGCTACCCACATCAGACAAACCACAAGTCGCACACACCTGATGGATAGCTTGGAGTCTCCTGATATCAGGAGGGTCCCCCCCAAGCTTGTCAGATGGGCTCAAAACATCATTAAAATCACCCAAACAAATCCACGGGATCTCCGGCAAAGGCTGGAAACACTGAATAAGATCCCATGTTTTATGCTAGTTTCTCTCTTCAGGGAACCCATAAATAGCAAGAACATGCATTTGCAAAGACATCTCAGAGCAATTAAAAAGAAAAAGAATGTGGTTACTAGAGGAGTGAAGTACCTGGACATCAACGGAGCTCCTCCAGAACAGACAAAGGCCACCGGCCCTAGAACGACGATTGCCTGAACAATCCACCGGAAAGACATTGGGGTACTCTGCCATCCCCCGTAAATTCCTCAACTCATGACCATAACTACGGGTCTCCATGGCGAAGAACACATCGGGAGCTTCTGAGTGGATGAGCTTAGCCAAAGCCCGTACTGCCCCAGGGTTCCCAAGCCCTCGGCAGTTCCACGAAAGTATCCTCATTGGGTGTGGCGAGGCTGCCCCGCAGCCTCTGCCTCGCCAACCACGGAAACAGTAGTGACCCTCTTCAACGGGGGCGAAACCCCTGTAGAACCCAAGTTCGAGATCAGAATATTACCCACAGGACGTTTCTTTTGGTTACCACCTACAGCGGGCCCAAGAGACCTGCCATCTTGATTTGGGGCAGAAACGTTTAGATGGCGTAAGCCGACCATCGGGGCACCTGTCACCCCCTCAACCTCGAGCTGCTCCTCAACCCCAAGGCTCGCAAAATCCTCCGGCAAGGCAAAGTCGGGATCATCAGTAATGTCATCCGGGTCCAGACCAACATCCGCTGTTTGATGCGAGTGAAGCTCCGTGGGTGCCAGTGGGGCCCGGTTAGCTGCTCTATCCCGACGAGAACCCCGCTTTCTTCTTGAAGAACCTGGAACCGGCCCTTTAGGACGGCCAGAGGCCGTTGGAGCCGCCTGCTTGGCGCCACCTTGACGATCACCCTTCCATGACTCCGTTGGAGCCCGAAGCCAAGGTCCATAGGGAAGGTCCTCCGCCGAACCTTTGCCCTTGTCAATAGGCGCTGTGCCGCAATCCCGGAGAGTATGTTCCAGGAGACCGCAACGAAAGCAAAAATGATGAAACTTTTCATAAAGGAAATTAGCTTGGAAGGGAACCCCCCTCATCTGTCATCATCACGCATCTCTTTAGAGGTGTCACAGTGTCGACCCATACCCTGATACGCAGGTATTTGCCCAGAATATCATTCTTGTCAAACCCCATAAAGCCGGCAAACACCGTGCCAATACACGAGGCCACCGCTTCAGATAATATAAAATTAGTCTATATTTACTATTAACAAATTAATATTTATATGTCAGTAGCCTATTTTATTGTTAGTGAAGAATTATTGTGTATTTTTATTATATTACAAATAACGAAAAATAATGTTAACTAAGTAGTAATAAGTGACAGTGAAAATTTTATTATTTTATATGAGTAAATTCAATATTTTCACCATTTATAAATCAGTTTATTTTTTAATTAAATTTATAAGAAAGTAAATAATTTTAACTTAACAATAACAACTAGTAATTGATAAGTAATGAAATTAATATAATATTAAAATAAAAAATTATATTTATTAATTAATATTATTATAAGTAATATAAAATATAAATATTGAAATTAATTTTGAGTTATGGTAATAAACAAAAAAAAAACTGATATCCTATCCTGTCAGGATAATTTCTATTCCAACTCCCCCCTCAGGATAACTTTTACACATGGTGGACATGATAGGATAAGGGACAGGATAGTGTTATCCTATCCTGCTGACGCAACAAACAATAGATTACAGAAGGATAGGATTACTGCTATCCTATCATATTTGCTTATCCTGTCCACCAAACGGGCCCTTAAAGCATAAACAACCATATATAGAAACAAGTCAGACATCAGGTCAAGCACTGCAATTAAACCACGCACCAAGCAACAGATCAACGACTCGATGCAATGCATACCATCTTTTCACTGTTTCATTATCCGTCCTTGAAGAGTAACTCATCCACTCCATATCATATCACATGGATGATGGGCCCATTGGATACACACAGGTGTACTCTTCAGAACGACATTCGGGAACACGGGTTCCCTCACTAACTCATTCCTCTTAACGAGCAATGATTACCATATTGGCCTTAAGTCAGGATGACGCTGCCTTTCACGAGCTTCTCACTCCACTAGCTGGAACACCTGAGATCCCAAAATCAATGACCTCGTGTTGAGTTGCTCCACTGAATCATCCCTAAGTCACCCCATCTCTGGGATGCCACCTCAGGTATCTCGGGCATCCACACCGGATGCACATCGAACTCTCACAAAGTGGAAGTTGCCACCGCAAGTGTACGGTTGATTATCGAAGTAATATAAAAGATATCAAACCCAAGGGATAGGTGTCCAATTATTAATTTATTTAGAACTTGTGCAAAAAATTAAATATTGATTTTGATTTTGGTTTGTTTTAGAGCAAGAACTTGAAATAGCATGAAAATATAAATAAAAGATGATGATGGAAATTAAGCACTTGGGTTGAATTACATAACTTATAAAATATGCTAGCAAACCTCTACCTTATTTCTGAATTTTAAAACAAGAGTTCATGATGCTCTAGCCTAAGGTTGCTACAAGTTAATTCCTTACACATTGTAGACCTTTCTTTCTAATTACTAAACTCAATTCCTTGCAATTTAGTTAATTAAAGAAGAAGATGAAGGTAGGGTTCAGGCCAACTTAAAGCAAAGTCTATCCTAATTCCTTAGTGATATATCATATTGCTTCTTTTAAGTCCTATTTCCCTTATTACTTACCAATTTCCATTGACATAAGAAATAAGCTTAAACACTTGTGCGCATTAAGATGAAATGAAGAACAAGGAAATAAAACATGAACTTGCACTATTATTCAGAAATAAAGATGAAGAAAACTAAGACATAAATTATAAGCTAAAACAACCCAAGAACTTAAAAAGAAATTAGCCAAGCATGGCTAATAGAAACATTGAATTACCCTGGACTAGGAGCTCAAGAATGGCTTCCCACAATTCTCAGGAACAATGCTCTTAAGGGAGAAAGAAGAATACTTGTTGTATTATGAATTGAGGTTTGTTTTTTACAATAGATGAACACTCCTATTTGTAGCAAAAAGTCTGCCTTCCAGCGTTTGAGCGCTGGGATCCCAATGCTTGAGCGCTGGGTCCTATTAATTCTAGACGTTGCAAACAGAGGCCTAGCACATGATCGCTGGCTGCTAACGCTTGAGCGTTGGTAAGAACTGCAGACTTGGATCCTAGTCAGAGTGCCAACGCTTGAGCGTTGGACTTCCAATGCTTGAGCGTTGGCTCATCTACTGATTGCACTTCTTGCTGTTTTTCTCTTCTTCATGGTAGTGGGTCTTCAATGCCTTCAATGGCCTCCATTTTGTCTCCTCTTAACTTCTGAAACAGCCTTCCCACTACCATCAATCCTTCAATCATCATTTTTTACATGTGCCAAATTAGAGATGATGCTTCATATTCTTTCTTTTCACATTTGGTCCTCTCTTTGTTAGCACTTCACTTCTGGCCCTTTATTTTCCTGAAACTCCACTTCCAGCCCCCAATTCTTGAACTTTTGTACTTTGGCCCTTTCTTTCCTGAACTTTACAGTTTGGTCCCTGGACAAAAATGACTAATTCTACCAGCTTTCCTAAAATATAAAAATAACTATAAAAATTCCTAAAAATATAAAATAAAATTTAAAAAACAAATAAAAACTATTCTATGTGCAAAATGCAAAATAAATAGAAAATCTAAATAAAAAGAATAAAAAAAACTATATGAGACTAAAAAATAACAAAATAAAAAGACTAAAAAGACCCTAAAATTATCATACAAAATCCAGTCATCACACCACTATACCCAACGACAGCTTGCCCTCAAGCGACAAAACTTAAAGAAAAACTTGTCCTCAAGTTTAGTAATTTTTTTATCCAATTAAAACATGATAATTTTTAAGAAAGCACGGCGGATTTGGAAAGCTTGCATGTTTTACAAAAACTTGATCAAGAGAATTAAGCTTGGCACTTCAACATGTTGAGTTCATCAAATTCAGCTCACAAAAAGATATCCTCAATGAAAAACATGAAAGCTCAAGAATTCTTCCTATCATTCAAATCGAAGTTGGAACCATGCACTATGTAACTTTAGAAGAGATTTTTGAAGGTTGAAACTTGGCCGAAGGTTAAACAAGGTATGGATTCAAAAACTTGGCAACTCTATTGGCTTGACTCAGAAATCATGTTAGGTGATTCTTTTGACTAAGAGCTTTATCAAATTAGCACATAGGTTCTCTCAATTTTTTATTTTTTTTTATCTTTTTTCTAACCAAGTAGTGAGATGTTATGGGATCTATGAAAAGAATTTTACTACCCTCATACTCGTACTCACCCCACCACTTCATTATACTTTTTCCTTTTTCCATTTTTTTTCTCTTTTTTTTTAGAGAGGAACCTAGACATACATAGCTCTAGTATTTTTCAGCTTATGAATCACACTAACAACTTAAAGTATCACACAAAAGTAGGCTCCAATAAATTGACTCTTTTAAGGCTCAAAGGGGCTACAAGTGGAATTTTGTTTTTTCAACCAAAACCCTGAGTTTTCAAAAATGCCTATAATCTCTTCTCAAATTCACAAAGTTAACAAAGACTCAACCAATATGCAACACAAGGCATAAAATTTTTACAAGTCATGCATCCAGAGTTCTCAGCACTCAGAAAAGATTGGAGTAAGTGGTACTCCTTTTCGAACTCAAAAAAACTTTGCCAAAACGTATCCATCAAGATTTCAGTCAATCCTAGCAACATGCAATCCTAAACCGCATTAAAAAACATATTATCTTTTCAAAAGCATTTATAAGTTCATTGGATAAAACACTCACAAGCAGCAGCAGTAGTAAAATTACTAGATAAAGTATTCTGTAAGACCCTCAAGTTTTGAGTAATTATACTTTGGTCCTTGGAGATTTTATAATTAGGTTTTGGTCCTTTAAGTTTGGTTATTTGCGTTTTAGTCCTTGGACTAGTCAAGGCTGAATTGGAATTCTGCATTTTGTTATCCTAGATAGCAACCTGAGAGGGGGGATGAATCAGAGTTGCCCCGATTTTCGCGTAATAGTACCAAATGACTTTCAGTGCAATTAGAGTTGTAACGTAAGAACGTTATTGCAGCGAAATATTGTAATTGCTTGAAAGTAAAAGATGAAGGATGAGAAGAACACACAGGGATTTTATCCTGGTTCACCTTCAATCCCAGAAGGCTACGTCCAGTCCTCTGATCACACAGAGATTTTCCACTATACCAGAAAGCAAACCACTTTCTGAAAATCACCGCTCACTGAATCGCACAGTGAACTGATTACAACCCTCAGAACGGATCACACTGTCTGAGTCAAACCCTTTACTGAATACCACAGTAAAGTCAGAACCCTTTCAGAAAGATTACCACTTTCCAAAGAACCACTCCACTGAATCCCACAGTGAAGATTTACAATGATCAAGATTTCTTACAAGTTCTTACACCAAGAACCCTAAGAACTCTTGTCAAACCTCAGATGGCAAACCACCAACTGATGACGCCAAAACCTACGGCGGACTTTGAATCAAACCCGATTCAAAGGACCTTTTCCACTATCACCGAACCTACGACGGACTTTGAATCAAACCCGATTCAAAGAACCTTTTCACAACCATCGAACACCACGATGGACCTTTTTACAACCACCGACAACCACGGTGAATGAATCAACCAGATTCAAGAGATGAAGAAGAAGATGCCTTTACAATGGCTGATACAATCCTTTATACAAGATGGATTGATCTTAGTTTGTATGCTCCAGGCAATTACAATGAAGGCTCTTCTATTCTGAGTTTCTCAAAAGATGAACAACATGAGTGTTCTTATGAAATGAGAGAACAGAAACTCAGAATGATGACTTTAATGAATATGAAAGTTATATGGACCAAGTCATTGATGTTTCTGAGTGTCTATGGACTTTATATAGGCACTAGAGGTCGTCCATGAACCAACAAAACCTTTCCCAAACGTCTTGAGACACAATGGTTCATGAAAAGACACATCTATCGACCTGGTAATCGATTACAGCAGTTAGTGTAATTGATTACACTAGCCGTTGCAGTTTGAATTCAAAATTCAAACTGTGTAATCGATTACACTATGATGGTAATCGATTACTGCCTTCCTGTAATCGATTACACACAACCTGTAATCGATTACAGAGAGTTCGAAACTCAGTGTTAACCATCTTAAACCCTAATTGAGTGTTCTTACCAAGTTTTACTTGTGAGAACATATCGTACTCAATTAGTTGATCTTTTATGAGCCTTCAAGTGCAATATAACCTTAATAAAGCATAGCACACTAAGTTGACAAGACTTACTAAACGCAAGAACCTTCATGTTTGATCTTTGACGTTCTGAGCCGGTTCTTGAAGTCTTTCTCTTCTGAAGTCTTCTTGAAGTCTTTCTTTTCTTTTCTGAAGTCTTCTTGAAGTCTTTCTTCTTTTTGTTCCTTTATTTCTTGAAGTCTTCTTGAAGTCTTCCTTTTCTTTTCTGAAGTCTTTATTCTTTTTGTGATGTGTTTGTCTTTATCAAAACCTCAGCCGAGTCCAAGGACGAGACTGATTTACAATCTCCCCCTTTTTGATGATGACAAACATCATGCTTGAACATTGATAGATCATTTAGACTTTCTTTCTTGTCTTGTATCTCCTCTTTGGTTTTGCAATAATATCTCCCCCTTTGTTTTGCAATTGAGGCACAGTATCCTGAAAATGATCATGCATACACAAGACTTTTCTCCCCCTTTTGACATCATCAAAAAGAAGAAAAATCCATACAAAACATTCCAGGATAATCGAAATAAAGAGAAGCATAATATACATCATAATTATTCTCCCCCTTTTTGTTCCACTTGTAGCTTTCCTTGTAAATAAACTTTACAAAGAACAGGACCCTTTCTCCCCCTTTTGACTTCATCAAAAGGAAGATGAGTCCAAGCATATTCCACACATGCTAACAAGTAGTATAGACATGTAAAACGTAGGGAGTTGGGGTAAGCAAGACAGTATATAGAAACTTATGCATCACACGTAATTAAAGCATAACTAGTTAAGTTCGGAATACATAATTAAACGTGCAAGAAAAAACTAAAAAATCCAGAAGATATGTCTAAACTATTACAATCCCAAAATAAATAGTCTGAATAAAAATAGAGATAGGCTAAATAAAAAATAGAAATAGTCTAGAAGTCTTCAGAATCATCAGAGGAATGGAGAGAGGAACGAGTCACCTGATCGACACGAAGGCTTAGACTGTCCATATCTGCACGCAAAGTAGTGTACATGGACTCTACCCGGCCTTCCATGCGATCAAAGCGCTGGTTGATGAAATGCTTCATGCTATCAATATGCGAAAGAATAAGCTGTGTAGAAGCATCAGTACCAGCAGATGACGAAGGAGCACTCATAGATGGAGGAAAGAACGCTGCAGGAGTAGGAGCAGGAGGATCCTTAGATGTCAGGTCAGATTTGTTCTTGAAGGACCCATCAACGTCCTGAATGAATCCCATCTTGTTCAGGATGTTCAGATCAATGCGCTGAGCCTTACCTATGAAGAAGGTCTTACTCCTGACCCTGGCTGTGGTTTTGATGACGACAAACTCATCAACAAAAAGAAGAAAAGAAGACTTCAAAGAATCAAGCACTACAAGTCCATCAATAGTCTAGAAGTCTTAGTATTAGGTGAGTTATGCTTCCAAAGGTTTATTAAAGCATAAAGGCTCTTAAAACACCTAATCTAATCAAGCTAAGTGTTTTCATAACTTAAAAGAAGTAGAAAACCTTAAGCCAGTCTCAAAGAATCAAGTTTCTGGAAAATGGGCTTCTGTGTAATCGATTGCAGCCTTCTGGTAATCGATTACACCTAGGCAAGTAATCGATTACCACTTGTCTGTAATCGATTACATGTTTGAAATTCAAATTCAAACTGAAACGGTCATTAGTGTAATCGATTACACTAAGTGTGGTAATCGATTACCAGAACGAAAAAGTGCATTTTTCATGAACCATTGTGTCCCAAACCTTTTGAAAAGGGTTGTGATAGTTCAAGGACGTTTCCCTTGCCTATATAAAGTCCATTTGAGTCCAAAAAACATAACATACACAAGACACAACAAGAGACAACACATTACACATGAGAAAACACCATTAGGCCAAAACTTTGTCAAAATTAGTTCATCTTTTAGAACTTAAACCTTTTGGAGCCTAAATTCTGAGTTCATGATCTTCATGTCAATAAGAACACTTTAGTTCTTCATATCTTGAAGAACTCAGAATTGTGTTATGCTTAAAAGCCTTAAAGCATAATTTCTCATGATCAATCCAATTGTATGTTAAAGAATTGATACAGCCAATTGTAACATCTTCTTCATCTCTTTCTGTAAGATTGAGTTTTTCACCGTGGTATTCGGTGAAGGGTTGTTGTCACTGAAAGTGGTTTACTTTCAGGGTTTCAATTGAAGGTGGTTTAGCCTTCAAGGTCTGAGGGTGGTTTGCCTTCAGGAACTGAAAGCGGTTTGCTTTCAGGGGCTGTTGAAAGTGGTTTGCTTTCACAGGATATTGGTAGAAATTCTTGGGGTCCTTGGGTTAGGAACTTGAAAGAGATTTTTATCAATAGTGGAAAAATCCTCAAGAGGTTTTCTTGAGGGACTGGACGTAGCCTTCGGTGGATTGAAGGTGAACCAGGATAAACTCTTGTGTGTGATTCTCTTTATCCTTCATATTTACTTTCAAGTATCGCTCAATTCCGCTGCAATCATAATGATCATTTCGTGATCATCGTAAACTTGAAAGTAACAATTTCAATAAGGCGAAAATTGGGGCAACACTGATTCACCCCCCCTCTCAGGTTGCTATCTGTACTAACAATTGGTATTATAGCGGAAGTTTAGGTAAGTTATTCCTAAGATCCGGGAAAAGATGGCATCCTCTTCCAATCATGGAACAAATGAAGGATTCAACATAAACAGGCCACCATTCTTCAATGGAGAACATTATGACTTCTGGAAAATCAAGAAGAAGATATTCATAAAGTGATTAGACGCAGGAATATGGAAAGCCATTGAAGAAGGTCCCTTTGTGCCTGTAACAACAGATGAAGAAGGAACTTCACAACCAAAATCAGAAAATACTTGGAGTGAAGAAGAAAAGAAGAAGGTTCAACATGATCTCAAAGGAATGAACATTCTTACATCTGCTCTTGGCATGGACGAATTTTTCAGAGTATCAACGTGCACTTCATCAAAAGAAATATGGGATACGTTGATGGTGACTCATGAAGGAACAGATGAAGTCAAGAGATCAAAGATCAATACTTTATCTCAGGAATATGAAATGTTCAGAATGCTTCCAGGAGAAAAGGTATTAGATATGCAAAAACGATTCACTCATTTGATTAATCATTTGATTGCTCTTGGAAAACAATTTTCAAATAGTGACTTGAACATGAAAGTTCTAAGATCACTTACAAGAGTATGGCAACCAAAAGTTACAGCCATCTCTGAAAAGAAGAGTTTATCAAATATGACTCTTGCAACTCTCTTTGGAAAACTCCAAGAACATGAGTTGGAATTGAATCGTTTAGAAGAGCAAGAACAACATGAGAAGAAGTATCGATCAATCTCCCTAAAGGCAAAAGAAAGCATCAAAGAAGATTATGATGCAGATTCTGAAGAAGAAGACAATGGAAATTTGAATCTTCTAGTAAAGAACTTTGGAAAGTTTCTTAAAAGGAAAAATGTTAAATTTAACAACAATAAAGCCTTCCAAAGGAACAATGAGTCTTCTTTGTCTCAAAAGATTACATGTTTCGAATGTGGCAAACCGGGACATTTCAAGTCAGATTGTCCAAATCTTCAGAAGAAGAAACATGGTCTAAGAGAGAAATTTGAGAAAAAGGATCAACCTACTCGAAGAGCATATTTGGCTTGGGATGATAATGAAGTAAGTTCATCATCAGATTCTGAAAAAGAAGAAGCACAAGTTGCTTTGATGGCTTCACATGACTCAGATGTTGATGGTTCCCAGGTTAGTGGTAATTCTATGTCTTCTCATGATTTAAAATTTGCTATGGAAAATATGTTTAAATTGTGTCAAGAATTTTCCAAGATTAGTACTAAGCAAAATGATTTAATTTCATCCTTAGAAAGTAAATGTAGAACCTTACAAGAGGAATTAGACATAGTAAAATCTAAATTAGAAATTACACAAAAATGCACTAAGTGTAGTTCTTTAGAAGAAAAGATAGATAATCTTCAACAATGAGTTAATAACTTCAATAAAGGAAAACAGAAGTTAGATGATATCCTAAGTGTGCAAAGACATTCAAATAACAAATCAGGTCTAGGATATACATCTCACCCAAAAACTAAGGAAGTCAAGAAAACTGTGTTTGTAAAACCAAACCCAAGGATTAATCCTGTTAGAAGTACATACAATAGGAAGAATACTCAAAATAGACATCCTAACAAGATCCATTCCTCTCCTACAAAAACATCTAGTTACAATCATTACTCTTGTACGTATTGTAACAAAGTAGGACATACCCCTTGTAGATGTTACTATAAACATGTAGGAGTACCAAATAGGAAATACATGTGGGTTAGAAAGGATGTTAACTTAGAAGGACCCAAAACTTGTTGGGTTCCTAATACCCATGTCTGAACTTTGTCATGTAGGTGTGTATGAAAGCAGCAAAGGATTTATGGTATCTTGATAGTGGCTGCTCATCACACATGACAGGAGACAAAACCAAATTTTCATTTCTTATACCTAGAGAAAAAGGTTTTGTCACATATGGTAACAATCAAAAGGGAAAGATACTCGGTATTGGAAGAATAGGCACACCCCCTCAAATAGTCATCGATAAAGTTCTTTACGTTGATGGTTTGATGCATAATCTTCTGAGTATTAGTCAACTATGTGATAAAGGTTTGAAAGTTGGTTTTATTAATGATATATGTGTAGTGAAAGATGTGAAAACTAAAGAAATTAAGTTTTCTGGGTATAAAGTAAATAAAGTTTTCATGATCTCCTTGGAAGAAATTCCACAAAATGTGAGATGCCTTTTGGCCAAGAATAATAGTGATTCATGGCTATGGCATAGAAGACTTGCTCATATTCACATAGATCATTTAAACAAACTAGTCAAGCATGACCTAGTTGTTGGGCTTCCAAAGATAAAATTCGAGAAAGACAAGCTTTGTGATGCATGTCAAAAAGGGAAGCAAACCAGAACATCCTTCAAACCAAAGAACATAGTTTTGACTTCAAGGCCCCTTCAATTGTTACATATGGATTTGTTCGGACCATCTAGAACTAAAAGCCTCGGAGGTAACTTCTATGCACTTGTTATTGTTGATGATTTCTCTAGATTTACATGGACATTATTTCTGCCTCATAAGAATGAAGCCTTCAATGCATTCAAGAGATATGCAAGGCTAGTTCAAAATGAGAAGTCTTTAAAGATCTCTTCTATTAGAAGTGATCATGGTGGAGAATTTCAGAATCAACAATTCCAAGAACTATGTGATGAAAATGGAATATCACATAATTTCTCTACTCCGAGAACACCACAACAAAATGGTGTTGTAGAAATGAAGAACATATTACTTGAGGAATTAGCAAGAACCATGCTAAGTGAATCTAGTCTCCCTAAATATTTCTGGGCTGATGCTGTAAGTACTGCTTGCTATGTTTCCAATAGAGTTCTTATTAGACCTATTCTTAAGAAAACCCCCTATGAACTCTACAAAGGAAGGAAACCAAACATCTCCTATCTACATGCTTTTGGATCAAAATGCTTTGTCTTGAATAATGGAAAGGAAAACCTTGGAAAGTTTGATGAAAAATCTGATGAAGGTATATTCCTTGGTTATTCTCTAACAAGCAAAGCATATAGAGTCTTTAACAAGAAAACTCTATCTGTGGAAGAATCCATACATGTTTCTTTTGATGAATCCAAATCTTCAATAGAAGATAGAGTTAATACTCCAGATATTGAAGAAGATGATATCATTATAAATGAAGATTCTCAAAAGGATGAAGATCATAATCCAATACAAGAAGAGCACATTGAAGATAATACTTATCAACTTCCAAAGGAATGGAGGACCCATAGGGATCATCCAGTTGATAATATTATTGGTGATATTTCTAGAGGCGTTTCTACAAGGCTACGCTTAAATGATTCAGTTTTGAATATGGCCTTTGTCTCTCAAATAGAACCATCAAAAGTAAATGATGCTCTAGAAGATGAGTATTGGATTGTAGCAATGCAGGAAGAACTAAACCAATTTGAAAGGAATCAAGTTTGGGAACTTGTCCCTAAGCCTAGTGATAAACATGTCATTGGAACAAAGTGGGTATTTAGGAATAAGTTAGATGAAAATGGTATCATAGTTAGAAACAAAGCAAGATTAGTTGCTCAAGGTTATAATCAAGAAGAAGGTATAGATTTTGATGAAACCTATGCACCAGTAGCAAGGTTGGAAGCCATAAGACTATTATTGGCGTATGCTTGTTCTTTAAATTTCCCATTATATCAAATGGACGTCAAAAGTGCCTTTCTGAACGGATACATTCAATTAGAAGTCTATGTGAAGCAACCTCCAGGTTTTGAAGATCCAAAGTTTCCTTCACATGTCTTCCGATTAAAGAAGGCACTCTATGGTCTTAAGCAAGCCCCTCGTGCATGGTATGATAGATTAAGTACTTTCCTTTGTAATACAGGATTTCAAAAGGGTAAGGCTGATACAACCTTGTTCATCATAAGAACCAAAGGTAATACCTTATTAGTTCAAATTTACGTTGATGACATCATTTTCGGTGCAACTAACGAATCTCTCTGTAAAGATTTCTCTAACATGATGCAAGGAGAATTTGAGATGTCCATGATGGGACAATTAAATTTCTTTCTTGGTTTGCAAATCAAGCAATCACATGATGGAATATTCATCAATCAATCAAAGTTTTGCAAGGAATTATTAAAGAAATATGACTTGGATGATTGCAAAGCCATAGCCACACCAATGGGGTCTAACACATATTTAGATCAAGATGAATCCGGTAATCAAGTTGATATTACCAAATATAGAGGTATGATCGGATCTCTTCTATATTTAACTGCAAGTAGACCTGATATAATGTTTAGTGTGTGTCTATGTGCTAGATATCAAGCATCTCCTAGGGATTCACATTTGAGTTCTGTTAAACGTATTTTTAAATATTTGAAAGGAAGTACAAATGTTGGTTTATGGTATCCCAAAGGAAGTGTTTGTGATTTGATTGGGTATTCTGATTCTGATTATGCTGGTTGTAAAACTGAAAAAAAAAGTACAAGTGGTACTTGTCACTTGTTAGGAAATGCCATTGTTTCTTGGTCTTGTAAGAAACAAGCATGTGTTGCTCTAAGTACTGCAGAAGCAGAATACATTACTGCAGGAAGTTGTTGTGCACAAACTCTATGGCTCAAACAACAACTCAAAGATTATGGCTTAGAGCTGGGCTGCATTCCAATCAAATGTGACAACACAAGTGCCATTAATCTCACTAAAAACCCTATCATGCATTCTCAAACTAAGCATATTGATATAAGACATCATTTTCTTCGAGATCATGTTATGAGGAAAGACATTGAGATTTCATTTGTAGATACACATAATCAGTTAGCAGATATATTTACAAAGCCTCTTCCTAAGGAATCATTTTTCAAGATAAGAAGAGAATTAGACATATTAGATGAGCATGACATTTAAGGTAACATGTTATTTGCATAATCTTTATGATGATTATATGTTTATATGCATTTAGATAGATTATGTGCTAAGGTGTTTATATGAAAATGTGTTACATAAGATTCTAGAGCCTAGAATTTATAAAATTGTCATAGTAATCGATTACCATAGGTCCTGTAATCGATTATCCATGCTCTAAGTACTCGTGTCTATTAGAACTATCTGAGTAATCGATTATCATAACTGCTATAATCGATTACAAGTTCCAAATTTGAAAATTTTCAAATTTGCAACTGATGTAATCGATTACCATAACTGCAGTAATCGATTACATGCTCGAAAAACTGCCAGAATTTCAGTTTTCCCTCCTCTTTTTGAAATACAAACTTAGAATAACTGCTCTGTAATTGATTATCCAACTGCTGTAATCGATTACATGCTCGAGATATTTAAACCAGCCTTCGATGATGATCCACCATACCTTCCAAAATCATTCTAAATCCTGATCTCTAACATCCACGGGAACATGTCTTTCTCTCCTTGCCTATCCTCAGCCTTTTGTCCTCACAATCCACTAAATTTCTCTCGTCTTCTTCCCACTTCTGATGAGAAAACTCGGTTTATTTCTCACTTTCTCAAACAAACTATTCGAACTCCCACTTATGCCAACTTATATTCTTTCATCGAAGCCGGTCTAACATTTCCCGCTTTACTCGGAGATCAATATCTTGATAATTTCATTACATCAACCATACCCTACTATCCTGAGTTAGTCAAAGTGTTCTACTGTAACTTGGAAGTTGTAGGAACAAGTCTTACCTCTTCTGTAAAAGGGACTCCTATTCAGTACTCTCTTATTTCTCTTGGCAAATGCTTGGGCCTCCCATTCACTGGTGCCGAGTTGGGAACAAATCTGCCCTGTCCCTGGCCTGACTATAACTCTGACTCCTTTTATCGCACTTTGTGCCGCTTTACTCCTTCAGAGGTTCAGAAACTTCATCCTTCTCGTACCAAAACCTGTCCCTTTCATGTTGATGTCCTTACCACCACCAACCACCTGCTTCATTATTTTGTTCATCACATCCTTCTGCCTCAGGAAGATCTTCATGCTCACATTAGTGAGTTGGAACTCCAAGTTCTTTATGGCATTCTTCATGGTCATGCCATTAACTGGACCTTCCTGGTAATGCATCATATGCTTGCTTGCAAAACTAAAGCACAAACATTTCCCTACGCTCCTAGTATCACTCGTCTTCTCCTTCATTCTGGGGTTCCCATTGCCATATTACATGATGTTCGTTCTTTAAGTTACAAATGTATTAATTCTACGATACTGTCTAGTTTAGGCTTATTTCATGACTATGGCATTGATACTCTTTCATGGTTGCTTCATTATGACGGTATTGCCGCCGTATCCGATGATGATGAAGATATGTCCGATGACTATTAGACTTATAGGCTCTTCTCTGATTCACTGCCATATGTAACTTGTGCATTTGCTCTTTTATATATATAAGTGCTGGTTATTCATGTTTTACCCCATGCTTTATGTTACAATATACTTGTATGGATATATGTATGCCTGTACATTTTTTGCTTTTTCTTCTTTTTGATGACGTCAAAAGGGGGAGAAAGGCTCTATGTTCTTCAAGATCATATGCAGGAGTTCAACAAGTACATTAGAAAGGGGGAGAAATGCTAGATATACTAGATTACATCAAACAGGGGGAGTTTAGCATCAAGAATGCATTTATGATCTTCAAGTATCAAGAATGTGTTTGCCATCATGAAAAAGGGGGAGATTGTGAAGAAGGTCTTGCTCCTGACCCTGACTGTGGTTTTGATGACGACAAACTCATCAACAAAAAGAAGAAAAGAAGACTTCAAAGAAACAAGCACTACAAGTCCATCAATAGTCTAGAAGTCTTAGTATTAGGTGAGTTATGCTTCCAAAGGTTTATTAAAGCATAAAGGCTCTTAAAACACCTAATCTAATCAAGCTAAGTGTTTTCATAACTTAAAAGAAGTAGAAAACCTTAAGCCAGTCTCAAAGAATCAAGTTTCTGGAAAATGGGCTTCTGTGTAATCGATTGCAGCCTTCTGGTAATCGATTACACCAAGGCAAGTAATCGATTACCACTTGTCTGTAATCGATTACATGTTTGAAATTCAAATTCAAACTGAAACGGTCATTAGTGTAATCGATTACACTAAGTGTGGTAATCGATTACCAGAACGAAAAAGTGCATCTTTTCATGAACCATTGTGTCCCAAACCTTTTGAAAAGGGTTGTGATGGTTCAAGGACGTTTCCCTTGCCTATATAAAGTCCATTTGAGTCCAGAAAACATAACATACACAAGACACAACAAGAGACAACACATTACACATGAGAAAATACCATTAGGCCAAAACTTTGTCAAAATTAGTTCATCTTTTAGAAGTTAAACCGTTTGGAGCCTAAATTCTGAGTTCATGATCTTCATGTCAATAAGAACACTTTAGTTGTTCATATCTTGAAGAACTCAGAATTGTGTTATGCTTAAAAGCCTTAAAGCATAATTTCTCATGATCAATCCAATTGTATGTTAAAGGATTGATACAGCCAATTGTAACATCTTCTTCATCTCTTTCTGTAAGATTGAGTTTTTCACCGTGGTATTCGGTGAAGGGTTGTTGTCACTGAAAATGGTTTACTTTCAGGGTTTCAATTGAAGGTGGTTTTGCCTTCAAGGTCTGAGGGTGGTTTGCCTTCAGGAACTGAAAGCGGTTTGCTTTCAGGGGCTGTTGAAAGTGGTTTGGTTTCACAGGATATTGGTAGAAATTCTTGGGGTCCTTGGGTTAGGAACTTGTAAGAGATTTTTATCAATAGTGGAAAAATCCTCAAGAGGTTTTCTTGAGGGACTGGACGTAGCCTTCGGTGGATTGAAGGTGAACCAGGATAAACTCTTGTGTGTGATTCTCTTTATCCTTCATATTTACTTTCAAGTATCGCTCAATTCAGCTGCAATCATAACGATCATTTCGTGATCATCGTAAACTTGAAAGTAACAATTTCAATAAGGCGAAAATTGGGGCAACACTGATTCACCCCCCCCTCTCAGGTTGCTATCTTAAACTTTATTATCATAAAGTTTATGCAAATAACATGTTACCTTAAATGTCATTCTCATCTAATATTCCTAATTCTCTTCTTATCTTGAAAAATGATTCCTTAGGAAGAGGCTTAGTAAAGATATCTGCTAACTGATTATGTGTATCCACAAATGAAATCTTGATATCTTTCCGCATAACATGATCTCGAAGAAAATGATGTCGTATATCAATATGCTTAGTTCGAGAATGCATGATAGGATTTTTAGTGAGATTAATGGCACTTGTGTTGTCACATTTGATTGGAATGCAGCCCAGCTCTAAGCCATAATCTTTGAGTTGTTGTTTGAGCCATAGAGTTTGTGCACAACAACTTCCTGCAGCAATGTATTCTGCTTCTGCAGTACTTAGAGCAACACATGCTTGTTTCTTACAAGACCATGAAACGAGAGCATTTCCTAACAAGTGACAAGTACCACTTGTACTTTTTCTTTCAGTTTTGCAACCAGCATAATCAGAATCAGAATATCCAATCAAGTCACAAACACTTCCCTTGGGATACCACAATCCAACATTTGTAGTTCCTTTCAAATATTTGAAAATCCGTTTAACAGAACTCAAATGTGATTTGATAAGGGAAATCGCAAGTGTACGATTAAACTATCGCGTAATACAAAAGATCGAACCCAAGGGATAGGTGTTCTTATTATTATAATTTTTAGTACTTAAACAAAAATTTGAAAGATGAGAATATATGTTGATGTTTTTAGAACAAGAGATAACAATAGCAAAATATAGAAAAGATGATAAGAATTTAAGTTCTTGGGTTGATTTACATAATCTATAAAACATGCTAGAAAACTCTTACTAAATTTCTAAACTTTAAATTCATATTCATGGTGCTATAGCCTAGAGTTTCTACATCCTAATAGCCTTAAGAAATGTAGACCTTTCTTTCCTAATTACTAACTCCATAGCCTTGGTTATTAGTTAATCAGAGAAGAAGATGAAGAAGGAATTCGGGCCAACACAAAGCTACGTCCATCCTTATAGCCTTAAGAAATGTATACTTATAACCTTTTTTATTTCCTATTTCCCTTACTACTTACCAAATGGCCTTATGAATAAGTAGAAAGCATGAAATCTTTTGCGCATAAAGATTAATGAAGAACAAAGAAATAAAACATGAATTGAAGATATTATTCAGAAATGTAAAAGAAAACTAGAACATGAATTATAAACTAAAACAACCCAAAAACTTAAAAGAAGAATTAGCCAAGCATGGCTAAAAGAATCATTGAATTACCCTAGATAGGAGCTCAAGTTTGGCATCCCACAATTCCTAGGAACAATGATCTTTGAGGGAGAAAGAGAGAATACTTGTTGTATTCTAAGATGGTGTGTCTTACAAGTGAAGAAAAGGGTCCTATTTATAGTAAAATTCCAGCCTCCAGCGCTTGAGCGCTGGCATTCCCAACGCATGGGCGCTAGGATGCATTAAAAATCCACTTTATGTCCGAGGCCCAGCGCTTGAGCGCTGGCTTTCCAACGCTGGGGCGCTGGGTCAACATCTGACTCATCATCCAGTCAGAACCCCAGCGCTGGAGCGCTGGGATCCCAACGCTGGAGCGTTGGGATCCCAACGCTGGAGCGCTGGGACGCTGCTTCTTCATCTTCAAGCTTTTCCTTCCTTCTTCATTCATGGTAGTGGGTTTTGATGGCCATAAAATGCCACTACTCAGCCTTGTTTAATTCTGAAACCCTTCCTCCACTAACATAAATTCCTTTAAACATTTTTTCCATGTGCTAAATTAGAGAGTGATTCTTCATATTCTTCTTTTTCACTTTGGTCCTCTCTTGGTTAGCACTTCAATTCAAGCCCTCATATTCTCTCAATCTCCACTTTAAGTCCTCCACTCTTGAACTTTTACAATTTGGTCCCTGACTTCCTGAAACTTTACACATTGGTCCCTGGACAAAAATGATAACTAAACCAGCTTTTTCTAAAAATACAAAATAACTAGAAAAATTCCTAAAAATATAAAATAAAGCTAGAAAAACAAATAAAATCTAATCTACATGCAAAATGCAAAATAAATATAAAATCTACATAAAAACAATAAAAAACCTATATGTGACTCAAAAATAATAAAATAAAAATACTAAAAATAACCTAAAAACATCATATAAAATCCACTCATCACACCACTATACCCAACGACAGCTTGTCCTCAAGCGACAAAACTTAAAGAAAAACTTGTCCCTGAGTTTTGAGAAAGTTTATCTGATTAAAACTTGAAGCACAAAAACCTTTCAAAGAAAGCTTAGCAGCAAAGGAAGACATGCATGTTTTATAGGCAAAGAATCAAGAAAGTTAGGCTTGGCTTTTAACATGTTTGAGTTCATCAATTAAGCTCACCAAAAATGATATTCTCCATGAAAACAAGAAAGCTCAATAATCTTGCCTATAATTCAAATCAAAACTGAAGTAAAGCAACCAAGTGATTTTGAAGAGATTTTTAAGGTTGTAACTTGGCCAAAAGGGTTGATCAATTTAAGGTATGGATTTCAAGAAATTGGCAACTCTAGTGGCTGACTCAGAAACTTGTTGTTAAGTGATTTTTCCTTGACTAAGAGCTTAACAATTCACACAAGGGTCCTCTCAATTTTTTCCTTTTCTTTTTCTCTCTCTTTTGTTTTTTTTGAACAAAGTAGTGGAATGTATGGGATGAATGACTTGAATTTTACTCCCCTCATACTCTTTCTCACCCCACTACTTCATTATTTTTTCTAAGGCACATACCTTATTTTTTCAACTTTTTCCTTCATCTTTTTTAGAGAGAAACCCACAAACATAGCTCTAACAAATTCAGCACATGAATCACAATAACAACTTAAAGAATTATCACACAAAGTAGGCTCCAAAGAATGACTCTTTTAAGGCTCAAAAAGGGGCTACTAGTGGATATAACATTTCAAGCAAAACTCTGAGTTTTCAAAAAAAAATGCCTATAATCTCTTCTCAACTCACAAAGTGTACAAAACTCCAATCAACATGCAACACAAGGCAGAAAAATCTTACAATCATGCATCAGAGTCCTCAACTCTCAGAAAAAGATAGGGTAAGTGGTACCCTTTTTAGAACTCAGAAAAAGACTTTGCCAACAACCAAAACAATCAAGATATCAAAAATCCTTTCTACAGCATGCAATCCTAACTGCTTAAAAACAAAGAACTTTTCACAAAGCAGTTCAATCAGATAAAGCATTTCACAAAGCTATAGCAATATTCAGAATGGATAATATACTCAAGACTCATGCAAAAATAAAATAGAAAAACTAAACTAAAAATAAAACTAAAATCTAGAAAAAGAAAAACAAAATCTAGGAAGCTGGTATAGTAACAAATTTTCCACAAAGGTCCAAGGGAACCTCAATGTAAAAATCAAATTGAACACTTAAGTTCAAGAGGGTTCTTCCTCCTTCTGGTACCTATCCTGTAACAATGAACAAACAAAAGTCTCACAAGCAGAAGCTTGCTTGACTTGTTAGTTCCAAAATCAGCACAAAAGATGGGTTGAAAAATTTGTGTTCACCTTTTAAAAACAAGAATTCCTGAGTTCCCCAAAAATTAAAACCATTTTAGAACCAAGGGAAAATTCAAAGAACTTTAAAACTTTCAGAAAATGGTGAACACAAAATTTATTAACAAAGAAAAGAGAAAATAAAATAAAATAAAAAATAGAAAAGCTGCCGAGCTCCAGCGCTTGAGCGTGGGCTTCCAAACGCTTGAGCGCTGGAATTAAAATAAAAACTGGGCAAGAAATAGGGGCTCAACGCATGTGCGTTGAGCCTCCAACGCTTGAGCGTTGGGGTTCCTACAGCTATTTATTCAGCAAAACAAAACAAAACAAAAGCAATAGAAACACTTGGGTTGTCTCCCAAGAAGCCCAATGTTATAGTCTTTGGTAGACTTTTCACTAATCACTTTTCAACCGGGGTCTATTACAAAATTCATTAGACCCCGCAAATCATGCAAATTTTGGCACAAAAACATCATGGTGCCAATTGAATTTTCAGCCATCAAGGCAACAATATTCAAATTAAAAATGGAAGAGATAAATAAATTTTCCCTTCCTTGTTCTTTGCCTTGCCGTTCTGAACCTATAGCATAGGTTCCTTGAGGTTCTTCTTCCTCCATTTCCAATTTTTCTTCAAAGACAAATTCTATAATGAAGGTTGCTTTCACCTCCTCTCTTTGAACCACCACGAGTTCATTTTCATGAACAAGTGGTTGTTGTTCATCCCTGGGCTGCCTCCACATAATGTCATTCAGCCTCCCTTGCAAGATCATTCTGGCCTTCCATTCCTGCACTCGGTTGGGCAAAGATCCCGAAGCATGCTTGCAATCCAATTCAGAGTAATACTCATCAATTAAATTGAGAGCATCACACTTCTTTTTTTCATCTTCTTTTTTAAGACATGCCCGGATCTTTGCCAGCCATTCTTCAAATATTCCAGCCATAATTCCTTACAAAAATCAGCAGACAAAATTAGCAGCACCAGTTCACCACAATTTTTTTTAATATTTTTTTTCCTTTTTTTATTATTATATATAAACAAGAAGCACTAAACAAAATAATAACAAGAACAGAACCTATCCCCGGCAACGGCGCCAAAAACTTGATAAGGGAAATCGTAAGTGTACGATTAAACTATCGCGTAATACAAAAGATCGAATCCAAGGGATAGGTGTTCTTATTATTATAATTTTTAGTACTTAAACAGAAATTTGAAAGATGAGAA
Organism: Acmispon strigosus; assembly: GCA_030819835.1. Taxonomy (NCBI): domain Eukaryota; kingdom Viridiplantae; phylum Streptophyta; class Magnoliopsida; order Fabales; family Fabaceae; genus Acmispon; species Acmispon strigosus. Next base: position 31,175,450 of record JAUAMA010000003.1, on the reverse strand, counting down.
TATATGTTGATGTTTTTAGAACAAGAGATAACAATAGCAAAATATAGAAAAGATGATAAGAATTTAAGTTCTTGGGTTGATTTACATAATCTATAAAACATGCTAGAAAACTCTTACTAAATTTCTAAACTTTAAATTCATATTCATGGTGCTATAGCCTAGAGTTTCTACATCCTAATAGCCTTAAGAAATGTAGACCTTTCTTTCCTAATTACTAACTCCATAGCCTTGGTAATTAGTTAATCAGAGAAGAAGATGAAGAAGGAATTCGGGCCAAAACAAAGCTACGTCCATCCTTATAGCCTTAAGAAATATATACTTATAACCTTTTTTATTTCCTATTTCCCTTACTACTTACCAAATGGCCTTATGAATAAGTAGAAAGCATGAAATCTTTTGCGCATAAAGATTAATGAAGAACAAAGAAATAAAACATGAATTGAAGATATTATTCAGAAATGTAAAAGAAAACTAGAACATGAATTATAAACTAAAACAACCCAAAAACTTAAAAGAAGAATTAGCCAAGCATGGCTAAAAGAATCATTGAATTACCCTGGATAGGAGCTCAAGTTTGGCTTCCCACAATTCCTAGGAACAACGATCTTTGAGGGAGAAAGAGAGAATACTTGTTGTATTCTAAGATGGTGTGTCTTACAAGTGAAGAAAAGGGTCCTATTTATAGTAAAATTCCAGCCTCCAGCGCTTGAGCGCTGGCATTCCCAACGCATGGGCGCTGGGATGCATTAAAAATCCACTTTCTGTCCGAGGCCCGGCGCTTGAGCGCTGGCTTTCCAACGCTGGGGCGCTGGGTCAACATCTGACTCATCATCCAGTCAGAACCCCAGCACTGGAGCGCTGGGATCCCAACGCTGGAGCGCTGGGACGCTGCTTCTTCATCTTCAAGCTTTTCCTTCCTTCTTCATTCATGGTAGTGGGTTTTGATGGCCATAAAATGCCACTACTCAGCCTTGTTTAATTCTGAAACCCTTCCTCCACTAACATCAATTCCTTTAAACATTTTTTCCATGTGCTAAATTAGAGAGTGATTCTTCATATTCTTCTTTTTTACTTTGGTCCTCTCTTGGTTAGCACTTCAATTCAAGCCCTCATATTCTCTCAATCTCCACTTTAAGTCCTCCACTCTTGAACTTTTACAATTTGGTCCCTGACTTCCTGAAACTTTACACATTGGTCCCTGGACAAAAATGATAACTAAACCAGCTTTTTCTAAAAATACAAAATAACTAGAAAAATTCCTAAAACTATAAAATAAAGCTAGAAAAACAAATAAAATCTAATCTACATGCAAAATGCAAAATAAATATAAAATCTACATAAAAACAATAAAAAACCTATATGTGACTCAAAAATAATAAAATAAAAATACTAAAAATAACCTAAAAACATCATATAAAATCCACTCATCATGATTCCCTAGGAGATGCATGATATCTAGCACATAGACACACACTAAACATAATATCAGGTCTACTTGCAGATAAGTATAAAAGAGATTCGATCATACCTCTATATTTGGTAATATCAACTTGATTGCCGGATTCATCTTGATCTAAATATGTGTTAGACCCCATTGGTGTGGCTATGGCTTTGCAATCATCAAAATCATATTTCTTTAATAGTTCCTTGCAGAACTTTGATTGGTTGATGAATATTCCATCATTTGATTGCTTGATTTGCAAACCAAGAAAGAAATTTAATTGTCCCATCATGGACATCTCAAATTCTTCTTGCATCATGTTAGAAAAATCCTTACAGAGAGATTCGTTAGTTGCACCAAAAATAATATCATCAACATAAATTTGAACTAATAAGGTATTACCTTTGGTTCTTTTGATGAACAAGGTTGTATCAGCCTTACCCTTTTGAAATCCTTTATCACAAAGGAAAGTACTTAATCTATCATACCAAGCACGAGGGGCTTGTTTAAGACCATAGAGTGCCTTCTTTAATCTGAAGACATGTGAAGGAAACTTTGGATCTTCAAATCCTGGAGGTTGCTTCACATAGACTTCTTCTTGAATGTATCCGTTCAGGAAAGCACTTTTGACATCCATTTGATATAATGGGAAATTTAAAGAACAAGCATACGCCAATAATAGTCTTATGGCTTCTAACCTTGCTACTAGTGCATAAGTTTCATCAAAATCTATGCCTTCTTCTTGATTATACCCTTGAGCAACTAATCTTGCTTTGTTCCTAACTATAATACCATTTTCATCTAACTTATTCCTAAATACCCACTTTGTTCCAATAACATGTTTATCACTAGGCTTAGGGACAAGTTCCCAAACTTGATTCCTTTCAAATTGGTTTAGTTCTTCTTGCATTGCTACAATCCAATATTCTTCTTCTAGAGCATCATTTACTTTTGATGGTTCTATCTGAGAGACGAAGGCCATATTCAAAACTGAATCATTTAAGCGTAGCCTTGTAGAAACGCCTCTAGAAATATCACCAATAATATTATCAACTGGGTGATCCCTATGGGTTCTCCATTCTTTTGGAAGTTGATAAGTATTACTTTCAATGTGCTCTTCTTGTATTGGATTCTGATCTCCATCCTTTTGAGAATCTTCATTTATAATGATGTCATCTTCTTCATTATCTGGAAGATTGACTTTATCTTCTATTGAAGATTTAGATTCATCAAAAGAAACATGTATGGATTCTTCCACAGATAGAGTTTTCTTGTTAAAGACTCTATATGCTTTGCTTGTTAAAGAATACCCAAGGAATATACCTTCATCAGATTTTTCATCAAACTTTCCAAGGTTTTCCTTTCCATTATTCAAGACAAAGCATTTTGATCCAAAAGTATGTAGATGAGAGATGTTTGGTTTCCTTCCTTTGTAGAGTTCATAGGGAGTTTTCTTAAGGATAGGTCTAATAAGAACTCTATTGGAAACATAGCAAGCAGTACTTACAGCATCAGCCCAGAAATATTTAGGGAGACTTGATTCACTCAGCATGGTTCTTGCTAATTCCTCAAGTAATCTATTCTTTCTTTCTACTACACCATTCTGTTGTGGTGTTCTCGGAGTAGAGAAATTATGTGATATTCCATTTTCATCACATAGTTCTTGGAATTGTTGATTCTGAAATTCTCCACCATGATCACTTCTTATAGAAGAGATCTTTAAAGACTTCTCATTTTGAACAAGCCTTGCATATCTTTTGAATGCATTGAAGGCTTCATTTTTATGAGGAAGAAATAAAGTCCATGTAAATCTAGAGAAATCATCAACAATAACAAGTGCATATAAATTACCTCCGAGGCTTTTAGTTCTAGATGGTCCGAACAAATCCATATGTAACAATTGAAGGGGTCTTGAGGTCGAAACTATGTTCTTTGGTTTGAAGGATGTTCTGGTTTGCTTCCCTTTTTGACATGCGTCACAAAGCTTGTCTTTCTCGAATTTTATCTTTGGAAGCCCAACAACTAGATCATGCTTGACTAGTTTGTTTAAATGATCTATGTGAATATGAGAAAGTCTTCTATGACATAGCCATGAATCACTATTATTCTTGGCCAAAAGGCATCTCACATTTTGTGGAATTTCTTCCAATGAGATCATGAAGACTTTGTTTACTTTATACCCAGAAAACTTAATTTCTTTAGTTTCCACGTCTTTCACAACACATATATAATTAATAAAACCAACTTTCAAACCTTTATCACATAGTTGACTAATACTCAGAAGATTATGCATCAAACCATCAACGTAAAGAACTTTATCGATGATTGTTTGAGGGGGTGTGCCTATTCTTCCAATACCGAGTATTTTTCCCTTTTGATTGTTACCATATGTGACGAAACCTTTTTCTCTAGGTATAAGAAAAGAAAACTTGGTTTTGTCTCCTGTCATGTGTGATGAGCAGCCACTATCAAGATACCATAAATCATTTGCTGCTTTCATACACATCTTCATGACAAAGTTCAGACATGGGTATTAGGAACCCAAAAAGTTTTGGGTCCTTCTAAGTTAACATCCTTTCTAACCCAAATGTACTCCCTATTTGGTACTCCTACATGTTTGTAGTAACATCTACTAGGGGTATGTCCTACTTTGTTACAATATGTACAAGAGTAATGATTGTAACTAGAGGTTTGTCTAGGAGAAGGATGAATCTTCTTAGGAGGTCTATTTTGATTATTCTTCCTATTGTTTGTACTCCTAACAGGATTAATCTTACTGTTACTAGAAGATCCTAAAACATGGTTTGGTTTTACAAACACAGTTTTCCTAACCTCTTTTGTCTTTGGGTGAGAAGTATATCCTAAGCCTGATTTATTGTTTGAATGTCTTTGAACACTTAAAATATCATCTAACTTCTGTTTTCCTTTATTGAAGTTATTTACTCTTTGTTGAAGATTTTCTATCTTTTCTTTTAAAGAACTACACTTAGTGCATTTGTGAGTAATGTCTAACTTAGATTTTACTATATCTAGTTCTTCTTGTAAATTTCTACATTTACTTTCTAGGGAAGAAATTAACTCATTTTGCCTAGTGCTAACTTTAGAAAATTCTTGACATACTTTAAACATATTTTCCATGGTAAACTTTAAATCATGAAAAGATATAGAATTATCACTAACCTGGGAATCTTCAACATCAGAATCATGTGAGGCCATCAAAGCAACTTGTGCTTCTTCTTTATCAGAATCAGATGATGAACTTACTTCATTATCATCCCAAGCCAAATATGCTCTCCGAGTAGGTTGATCCTTTTTCTCGAATTTTTCTCTTAGACCATGTTTCTTCTTCTGAAGATTTGGACAATCTGATTTGAAGTGTCCCGGTTTACCACATTCGAAACATGTGATCTTTTGAGAGGAAGATGACTCATTGTTCTTTTGGAAAGATTTGTTGTTGTTGAATTTCACACCTTTTCTTTTAAGAAACTTTCCAAAATTCTTTACTAGAAGATTCACATTCCCATTATCTTCTTCTTCAGAATCTGCATCATAATCTTCTTTGATGCTTTCTTTTGCTTTTAGGGAAATGGACCGATACTTCTTCTCATGTTGTTCATTTTCTTCCAAACGATTCAATTCCAACTCGTGTTCTTGGAGTTTTCCAAAAAGAGTTGCGAGAGTCATTTTTGATAAACTCTTCTTCTCTGAGATGGCTGTTACTTTTGGTTGCCATACTCTTGTAAGTGATCTTAGAACTTTCATGTTCAAATCACTGTTTGAAAATTGTCTACCAAGAGCAATCAAATGATTAATTAAATGAGTGAATCGTTTTTGCATATCTAATACCTTTTCTCGTGGAAGCATTCTGAACATCTCATATTCTTGAGATAAATTATTGATCTTTGATCTCTTGACTTCATCTGTTCCTTCATGAGTCACCATCAACGTATCCCATATTTCTTTCGATGTAGTGCACGTTGATACTCTGAAAAATTCATCAATGCCAAGAGCAGATGTAAGGATGTTCATTCCTTTGAGATCATGTTGAACCTTCTTCTTTTCTTCTTCACTCCAAGTACTTTCTGATTTTGGTTGTGAAGTTCCTTCTTCATCTTTTGTTACAGGCACAAAGGGACCTTCTTCAATGACTTTCCATATTCCTGCGTCTAATGACTTTATGAATATCTTCATCTTGATTTTCCAGAAGTCATAGTGTTCTCCATTGAAGAATGGTGGCCTGTTTATGTTATGTCCTTCACTTGTTCCATGATTGGAAGAGGATGCCATCTTTTCCCGGATCTTAGGAATAACTTACCTAAACTTCCGCTCTGATACCAATTGTTAGAACAGATAGCAACCTGAGAGGGGGGTGAATCAGTGTTGCCCCAATTTTCGCCTTATTGAAATTGTTACTTTCAAGTTTACGATGATCACGAAATGATCGTTGTGATTGCAGCGGATATGAACAATACTTGAAAGTAAATGTGAAGGATAAAGAGAATCACACACAAGATTTTATCCTGGTTCACCTTCAATCCACCGAAGACTACGTCCAGTCCCTCAAGAAAACCCCTTGAGGATTTTTCCACTATTGATAAGAATTTCTTACAAGTTCCTAACCCAAGGACCCCAAGAACTTCTACCAATATCCTGTGAAAGCAAACCGCTTTCAACAGCCCCTGAAAGCAAACCGCTTTCAGTTCCTGAAGGCAAACCACCCTCAGACCTTGAAGGCTAAACCACCTTCAATGAAAACCCTGAAAGTAAACCACTTTCAGTGACAACAACCCTTCACCGAATACCACGGTGAAAAACTCAATCTTACAGAAAGAGATGAAGAAGATGTTACAATTGGCTGTTTCAATCCTTTAACACACAATTGGATTGAACATGAGAAGTTATGCTTTAAGGCTTTTAAGCATAAAGTGTTCTTGTAAACATGAAGATCATGAACTCAGAATTTAGGCTCCAAAAGATTTAAGTTCTAAAAGATGAACTAATTTTGACAAAGCTTTGGCCTAATGTGTTTTTCTCATGTGTAATGTGTAAATTTCGTGTGTGTTGTGTGTTGTTTGTTTTCTGGACTCAAATGGTCTTTATATAGGCAAGGGAAACGTCCTTGAACCATCACAACCCTTTTCAAAAGGTTTGGGACACAATGGTTCATGAAAAGATGCACTTTTTCGTTCTGGTAATCGATTACCATACTTAGTGTAATCGATTACACAAGTGACCGTTTCAGTTTGAATTTGAATTTCAAACATGTAATCGATTACAAGACTTGAGTAATCGATTACTTGCCTTGGTGTAATCGATTACCATAATGGTGTAATCGATTACACAGAAGCCCATTTTCCAGAAACTTGTTCTTTGAGACTTGCTTAAGGTTTTCTACTTCTTTTAAGTTATGAAAACACTTAGCTTGATTAGATTAGGTGTTTTAAGAGCCTTTATGCTTTAATAAACCTTTGGAAGCATAACTCACCTAATTCTAAGACTTCTAGACTATTGATGGACTTGAGTGCTTGATTCTTTGAAGTCTTCTTTTCTTCTTTTTGTTGATGAGTTTGTCGTCATCAAAACGACAGCCAGGGTCAGGAGCAAGACCTTCTTCACACTCTGAGGTAAGATCACATAGCTGAGTAAATAGTGAAGCAATCTGTTTTCCACAGTGAGAAACCCAACAGCAAGGGTATCTCTAGACCGGTTTACATCAACCCGCTGCTTCTTAGACTGAATTTGCTCTTCAGTGAAGCGACATAAAGATAAATAAAATGATCTCTTATCATAATCTTCCCATGGGCAAGGTAATTCAGGACCTAATTTTGCTCTAGTGCTGGGAATAGAAAGACATTCTCCCAACTCATCAAGGGTCATAGAGATATCAATACCCTTGACAGATGTGCAGATTTTGCCACCACGCTTAATCAAATTACAGTAAAAGACTCTGACAAGTTCTGGATAGAATTTACCTTTAATTTCAATGAACGAGTTAAGTCCCAGATGATCAAACAGAGTGGGAAATGTCATCCCTGCTGCCATGAAGGAATCCAGAGCACCATACTTTGGTGTGAGGACTGGCCGATCAAGAAAGTGAGCAAGAAAGTGTTGCTTCTGTTCTTCGGTAGCCAACAGCCTTGAGAGGTCCAAAGCATCCATGGATAGGTTCTTAGAACGATGAGGTTTTCATGAGGAAGAGGCCATGGAAGCTGAATTTGAAGAATTTCGAGTTCTAGGGTTTGACAGGACCAAATTTGGGGCTTTTTAATCCAGACCAATTCAACAACAATTGGTAGGATGAATAGATGGAGATGGAAATTAGGAGCAAAACCCACAAAGAATTCTTGAAAACGAACAAGAATTGTGGAAGATATGGGGAAAAGAGGACTGCTGGTGTCGCACGAGAGAGAGAAGGAAACAGAGATGCTGGTAATCGATTAAGAGTAGAAGAACCCAGAAGTATATATACTATCGGGCATGTAATCGATTACGCCTTCTATGTAATCGATTACATGTGAGCAAATTCGAATAATGATTCAAATTTGAGGACGTAATCGATTACACTACATGGGTAATCGATTACCCTCCTTTCTGGAAAAGAAACAGGGCCAAAATAATCCCTGTAATCGATTACGAAGTCTATGTAATCGATTAACATAACTAAAAGCTTGAAATTCTAGAAATGATAAGCACTGCATAAAGGATATATCTACCAGAGAACTATAATGGAAATGCAGATGCCTAAGAATGCATAACTATTCAACTTAATGTCTTTTTGAAAGATGTAAGGTTTTAGAATTCTTATTACTAATACCATATTCTAATATTGTGTATTGAAAGACCATCCTTTGTATATGACAATTTTGATCACAAGGTCTTCAAGTACACTTGCACAGTAAGCTTAATGGCATTTTCTAGATACCCAATTGTCTTTGGGTCCTTTTGTGTTACTATCTTTCACATCCCATATAAATCCTTTATTGACGACTCCCTTGTTTCTTTGATGACTAGGAGAATAATAGGTACACTTAACTATCATGTTAGGCACTTTCTCTTTAAGATGATATAAAGATTTGATATATGCCTTTCTAAGTTGAACACCATTATGTACTCTCCTTGTGTGACCAAAGTTATATAAACTACTTGGTCTAAAAGTGATTTTCTTAACATCACTAGGATGACTATGTTCAGATAAACCTAAATCACTATTATAAAAGGCATGTCTTTGAGGACAACTTATCCATATCATTTGTACCTTTGTTTACCAATTGAGTTAATTCATCATTCTTTGGCTCAAGGCTTATGCAAGGATCTAGGGATGTAAAATTATTTTGAATATCTACTCTAGATTTTACTTGATCTAACTCATCTTGCATGTTTTTATTTTCACTTTGTAGAGATGAGATGATCCTATTTTGATATGCATCTATTTCATAAATATTCAAGAAACTATCATGCAATCTAAGAAAAATACTTTGTAAATTATCATATGAAGTTGCATTACTAACCTCTTCATTTTCATCATTAGAATGATGTGTTGCCATCAAAGCGAGACATACTTCTCCATTTTCTGAATCGGATGATGAACTTGCTTAAATGTCTTCCAAGTTTGTCTTCTTTGTTTTGGAGGAAAAGTTCCATAGAGTATGGACAAGGAGTCTATATTTGGTAGTCTCTATTGGAATGACTGATTCATCTTGATCTATATATAAGTGTTTGATCCTCATTGATGTGGCTATTACTTATGCAATCATCCAAGTCATATTTCTTCAGAGGTTCTTTGTAGAACTTGGATTGATTGATGAACATCCCTTTTTCAGAATTCCCATATGTGACGTATCCCTTTTCTCTAAGTATGAGATATAAATTTTTTGTTTTGTCTCCAAACATGTGTGATGAGCAGTCATTATAAAGATACCATAAATCCTTTGCTGCTTTTCATACACACTTACAAAACAACTTTTTCAGAAGGGAAAGTTAGGTACCCAATTTTCTTTGGGTCCTAGGTTGTCTTGGAATATTTTGAGAATAATTCCTATAGTTCATATTTCTAGAAGAACTAGCATGCATGTGTTTACTGCCAAGACATTTAACTTCATTTGTTGCTTTAACAAAGACATTTTTCTTAATCTCCTTGTTATTCTTTTGGGGTGTAAATCCTAGACCACTCTTGTTGTTTGAGTTTCGTTGCACACTAAGAATTTTATCTAGTTTTTGCTTTTTTAGGTTGAAACTATGAACTGTTTGTTGTAGATTTTCTACTTTTACATCTAAAGAACTACATTTAGTGCATGCATGTGTAACATCTAATTTAGATTTAACATCATCTAATTTCTTTTGAAGCATTTGACATTTTTCTTCTAAAGATGAAATAATAGCATTTTGTTTAACACTAACTTTAGAAGCATTACAACACATCTTAAAAAGGCTTTCTATAGCACATTCTAAATCATTAGAAGAAGAAGTACTGGTACTAACCTGGATATTTTCCTTGTCAGAATTCTGAGATGCCATTAATGCAAGGTATGCTTCTTCCTTCTCTGATTATGAGTCTGAAGTTACGTCATTGTCATCCAAAGCGATGTATGCTCTTCTGGAGTTTGAATCCTTCTTTTCAAACTTCTCCTTTAGTTCATACTTCTTCTTTTGAATGTATGGACATTCAGATTTGATGTGCCCAAATTTACCACACTCATAACATGTGATCTTTTGTGAAGAGGAGGAGGATTCATTTCCCTTTTGAAAACTTCTAGATTTCATACCTTTTCTTTGTAAGAATCTTCGAAAATTCTTGACTATTAAGGCCATGTTCTCATCATCTTCTGACTCTGCATCATATTCATCATTGATGCTTTCTTTGGCTTTTAGAGCAAAAGGCCGATGTCTCTTTTTGTTGTTCTCACATTGCTCGAGTCTGTTTAACTCCAATTCATGTTCTTGAAGTTTTCCAAAAAGAAGAGTAGCCAGAATCATGTTGGAGAGATTCTTCTTTTCTGAGATAACAGTGTCCTTTGGTTGCCATACTCTTGTAAGGGATCTTAACACCTTCATGTTTAAGATATTATTGGAGAATTCCTTACCAAGAGCAATCAAGTGGTTCGTTATATGTGTGAACCGCTTTTGCATATCAAGTATGCTTACTCCAGGCAACATTCTGAACATCTCATATTCTTGTGATAGAGTATTGATCTTGGATCTTTTGACTTCATTAGTTTCTTCGTGTGTAATCATTAAAGTATCCCATATTTCTTTTGAAGATTTGCAAGTAGATACTCTAAAGAATTCCTCCATATCAAGGGCTGAAGTCAAGATGTTCATACCTTTTAAATCATATTGAACTTTCTTCTTTTCTTCGTCACTCCATGTGTTTTCTGGTTTTGGTTGTGAACTTCCTTCAACTTCTATTACAGGCACAAAGGGATCTTCTTCAATGGCTTTCCAGATTCCTGCGTCTAATGACTTTATGAAGATTTTCATCTTGATTTTCCAGAAGTCATAGTGTTCTTCATTGAGGAATGGTGACCTATTTATGTTGAATCCTTCACTGGTACTTGTTGTAGATGAGGATGCCATCTTCCCGGATCTTAGGAGAAAATTACCTAAACTTACGCTCTGATACCAATTGTTATCCTAGATAGCAAACTGAGAGGGGGGGTGAATCAAAGTTGCCCCGATTTTCGCGTAATAGTACCAAATGACTTTTAGTGCAACTAGAGTTGTAACGTAAGAACAATATTGCTGCGGGATATTGTAATTGCTAGAAAGTAAAAGATGAAGGATGAGAAGAACACACAGGGATTTTATCCTGGTTCACCTTCAATTCCAGAAGGCTACGTCCAGTCCTCTGATCACACAGAGATTTTCCACTATACCAGAAAGCAAACCACTTTCTGAAAATCACCGCTCACTGAATCACACAGTGAACTGATTACAACCCTCAGAACAGATCACACTGTCTGAGTCAAACCCTTTACTGAATACCACAGTAAAGTCAAAACCCTTTCAGAAAGATTACCACTTTCCAAAGAACCACTCCACTGAATCCCACAGTGAAGATTTACAATGATCAAGATTTCTTACAAGTTCTTACACCAAGAACCCTAAGAACTCTTGTCAAACCTCAGATGGCAAACCTCCAACTGATGACGCCAAAACCTACGGCAGACTTTGAATCAAACCCGATTCAAAGGACCTTTTCCACTATCATCGTACATACGGTGGACTTTGAATCAAACTCGATTCAAAGAACCTTTTCACAACCATCGAACACCACGATGGACCTTTTTACAACCACCGACAACCACGGTGAATGAATCAACCAGATTCAAGAGATGAAGAAGAAGATGCCTTTACAATGGCTGATACAATCCTTTAGACAAGATGGATTGATCTTAGTTTGTATGCTCCAGGCAATTACAATGAAGGATCTTCTATTCTGAGTTTCTCAAAAGATGAACAGCATGAGTGTTCTTATGAAAATGAGAGAACAGAAACTCAGAATGATGACTTTAATGAATATGAAAGTTATGGACCAAGTCATTGATGTTTCTGAGTGTCTATGGACTTTATATAGGCACTAGAGGTCGTCCATGAACCAACACAACCTTTCCCAAACGTCTTGAGACACAATGGTTCATGAAAAGACACATCTGTCGACCTGGTAAACGATTACAGCAGTTAGTGTAATCGATTACACTAGCCGTTGCAGTTTGAATTCAAAATTCAAACTGTGTAATCGATTACATTAAGATGGTAATCGATTACTGCCTTCCTGTAATCAATTACACACAACCTGTAATCGATTACAGAGAGTCCGAAACTCAGTGTTAACCATCTAAAACCCTAATTGAGTGTTCCTACCAAGTTTTACTTGTGAGAACATATCGTACTCAATTAGTTGATCTTTTATGAGCTTTCAAGTGCAATATAACCTTAATAAAGCATAGAACACTAAGTTGACAAGACTTACTAAACGCAAGAACCTTCATGTTTGATCTTTGACGTTTTGAGCCAGTTCTTGAAGTCTTTCTCTTCTGAAGTCTTCTTGAAGTCTTTCTTTTCTTTTCTGAAGTCTTTTTGAATTCTTTCTTCTTTTTGTTCCTTTCTTTCTTGAAGTCTTCTTGAAGTCTTCATTTTCTTTTATGAAGTCTTTCTTCTTTTTGTGATGTGTTTGTCTTCATCAAAACCTCAGCCGAGTCCAAGGATGAGACCTGATTTACACATTTAAGAGCTTTTAAGGAGGTTTTGGAATTCAAATTTGAAATGGTGACATAGTGGTTAGACTTAGAGGATTATAAGAGTATTGTGTTAAGAGTTTTAACAAGAAGAGTTCTGGTTTAGTGGTTAAGACTTAAGCATTTGATTGGTAAGGCTTGTGTTCGAATCCTAGTGATGTTGGTTTTGGTTTTAATCAGATTTTTGATGGTTTTAAGGCTAATTTCGAATTTGAAGTTGTAGACAAGAGTTTAATGAGGGGAAAGGAGTTGCAAGGTGAATTTGAATGAGTTGAAGGGGTGTTAAGTGAGTTTAATGCTTTGTCAGGAGTTACAAATGGTTATAAGGTGTTGTTAAGTGAGGTTAATGTCTTGTCCATTGGCTTAATGAGAAATGAAGTGATATATTCTGAATATTTAGGGCCTTGGTGGTGCTCTTCCTCCCTTTCTCTCCCTCTAGTTGCTGAAAACCCAAAGCTTAAGAGTGTTGGCTTCCTTTGCTTGTTTCACACAGAAGTTTTTGCTAGAGAAACCTAGAACTCTAGAGCTGAATCCTTTGGAGTTTTGCTGGACTTTGGTGCTGCTTGGAGTCAACTCTCTTATCTTCTTGTGGTGTTCTACCTCTCTCTCTAACCCTCTCTCAAGAACCCTTGAGGTTAGCTTTATCGGTAAGTGATCAATCGTTTCTAATTTCTGAGTTTTGGTGAAATTAGGAACCTTTGGATTTTTGGGGAAGAAACTTGTTTATTAGGTCTTGATATGGATTGTAATCATGGAAGAATTTTATTTTTGAAAGGAATTGGTTAAAAATGGAGTTTCGGGTGAAAAACATGGTTTTTAGGGTTTCTGGCAGGGAGCCAATGCATGAGCGTTGGACTCCTAACGCCTGGGCGTTGAGGTTCTGCCCAGTTCGTGTTGCCAGACAGGGACCCAACGCTTGAGCGTTGGAAGGCAACGCTTGGGCGCTAGGCCCCTGACAACAAGTTGTTGTTTTGCTTGTTTTGGATTTAAATTTTGTGGAGTTAGTTTCTGGTCTTTTCCTTGATTGTTGATGATTGTACACACATGTTATCATGATAGGTTGGAGGACAAGACCAAGCAAAGGATTAAAAGGTAAGGGTAACTCTGGGTCTAGATAGAGTCAGTTGTGCTTTATATATGATTTTGCTGTTGGAATTTACTTTGTTTGTTATGATGGAATTGTTGGTATTGTGATGCTTGGAATTGAGAATTGTTTACATGATTATGTTGAAGATTATGAATTTGATTATGTTATATTGATAATTGTTCATTCATGATGATGTTGAACATGTTGGCATGGCATATGCACTTTTTGGGGCTGATGGTGATGAGATGGGTTTTAATCCTATGTGATCGTGCCTGAGGGCGATGAGATGGGTTTTAGTCCCATGGGATCATGGTTAAGGATGATGAGATGGGTTTTAGTCCCATGTGATCGTGCCTTAACTTTTAGTTGCATTTGAGGACTCATAAGCATGGGTTGTGTTTGTTGTTCATGAGGAAATGAGTATATTGTTGAAGGAGTTGTTGTATTTTGAAGATATTGTTGCTGTCACTTATGTTAAGTTCTCTTCAACATGTTGATTGGTATTTGTTGTTTGTTTAAGAGTTAACCCTTTCTGTTTGTGTTTGGGCGCTTAACGCCAGAAAATAGACAGGGTGTTGCTCGTCGTCTCTTGAGGAGCTTTACGGAATTAGAGTGCGCATCGTAAGCGTGGAAGATTAAGAAGAAGATGACGAACTACGTTGTTATTTTATTCTGTTTTAATTTTATTTTTGGGCTGTTGAGCAATTTCCTTTGTTGTAATATTTTCCTCATTTTGCTTCCGCGTAGTAATTATTATTTATGCGGAAAATTATTACTTATATTATTAATAAGAACTTGTGAGTGACGAAATCTCTTTTGAAAAATTGAGTTGTTTTTGTGAGAGGTTTTAATTTCCCCGAATTTACCATGTGACCCTTAACCCAAAATTGGGGCGTTACATATTCAACCATGCAGTTTAAAAAATTCTAAAAGCAAAAATAAAAACAGAAAAACTAAAACTAAAAACTATCCAAAAAGAAAAACTAAAAGCTAGTACAATTGTTTTCTTCCACAAATAGTCCAGGAAACCTCATTGTAACTTCTTCTTTGAACATTCCAACTGCAGGGGGATCTTCCTTTTTGGTGCCTTTCCTGCAAAATTGAACAAACAAGAGTCTACAAACAAAAACTTGTTTATGTGAAGAAGGTCTTGCTCCTGACCTGGCTGTGGTTTTGATGACGACAAACTCATCAACAAAAAGAAGAAAAGAAGACTTCAAAGAAACAAGCACTACAAGTCCATCAATAGTCTAGAAGTCTTAGTATTAGGTGAGTTATGCTTCCAAAGGTCTATTAAAGCATAAAGGCTCTTAAAACACCTAATCTAATCAAGCTAAGTGTTTTCATAACGTAAAAGAAGTAGAAAACCTTAAGCCAGTCTCAAAGAATCAAGTTTCTGGAAAATGGGCTTCTGTGTAATCGATTGCAGCTTTCTGGTAATCGATTACACCTAGGCAAGTAATCGATTACTCATGGCTTGTAATCGATTACATGTTTGAATTTCAAATTCAAACTGAAACGGCTATTAGTGTAATCAATTACACTAAGTGATGTAATCGATTACACACACGAAAAGTTGCATCTTTTCATGAACCATTGTGTCCCAAACCTTTTGAAAAGGGTTGTGATGCTTCAAGGACGTTTCCCTTGCCTATATAAAGTCCATTTGAGTCCAGAACACATAACATACACAAGAGAACACACAACACATGAGAAAATCACATTAGGCCAAAAGCTTTGTCAAAATTAGTTCATCTTTTAGAACTTAAACATTCAAGAGCCTAGATTCTGAGTCCATGATCTTCATGTTCATAAGAACACTTTATTTGTTCATATCTTGAGGAACTCAGAATCCTATTATGCTTAAAAGCCTTAAAGCATAATTTCTCATGATCAATCCACTTGTATGTTAAAGGATTGATACAGCCAATTGTAAACTCTTCTTCATCCCTTTCTGTAAGGTTGGGTTTTCACCGTAGTTCTCGGTGAAGGGTTGTTGTCACTGAAAGTGGTTTACATTCAGGGTTTCGAGTGAAGGCAGGTTAGTCTTCAAGGTCTGAAGGTAGTTTGCCTTCAGGAACTGAAAGCGGTTTGCTTTCAGGGGCTGTTGAAAGTGGTTTGCTTTCACAGGGTATTGGTAGAAATTCTTGGGGTCCTTGGGTTAGGAACTTGTAAGAGATTTTTATCAACAGTGGAAAAATCCTCAAGGGGTTTTCTTGAGGGACTGGACGTAGCCTTCGGTGGATTGAAGGTGAACCAGGATAAAATCTTGTGTGTGATTTCTTCTATCCTTCATATTTACTTTCAAGCATCGCTCAATTCCGCTGCAATCATAGCGATCATTTTGTGATCATCATTATCTTGAAAGTAACAATTTCAATAAGGCGAAAATCGGGGCAACACTGATTCACCCCCCCTCTCAGGTTGTATCTGTACTAACAATTGGTATCAGAGCGGAAGTTTAGGTAAGTTATTCCTAAGATCCGGGAAAAGATGGAATCCTCTTCCAATCATGGAACAAATGAAGGATTCAACATAAACAGGCCACCATTCTTCAATGGAGAACATTATGACTTCTGGAAAATCAAGATGAAGATATTCATAAAGTCATTAGACGCAGGAATATGGAAAGCCATTGAAGAAGGTCCCTTTGTGCCTGTAACAACAGATGAAGAAGGAACTTCACAACCAAAATCAGAAAGTACTTGGAGTGAAGAAGAAAAGAAGAAGGTTCAATATGATCTCAAAGGAATGAACATCCTTACATCTGCTCTTGGCATGGACGAATTTTTCAGAGTATCAACGTGCACTTCATCAAGAGATCAAAGATCAATACTTTATCTTAGGAGTATGAAATGTTCAGAATGCTTCCAGGAGAAAAGGTACTAGATATGCAAAAACGATTCACTCATTTGATTAATCATTTGATTGCTCTTGGAAAACAATTTTCAAACAGTGACTTGAACATGAAAGTTCTAAGATCACTTACAAGAGTATGGCAACCAAAAGTTACAGCCATCTCTGAGAAGAAGAGTTTATCAAGTATGACTCTTGCAACTCTTTTTGGAAAACTCCAAGAACATGAGTTGGAATTGAATCGTTTAGAAGAGCATGAAAAACATGAGAAGAAGCATCGATCAATTTCTTTAAAGGCAAAAGAAAGCATCAAAGAAGATTATGATGCAGACTCTGAAGAAGAAGACAATGGAAATTTGAATCTTCTAGTAAAGAACTTTGGAAAGTTTCTTAAAAGAAAAGGTGTCAAATTCAACAACAATAAATCTTTCCAAAGGAACAATGAGTCTTCTTCATCTCAAAAGATCACATGTTTCGAATGTGGCAAGCCTGGACACTTCAAGTCAGATTGTCCAAATCTTCAGAAGAAGAAACATGGTCTAAGAGAGAAATTCGAGAAAAAGGATCAACCTACTCGAAGAGCATATTTGGCTTGGGATGATAATGAAGTAAGTTCATCATCAGATTCTGACAAAGAAGAAGCACAAGTTGCTTTGATGGCTTCACATGACTTAGATGTTGAAGATTCCCAGGTTAGTGGTAATTCTATGTCTCCTCATGATCTAAATTATGCTATGGAAAATATGTTTAAATTGTGTCAAGAATTTTCCAAGATTAGTACTAAGAAAAATGATTTAATTTTATCCTTAGAAAGTAAGTGTAGAACCTTACAAGAGGAATTAGACATAGTAAAATCTAAACTAGAAATTACACAAAAATGCACTAAGTGTAGTTCTTTTATTGATGATATATGTTTTAAAACAGATAGCAACCTCAGAGGGGGGGTGAATCAGTGTTGCCCCAATTTTCGCCTTATTGAAATTGTTACTTTCAAGTTTATGATGATCACGAATTGATCGTTGTGATTGCACCGGATATGAACAATACTTGAAAGTAAATGTGAAGGATAAAGAGAATCACACACAAGATTTATCCTGGTTCGCCTTCAATCCACTGAAGACTACGTCCAGTCCCTCAAGAAAACCCCTTGAGGATTTTTCCACTATTGATAAGAATTTCTTACAAGTTCCTAACCTAAGGACCCCAAGAACTTCTACCAATATCCTGTGAAAGCAAACCGCTTTCAACAGCCCCTGAAAGCAAACCGCTTTCAGTTCCTGAAGGCAAACCACCCTCAGACCTTGAAGGCTGTACCACCTTCAATGAAAACCCTGAAAGTAAACCACTTTCAGTGACAACAACCCTTCACCGAATACTACGATGAAAAACTCAATCTTACAGAAAGAGATGAAGAAGATATTACAATTGGCTGTTTCAATCCTTTAACACACAATTGGATTGAACATGAGAAATTATGCTTTAAGGCTTTTTAAGCATAATACAATTCTGAGTTCTTCAAGATATGAACAACTAAAGTGTTCTTGTAAACATGAAGATCATGAACTCAGAATTTAGGCTCCAAAAGATTTAAGTTCTAAAAGATGAACTAATTTTGAAAGAGCTTTGGCCTAATGTGTTTTTCTCATGTGAAATGTGTATATTTCGTGTGTGTTGTGTGTTGTGTGTTTTCTGGACTCAAATGGTCTTTATATAGGCAAGGGAAACGTCCTTGAACCATCACAACCCTTTTCAAAAGGTTTGGGACACAATGGTTCATGAAAAGATGCACTTTTTCGTTCTGGTAATCGATTACCATACTTAGTGTAATCGATTACACAAGTGACCGTTTCAGTTTGAATTTGAATTTCAAACATGTAATTGATTACAAGACTTGAGTAATCGATTACTTGCCTTGGTGTAATCGATTACCATAATGATGTAATCGATTACACAGAAGCCCATTTTCCAGAAACTTGTTCTTTGAGACTTGCTTAAGGTTTTCTACTTCTTTTAAGTTATGAAAACTCTTAGCTTGATTAGATTAGGTGTTTTAAGAGCCTTTATGCTTTAATAAACCTTTGGAAGCATAACTCACCTAATTCTAAGACTTCTAGACTAATGATGGACTTGAGTGCTTGATTCTTTGAAGTCTTCTTTTCTTCTTTTTGTTGATGAGTTTGTCGTCATCAAAACCACAGCCAGGGTCAGGAGCAAGACCTTCTTCACAATCTCCCCCTTTTTGATGATGGCAAACACATTCTTGATACTTGAAGATCATATATGCATTCTTGATGCTTAACTCCCCCTATTTGATGGAATCTAGTATTTCTGATATTTCTCTCCCCCTTTCTAATGTACTTGTTAAATTCCTGCATATGATCTTTAAGAGCACAGAACCTTTCTCCCCCTTTTGACTTCATCAAAAAGAAGAAAAGGCCAAAAATGTACAGGCATACACACAAGTATATATTGAAACATAAAGCATGGGGGGTAGGGGTAAACATGTAAAACATGAACAACCAGCACTCATGTATATATATATAAGAAAGCAAATACATAAGTTATACTTAGTAAGACATATCAAACATAAGTAGAAGAGGGATTACAACAAATAGATAGAGCCATTTTGCGAAAATAGGGAAATCCTAATAGTAAGAAGATAACTATATAGAGACACAAGACTTCAGAACTTAGGCTTGACGAGAATCCTCAGAGTTCTCAGAAGGGTCAAGTTCTTGAAGGCTCTCAATCTCCTTACGCATGAAGGAGTGCACGGCCTCGATGCGATTTTCCACAAGTATAAAGCGAGACCGAATTGTATCCTCCAGTTGGCCCAATTTCTGAGAAAGACGGAGCGACAAGATATCCATTCGTTCGAGTATAACCTTGGTTTCTTGTGAGAAATGTGAAGAAATGGCATAAAAAGGAGACAAGCCAACCGATACAGCATTTGTTGATACATCTATGCGGTATCGAGGATGCAAAAAGGGATCATTGGAGGAATCCCGTCGAGGAGTAGTAATTGGTGAGGACACATTGGAAGGACGTGGAAGAGACCCCATGACGAAACAAGACTTAGAAGAAGAAGGATTGTATATGAAGGAAGATAGGCAAAAAGGCAGAGGACAAGTACTGATTTTATAGAGAAAATCGTGCATGTAATCGATTACAACAGTTAGAGTAATCGATTACGGTAGTTTGAAATTTGAAAAATATTCAAACTTTGAATATGTAATCGATTATGGCAGTTATGATAATCGATTACTCAGATAGTTCTATTTGGCACGAGGACTTAGAACGTGGATAATCGATTACAAATCCTAGGGTAATCGATTACTAGGACATTTTTGTGAGTTCTAGGCTCTAGAATCCTATGTAATGCGTTTTCATATAAATACTTAAGCACATAATGCAAATGACCGTATAATTATCATAAGGCTTATGCAAATAACATGTTACCTTAAATGTCATGCTCATCTAATATTCCTAATTCTCTTCTTATCTTGAAAAATGAATCTTTAGGAAGAGGTTTAGTAAAGATGTCTGCTAACTGATTATGTGTATCCACAAATGAAATCTCAATGTCTTTCCTCATAACATGATCTCGAAGAAAATGATGTCGTATATCAATATGTTTAGTTCGAGAATGCATGATAGGGTTTTTAGTGAGATTAATGGCACTTGTGTTGTCACATTTGATTGGAATGCAGCCCAGCTCTAAGCCATAATCTTTGAGTTGTTGTTTGAGCCATAGAGTTTGTGCACAACAACTTCCTGCAGCAATGTATTCTGCTTCTGCAGTACTTAGAGCAACACATGCTTGTTTCTTACAAGACCATGAAACAAGAGCATTTCCTAATAGGTGACAAGTACCACTTGTACTCTTTCTTTCAGTTTTACAACCAGCATAATCAGAATCAGAATATCCAATCAAATCACAAACACTTCCCTTGGGATACCACAATCCAACATTTGTAGTTCCTTTCAAATATTTGAAAATTCGTTTAACAGAACTCAAATGTGATTCCCTAGGAGATGCTTGATATCTAGCACATAGACACACACTAAACATAATATCAGGTCTACTTGCAGATAAGTATAAAAGAGATCCGATCATAGCTCTATATTTGGTAATATCAACTTGATTACCGGATTCATCTTGATCTAAATATGTGTTAGACCCCATAGGTGTGGCTATGGCTTTGCAATCATCCAAATCATATTTCTTTAATAGTTCCTTGCAAAACTTTGATTGGTTGATGAATATTCCATCACTTAATTGCTTGATTTGCCAACCAAGAAAGAAATTTAATTGTCCCATCATGGACATTTCAAATTCTTCTTGCATCACGTTAGAGAAATCCTTACAAAGAGATTCGTTAGTTGCACCAAAGATAATATCATCAACATAAATTTGAACTAATAAGGTATTACCTTTGGTTTTTTGATGAACAAGGTTGTATCAGCCTTACCCTTCTGAAATCCTTTATCACAAAGGAAAGTACTTAATCTATCATACCAAGCACGAGGGGCTTGTTTAAGACCATAGAGTGCCTTCTTTAATCTGAAGACATGTGAAGGAAACTTTGGATCTTCAAATCCTGGAGGTTGCTTCACATAGACTTCTTCTTGAATGTATCCGTTCAGGAAAGCACTTTTGACGTCCATTTGATATAATGGGAAATTTAAAGAACAAGCATACGCCAATAATAGTCTTATGGCTTCCAACCTTGCTACTGGTGCATAAGTTTCATCAAAATCTATACCTTCTTCTTGATTATATCCTTGAGCAACTAATCTCGCTTTGTTCCTAACTATAATACCATTTTCATCTAACTTATTCCTAAATACCCACTTTGTTCCAATAACATGTTTATCACTAGGCTTAGGGACAAGTTCCCAAACTTGATTCCTTTCAAATTGGTTTAGTTCTTCTTGCATTGCTACAATCCAATATTCATCTTCTAGAGCATCATTTACTTTTGATGGTTCTATCTGAGAGACGAAGGCCATATTCAAAACTGAATCATTCAAGCGTAGCCTTGTAGAAACGTCTCTAGAAATATCACCAATAATATTATCAACTGGGTGATCCCTATGGGTTCTCCATTCTTTTGGAAGTTGATAAGTATTACTTTCAATGTGCTCTTCTTGTATTGGATTCTGATCTCCATCCTTTTGAGAATCTTCATTTATAATGATGTCATCTTCTTCATTATCTGGAAGATTGACTTTATCTTCTATTGAAGATTTAGATTCATCAAAAGAAACATGTATGGATTCTTCCACAGATAGAGTTTTCTTGTTAAAGACTCTATATGCTTTACTTGTCAAAGAATACCCTAGGAATATACCTTCATCAGATTTTTCATCAAACTTTCCAAGGTTTTCCTTTCCATTATTCAAGACAAAGCATTTTGATCCAAAAGCATGTAGATGAGAGATGTTTGGTTTCCTTCCTTTGTAGAGTTCATAGGGTGTTTTCTTAAGAATAGGTCTAATAAGAACTCTATTGGAAACATAGCAAGCAGTACTTACAGCATCAGCCCAGAAATATTTAGGGAGACTTGATTCGCTCAGCATGGTTCTTGCTAACTCCTCAAGTAATCTATTCTTTCTTTCTACTACACCATTCTGTTGTGGTGTTCTCGGAGTAGAGAAATTATGTGATATTCCATTTTCATCACATAGTTCTTGGAATTGTTGATTCTGAAATTCTCCACCATGATCACTTCTTATAGAAGAGATCTTTAAAGACTTCTCATTTTGAACAAGCCTCGCATATCTTTTGAATGCATTGAAGGCTTCATTCTTATGAGGAAGAAATAAAGTCCATGTAAATCTAGAGAAATCATCAACAATAACAAGTGCATAGAAATTACCTCCGAGGCTTTTAGTTCTAGATGGTCCGAACAAATCCATATGTAACAATTGAAGGGGTCTTGAGGTCGAAACTATGTTCTTTGGTTTGAAGGATGTTCTGGTTTGCTTCCCTTTTTGACATGCATCACAAAGCTTGTCTTTCTCGAATTTTATCTTTGGAAGCCCAACAACTAGATCATGCTTGACTAGTTTGTTTAAATGATCTATGTGAATATGTGCAAGTCTTCTATGCCATAGCCATGAATCACTATTATTCTTGGCCAAAAGGCATCTCACATTTTGTGGAATTTCTTCCAATGAGATCATGAAGACTTTGTTTACTTTATATCCAGAAAACTTAATTTCTTTAGATTTCACATCTTTCACAACACATATATCATTAATAAAACCAACTTTCAAACCTTTATCACATAGTTGACTAATACTCAGAAGATTATGCATCAAACCATCAACGTAAAGAACTTTATCGATGACTGTTTGAGGGGGTGTGCCTATTCTTCCAATACCGAGTATTTTTCCCTTTTGATTGTTACCATATGTGACGAAACCTTTTTCCCTAGGTATAAGAAAAGAAAACTTGGTTTTGTCTCCTGTCATGTGTGATGAGCAGCCACTATCAAGATACCATAAATCCTTTGCTGCTTTCATACACACCTACATGACAAAGTTCAGACATGGGTATTAGGAACCCAACAAGTTTTGGGTCCTTCTAAGTTAACATCCTTTCTAACCCAAATGTACTCCCTATTTGGTACTCCTACATGTTTGTAGTAACATCTACTAGGGGTATGTCCTACTTTGTTACAATATGTACAAGAGTAATGATTGTAATTAGAGGTTTGTCTAGGAGAAGGATGAATCTTCTTAGGAGGTCTATTTTGATTATTCTTCCTATTGTTTGTACTCCTAACAGGATTAATCTTACTGTTACTAGAAGATCCTAAAACATGGTTTGGTTTTACAAACACAGTTTTCCTAACCTCTTTTGTCTTTGGGTGAGAAGTATATCCTAAGCCTGATTTATTGTTTGAATGTCTTTGAACACTTAAAATATCATCTAACTTCTGTTTTCCTTTATTGAAGTTATTTACTCTTTGTTGAAGATTTTCTATCTTTTCTTCTAAAGAACTACACTTAGTGCATTTGTGAGTAATGTCTAACTTAGATTTTACTATATCTAGTTCTTCTTGTAAATTTCTACATTTACTTTCTAGGGAAGAAATTAACTCATTTTGCCTAGTGCTAACTTTAGAAAATTCTTGACATACTTTAAACATATTTTCCATGGAAAACTTTAAATCATGAAAAGATATAGAATTATCACTAACCTGGGAATCTTCAACATCAGAATCATGTGAGGCCATCAAAGCAACTTGTGCTTCTTCTTTATCAGAATCAGATGATGAACTTACTTCATTATCATCCCAAGCCAAATATGCTCTCCGAGTAGGTTGATCCTTTTTCTCGAATTTTTCTCTTAGACCATGTTTCTTCTTCTGAAGATTTGGACAATCTGATTTGAAGTGTCCCGGTTTACCACATTCGAAACATGTGATCTTTTGAGAGGAAGATGACTCATTGTTCTTTTGGAAAGATTTGTTGTTGTTGAATTTCACACCTTTTCTTTTAAGAAACTTTCCAAAATTCTTTACTAGAAGATTCACATTCCCATTATTTTCTTCTTCAGAATCTGCATCATAATTTTCTTTGATGCTTTCTTTTGCTTTTAGGGAAATGGACCGATACTTCTTCTCATGTTGTTCATTTTCTTCCAAACGATTCAATTCCAACTCGTGTTCTTGGAGTTTTCCAAAAAGAGTTGCAAGAGTCATTTTTGATAAACTCTTCTTCTCTGAGATGGCTGTTACTTTTGGTTGCCATACTCTTGTAAGTGATCTTAGAACTTTCATGTTCAAATCACTGTTTGAAAATTGTCTACCAAGAGCAATCAAATGATTAATTAAATGAGTGAATCGTTTTTGCATATCTAATACCTTTTCTCCTGGAAGCATTCTGAACATCTCATATTCTTGAGATAGAGTATTGATCTTTGATCTCTTGACTTCATCTGTTCCTTCATGAGTCACCATCAACGTAGCCCATATTTCTTTCGATGTAGTGCACGTTGATACTGTGAAAAATTCATCCATGCCAAGAGCAGATGTAAGAATGTTCATTCCTTTGAGATCATGTTGAAACTTCTTCTTTTCTTCTTCACTCCAAGTACTTTCAGATTTTGGTTGTGAAGTTCCTTCTTCATCTGTTGTTACAGGCACAAAGGGACCTTCTTCAATGACTTTCCATATTCCTGCGTCTAATGACTTTATGAATATCTTCATCTTGATTTTCCAGAAGTCATAGTGTTCTCCATTGAAGAATGGTGGCCTGTTTATGTTATGTCCTTCACTTGTTCCATGATTGGAAGAGGATGCCATCTTTTCCCGGATCTTAGGAATAACTTACCTAAACTTCCGCTCTGATACCAATTTTTAAAACAGATAGCAACCTGAGAGGGGGGGTGAATCAGTGTTGCCCCAATTTTCGCCTTATTGAAATTGTTACTTTCAAGTTTATGATGATCACGAATTGATCGTTGTGATTGAAGCGGATATGAACAATACTTGAAAGTAAATGTGAAGGATAAAGAGAATCACACACAAGATTTATCCTGGTTCGCCTTCAATCCACTGAAGACTACGTCCAGTCCCTCAAGAAAACCCCTTGAGGATTTTTCCACTATTGATAAGAATTTCTTACAAGTTCCTAACCCAAGGACCCCAAGAACTTCTACCAATATCCTGTGAAAGCAAACCGCTTTCAACAGCCCCTGAAAGCAAACCGCTTTCAGTTCCTGAAGGCAAACCACCCTCAGACCTTGAAGTAGAAACTTGCTTGACTTGTTAGTTCCAAAATCAGCATAAAAGATCATGGGTTGAAAAATATTGTGTCCACCTTAAAAACAAAAATTCTTGAGTTCCCAAAAATTAAAACCAGATTAGAACCAAGGGAAAACTCATAGAACTTTAAAACCTTTAAGAAAATGGTGAACACAATTTATTAAAACTAAAAACAGCAAACAAAAGTAAAAACAGCAAACTGCCCGAGCTCCAGCGCTTGAGCGTTGGGGATACCAACGCTTGGGCGCTGGAATTAAAATAAAAACTGGGCATCAGAGGTCCCAGCGCCTGAGCGCTGGGTTCCAACGCTATGGCGCTGGAAAATAGAAAATAAAAAACTGGGATTCCAGGGGCTTAGCGCATGAGCGCTAGCCCTCCAGCGCTGGAGCGCTGGGTTCAACTGGAATCAGAGGTTATGAAGCAGGGGCCTAACGCATGAGCGTTGGCCTCCAGCGCTTGAGCGCTGGCCTCGCCTGCAGCAGAAACATAAAATTTCTTTTCTTTTATTTATGTACAAGAGTTGTGCAAAAAAATTAAAAAGGCAAAAACATAAACTATCCTAAGTTGGGTTGTCTCCCAACCAGCTCAATGTTAAGGTCCGAGATAGACCCTTCCCCTTAATCAATTGGGGGTACTTTTTCTTTTCTTGTTACAAACATCATCTTTGAACTCATCCTCACTTTCAGACTCATAGTGCTTACAAGTACGGAATACATAAAACTTCACTTTTTCATCCCCTACCTTCAAAGATAGGAGGCCTTCTGCTACATTAATCTTGGCGTTTCCTGTAGCAAGGAATGGCCGCCCAAGAATTAATGGTACTTTGGAGTCTTCTTCCATGTCAAGTATCACAAAATCAACCGGGAAGACAAACTTGTCAACCCTTACCAAAACATCTTCAGCCACCCCATAGGGGTACTTAATTGACCTGTCCGCCAATTGTAAACACATCAAAGTAGGAGTGGCCTCTCCCATGTCCAATTTCCTAAACATGGAGAGTGGCATGAGGTTTATAGAAGCTCCTAAATCACAAAGAGCTGTTGCATTAGGTAGTCCCTCAATTTCCACAGGCAAAGTGAAGCTCCCTGGATCCTTCAATTTTTGGGGCAACTTCCTCAAAACCATAGCTGAACACTCCTCAGTTAACATCACAGTTTCATCCATCTCACTTAATTTCCTCCTTCTAAATAAAATGTCCTTCATAAACTTAGCATAAATTGGCATTTGTTCCAAAGCTTCAGAAAAAGGAATGTTAATTTGAAGCCTTTTAAAAATCTCAAGAAATTTCGAGAATTGTTTTTCCAAATTCTTTTTGAAAGCTTTAGGAAAAGGAACTTTGCCAATTTTCTTAGAAGGAGGAATTACATTTTCAGCAATTTTTTCAACAACAATAGGCACATTCCTTTCTTCTTCTTTTTCTTCACCACTTACCTCTTGTTCAATTTCCACTACCCTTTCGGGCATAGTCTTACCACTCCTAAGAGTGATGGCAGAAACATTCTCAACATTTTCCTTTGGATTGACAAGAGTATCAGACGGAAAAGTACCTGGAATCCTTTCTGAGATGGTCTTGGCCAGCTGGCCTACCTGGATCTCCAAATTTCTAATGGAGGCTTCATGATTCTTAGCACTTGTCCTGGTCTCATTCATAAATTGCACAGTTTGTTGGCCTATTTCACCAACAATTTCTTCCAAACTCTTTCTTCCCTGATTTGGATTCAAAGGCATTGGTGGCCTCTGATTCTGGAATGGCCTCTGAAATTGTTGCCTGGCTTCACCTTGACCACCCCCTTGATCTCTCCAAGAAAAATTGGGGTGGTTTCTCCAGCTTGGGTTATAAGTGTTGCCATAGGAATTTTGAAAATTCCCCATAGCTTTTACCTCAGCTTCTAATTCAGCCTCCTCCGGGCTCAGTTGAACCCCCTCCATTCTTTTGACCATTGCATCAACTTTCCTGGATAAAAGTTTATTTGAAGCAACAATGGACTCAAAAGAATCAACCTCATAAATACCTTTCCTGATTGCCCGGTCCTGGTTTGAATGAGCAGCTCTTGCAGCAAGTTTGTTGATAAGATCAAGAGCTCCTTGTGGAGGCAAAGCATCGAATGCCCCACTTGCTGCAGTATCCAATTTGTCCCTGGTATAATCATTCAAAGCAGCATAAAATTTCTCTACCTGATCTGCGATAGAGATGTTATGACCTGGGCACCTTCTGAGAAGTCCCTTGAACCTCTCCCATGTCTCATACAAGTTTTCAGCATCTTGCTGAATGAAGGAGTTGATTTCTTGCTTCAACTTCCTTATGCGATTGTATGGAAAAAATTTGGCCGTGAATTTTTCAGCCAAATCATCCCATGAAGTAATGCTTCTGAGTGGTTGAGAAGAAAGCCACTCCTCTGCCACATCTCTTAAGGAAAATGGAAACAGCATTAGTCTTACCGTATCCAAATGAGCATCATTTCTCCTTAAGGTGGAGCATTGCCTGGTGAAACGCTCCAGATGTGTATGGCAGTCTTCATTTACACTCCCACCAAATTGGTTTTGACTTACCAATGAGATGAAGTGTGGAGGAATCTGGAAATTTGGCAAAGCATCCTCCGGAACCACAATACTCCCTTCAAAATTGTAATCTACCTGGGGAGCTGTGATATCACGAAGAGAGCGATTAGCATTCTGCTCTTCCTCCTCCTCTCTCAGCCTTTGAAGTCTAGCTTGGACTTCATCTTCCACCCTTGCATTGTATTCAGCAAGGAGGCGCTCCTCCATTTGTGCTTGTGTTTCAGCCATGGCCCTTGCTAATCTCCTTTGCTCCGCTAATCTGCGATGCAAAGTTCTTTCAATTTCAGGGTCCAAATCAAAATGTCCTACCATGCAAACAAGCCAAAGAAGTTAATAGCACCTATTCAATAAAATTTTTTTATATATTTTTTTTTCTTTTTTTTTTCTTGAATTTTTTATATAAACAAAAAGTACTAAATAAAATAAAAACAAGAACTTAAAAGAACCTATCCCCGGCAACGGCGCCAAAAACTTGATAATGAAATTGCAAGTGTACAATTTACTATCGCGTAATAAAAATGTTCGAACCCAAAGGATAGGTGTTCTTGTTAATATTAAGTTTAGTACTTAAACAGAAAAAAAATAAAGATGTATAATTGTTGTTGGTTTGAGAACTTGAAAGAAACAATAGCATAAAATAATAGAATAAAGAGATGATAAACAATAAGCTCTTGGGTTGGTTTACATAGTTTATAAAAACATGCTAGAAATTTCCTACTAAATTCCTGAATTATAAAACCATTATCATGATGCTATAGCCTAGTGTAACTACAAGTTAATTCCTTAAGCATTGTAGATCTTTCTTTTTTAATTACTAAACCCAATTCCTTGGCACCTTGTTAACTAAATAAGAAGATGAAGAAGATGTTCAGGCCAACATAAAGTTACGTCCTTCCTAATTCCTTAGCGAAGTATACTTATAACCTTTTTTATTACCTAGTTCCCTTACTACTCACCAAATGGCCTTATGTAATAAGTAATAAGCAAAACCTCTTGGGATCCACAAGATAGAAATAAAGCATAAGGTAATAAAACATGAATGGAAATAAAATTCAGAAATGTAGAAAAAGACTAGAACATGTATTATAAACTAAAACAACCCAAAAACTTAAAGAAGAATTAGCCAAGCATGGCTAAAAGATTCATTGAATTACCCTGGATAGGAGCTCAAGTTTGGCTTCCCACAATTCCTAGGAACAATGATCTTTGAGGGAGAAAGAGAGAATACTTGTTGTATTCTATGAAGGTGTGTCTTACAAGTGAAGAAAAGGGCCCTATTTATAGTAAAATTCCAGCCTCCAGCGCTTGAGCGCTGGCATTCCCAACGCATGGGCGCTAGGATGCATTAAAAATCCACTTTCTGTCCGAGGCCCAGCGCTTGAGCGCTGGCTTTCCAACGCTTGGGCGCTGGGTCACCATCTGACTCATCATCTAGTCAGAACCCCAGCGCTGGAGCGCTGGGATCCCAACGCATGAGCGCTGGGACGCTGCTTCTTCATCTTCAAGCTTTTCCTTCCTTCTTCATTCATGGTAGTGGGTTTTGATGGCCATAAAAAGCCACTAACCAGCCTTGATCAATTCTGAAACCCTTCCTCCACTAACATAAATTCCTTTAAGCATTTTTTCCATGTGCTAAATTGGAGAGTGATTCTTCATATTCTTCTTTTTCACTTTGGTCCTCCCTTGGTTAGCACTTCAATTCAAGCCCTCATACTCTCTCAATCTCCACTTCAAGTCCTCCACTCTTGAACTTTTACAATTTGGTCCCTGACTTCCTGAAACTTTACACATAGGTCCCTGGACAAAAATGATAACTAAACCAGCTTTTTCTAAAAATACAAAATAACTAGAAAAATCCCTAAAAATATAAAATAAAGCTAGAAAATCTAATAAAATCTAATCTACATGCAAAATGCAAAATAAATATAAAATCTACATAAAAACAATAAAAAACCTACATGAGACTCAAAAATAATAAAATAAAAAGACTAAAAATAGCCTAAAAACATCATATAAAATCCACTCATCATGAATAACTAAAGTGTTCTTGTAAACATGAAGATCATGAACTCAGAATTTAGGCTCCAAAAGATTTAAGTTCTAAAAGATGAACTAATTTTGAAAGAGCTTTGGCCTAATGTGTTTTTCTCATGTGAAATGTGTATATTTCGTGTGTGTTGTGTGTTGTGTGTTTTCTGGACTCAAATGGTCTTTATATAGGCAAGGGAAACGTCCTTGAACCATCACAACCCTTTTCAAAAGGTTTGGGACACAATGGTTCATGAAAAGATGCACTTTTTCGTTCTGGTAATCGATTACCATACTTAGTGTAATCGATTACACAAGTGACCGTTTCAGTTTGAATTTGAATTTCAAACATGTAATCGATTACAAGACTTGAGTAATCGATTACTTGCCTTGGTGTAATTGATTACCATAATGATGTAATCGATTACACAGAAGCCCATTTTCCAGAAACTTGTTCTTTGAGACTTGCTTAAGGTTTTCTACTTCTTTTAAGTTATGAAAACTCTTAGCTTGATTAGATTAGGTGTTTTAAGAGCCTTTATGCTTTAATAAACCTTTGGAAGCATAACTCACCTAATTCTAAGACTTCTAGACTAATGATGGACTTGAGTGCTTGATTCTTTGAAGTCTTCTTTTCTTCTTTTTGTTGATGAGTTTGTCGTCATCAAAACCACAGCAAGGGTCAGGAGCAAGACCTTCTTCACAATATGTGTAGTAAAAGATGTGAAAACTAAAGAAATTAAGTTTTCTGGGTATAAAGTAAATAAAGTCTTCATGATCTCCTTGGAAGAAATTTCACAAAATGTGAGATGCCTTTTGGCCAAGAACAATAGTGATTCATGGCTATGGCATAGAAGACTTGCTCATATACACATAGATCATTTAAACAAACTAGTCAAGCATGATCTGGTTATTGGGCTTCCAAAGATAAAATTCGAGAAAGACAACCTTTGTGATGCATGTCAAAAGGGGAAGCAAACCAGAACATCCTTCAAACCAAAGAACATAGTTTCGACTTCAAGGCCCCTTCAATTGTTATAGATTTTGATGAAACTTATGCATTAGTAGCAAGGTTGGAAGCCATAAGATTGTTATTAGCGTATGCTAGTTATTTAAATTTTCCTTTGTATCAAATGGACATCAAAAGTGCTTTCCTGAACGGATACATTCAAGAAGAAGTCTATGGGAAGCAACCTCCAGGATTTGAAGATCCAAAGTTTCCTTCACATGTCTTCAGATTAAAGAAAGCACTCTATGGTCTTAAGCAAGCCCCTTATGCATGGTATGATAGATTAAGTACTTTCCTTTGTGATAAAGGATTTCAAAAAGGCAAGGCTGATACAACCTTGTTCGTCAAAAGAACCAAAGGTAATACCTTATTAGTTCAAATTTATGTTGATGATATTATCTTTGGTGCAACTAACGAATCTCTTTGTAAAGATTTCTCTAATATGATGCAAGAAGAATTTGAGATGTCCATGATGGGACAATTAAATTTCTTTCCTGGGTTGCAAATCAAGCAATCAAATGATGGAATATTCATCAAACAATCAAAGTTTTGCAAGGAATTATTAAAGAAATATGATTTGGATGATTGCAAAGCCATAGCTACACCAATGGGGTCTAACACGTATCTAGATCAAGATGAATCCAGTGTTCAAGTTGATATTACCAAATATAGAGGTATGATCGGATCTCTTCTATACTTAACTGCAAGTAGACCTGATATTATGTTTAGTGTGTGTCTATGTGCTAGATATCAAGCATCTCCTAGGGAATCACATTTGAGTTCTGTTAAACGGATTTTCAAATATTTGAAAGGAACTACAAATGTTGGTTTGTGGTATCCCAAAGGAAGTGTATGTGATTTGATTGGGTATTCTGATTCTGATTATGCTGGTTGTAAAACTGAAAGAAAAAGTACAAGTGGTACTTGTCACTTGTTAGGAAATGCTCTTGTCTCTTGGTCTTGCAAGAAACAAGCATGTGTTGCTCTAAGTACTGCAGAAGCAGAATACATTGCTGCAGGAAGTTGTTGTGCACAAACTCTATGGCTCAAACAACAACTCAAAGATTATGGCTTAGAGCTAGGCTGCATTCCAATCAAATGTGACAACACAAGTGCCATTAATCTCACTAAATACCCTATCATGCATTCTCGAACTAAGCATATTGATATACGACATCATTTTCTTCGAGATCATGTTATGAGGAAAGATATTGAGATTTCATTTGTGGATACACATAATCAATTAGCAGATATCTTTACTAAGCCTCTTCCTAAGGAATCATTCTTCAAGATAAGAAGAGAATTAGGCATATTAGATGAGCATGACATTTAAGGTAACATGTTATTTGCATAATCTTTATGATGAATATATGTTTATATGCATTTGGATAGATTATGTGCTTAAGTGTTTATAGGAAAATGTGTTACATAAGACTCTAGAGCTTAGAACTTATAAAATTGTCATAGTAATCGATTACCATAGGTCCTGTAATCGTTTATCCATGCTCTCAGTCCTCGTGCCTGTTAGAACTATCTGAATAATCGATTATCATAACTGCTATAATCGATTACATGTTCAAATTTTGAAAATTTTCAAATTTGCAACTGATGTAATCGATTACCCTAACTGCAGTAATCGATTACATGATCGAAAAACTGCTAGAATTTCAATTTTCCCTCCACTTTTTGAAATTCAATCTCAGTATAACTGCTCTGTAATCGATTACCCAAACTGCTGTAATCGATTACATTCTCAAACTATTCATACCAGCCTTCGATCATGTTCAAGTTTGTCTTCTTATCATCATCATTCTGATCTCTCCACAATGACTTCCTCCCCTTGCCTATCTTCAGCTTTTTGTCCCCATAATCCTTTGAATTTCTCACGTCTTCTTCCTACCTCTGCTGAGAAAACTCGGTTTATTTCTCACTTTCTCAAACAAACAATTCGAACCCCCACTTATGCCAACTTAGTTTCCTTTATCGAAGCCGGCCTAACATTCCCTGCTTTACTAGGAGATCAATATCTTGATAATTTCATTACATCAACCACACCCTATTATCCAGAGTTAGTCAAAGTGTTCTATTGTAACTTGGAAGTTGAAGGCACAATTATTACCTCTTCTGTAAAAGGGAATACCATTCAGTACTCTCTTATCTCTCTTGGCAAGTGTTTAGGCCTTCCATTCACTGGTGCCGAGTTGGGAACAAATCTGCCCTGCCCCTGGCCTGACTATAACTCTGACTCCTTTTATCGCACTTTGTGCCGCTTTACTCCTTCCGAAGTTCAGAAACTTCATCCTCCTCGCACCAAAACCTGTCCCTTTCATGCTGATGTCCTTACCACAACCAACCACTTGCTTCATTATTTTGTCCATCACATTCTTCTGCCTCAGGAAGATCTTCATGCTCACATTAGTGAGTTAGAACTCCAAGTTTCATATGGCATCCTTCATGGTCACGCCATTAACTGGACCTTCTTAGTGATGCATCATATGCTTACTTGCAGAACTCAAGCACAATCATTTCCCTATGCTCCTAGAATCACTCGTCTTCTCTTTCAATCTGGGGTTCCCATTGCCGACTCCCATGATGTTCGCTCTTCAAATTACAAGTGTGTTAATTCTAGGATACTATCGAGCTTAGGCTTATTTCATGACTATGGAATTGATACTCTTTCCTGGTTACTTCATTATGACGGCATTGACATCTTGTCCGATGATGAAGACATGTCTGATGACTCTTAGTTTTATAAGCTTTTGTCTAATTCACCGTTGCTGTTTGTAACTTATGTATTTGCTCTCTTATATATATAAGTGCTGGTTGTTCATGTTTTTGTTTACCCCTATTCCCCTATGTTTTATTTTGCAATATATACTTGTGTGTATGCCTGTACTTTTTGGCCTTTTCTTCTTTTTGATGAAGTCAAAAGGGGGAGAAAGGTTATGTGCTCTTAAAGATCATATGCAGGAATTCAACAAGTACTTTAGAAAGGGGGAGAAATATCAGAAATACTAGATTCCATCAAATAGGGAGAGTTCAGCATCAAGAATGCATATATGATCTTCAAGTATCAAGAATGTGTTTAGATTCCATCAAATAGGGGGAGTTCAGCATCAAGAATGCATATATGATCTTCAAGTATCAAGAATGTGTTTGCCATCATCAAAAAGGGGGAGATTGTGAAGAAGGTCTTGCTCCTGACCCTGGCTGTGGTTTTGATGACGACAAACTCATCAACCAAAAGAAGAAAAGAAGACTTCAAAGAAACAAGCACTACAAGTCCATCAATAGTCTAGAAGTCTTAGTATTAGGTGAGTTATGCTTCCAAAGGTCTATTAAAGCATAAAGGCTCTTAAAACACCTAATCTAATCAAGCTAAGTGTTTTCATAACTTAAAAGAAGTAGAAAACCTTAAGCCAGTCTCAAAGAATCAAGTTTCTGGAAAATGGGCTTCTGTGTAATCGATTGCAGCTTTCTGGTAATCGATTACACCTAGGCAAGTAATCGATTACTCATGGCTTGTAATCGATTACATGTTTGAATTTCAAATTCAAACTGAAACGGCTATTAGTGTAATCGATTACACTAAGTGATGTAATCGATTACACACACAAAAAGTTGCATCTTTTCATGAACCATTGTGTCCCAAACCTTTTGAAAAGGGTTGTGATGCTTCAAGGACGTTTCCCTTGCCTATATAAAGTCCATTTGAGTCCAGAACACATAACATACACAAGAGAACACACAACACATGAGAAAATCACATTAGGCCAAAAGCTTTGTCAAAATTAGTTCATCTTTTAGAACTTAAACATTCAAGAGCCTAGATTCTGAGTCCATGATCTTCATGTTCATAAGAACACTTTAGTTGTTCATATCTTGAGGAACTCAGAATCCTATTATGCTTAAAAGCCTTAAAGCATAATTTCTCATGATCAATCCACTTGTATGTTAAAGGATTGATACAGCCAATTGTAAACTCTTCTTCATCCCTTTCTGTAAGGTTGGGTTTTCACCGTAGTTCTCGGTGAAGGGTTGTTGTCACTGAAAGTGGTTTACTTTCAGGGTTTCGATTGAAGGCAGGTTAGTCTTCAAGGTCTGAAGGTAGTATGCCTTCAGGAACTGAAAGCGGTTTGCTTTCAGGGGCTGTTGAAAGTGGTTTGCTTTCACAGGGTATTGGTAGAAATTCTTGGGGTCCTTGGGTTAGGAACTTGTAAGAGATTTTTATCAATAGTGGAAAAATCCTCAAGGGGTTTTCTTGAGGGACTGGACGTAGCCTTCGGTGGATTGAAGGTGAACCAGGATAAAATCTTGTGTGTGATTTCTTCTATCCTTCATATTTACTTTCAAGCATCGCTCAATTCCGCTGCAATCATAGCGATCATTTTGTGATCATCATTATCTTGAAAGTAACAATTTCAATAAGGCGAAAATCGGGGCAACACTGATTCACCCCCCCTCTCAGGTTGCTATCTGTACTAACAGTTTAGACTTGTTAATCCTCAATCCAACAAACTTAATTCCATTTTCAAATACAGCCCAAGAGTTGGAAATGTGCCCACCTAAAACAAGGGTTCTTGAGTTCTCAAAAATCAAAAGCTCAAACCAAATATAGAAGCAAGGGAAGAACTCAAAAATTCCCGTTCACACATCTGTTTAAAAACTGGTGGGCACAGAACAGAATTATTTATGTACAAAGAAAACACAAAGACAAATAAAAACAGAACAATTGCCCGAGCTCCAGCTCTTGAGCGTTGGCTTCCCAACGCTAGAGCGCTGGGGGCTTTTGAAAACACTGGCAATCAGAGTCCCAACGCCTAAGCATTGAGATTTCAACGCCCGAGCTTTGGGACATAAAATAAAATCAGGGAGGATTCTAGGGGCTTAGCGCATGAGCGCTAGCCCCCCAACGCCTTGGCGTTGGGAATAATTGGAAGCAGTGAAGATTACAGGGACCTAGCGCTTCAGCGCTGGCCCCCCAACGCTTGAGCGTTGGGTGCAAACTCACCCAGGGGGGTCAGGCAGGGGCTCAACGCATGAGCGTTGAGCGCTAGCCCCTCCTGCAACAAAACAGAGTAATTTTTTTTACCTTTTTTTTTTTTTTTTTTTTACAAAAAGATGCAGAAAATTAAAGACATAATCTTAAACTAATCCTAAGTTGGGTTGTCTCCCAACCAGCTCATTGTTAAGGTCCGAGATAGACCCTTCCCTTTTTATCAATTAGGGGAAGTTTTTCTTCTTTTGCTGAACACATCATCATTGAAATCATCTTCTTCCTCAGACTCATAATGCTTAAGAGTCCGGAATACTGAAAACATAACCTTTTCATCTCCTACCTTCAAAGATAGGAGGCCTTCTGCCACATTTATCTTTGCATTCCCTGTAGCAAGGAATGGTTGTGTGAAGAAGGTCTCGTCCTTGGACTCGGCTGAGGTTTTGATGAAGACAAACACATCACAAAAAGAAGAAAGACTTCAGAAAAGAAAAGGAAGACTTCAAGAAAGAAAGGAACAAAAAGAAGGAAGACTTCAGAAAAGAAAAGGAAGACTTCAAGAAGACTTCAGAAAAGGAAGGAAGACTTCAGAAGAGAAAGACTTCAAAGAACCAGGCTCAGAATGTCAAGATCAATCATCAAGGTTCTTGCTTTAAGTAAGTCTTGTCAACTTAGTGTGCTATGCTTTATTAAGGTTAAATTGCACTTGAAGGCTCATAAAAGATCAACTAATTGAGTACGATATGTTCTCACAAGTAAAACTTGGTAGGGACACTCAATTAGGGCTTAAGATGTTTAAAACTGAGTTTCAGACTATCTGTAATCAATTACAGGTTGTGTGTAATCGATTACAGGAAGGCAGTAATCGATTACCACCTTAGTGTAATCGATCACACAGTTTGAATTTTGAATTCAAACTGCAACGGCTAGTATAATCGATTACCAGGCAGTAATCGATTACCAGGTCGATAGGTGTGTTGTTTCATGAACCATTGTGTCTCAAAACGTTTGGGAAAGGTTGTGTTGGTTCATGGACGATGATAGCCAAACCGCAAGTGCACGGTTGATTATCGCGTAATATAAAAAGATCGAACCCACAGGGATAGGTGTCCTATTATTATATTATCTAGTACTTGACCAGAAAAATTAAAAGATGTATATTTGATGTTGGTTTTAGAACAAGCAAATACAATAGCATAAAATGATAAGAGATAAAGATGATGAGAATTAAGCTCTTGGGTTGATTTACATAGTCTATAAAATATGCTAGCAAGTTCCTACTTAATTTTTGAATTTTAAGTCCAAGTTCATGATGCTATAGCCTAGAATTTCTACAAGTTAATTGCCTTAAGAAATGTAGAACTTTCTTCCTAATTACTAAATCCAAGACCTTGTAATTTAGTTAACCAGAAAAGAAGATGAAGAATGAATTCGGGCCAGCATAAAGTTACGTCTATCCTAATGACCTTTAGAGATATATACTTATAGCCTTTTTTATTTCCTATTTCCCTTACTACTTACCAAATGGCCTTATGATATAAGTAGTAAGCAAAAACACTTGTGATCATCAAGATAAAATTATGAACAAGGAAATAAAACAAGAACCGGAAATATTATTCAGAAAGGTAGAAACAAACTAAAACATAAATTATAAACTACTACAACCCAAGAAACTTAAAAAGAATTAGCCAAGCATGGCTAAAAGAGTCATTGAATTACCTTGGATAGGGGCGCAAGTGTACGATTCAATATCGCGTAATAAAAAGATCGAACCCAAAGGATAGGTTTCCTATTATTATAATATTTAGTACTTGTGCAGAAAAATTTAAAAGATGAATAGTTGATATTGGTTTTTAGAACAAGCAAGAACAATAGCATAAATAAATAAAGAGATAAGATGATGAGAATTAAGCTCTTGGGTTGATTTACATAATCTATAAATATGCTAGCAAGTTATTACTTATTTTTTGAATTTTAAGTCCAATTCCATGGTGCTATAGCCTAGAATTTCTACAAGCTAATTGCCTTAAGTCATGTAGAACTTTCTTTCTAATTACTAACTCCATAGCCTTGGATATTAGTTAATTTAGAAAAGAAGATGAAGAAGGAATTCGGGCCAACACAAAGTTATGTCCATCCTAATAGCCTTAAGAAATGTGTACTTATAACCTTTTTTATTTCCTATTTCCCTTACTACTTACCAAATGGCCTTATGACATAAGTAGAAAGCATGAAATCTTTTGTACACAAGATTAATGAAGAACAAGAAAATGAAACATGAAATGGATATATTATTCAGAAAGGTAAAAACAATATTAAAGCATAAAATTATAAATTACTACAACCCAAGAAACTTAAAAAGAATTAGCCAAGCATGGCTAAAAGAGTCATCGAATTACCCTGGATAGAAGCTCAAGTATGGCTTCCCACAATTCCTAGGAACAATGATCTTTAAGGAGGAAAGAAGAACACGTGTTGTATTCTGAATAGGTGTGTCTTACAAGTGAAGAAAATCTCCCTATTTATAGTGAAAATACTGACTTCCAGCGCTTGGGCGCTGGCATTCCCAATGCTTGGGCGCTGGGAAGCATTAAAATCCAACGTGCAGAAATAGGCCCAGCGCTTGAGCGCTGGCTTCCAACGCTGCAGCGCTGGGTGCAACCTCTGACTCACATCCTAGTCAGAGGTCCAGCGCTTGAGCGTTGGGTCTTCCAACGCTGCAGCGCTGGGACGAACACTGGCAGCTTTTTCTTGGATTCCTTTCTTCTTCAATGGTGGAATTGATTGGCTTAATTAGGCCACATTCAGCCTCTATTAAGTTCTGAAACCTCCCCTTTACCACCATTAATCTTCCATCCTTATTTTACATGTGCTCAAATCAAAGAGAGTTGCTTCACATTCTTCAATTCACTTCAAGTCCTCCCTTTGTTAGAACTTCAATTCTGGCCCTTTGACTCCTTCAAACTTCACTTTTCATCCTCCACTCTTGAACCTTTACACTTTGATCCTTTAATTCCTGAAACTTTACAAATCGGTCGCTGGACAAAAATGATAACTATACCAGCTTTTCCTAAAAATATAAAATAGCTATAAAAATTCCTAAAAATATAAAAATAAAGTTAGAAAAACAAATAAAAGCTAATCTATATGCAGAATGCAAAATAAATATAAAATCTATGTAAAAATACTAAAAAATCCTATATGTGATTCAAAAATAATAAAATAAAAAGACTAAAAACAACCTAAAAACATCATATATTATCCTGTCATCAACACCACTATACCCAACGACAGCTTGTCCTCAAGCGACAAAACTTAAAGAGAAACTCGTCCCTGAGTTTGTAGAAAGTTTATCTGATTACAACTTGAAGCACAAAAAACCTTTCCAAGAAAGCTTAGCGGATTACGAAGACCTGCATGTTTAAAGATATATAATCAAGAAAGTTAGGCTTGGCTTTTCAACATGTTAGAGTTCATCAAATTAAGCTCACAAAATTATATTCTCCATGAAAAACAAGAAAGCTCAATAATCCTGCCTATCATTCAAATCAAAACTGAAATAGTGCAACCAAGTAATTTTGAAGAGATTTTTGTAGGTTGTAACTTGGCCAAAGGGTTGAACAATTCAAGGTATGGATTTCAAGAAATTGGCAACTCTAGTGGCTGACTCAGAAATTGTTGTTAAGTGATTTTTCTCGACTAAGAGCTTCAACAATTCAACACAAAGGTCCTCTCAATTTTTTTCTTTTTCTTTTTCTCTTTTTTTTTTGAACAAAGTAGTGGAATGTATGGGATGAATGACTTGAATTTTACTCCCCTCATACTCTTTCTCACCCCACTACCTCATTATTTTTTGCTTAGGCACATACCTTATTTTTTTCAACTTTTTTTCCTTCTTTTTCTAGAGAGAAACCCACAACAAAAGCTCTAACAATTTCAGCACATGAATCACAATAACAACTTAAAAATATCACACAAAGTAGGCTCCAAAAAATGACTCTTTTAAGGCTCAAAAGGGCTACTAGTGGATATAACATTTCAAGCAAAAATCTGAGTTTTCAAAAATGCCTATAATCTCTTCTCAACTCACAAAGTAAACAAAATCTCAATCAACATGTAACACAAGGCAGAAAAATTTCTCAATCAAGAATTCAGAGTCCTCAGCTCTCAGAAAAAGATAGGGTAAGTGGTACCCTTTTTAGAACTCAAAAAAAGACTTTGCCAGTAACCAACACAATCAAGATATCCAAAATCAATTCTAACAGCATGCAATCCTAACCGCTTCAAAACATAGAACCTTTTCAAAAGCAGTTCAATCAGATAAAGCATTCACAAAGCTATAGCAATATTCAGAATGGATAAAATACTCAAGACTCATGCAAAAATAAAACAGAAAAACTAAACTAAAAATAAAGCTAAAAACTATAAAAAGAAAAACAAAGAACTAAGAAGCTGGCATAGCTACACAAATTTCTACAAAAGTCCAAGGGAACCTCAATGCAAAAATCAAATTGAACTCTTAAGTTCAAGAGGGTTCATCCTCCTTCTGGTACCTATCCTGTAACATTGAACAAACAAAAGTCTTACAAGCAGAAGCTTGCTTGACTTGTTAGTTCCAAAAACAGCACAAATAAGATCATGGGTTGAAAAATTGTGTCCACCTTTAAAAACAAGAATTCTTGAGTTCCTAAAAATTAAAAACATTGTAGAAACAAGGGAAAAAATCATAGAATCTAAGACTTTCAGAAAATGGTGAACACAAAATTTATTAAAACAGCAAAACAGCAAAAAGAAAATCAAACAGAGAGTCTGCCCGAGCTCCAGCGCTTGAGCGTTGGAGTTGCCAACGCTTGGGCGCTGGAATTAAAATAAGAACTGGGCATCAGAGGTCCCAGCGCCTGAGCGCTGGGTTTCCAACGCTCTGGCGCTGGAATTAACAAAATTAAAACGAAGATTCCAGGGGCCTAGCGCATGAGCGCTGGCCCACAACGCCTAGGCGTTGGTAAACACTGGAATCAGAGGTGGTTTGGCAGGGGCCTAGCGCATGAGCGCTGGCCGCCAGCGCTGGCCGCCAGCGCTGGCCGCCAGCGCTGGCCTCTCCTGCAGCAAGAACATAGAATTTTTTCTTTATTTAATTACAAGAGTGGTGCAGAAAATTAAAAAGACAGAATTATAAACTATCCTAAGTTGGGTTGTCTCCTAACCAGCTCATTGTTAAGGTCCGAGATAGACCCTTCCCTTTAATCAATTAGGGGTACTTTTTCTTTTCTTTGATACATACATCATCCTTGAACTCATCCTCTTCTTCGGACTCATAATGCTTACAAGTCCGGAATACAGAAAACTTGACTTTTTCATCCCCTACCTTCAAAGATAGGAGGCCTTCTGCCACATTAATCTTGGTGTTTCCTGTAGCAAGGAATGGCCGCCCAAGAATTAATGGTACCTTGGAGTCTTCTTCCATATCAAGAATCACAAAATCAACCGGGAAAAAAAACTTGTCAACCCTTACCAAAACATCTTCAGCCACCCCATAGGGGTATTTAATTGACCTGTCCGCCAATTGTAAACACATCAAAGTAGGAGTGGCCTCTCCCATGTCCAATTTCCTAAACATGGAGAGTGGCATGAGGTTTATACTAGCTCCTAAGTCACAAAGAGCTGTTGCATTTGTTAATCCCTCAATTTCCACGGGTAAAGTAAAGCTCCTCGGATCCTTCAACTTTTGGGGCAACTTCCTTAAAACCATAGCTGAACACTCCTCAGTTAACATTACAATTTCATCCATCTCACTCAATTTCCTCCTTCTAAATAAAATGTCCTTCATAAATTTAGCATAAATTGGCATTTGTTCCAAAGCTTCAGAAAAAGGAATGTTAATTTGAAGTCTTTTGAAAATCTCAAGAAATTTTGAGAATTGCTTTTCCAAATTCTTTTTTAAAGCTTTAGGAAATGGAACTTCGCCAATTTTTTTAGAAGGAGAAATTACATTTTCAACAATTTTTTCAGCAACAATAGGCACATACCTCTCTTTTTCCTTGTCTTCAAAACTCACCTCTTGTTCAATTTCCACCACCCATTCGGGCATAGTTTTACCACTCCTAAGAGTGATAGCTGAAACATTCTCAACATTCTCCTTTGGATTGACAAGAGTATCAGAAGGAAAAGTACCTGGAATCCTCTCTGAGATGGTCTTGGCCAACTGGCCTACCTGAACTTCCAAATTCCTAATGGAAGCTTCATGATTCTTTGCACTTGTCCTTGTCTCGTTCATAAATTGTGCTGTTTGTTGGCCTATTTCACCAACAATTTCTTCCAAGATTTTTCTTCCTTGGCTTGGATTCAAAGGCATTTGTGGCCTCTGATTCTGGTATGGCCTCTGAAATTGTTGCCTAGCTTCTCCTTGACCACCCCCTTGGTCCCTCCAAGAAGAGTTGGGGTGATTTCTCCAGCTTGGATTATAGGTATTACCATAGGAATTTTGGAAATTCACCATAGCCTTTACCTCAGCCTCTAATTCTGCTTCCTCTGGGCTTAGTTGAACACCCTCCATTCTTTTGACCATTGCATCAACTTTCCTGGATAAAAGTTTATTTGAAGTAACAATGGCATCAAAAGATTCAACCTCATAAATACCTTTTCTTATTGCCCGGTCCTGGTTTGAATGGGCAGCTCTCGCAGCAAGTTTGTTGATTAAATCAAGAGCTCCCTGTGGCGGCAAAGCATCAAATGCCCCACTTGCTGCAGTATCCAGCTTGTCCCTGGTATAATCATTCAAAGCAGCATAAATTTTTTCTACCTGATCATCGATAGAGATGTTGTGACCTGGGCACCTGCTGAGAAGTCCCTTGAACCTCTCCTATGTCTCATACAGGTTTTCAGCATCTTGTTGTATGAAGGAGTTGATTTCCTGCTTCAACTTCCTTATGCGGCTGTAAGGGAAAAATTTAGCCGTGAATTTCTCGGCTAGATCATCCCATGAAGTAATGCTCCTGAGTGGTTGTGAAGATAACCACTCCTCTGCCACATCTCTTAAGGAAAATGGAAACAGCATAAGTCTTACCGTATCCAAGTGAGCATCATTTCTCCTTAAGGTTGAGCAATGCCTGGTGAATCGCTCCAGATGGGTGTGGCAGTCTTCATTGATACTTCCACCAAATTGGTTTTGACTAACCAAAGAGATGAAGTGAGGAGGAATCTGAAAATTTGGTAAAGCATCCTCCGGAACCACAATACTCCCTTCAAAATTGTAATCTACCTGGGGAGCTGTGATATCACGAAGGGAACGGTTGGCATCCCGCTCTTCCTCCTCAGTTCTCTGCCTTCGAAGTCTAGCTTGGACTTCCTCTTCTACTCGTGCATTGTATTCAGCACGAAGGCACTCCTCCATTTGCGCTTGTGTTTCAGACATGGCTCTTGCTAATCTCCTTTGCTCCGCTAATCTGCGATGCAAAGTTCTTTCAATTTCAGGGTCGAATTCAAAATGTCCTACCATGCAGAAAAAGCAAAAGAAGTCAATAGCACCTATTCAACACAATTTTATATATATATATATATATATATATATATATATATTTTCAATATAAAAAGTACTAAACAAAATAAAAACAAGAAAAGAACCTATCCCCGGCAACGGCGCCAAAAACTTGATACCCAAATCGCAAGTGTACGATTCAATATCGCGTAATAAAAAGATCGAACCCAAAGGATAGGTTTCCTATTATTATAATATTTAGTACTTGTGCAGAAAAATTTAAAAGATGAATAGTTGATATTGGTTTTTAGAACAAGCAAGAACAATAGCATAAATAAATAAAGAGATAAGATGATGAGAATTAAGCTCTTGAGTTGATTTACATAATCTATAAATATGCTAGCAAGTTATTACTTATTTTCTGAATTTTAAGTCCAATTCCATGGTGCTATAGCCTAGAATTTCTACAAGCTAATTGCCTTAAGTCATGTAGAACTTTCTTCCTAATTACTAACTCCATAGCCTTGGTTATTAGTTAATTTAGAAAAGAAGATGAAGAAGGAATTCAGGCCAACACAAAGTTACGTCCATCCTAATTGCCTTAAGAAATGTATACTTATAACTTTTTTTATTTCCTATTTCCCTTACTACTTACCAAATGGCCTTATGACATAAGTAGAAAGCATGAAATCTTTTGTACACAAGATTAATGAAGAACAAGAAAATGAAACATGAAAGGGATATATTATTCAGAAAGGTAAAAACAATACTAAAGTATAAAATTATAAATTACTACAACCCAAGAAACTTAAAAAGAATTAGCCAAGCATGGCTAAAAGAGTCATCGAATTACCCTGTATAGGAGCTCAAGTATGGCTTCCCACAATTCCTAGGAACAATG
Organism: Acmispon strigosus; assembly: GCA_030819835.1. Classification (NCBI taxonomy): domain Eukaryota; kingdom Viridiplantae; phylum Streptophyta; class Magnoliopsida; order Fabales; family Fabaceae; genus Acmispon; species Acmispon strigosus. The sequence continues at coordinate 31,131,085 of JAUAMA010000003.1, read as the reverse complement.
ATCTTTAAGGAGGAAAGAAGAACACTTGTTGTATTCTGAATAGGTGTGTCTTACAAGTGAAGAAAAGCTCCCTATTTATAGTGAAAAACCTGACTTCCAGCGCTTGGGCGCTGGCATTCCCAACGCTTGGGCGCTGGGAAGCATTAAAATCCAACGTGCAGAAATAGGCCCAGCGCTTGAGCGCTGGCATCCAACGCTGCAGCGCTGGGTGCAACCTCTGACTCACATCCTAGTCAGAGGTCCAGCGCTTGAGCGTTGGGTCTTCCAACGCTGCAGCGCTGGGACGAACACTGGCAGCTTTTTCTTGGATTCCTTTCTTCTTCAATGGTGGAATTGATTGGCTTAATTAGGCCACATTCAGCCTCTATTAAGTTCTGAAACCTCCCCTTTACCACCATTAATCTTCCATCCTTATTTTACATGTGCTCAAATCAAAGAGAGTTGCTTCACATTCTTCAATTCACTTCAAGTCCTCCCTTTGTTAGAACTTCAATTCTGGCCCTTTGACTTCTTCAAACTTCACTTTTCATCCTCCACTCTTGAACCTTTACACTTTGATCCTTTAATTCCTGAAACTTTACAAATCGGTCACTGGACAAAAATGATAACTATACCAGCTTTTCCTAAAAATATAAAATAGCTATAAAAATTCCTAAAAATATAAAAAAAAAGTTAGAAAAACAAATAAAAGCTAATCTATATGCAGAATGCAAAATAAATATAAAATCTATGTAAAAATACTAAAAAATCCTATATGTGACTCAAAAATAATAAAATAAAAAGACTAAAAACAACCTAAAAACATCATATATTATCCTGTCATCAACACCACTATACCCAACGACAGCTTGTCCTCAAGCGACAAAACTTAAAGAGAAACTCGTCCCTGAGTTTATAGAAAGTTTATCTGATTAAAACTTGAAGCACAAAAACCTTTCCAAGAAAGCTTTAGCGGATTTGGAAGACCTGCATGTTTAAAGATATTGAATCAAGAAAGTTAGGCTTGGCTTTTAACATGTTTGAGTTCATCAAATAAGCTCACAAAATGATATTCTCCATGAAAAACAAGAAAGCTCAATAATCCTGCCTATCATTCAAATCAAAACTGAAACAATGCAACCAAGTAACTTTGAAGAGATTTATGAAGGTTGTAACTTGGCCAAAGGGTTGAACAATTCAAGGTGTGGATTTCAAGAAATTGGCAACTCTAGTGGATGACTCAGAATTCATATTAGGTGATTCTTTTGACTAAGAGCTTTAACAATTACAAACATAGGTTCTCTCAATTTTTTTTCCTTTTTTTTTTTGAACAAAGTAGTGGAATGTATGGGACGAATGACTTGAATTTTACTCCCCTCATACTCTTTCTCACCCCACTACTTCATTATTTTTTTCTTTTTTTTTTTCATAAGGCACATACCTTATTTTTTCTTCTTTTTTTTTTTTAGAGAGAAACCCAACAAACATAGCTCTAGCAATTTCAGCTCATGAATCACACTAACAACTTTAAAATATCACACAAAAGTAGGCTCCAATAAAATGACTCTTTTAAGGCTCAAAGGGGCTACTAGTGGATTTTTTCTTTTCTAACCAAAACTCTGAGTTTTCAAAAATGCCTATAATCTCTTCTCAACTTACAAAGTATACAAAATCCCAATCAACATGCAACACAAGGCAGAAAAATCTTACAATCATGCATTCAGAGTCCTCAGCTCTCAGAAAAAACATAGGGTAAGTGTACCATTTTAGAACTCAGAAAAAACTTTGCCAACAACCAAAACAATCAAGATGTCCAAATCATTTCTAACAGCATGCAATCCTAACCGCTTCAAAACATAGAACCTTTTCAAAAGCAGTTCAATCAGATAAAGCATTCACAGCAATAGCAGCATTCAGACTGGATAAAATACTCAAGACTCATGCAAAAATAAAACAGAAAAAAAAAACTAAACTAAAAATAAAGCTAAAGACTATAAAAAGAAAAACTAAAAAACTGGCACAGCATACAATTTTCCACAAACAGTCCAAGTAACCTCAAAGTAAAATCAATTTTGAACACTTAAGTTCAAGAGGGTCCTTTCTCCTTTTGGTGCCTTTCCTGCAAATTTGAACAAACAAAAGTCTCACAAGAAGAAACTTGCTTGACTTGTTAGTTCCCAAAACAGCATATATAAGAACAAGGGTTGAAAAATTGTGTCCACCTAAAAAATAAGAATTCTTGAGTGATAATGAAATTGCAAGTGTACAATTTACTATCGCGTAATAAAAATGTTCGAACCCAAAGGATAGGTGTTCTTGTTAATATTAAGTTTAGTACTTAAATAGGAAAAATAAAAAGATGAATATTTGTTGTTGGTTTGAGAACTAGAAAGAAACAATAGCATAAAATAATAGAATAAAGAGATGATGAACATTAAGCTCTTGGGTTGGTTTACATAGTCTATAAAAACATGCTAGAAATTTCCTACTAAATTCCTGAATTATAAAACCATTTCATGATGCTATAGCCTAGTGTAACTACAAGTTAATTCCTTAAGCATTGTAGATCTTTCTTTTTAATTACTAAACCCAATTCCTTGGCACCTAGTTAACTAAAGAAGAAGATGAAGAAGATGTTCAGGCCAACATAAAGTTACGTCCTTCCTAATTCCTTAGTGAAGTATACTTATAACCTTTTTTATTACCTAGTTCCCTTACTACTCACCAAATGGCCTTATGTAATAAGTAATAAGCAAAACTTCTTGGGATCCACAAGATAGAAATAAAGCATAAGGTAATAAAACATGAATGGAAATAAAATTCAGAAATGTAGAAAAAGACTAGAACATGTATTATAAACTAAAACAACCCAAAAACTTAAAGAAGAATTAGCCAAGCATGGCTAAAAGAATCATTGAATTACCCTGGATAGGAGCTCAAGTATGGCTTCCCACAAGTCCTAGGAACAATGATCTTTGAGGAAGAAAGAGAGAATACTTGTTGTATTCTATGAAGGTGTGTCTTACAAGTGAAGAAAAGGGCCCTATTTATAGTAAAATTCCAGCCTCCAGCGCTTGAGCGCTGGAATTCCCAACGCATGGGCGCTAGGATGCATTAAAAATCCACTTTCTGTCCGAGGCCCAGCGCTTGAGCGCTGGCTTTCCAACACTTGGGCGCTGGGTCACCATCTGACTCGTCATCTAGTCAGAACCCCAGCGCTGGAGCGCTGGGATCCCAACGCATGAGCGCTGGGACGCTGCTTCTTCATCTTCAAGCTTTTCCTTCCTTCTTCATTCATGGTAGTGGGTTTTGATGGCCATAAAAAGCCACTAACCAGCCTTGATCAATTCTGAAACCCTTCCTCCACTAACATCAATTCTTTAAACATTTTTTCCATGTGCTAAATTAGAGAGTGATTCTTCATATTCTTCTTTTTTACTTTGGTCCTCCCTTGGTTAGCACTTCAATTCAAGCCCTCATATTCTCTCAATCTTCACTTTAAGTCCTCCACTCTTGAACTTTTACAATTTGGTCCCTGACTTCCTGAAACTTTACACATTGGTCCCTGGACAAAAATGATAACTAAACCAGCTTTTTCTAAAGATACAAAATAACAAGAAAAATTCCTAAAAATATAAAATAAAGCTAGAAAATCTAATAAAATCTAATCTACATGCAAAATAAATATAAAATCTACATAAAAACAATAAAAAACCTACATGAGACTCAAAAATAATAAAATAAAAAGACTAAAAATAGCCTAAAAACATCATATAAAATCCACTCATCACACCACTATACCCAACGACAGCTTGTCCTCAAGCGACAAAACTTAAAGAAAAACTCGTCCCTGGGTTTTGAAAAAGTTTTATCTGATTACAACTTGAAGCACAGAAACCTTTCAAAGAAAGCTTAGCAGAAAAGGAAGACATGCATGTTTTATAGACAAAGAATCAAGAAAGTTAGGCTTGGCTTTTAACATGTTTGAGTTCATCAATTAAGCTCACCAAAAATAATATTCTCCATGAAAACAAGAAAGCTCAATAATCCTGCCTATAATTCAAATCAAAACTGAAGTAAAGCAACCAAGTGATGTTGAAGAGATTTTTAAGGTTGTAACTTGGCCAAAGGGTTGAACAATTTAAGGTGTGGATTTCAAGAAATTGGCAACTCTAGTGGCTGACTCAGAAACTTGTTGTTAAGTGATTTTTCTTGACTAAGAGCTTTACAATTTGAACATAAGGGTCCTCTCAATTTTTCCTTTCTCTTTTCTTCTTTTTTTTTTGAACAAAGTAGTGGAATGTATGGGATGAATGACTTGAATTTTACTCCCCTCATACTCTTTCTCACCCCACTACTTCATTATTTTTCCTAAGGCACATACCTTATTTTTCAATTTTTTCCTTCTTTTTTTTTTTTTAGAGAGAGACCCAAAAACAAAGCTCTAACAATTTCAGCACATGCATCACAATAACAACTTTAAGAATTATCACACAAAGTAGGCTCCAAAGAATGACTCTTTTAAGGCTCAAAAGGGGCTACTAGTGGATATAACATTTCAAGCAAAAATCTGAGTTTTCAAAAATGCCTATAATCTCTTCTCAACTCACAAAGTGTACAAAACTCCAATCAACATGCAACACAAGGCAGAAAAATTTTACAATCATGTATTCAGAGTCCTCAGCTCTCAGAAAAAGATAGGGTAAGTGGTACCCTTTTTAGAACTCAGAAAAACTTTTGCCAACAACCAAAACAATCAAGATATCAATAATCCTTTCTACAGCATGCAATCCTAACTGCTTAAAAACATAGAACTTTTCACAAAGCAGTTCAATCAGATAAAGCATTTCACAAAGCTATAGCAACAATCAGAATGGATAATATACTCAAGACTCATGCAAAAAGAAAACAGAAAAAACTAAACTAAAAATAAAACTAAAAACTATAAAAATAAAAACAAAAACTAATAAGCTGGTATAGTAACAAATTTTCCACAAAGGTCCAAGGGAACCTCAATGTAAAAATCAATTTTGAACACTTAAGTTCAAGAGGGCTCTCCCTCCTTTTGGTACCTATCCTGTAACAATGAACAAACAAAAGTCTCACAAGAAAAAACTTGCTTGACTTGTTAGTTCCAAAAAACAGCACAATTAAGGTCATGGGTTGAAAAATTGTGTCCACCCTTTAAAAACAAGAATTCTTGAGTTCCCAAAAAATAAAAATAGTTTAGAACCAAGGGAAAACTCAAAGAACCTTAAAACTTCAAGAAAATGGTGAACACAAAATTTATTAAAAACTAAAAACAACAAATAAAAACAAAAACAGCAAACTGCCCGAGCTCCAGCGCTTGAGCGTTGGGGATACCAACGCTTGGGCGCTGGAATTAAAATAAAAACTGGGCAATCAGAGGTGTAAAGCAGGGGCCTAACGCTTGAGCGTTGGCCTCCAGCGCTGGAGCGCTGGCCTCTCCTGCAGCAAAAACATAGAATTTTTTCTTTTATTTATTTACAAGAGTTGTGCAGAAATTTAAATGACAAAAATTTAAACTATCCTAAGTTGGGTTGTCTCCCAACCAGCTCAATGTTTAGGTCCGAGATAGACCCTTCCACTAATTACTTTCAACCGGGGTCTATTACAAAATTCATTAGACCCCGCAAATCATGCATATTTTGGCACAAGTACAACATAGTGCCCAATGAATTTTCAGCTAGCAAGGCAACAACATTCAAATTAAAAATGGAAGGAATAAATAAATTTTCCCTTCCTTGTTCTTTGCCTTGCTTTTCTGAACCTATAACATAGGTTCCTTGAGGTTCTTCTTCCTCCATCTCCAATTTGTCTTTAAGGACAAATTCTACAATGAAGGTTGCTTTCACCTCCTCTTTTTGAACCACGAGTTCATTTTCATGAACAAGTGGTTGTTGTTCATCCCCGGGCTGCCTCATTATAATGCCTTGTATCTTTACTTGTAGAATCTCCCTGGCCTTACATTCTTGCTCAGGACTTGGCAAAAATCCGGATTTCCTCTTGCAATCTATATCAGAGTAAAACTCGTTAACTAGAGTGAAGATATCCTGCTTCGTCTTCTCATATTCCTTTTCAACCTCAGCCCGGATTTTTGCCTTCCTTTGCTCGAATGTTTCAGCCATTGCTATACCTGACAATACTTAGCAAACAAAATTTAGCAGCACCAGTTCATCACAACTTTTTTATATATACTTTTTTTCTCTTTTTTTTTTAATATATATAAACAAGAAATACTAAATAAAATAAAAATAAGAACTTGAAAGAACCTATCCCCGGCAACGGCGCCAAAAACTTGATAATGAAATTGCAAGTGTACAATTTACTATCGCGTAATAAAAATGTTCGAACCCAAAGGATAGGTGTTCTTGTTAATATTAAGTTTAGTACTTAAATAGGAAAAATAAAAAGATGAATATTTGTTGTTGGTTTGAGAACTAGAAAGAAACAATAGCATAAAATAATAGAATAAAGAGATGATGAACATTAAGCTCTTGGGTTGGTTTACATAGTCTATAAAAACATGCTAGAAATTTCCTACTAAATTCCTGAATTATAAAACCATTTCATGATGCTATAGCCTAGTGTAACTACAAGTTAATTCCTTAAGCATTGTAGATCTTTCTTTTTAATTACTAAACCCAATTCCTTGGCACCTAGTTAACTAAAGAAGAAGATGAAGAAGATGTTCAGGCCAACATAAAGTTACGTCCTTCCTAATTCCTTAGTGAAGTATACTTATAACCTTTTTTATTACCTAGTTCCCTTACTACTCACCAAATGGCCTTATGTAATAAGTAATAAGCAAAACTTCTTGGGATCCACAAGATAGAAATAAAGCATAAGGTAATAAAACATGAATGGAAATAAAATTCAGAAATGTAGAAAAAGACTAGAACATGTATTATAAACTAAAACAACTCAAAAACTTAAAGAAGAATTAGCCAAGCATGGCTAAAAGAATCATTGAATTACCCTGGATAGGAGCTCAAGTATGGCTTCCCACAAGTCCTAGGAACAATGATCTTTGAGGAAGAAAGAGAGAATACTTGTTGTATTCTATGAAGGTGTGTCTTACAAGTGAAGAAAAGGGCCCTATTTATAGTAAAATTCCAGCCTCCAGCGCTTGAGCGCTGGAATTCCCAACGCATGGGCGCTAGGATGCATTAAAAATCCACTTTCTGTCCGAGGCCCAGCGCTTGAGCGCTGGCTTTCCAACGCTTGGGCGCTGGGTCACCATCTGACTCATCATCTAGTCAGAACCCCAGCGCTGGAGCGCTGGGACGCTGCTTCTTCATCTTCAAGCTTTTCCTTCCTTCTTCATTCATGGTAGTGGGTTTTGATGGCCATAAAAAGCCACTAACCAGCCTTGATCAATTCTGAAACCCTTCCTCCACTAACGTCAATTCTTTAAACATTTTTTCCATGTGCTAAATTAGAGAGTGATTCTTCATATTCTTCTTTTTTACTTTGGTCCTCCCTTGGGTAGCACTTCAATTCAAGCCCTCATATTCTCTCAATCTTCACTTTAAGTCCTCCACTCTTGAACTTTTACAATTTGGTCCCTGACTTCCTGAAACTTTACACATTGGTCCCTGGATAAAAATGATAACTAAACCAGCTTTTTCTAAAGATACAAAATAACTAGAAAAATTCCTAAAAATATAAAATAAAGCTAGAAAATCTAATAAAATCTAATCTACATGCAAAATGCAAAATAAATATAAAATCTACATAAAAACAATAAAAAACCTACATGAGACTCAAAAATAATAAAATAAAAAGACTAAAAATAGCCTAAAAACATCATATAAAATCCACTCATCATTGAGTTCCCAAAAATCAAAACCGTTATAGAAGAAAGGGAAAACTCACAGAATCTAAAACTTTTCAAGAAATGGTGAAAACAAAATTTATTAAAAACAGAAAACAGCAAATAAAAACAAAACAAAGAATCTGCCCGTGCTCCAGCGCTTGAGCGTTGGGGATGCCAACGCTTTGGCGCTGGATTAAAACAAAAAAACTGGGCTTCAGAGGTTCCAGCGCCTCAGCGCTGGGTTTCCAACGCTTGGGCGTTGGAATTTGAAAAATAAAAACTGGGGATTCCAGGGGCCTAGCGCATGAGCGCTAGCCCTCCAACGCCTGAGCGTTGGGATACACTGGAACCAGGGGACTTTAACAGGGGCCTAACGCTTGAGCTTTGGCCTCCAGCGCTTGAGCGCTGGCCCCTCCTGCAGAAAAAACATAGAATTTTTTTCTTTTATTTATTTACAAGGATGATGCAGAAAATTAAATAACAGAATTTTAAACTATTCCTAAGTTGGGTTGTCTCCCAACCAGCTCATTGTTAAGGTCCGAGATAGACCCTTCCCTTTAATCAATTAGGGGAAGCCTTCCTTTTTTTTGATAACTACATCATCTTTGAACTCATCCTCTTCTTCGGACTCATAATGTTTAAAAGACCGGAATACTGAAAACTTGACCTTTTCATCCCCTACCTTCAAAGATAGGAGGCCTTCTGCCACATTAATCTTGGAGTTTCCTGTAGCAAGGAATGGCCACCCAAGAATTAATGGTACCTTAGAGTCTTCTTCCATGTCGAGGGTCATAAAGTCAACCGGGAAGACAAATTTGTCAACCCTTACCAGCACAACTTCAGCCACCACATGGGGGTATTTTATTGACCTGTCTGCCAACTGTAAACACATAAGAGTAGGAGTGGCCTCTCCCATGTCCAATTTCCTAAACATGGAGAGTGGCATGAGGTTATTACTGGCTCCCAAATCACAGAGAGCTTTTGCATTCGGCAATCCCTCAATATCCATGGGTATAGTAAAGCTCCTCGGATCCTTCAACTTTTGGGGCAGCTTTCTTGATACCATTGCTGAACACTCCTCAGTCAACATTACAGTTTCATCAATCTCACTCGACTTCCTCCTTCTAGATAAAATGTCCTTCATAAACTTGGCATAAGTAGGCATTTGTTCCAAGGCTTCGGAGAAAGGGATATTTATTTGAAGTTTTTTGAAAATCTGAAGAAATCTCAAGAATTGTTTTTCCAAATTCTTTTTTAAAGCCTTGGGAAATAGTACTTTGCCAATTTTCTTAGAAGGAGGAATTACATTTTCAACAATTTTTTCAGCAACATTAGGCACACTCCTCTCCTTTTCTTTTTCTTCACAATTCACCTCTTGTTCAATTTCCACTACCCTTTCGGGCATAGTTTTACCACTCCTAAGAGTGATAGCTGAAACATTCTCTACATTCTCCTTTGGATTAACAAGAGTATCAGATGGAAAAGTACCTGGAATCCTCTCTGAGATGGTCTTGGCCAACTGGCCTACCTGAACCTCTAAATTTCTAATAGAGGCTTCATGATTCTTGGCACTTGTCCTTGTCTTGTTCATGAATTGTGCAGTTTGTTGGCCTATTTCACCAACAATTACTTCCAAGCTTTTTCTTCCTTGGCTTGGGTTCAGAGGCATTGGTGGCCTCTGATTCTGAAATGGCCTCTGAAACTGTTGCCTGGCTGCTCCTTGACCACCCCTTTGGTCCCTCCAAGAAAAGTTAGGGTGGTTTCTCCAACTTGGATTATAGGTATTGCCATAGGAATTTTGGAAATTCCCCATGGTCTTTACCTCAGCCTCCAATTCCGCCTCCTCCGGGCTCAGTTAAACACCTTCCATTCTTTTGACCCTTGCATCAACTTTCCTGGACAAAAGTTTATTTGAAGCTACAATGGCATCAAAAGATTCAACTTCATAAATACCTTTCCTTATTGCCCGGTCCTGGTTTGAATGGGCAGCTCTTGCATAAAGTTTATTGATTAAGTCAAGAACCCCCTGTGGTGGCAAAGCATCAAATGCCCCACTTGTAGCAGTGTCCAGCTTGTCCCTTATGTAATCATTCAAAGCTGCATAAAATTTCTCTACCTGATCTGCGATAGAGATATTGTGACCTGGGCACCTTCTGAGAAGTCCCTTGAACCTCTCCCATGTCTCATACAGGTTTTCAGCATCTTGTTGAATGAAGGAGTTGATTTCCTGCTTCAACTTCCTTATGCGGTTGTAAGGGAAAAATTTAGCCGTGAATTTCTCGGCCAAATCATCCCATGAAGTAATGCTTCTGAGTGGTTGTGAAGATAACCACTCCTCTGCCACATCTCTTAAGGAAAATGGAAACAGCATAAGTCTTACCGTATCCAAGTGAGCATCATTTCTCCTTAAGGTGGAGCATTGCCTGGTGAATCGCTCCAGATGTGTGTGGCAGTCTTCATTGACACTTCCACCAAATTGGTTCTGACTAACCAAAGAGATGAAGTGTGGAGGAATCTGAAAATTTTGTAATGCATCCTCCGGTACCACAATACTCCCCTCAAAATTGTAATCTACCTAGGGGGCTGTGATATCCCGAAGGGAACGGTTGGCATCCCGCTCTTCCTCCTCAACTCTCTGTCTTTAAAGTCTAGCTTGGACTTCATCTTCTACCCGTGCATTGTATTCAGCATGGAGGCGCTCCTCCATTTGCGCTTGTGTCTCTGACATAGCCCTTGCTAATCTCCTTTGCTCCGCTAATCTACGATGCAAAGTTCTTTCAATTTCAGGGTCGAATTCAAAATGTCCTACCATGCAGAAAAGAAAAAGAAGTCAATAGCACCTATTCACCACAATTTTTTAATATTTTTTTTCTTTTTTTTTTATATATATAAGCAAGAAGCACTAAACAAAATAATAACAAGAACTTGAACAGAACCTATCCCCGGCAACGGCGCCAAAAACTTGATAGCCAAACCGCAAGTGCACGGTTGATTATCGCGTAATATAAAAAGATCGAATCCACAGGGATAGGTGTCCTATTATTATATTATCTAGTACTTGAGCAGAAAAATTAAAAGATGTATATTTGATGTTGGTTTTAGAACAAGCAAATACAATAGCATAAAATGATAAGAGATAAAGATGATGAGAATTAAGCTATTGGGTTGATTTACATAGTCTATAAAATATGCTAGCAAGTTCCTACTTAATTTCTGAATTTTAAGTCCAAGTTCATGATGCTATAGCCTAGAATTTCTACAAGTTAATTGCCTTAAGAAATGTAGAACTTTCTTCCTAATTACTAAATCCAAGACCTTGTAATTTAGTTAACCAGAAAAGAAGATGAAGAATGAATTCGGGCCAGCATAAAGTTACGTCTATCCTAATGACCTTTAGAGATATATACTTATAGCCTTTTTTATTTCCTGTTTCCCTTACTGATAGTAATAAAACCACACAAGAAGGGGGGGTTTGAATTGTGTGTGCGATTTTTTAAATCTTTTTCACAATATAATGATTATTAGTTCGAAAACGTTTAACAATATGTGCAGTAGAAATAAACTTAGAGCTTGAAGAATAAAGCACACACAATATTTATCCTGGTTCACCCCCTTAATCGACAGGGCTACGTCCAGTCCTTGGCTATACCAAGATTTTCACTATTTCAATAGAATAGTACAAGTGTTCTCAGGGACTTCTCCCAGTATTCTGAGGACTACTCCTTTACAAGTATTCTAGGACTTCTCCTTTATCTCTCGAGTGTTTGACAGGACTCGTCCCAGTTATTTTTCAAGAAGATTTGTTTTCTACAAAAAATCTCTTCACAAAGAGTGGGTAGAAAATATGAAGTTCTAAAATCAGAGATGATATCCAAATTGGTTCTCTGAAAGGCTTGTGTGAGAAAGGATAAGAGTTTTCACTCTGTAAGGGATTTCACACTAGTTGGCGACTGAACTCAGAAAATAAGAAGGCTAAGGTTACTGAGTGTTCTTTACTGAAGCTTGTTCAAATTGTAAACTGACTTGAAAGATTTGAATGCTTTGATAGTGTATGAGTCGCCAAGTTGAAGATGATGCAGAGTCCACTATTTATATCTTCAGTACGATGATAACTGGAGGCTTCAATGAAGATCTTCAAAAATAGTTCTGTTGAATTTTTGCTTGATTGTGAGTAACGGATACTTCTGCAACTGCTGTTGTAGTCTGCCAGGTGAGGAATGTTTCTTCAACAGATAGAGAGCGGTATCGTCTGGCGATTCTTTTGTTCTGGTTCACAGAGGCTGCATTTAATGCATATGCATTACAGCTAATCCAGTAATTAATGCTCTGACCAGAAGATTTGAATTTGGCCGTTGGGGAGATACGATGATCAGAGGATATCGCCGATTCGCCGTTAATTCAGCAAAAGCAGCTTGAATTAAGGAATGTCAGAGGATTTGAATCTTCAAGGAATAAGGTGTTTAATTCTGTCTCTTTCGCCATGAATGCTCTGAACGACCAAGAGATGCATGACAGCTCATCTTCGGGTTGAGCAAACGATCACCTTTATACTAATTCTTTTTGCACGAGTCTTCAATCATTGCTCTTTAGTCAACCCATGTGTTCGTCAGTGGTCAAGCCGGACGGTCTTTACAAGCAGACGAACTTTTCTCTGAAGGCAGACTAATTTCTCATAGGCGGACGGTTTCTTCTCTTGCTTTTTGATAATGTTTTGTCGAGATCTTTGCAGCGTGCCTTCAGTCCATAAGTGTTCCTGAATATGAAAACTTTTAAAGAAGTCAGTAACACTTAGCGAAATTGTTATTTATCAAAATAGGTTAATTCATTTAAATATTTTACTCTAACAATTCCCCCTTTTTGATAATGACAATTTCTAAAACAAATGAGAGTAATATTTCTGATTTCCTCCCCCTTTGTTTAATATTTATTAGCTCCCCCAAAATATATGCTATCTTCTTTGTCATTTGTTATTGATATATTTTCTCCCCCTTTGACATTATCAAAAACAAAGATAGAAACGATGATATTCATTGAGATAATAAGAGGTAAAGACAAAAGATAACAGTAAGGGTAGGTCAAGAGGATGGCTTAGATAGCCCAAGAAGTAGAGCAATAGAGCCCTGCAGTTGATTGAAACGAGCATCCATCGTATCAGAAAGATCATTGTGCATGGAGTCAAGACGAGCATTCACATCTTGATGCAGAACAACCCGTTCGTGAGATGAGCGATCATTGAAGGTTGTAATTTGCTGAGCAAGGAGGGAAACCATGGTGTGAACATCGTCAGAGGCGGGATTTGGACCTCGAGTGACCAGCGGCAATGCTTTAAGAGATGGCAGAATGGGAGTGAAATATGCCACAGTAGGAATGAATGGAGATGGAGGAAGACACTGCCAAGCAAAACCCAGAGTCTTCAAGACTGGCGGCATCATAGGAAGTAGTACCAGTGTCCAGGTCTTAAATTTTAGGACCAGGGAATCAACTCGACCAGCCAGATGAAGAGGAAAGGAAGCAATGTGAGAATCCCTATGAACAGTGAGCTGCCAATCGAAGTGGAAGAACAGTTGGCATGAGGGCATGGATGGAGTAATCTGAGAGGCAGGACATCCATGGGGAATCCATAATCCAGCCTTAAAGCAGAAGGGGAAACCAAAAGCCTGAAGAAACACATCTAAGAGCAGATGGGCATTGGGTGCAATTGGTGAGCGCTTGCATTTGCCCAAAGCAGATCTGGAACTTTGAGAGTAACAGGGCATGGAGTGGATCTGATGGAGAGACATGCCGGTATCACAAGTGAGGAGACCCGGAGATGCAAGCTTGAGATCCAGATCCATATCCATATCTTTATGGAGGAGAACCGGCGGGGACGGATAAGGTGCACTAAAAGATGTATTAATGTGAGCATCTACCCTTTGTGATATTGAATGAGCTTGTTGACTTTGACCAAGGTGCAGACGGAGATCAACTTCAATATCATGCAAGTTGAGGCGAGTGAAGGCAAGGTCTAAGCAAGAGAGGTCAGTGCTAGGGGTAGTGTCAGGCTCAGAGTCGTCATCAAGAGTAATAGGGTTGTCAACGCTAGGAACTTCAAACAAGGAATCCAGAAACTGCTCAGCTTCAAGTTGGAGTAGATTTTTGAAGTGTATAATTTTGGATTGAAGAGGCACTTCCCATCCTCGAGCTTCAGGAGAGCAATAATGCTTCCATTGAGGTGAGATGGTAGGAAGTGGAGAGTTCTCGGAGAGCTTGACGCGGACCCAGTGTCGATTGGCAATGTTGCCCAAGACAACAATTGTAGGGGCATCATCAACAGGACCTAGGAGAGGGAGATATGTGCAACACTAGTTAGGAGCTAAGGTAACTAGAACAATTCGAAACGCAGTGGCAGCAAGTAACCCCATGTCCGGAACTGTAAACCACTTGGACTCAGGCGCAGGTTCATTTTCATTGAGCGTAAGGGTCAGGCATAAAGTATCAATATCTTTATCAGAGAAAAAGGTTTTAGAATGCAACACTCTATGAGATAGAAGTTCCTGGATAAGAAGCTTGCGAACCTCTGGCCAATATACCTGAGGATGACCCAGCCATTGAGCAAGACATCGAAATCCACAATTGCCATCATCTTGGACATCGAAGATATCCGAATATATTTGTGAAAGATTGGAGGCAAGAACTTCAAATATTGAGCATGAGAGTCTGAAATAAGTTCATCGGTGGAGTGCACAGTCTCAAGAGGAGGTTTGGAGGAGGTTGATGCGTGCAAGACCGTGGGTGTAGGCAAGCATTCGTGAGACTCAGTCTGGTGGGCATGATCCGAACATTGCGGAGATGGAGTGCCCAGACGACGACGTGTGAGGCAGGCATCAGACGGAGTTGGTGGAGGAGATCTGCGTTGTTTATCCCTCTTAGTCCAGTCACTTAAGAGTTTTGGAGGCACTGCTGATATGTCGACGGACAGGTTCATACGACGAACATCTCCAAACTTGATGGGAGTAGCAGAGACATAGTCAGATGCGATGTACTGCACTGATTCGATAGAGGGATTGAGTATGTTCTTGTGATGCATAAGGGCCGTTATGAGAGACCCATATGGAATGTTGGTGTTAGAATGTTCTACGGTATGGAGCATTTATTGAAGCAGAAGATCAGGCCAATTAACTTTCTTGCGATGCTGTAGCTGGAATAGAGTCCACTGAGAGAACTTGTTGACTAAGTCTCTAGACCCTTCTTTAGGTAACACCACCTTGCTAAGAACAGCGTGAGGGAAAATGCATTCCTCAACAAGGTTCTTCACTCGTCGAGAGGTAGAACATTTTGGAACCTCCTTCCAAATAGTGAAGGGAGTGCTTTCAGAGTTTTCCCCGGAAGAGGAGTAGCAGACACCGTAGAGAGGAAGATTGAGTAGTTGAGACACATCGCTGGTGTGAATATCGATTACGTGCCCCAAGCACCTTGTGCGGATGTGGTTAGGGTTTATCCTGATGGCACAATCGTAAAATTCTTTTACGAGAGGCGTGATTGCTAAAGTTGTGGAGATCTCGAACAGATTTCCCCAAGCTTGTGAGAGCAAGAGATCAAGTCCGGCCACCTTTGCATGTTCATACAGCTTCAGATTGAGATATCTAGGGGTGACAAGCTTTCTGTCCCCCAGATGTTCAATCTTCACAGGACCAATTTCAGAAGCTTGTTGTTTACGATTTCGAGCAATAACATCTTGCTGTTTCTGGATGATCTGAATCTCCTCCGTGCTGAGGACTTCTTGAGTCTTTACATTTCTCTGTTTGTTGGGAGCCATGATTTCTGTAGGTGAGGAGAATAGAAAGACAAAGACAAATACACAGAGTATATAGTGTTTTAGACTAAACATGAGTGTATTAGAGTAGTTATTAGAGATACATTCTGAAAACTGTTTGTTTTCATTTTTGAGAGTGTAAATATTGTCTCGGTATTATCAATCTCATGATGAATGATGCAGCTGATTAATGCGCATTAAATGATGAGAGATAAGGAGTGCCAGAATTTATGAATGCGTGCTTCGTAAGTAATACATATGAAAAGACACAACTATTTCAGCATTAAATGCATATCTTGTAGTGGATATTGATTTTAAGTGTGAACCAATCAGACGAACTTAAAGCAGGCATATCTATAGTGCAGGAAACATCCCTATTCTTTCTCTAAGACATGCAAACTTATTTTCAATAAGTGGTTTAGTAAATATATCTGCTAACTGGTCCTCAGTGTGTATGTATGAAATGTCAATATTTCCTTTGGCTACATGATCACGGATAAAATGATGTTTAATTTCAATATGTTTGGTTCGTGAATGCAACACAGGGTTCTTTGTAATATTAATGTCACTTGTGTTATCACATAATAATGGAATGTTATGCTCAAAAATATTATAATCCTCTAATTGATGCTGCACCCAAAGAAGTTGGGTGCAGCAGGAACCTGCAGCCACATATTCGGCTTCAGCCGTTGAGAGAGAGATTGTGCTTTGCCGCTTGCTTGCCCATGATATTAGACAATGCCCCAGAAAGTGACATCCTCCACTTGTGCTCTTCCTTTCGATTCTGTCTCCAGCGTGTTAGAATCAAATAATTAAATGAATTAACCTATTTTGATAAATAACAATTTCGCTAAGTGTTACTAACTTTCTTTAAAAGATTTCATATTCAGGAACACTTATGAACTGAAGCCAAGCTGCAAACATTATCAAAAAGCAAATGAAGAGACCGTCCGCCTATGAGAAATGAGTCTGCTTCCAGAGTAAAGTTCGTCCGCCTGCAAAGACTGTCCGGCTCAATCCTTGTCAAACACATGGGTTGACTAAAGCGCAATGATTGAAGACTCGTACAAAAAGAATTAGCTTAAAGGAGATCGTTTGCTCAAATCGAAGATGAGTTGTCATGCACCTCTTGGTGGATCAGAGCATTAATGGCGAAAGAGACAGAATTAAGCGCCATATACCTTGAAGGTTCAAATTCTCTGACATTCCTTAATTCAAGCTGCTTTTGCTGAATTAGCGGTGATATCCTCTGATCATCGTATCTCCTCAACGGCCAAATCCAAATCTTCTGGTCAGAGCATTAATTACCATATTAGCTGTAATGCACATGCATTAATTGCAGCCTCTGAGAACCAGAACAAAAGCATTGCCATACCATATCACTCTCTATCTGTTGGAGAAACATTCTTCACCTGGTAGACTACAACAAGCAGATGCAGAAGTATCCGTTACTCACAATCAAGCAAAGATTCAACGGAACTATTTTTGAAGATCTTCATCAGCGCCTCCAGTTATCATCCTACTGAAGATATAAATAGTGGACTCTGCATCATCTTCAACTTGGCGACTTACACACTATCAAAGCATTCAAACCTTTCAAGTCAGTTTACAATTTGAACAAGCTTTAGTCAAGAACACTCAGTAACCTTAGCTTTCTCATTTTCTGAGTTTAGTCGCCAACTAGTGTGAAATTCCTACAGAGTGAAAACTCTTATTCTTTCTCACACAAGCCCTTCAGAGAACCAATTTGTATACCCTCTTTGATTTTAGAACTTCATAGTTTCTACCCACTCTTTGGAAGAGATCCCTGTAGAAAACAAACCTTCTTGAAAAAGAACTGGGAGGAGTCCTGTCGAATACTCGAGAGATAAAGGAGAAGTCCTAAGAAAACTTGTAAAGGAGTAGTCCTCAGAATACTGGGAGAAGTCCCTGAGAACACTTGTACTATTCTGTTGAAATAGTGGAAAATCTTGGTATAGCCAAGGACTGGACGTGGCCCTATCGGTTTTGGGGGTGAACCAGGATAAATATTGTGTGTGCTTTATTCTTCAAGCTCTAAGTTTATTTCCGCTGCACATATCGTTCAACGTTTTCAAACTAATAATAACTATATTGCGAAAAAGTTTATAAAAGTCACACACACAATTCAAACCCCCCTTTCTTGTGTGGTTTTATTACTATCACAGCGTAGTCAGCATCATAGAATCCTCTTAGCCTGAAATCGTCACCTTTCTCATAGACTAGACCAAGATTAGTTGTTCCAATGAGATAACGAAATATGCGCTCTACTGCGCTAAGATGAGATTCTTGGGGACTTACCTGGAATCTGGCACAAACACAGACACTGTACATAATGTCTGGTCTGCTTGAGGTAAGGTACAACAGTGAGCCTATCATTCCTCTGTATTTGGTTGAGTCGACCGTAGTTGACTCGTCACCTTTATCTAGTATGGTTCCAGGATGCATAGGAGTTCCCATTGCTTTTGCTTTCTCCATGCAATACTTCTTTAGAAGATCATTAATGTATTTGGTCTGATGAATATAGGTTCGGGTTCCTTCCTGTCTGATCTGTAATCCTAGGAAGAACTTTAATTCTCCCATCATACTCATCTCGAATTCACTCTGCATCAGTTTTGAGAATTCTTTGTAGAGAGCTTCATTGGTGGCACCAAATATTATATCATCAATGTACAGTTGTACCAGAATGAAGTCCTTGGACCTCTTTCTTCTAAATAGAGTGTTGTCGATGCTTCCTCGTGAGAATCCATTGTTCATCAGGAATGAACTTAAGCGATCGTACCATGCACGTGGCGCTTACTTTAGTCCATATAATGCTTTTCTTAGCTTGAAGACGTGGTCTGGTAGATCCGGATCTTCAAACCCTAGAGGCTGCTTCACGTAGACTTCTTCCTCAATGTATCCATTTAGGAACGCACTTTTCACATCCATTTGATACAGTTTTATAGAGTGCTGACATGCAAAGGCTAGAAGAATGCGAATGGCTTCAATTCTTGCTACGGGGGCAAATGTTTCTGTATAATCGATTCCTTCTTGTTGATTATACCCTTGGGCCACCAGGCAAGCTTTGTTTCTGGTGAATTTTCCATTTTCGTCCATTTTATTTCTGAAAACCCATCTAGTGCCTATAATAGAATTGTCTTCTGGTTTGGGCACTAAATCCCAGACTTTGCTTCTCTCAAATTGGTTCAGTTCTTCTTGCATGACTAGGATCCATCCTTCATCCTGTAGTGCTTCACCTATGTTCTTCGGTTCTATTTCAGAAAGGAACGCACAGTTAGCATAATCATTAAAAGTGGATCTGGTTCTTACCTCTTCATGAACACTTCCGATGATCTGTGTAGGAGGATGGTCTGGTTTGAATCTCCAGTCTCGAGGTAGAGAGATGCCACTAGAGGTCATGACTTGACTTGTGGAGTTGTCGTCAGACGCAGTTTCATAAACATCTTCTGGTTGAGTTGAAGAGGGGATGATTGGATTCGTCTCTTTATCAGACGATGATGGCTGAGCTGGATTTGATGAGGGAGCTTCACATATTTCCAGGTCATCATATTCTTCTTCTGGAGTTATCTTATTTACACTTATGTGTTTATCTTCGAACTTAACATTGATAGACTCTTCTACCGCCATTGTTCTGGAGTTGTATACTCGGAATGCTTTGGAGTTGGGTGAATATCCCAAGAATATTCCTTTGTCTGATTTTGCATCAAATTTTCCAAGGTCATCCTTTGTGTTGAGTAGAAAGCATGGGCTTCCAAATGGATGAAAGTATGAGGAGTTTGTTTCTCCTTACCCTTGACTATGAAAGTTTTGGGTTGGATTTTAATAGGTGAAGATGAAACATTTTTCTTTTCAGGTTGATATCTGTATGGGACAGCAGAAGCATTATGTTTAATGGCAGTTATATCCCAATCTTCTTCTTCACAACCTAAACCTCTGCGATCATAAGCTCATCTGTTGTTTCCACTTAACTTAATTAGGTTATCATAACCTTGAGTGAACATGAATAAGTCTTTGATTAGGCTACTAACTCTTTGTTTTAAGAATTTGATTTCTTTGTTTGCGTCTTGTTCTAAGAGCATTTGATTTTTCTTCGTTAGCATAATAGATACTTCTTTAGATGCATGCAATTCTTTTACAGTTTTATCATGCTTCTTCTTGAGTGAACTATACTTAATAGCTAATGCATGAGCATAATCTAATATTTCATTATAGTCATCAGATGAGATTTCGGGACTTACCTCATCTTTGTCATTTTCTTCGTCGTTGGTTTGATCAACAGAGATCATCAGTGCCTCTGCTAATTTATCTGCTTCAATGTCTGAAGTTTCTATGGATCCCATAAACGCACAGTATGAAGTTTCTTCGTTGGCTCCCTTAGTTTCTTCTTCTTGGTTGGAGTCGTCTTCGGACTCATCGTTTTGACTGGAAAATGCCTTCTTCTTATAGAAGTTCTTTTGGGAAGGCTTGTTTCCCAGACGAGGGCAATCGGCTTTGACATGTCCAGGTTTCTTACACTCGTAGCAGACGATCCCTCCTTTACTTGGGATCTTCTCTTCGTCTCTTGATGAGGAAGATGGTCTTCCTTTGAACTGCTTCCTGTTCCCCATCATCTTTCTGAATCTTCTATTGAACAGGGCCTGTTCATCATCGAAGCGATCAAACTGCACAGTTTCCTCATCTGAGGATTCATTAGCTTTCAAAGACTTTGATTTGTTGGCTTTAAAAGCTACAGCTTTTGCGGTAGCCACTTTTCTTTTTATGATTGCAGCATCATTAGCAAGATCCTGCTCGTGAATTTTCATTTCTCCCAATAGGTCTTCTACTTGATAGGTATCAAGATTCTTTCCAGCTCTTTGGGAAGTAACGAAGTTTCTCCAATTGGTGGGAAGACTTCTGAGAATCTTGATCACTTGCTCTTTGTTAGTGAATTTTTTACCCAGGTTCCTCATTCCATTATGAATGGTTTGAAGTCGTGCGAACATGGAGTCAATGGACTCATTGTCATCCATCATGAAGTTTTCGTACTGAGACGCAAGCATGCTCATCTTGGTGTCTTGTACAACAGAGGTTCCTTCATGAGCGATAGCTAGTGTATCCCAGACCTCCTTTGCAGTGCTCAGGCTATCAACTTTGTCATGCTCATTTTTTCTAAGAGCACATATAAGGAACAGCCTCGCCTTGGCATTTCTCTGATTGTCTGTCCTCTGTTTATCTCTCCATTTATCAGCTGGAATGGCCTTGCTTTCACTATCTTTGGGAACATAATTTCCTTTCGATATTACGTCCCATAGCTTCCAGTCGGTTGATTCGATGAATAGCTGCATGTGCTTTTTCCAGTAGGGGCAGTTTGAGCCATCGAAGAATGGTGGCTTGTTGGTTGCAGTTCCGGTTGGGTAGGCAATGCCGTCCATGGATCTTTTCACTCTAAACCTGTTAAGATGTTAGTAATTCTCAGAGCGGTTAAGCTCTGATACCAATTGATAGTAATAAAACCACACAAGAAAGGGGGGTTTGAATTGTGTGTGCGATTTTTTAAATCTTTTTCACAATATAATGCTTATTAGTTTGAAAACGTTTAACAATATGTTCAGCGGAAATAAACTTAGAGCTTGAAGAATAAAGCACACACAGTATTTATCCTGGTTCACCCCCTTAATCAACAGGGCTACGTCCAGTCCTTGGCTATACCAAGATTTTCACTATTTCAACAGAATAGTACAAGTGTTCTCAGGGACTTCTCCCAGTATTCTGAGGACTACTCATTTACAAGTATTCTAGGACTTCTCCTTTATCTCTCGAGTGTTTGACAGGACTCCTCCCAGTTCTTTTTTAAGAAGATTTGTTTTCTACAAAAAATCTCTTCACAAAGAGTGGGTAGAAAATATGAAGTTCTAAAATCAGAGATGATATCCAAATTGGTTCTCTGAAAGGCTTGTGTGAGAAAGGATAAGAGTTTTCACTCTGTAAGGGATTTCACACTAGTTGGCGACTGAACTCAGAAAATAAGAAGGCTAAGGTTACTGAGTGTTCTTTACTGAAGCTTGTTCAAATTGTAAACTGACTTGAAAGATTTGAATGCTTTGATAGTGTATGAGTCACCAAGTTGAAGATGATGCAGAGTCCACTATTTATATCTTCAATAGGATGATAACTGGAGGCTTCAATGAAGATCTTCAAAAATAGTTCCGTTGAATTTTTGCTTGATTGTGAGTAACGGATACTTCTGCAACTGCTGTTGTAGTCTGCCAGGTGAGGAATGTTTCTTCAACAGATAGAGAGCGGTATCGTCTGGCGATGCTTTTGTTCTGGTTCACAGAGGCTGCATTTAATGCATATGCATTACAGCTAATCCAGTAATTAATGCTGTGACCAAAAGATTTGAATTTGGCCGTTGGGGAGATACGATGATCAGAGGATATCTCCGTTAATTCAGCAAAGGCAGCTTGAATTAAGGAATGTCAGAGGATTTGAATCTTCAAGGAATAAGGCGCTTAATTCTGTCTCTTTCGCCATTAATGCTCTGAACCACCAAGAGATGCATGACAGCTCATCTTCGGTTTGAGCAAACGATCACCTTTATGCTAATTCTTTTTGCATGAGTCTTCAATCATTGCTCTTTAGTCAACCCATGTGTTCTTCAGTGGTCAAGCCGGACGGTCTTTACAAGCGGACGAACTTTTCTCTGAAGGCAGACTAATTTCTCATAGGCGGACGGTTTCTTCTCTTGCTTTTTGATAATGTTTTGTCGAGATCTTTGCAGCGTTCCTTCAGTCCATAAGTGTTCCTGAATATGAAATCTTTTAAAGAAGTCAGTAACACTTAGCGAAATTGTTATTTATCAAAATAGGTTAATTCATTTAAATATTTTACTCTAACACTTACTACTTACCAAATGGCCTTATGATATAAGTAGAAAGCAAAAACACTTGTGATCATCAAGATAAAATTATGAACAAGGAAATAAAACAAGAACTGGAAATATTATTCAGAAAGGTAGAAACAAACTAAAACATAAATTATAAACTACTACAACCCAAGAAACTTAAAAAGAATTAGCCAAGCATGGTTAAAAGAGTCATTGAATTACCCTGGATAGGAGCTCAAGTATGGCTTCCCACAATTCCTAGGAACAATGATCTTTAAGGAGGAAAGAATGACACTTGTTGTATTCTGAATAGGTGTGTCTTACAAGTGAAGAAAAGGCCCCTATTTATAGTAAAAAATCACCCTCCAGCGCTTGAGCGCTGGGATTCCCAACGCTTGGGCGTTGGGTGCAATTAAAATCCCACTATCAGATCGAGGCCCAGCGCTTGAGCGCTGACTTCCCAACGCTTGAGCGCTGGGTGAAAATCTGACTCATCTCCTAGTCAGAGTCCCAACGCTTGAGCGTTGGGCTCCCAACGCCTGATCGTTGGGTCGTCTGCTGGTTCATCTTCAAGCTTTTCCCTTCTTCATGGTAATGGGTTTTCAATGCCTTCAATGGCCACCACTCAGCCCTTAATCATTTCCGAAACTTCCTTCCCACTACCATAAATTCTTCAAGCTTATTTTCCATATGCTAAATTAGAGAGTGTTGTTTCATATTCTTCTTTTTCACTTTTAGTCCTCTCTTTGCTAGCACTTCAATTCTGGCCCTTTGACTCCTTCAAACTTCACTTTTCATCCTCCACTCTTGAACTTTTACACTTTGGTCCTTCCTTTCCTGAAACTTTACAATTTGGTCCCTGGACAAAAATGATAACTATACCAACTTTCCTAAAAATATAAAAATAACTATAAAAATTACTAAAAATATAAAATAAAGCTAGAAAAACAAATAAAAGCTAATATATATATATAAAATGCAAAATAAATATAAAATCTACATAAAAATAATAAAAATCCTATATGTGACTCAAAAATAATAAAATAAAAAGACTAAAAACACCCTAAAAACATCATAAAATATCCTGTCATCAGACGACCTCTAGTGCCTATATAAAGTCCATAGACGCTCAGAAACATCAATGACTTGGTCCATAACTTTCATATTCATTAAAGTCATCATTCTGAGTTTATGTTCTCTCATTTTCATAAGAACACACATGTTGTTCATCTTTTGAGAAACTCAGAATAAGAGAGCTTTCATTGTAATTTCCTAGAGCATACAAACTAAGATCAATCCATCTTGTATAAAGGATTGAATCAGCCATTGTAAAGGCTTCTTCTTCTTCATCTCTTGAATCGGGTTGATTCATTCACCGTGGTTTTCGGTGGTTGTAAAAAGGTCCATCGTGGTGTTCGATGGTTGTGAAAAGGTTCTTTGAATCGGGTTTGATTCAAAGTCTGCCATAGGGTTCCGCGTCTGTGAAAAGGTCCTTTGAATCGGGTTTGATTCAAAGTCCACCGTAGGTTTCGGTGAAGAGTTGTTGTACTGAAAGTGGTGTACTTTCAGGGTGTGGACTGAAGGTGGTTTAGCCTTCAGGGACTGAAGGTGGTTTTCCTTCAGGGTCTGAAAGTGGTGTACTTTCAGGGACTGAAAGTGGTGTGCTTTCAGGGGCTGTTGAAAGTGGTGTACTTTCACAGGTGGTTGATAGAAATTCTTAAGGTACTTGGTGTAAGGACTTGTAAGGGATGTTTATCAATAGTGAAAAATCCTCAAGGGGTTTTCTTGAGGGACTGGACGTAGCCTTCGGTGGATAGAAGGTGAACCAGGATAAAATCTTGTGTGTGATTTCCTCTTTCCTTCATCTTTTACTTTCAAGCAATCCTTAATTCCGCTGCAATCACAACTATCTTTTTGTGATCATCATTATCTTGGAAGTAATAATTTCGATAAGGCGAAAATCGTGCAACTCTGATTCACCCCCCCCCCCTCAGGTTGCTATCTAGGCTAACAATTGGTATCAGAGCGTAAGTTTAGGTAATTTGCTCCTAAGATCCGGGAAAAGATGGCATCCTCTTCCAGTCATGGAACCAGTGAGGGATTCAATATAAACAGGCCACAATACTTCAATGGAGACCACTATGACTTCTGGAAAATCAAGATGAGAATCTTTATAAAGTCATTAGACGTGGATATATGGAGAGCCATTGAAGAAGTTCCATTTATTCCTATGATTGAAGTGGGTGATAGCACACAACCAAAACCAGAAAGTACTTGGAGTAAAGAAGAAAAGAAGAAGGTTCAGTATGATCTCAAAGGAAAGAATATTCTTACATCTGCTCTTGGCATGGATGAATTCTTCAGAATATCCACGTGCAAAACGTCAAAGGAAATATGGGATACTCTAATGGTAACTCATGAAGGCACTAAAGAAGTGCAGAGATCAAAGATCAATACTTTTTCACAAGGGTATGAGATGTTCAGAATGTTACCTAGGGAAACGGTGCTAGATATGCAGAAAAGGTTCACTCTCTTGATCAACCATCTAATTGCTCTTGGAAGAAATTTTTCCAACAGTGATCTGAACTTAAAAGTCTTAAGATCATTATCAAGAGAATGGCAACCAAAGGTAACAGCAATTTCTGAAAAGAAGAGTCTTTCAAAATTGACATTGGCTTCACTTTTTGGCAAGTTGCAAGAACATGAACTTGAACTCAAAAAGATGGAACAACAAGAAGCAGTTGACAAGTTCATTCGACCTAATGCATTGAGAACTAATGTTACAAAATGTGGTAGTTCACAAGAGGAAGATTCTCAATCCGATAGTGATGATGATGATGGTGATGAGCAAATAAGAATCATCGTGAAGAAACTTTGCAAAATTCTCAAAAAGAAAGATTGTCATAATCTTCAAAGATAGAAGCATGGCTTAAAGAAGAAATCTGAGAAAAAGGTCTCCAAATCATGGAATGCATACATGAAAGACAATGAAGCAAGTTCATCATCTGATTCAGAAAATGAAGAAGGACATCTCGCTCTAATGGCAACACATCATTCTGACGATGAAAATGAAGAGGTTAGTAATGCAATTTCATATGTTAAATTACAAAGTACCTTTGGTAGATTGCATGATAGTTTCTTGAATATTTATGAAGTATATACATATCAAAGTAGGATCATCTCATCTCTACAAAGCAAAACTATAAGCATGCAAGATGAGTTAGATCAAGTAAAATCTAGAGTAGATATTCAAAGTGATTTTACATCTTTAGAGCCATGCATAATCCTTGAGTCAAAGTTTGATAAGTTAATTCAAGTGGGAAACATAGGTACAAATGATATGGATAAGTTGTCATGTAATCAAAGACATGCCTTTCATAAAATTGATTTAAGTTTATCTGATCATAGTCATCCTAGTGATGTTAAGAAAATCACTTTTAGACTAGTAGTTCATATAGTTTTGGTCACATAAGGAGGGTACATGATGGTGTTCAACTTAGAAAGTAATATATCAAATCTTTCTATCATCTTAAAGAGAAAGTGCCTAACATGATATTCAAGTGTTCTTATTATAGTAATCAAAGAAACGATGGAGTCCCCAATGAAAGAATCATATGGGATGTGAAAGATACTAACCCAAAAGGACCCAAAGACAATTGGGTACCTCGAAAATACCATTAAGCTTTTTGTGTAGATGTGCTTGAAGACCCTGTGATCAAAAATGTCATATACAAAGGATGGACTTTCAACACACAATATTAGAATATGGTATTAGTGATAGAAATTCTAAAACCTTACATCTTTCAGAAGACATTAAGTTGAATAGTAATGCATTCTTAGGCATCTGCATTTACATCATAGTTCTCTGTTAGATATATCCTTCATGCAGTGCTTATCATGTCTAGAATTTTGATTTTTTAGTCATATTAATCGATTACATAGGCTTAGTAATCGATTACAGGGATTATTTTGGCCCTGTTTCTTTTCCAGAGAAGAGGGTAATCGATTACCCATATAGTGTAATCGATTACCTCCTCGAATTTGAATTTTTATTCAAATTGTCTCACATGTAATCGATTACATAGAAGGCGTAATCGATTACATTCCCGATAGTATATATATCTGGGTTCTTCAGCTCTTAATCGATTACAGACATTCCTTTTCCTCTTTCTCTCTCTCGTGCGACACCAGCAGGCTTAATATCCCCATATCTCCTACAATTCTTGCTCGTTTTCAAGAATTCTTTGTGGGTTTTGCTCCTAGTTTCCGTCTCTATCCATTGATTCTATCAATTGTTTTTGAATTGGTCTGAATTAAAAAGCCCCAATTTGGTCCTGTCAAACCCTAGAACTCGAAAATCTTCAAAATCAGCTTTCATGGCCTCTTCCTCACGTAAACCTCATAGTTCTAAGAACCCATCCATGGATGTATTGGACCTCTCAAGGATGTTGGCTACCGAAGAACAGAAGCAACGCTTTCTTGCTCACTTTCTTGATCAGCCAGTTCTCACACCAATGTATGGTGCTCTGGATTCCTTCATGACAGCAGGGATGACATTTCCCACTCTGTTTGATCATCAGGGACTTGACTCGTTCATTGAAATTAAAGGTAAATTCTATCCTGAACTTGTCAGAGTCTTCTATTGTAATCTGATTAAACGTGGTGGCAAAATCTGCACATCTGTCAAGGGTATTGACATCTCTATGACCCTTGATGAGTTGGGAGAATGTCTTTCTATTCCCAGCACCGGAGCAAAATTAGGTTCTGAATTGCCTTGCCCGTGGGAAGAATATGATAAGAGATCATTCTACTTATCTCTATGTCGCTTCACTAAAGAGCAAATTTAGTCTAAGAAGCAGCGGGTTGATGCAAACCGATCTAGAGATACCCTTGCTGTTGGGTTTCTCACTGTTGAAAACAGACTGCTTCACTATTTACTCAGTTATGTGATCTTACCTCAGAGTTCTAATCATGCTCAGATAAGCGATCTAGAGTTACAAATTCTATATGGCATGATTAATCAAAAGTCTATTAATTGGGCTTATTAGATAATGATACATATGCTGCTACACAAGGAAAGAACTAGCCCTCTTCCATTTGCTTCTGCAATCTCCATCATTCTAAAGAAGAAGGTTGTTTCTACTCATGGCGAGTACTCTGTTAAAATGGATGGTAAGGCTCAGCGCATTGATCTGAACATTCTGAACAAGATAGGATTCATTCAGGATGTTGATGGGTTCTTTAGGAACAAATCTGACCTGACATCTCAGGATCCTCCTGCTCCTGCTCCTGCAGCCTTCTTTCCTCCGTCTGAGAGTGCTCCATCGTCATCTTCTGGTACTGATGCTTCTACACAGCTTATTCTTTCACATATTGATAGCATGAAGCATTTCATCAACCAGCGCTTTGATCGCATGGAAGGCCGGGTCGAGTCCATGTACACTACCTTGCGTGCAGATATGGACAGTCTAAGCCTTCGTGTAGATCAGATGACTCGTTCTCCTCTTCATTTCTCCGATGAGTCTGAAGACCTCTAGACTATCTTTATTTTTATTCAGACTTTTTATATTTTGGGTTGTAATAGTTTAGACATAACTTTTGGATGGTTTGATTTCTACTTGCATGTTTAATTAGGTATTCTGAACCTATCTGGTTATGTTTTTATTGCGTGTGATGCATAAGTTTCAAAATTCTGTCTTGCTTACCCCCACTCCCTACGATATAAATGTCTATACTACTTGTTAGCATGTGTGGAGTATGCTCAGACTCATCTGCTTTTTGATGAAGTCAAAAGGGGGAGAAAGGGTCCTGTGCTTTTGTGCTTTGTAAAGTTTATTTACAAGGAAAGCTACAAGGGGAACAAAAAGGGGGATAATAGTTCTGATATTTTATGCTTCTCTTTATTTCGATTATCCTGGAAAATTTCGTATGGCTTTTTCTTCTTTTTGATGATGTCGAAAGGGGGAGAAAAGTCTTGTGTATGCTTGATCATTTTTCAGGATATTGTGCTTCATTTGCAAAACAAAGGGGGAGATATAATTGCAAAACCAAGGGGGAGTTATACAAGACAAGAGAGAAAGTCAAATGAACAATCAATGTTCAAGCATGATGTTTGTCATCATCAAAAAGGGGGAGATTGTGAAGAAGGTCTCGTCCTTGGACTCGGCTGAGGTTTCGGTGAAGACAAACACATCCCAAAAAGAAGAAAGACTTCAGAAAAGAAAAGGAAGACTTCAAGAAGACTTCAAGAAAGAAAGGAACAAAAAGAAGGAAGACTTCAGAAAAGAAAAGGAAGACTTCAAGAAGACTTCAGAAAAGGAAGGAAGACTTCAAGAAGACTTCAGAAGAGAAAGACTTCAAAGAACCAGGCTCAGAACGTCAAAATCAATCATCAAGGTTCTTGCTTTAAGTAAGTCTTGTCAACTTAGTGTGTTATGCTTTATTAAGGTAAAATTGCACTTGAAGGCTCATAAAAGATCAACTAATTGAATACGATATGTTCTCACAAGTAAAACTTGGTAGGGACACTCAATTAGGGCTTAAGATGGTTAAAACTGAGTTTCGGACTATCTGTAATCGATTACAGGTTGGGTGTAATCGATTACAGGAAGGCAGTAATCAATTACCACCTTAGTGTAATCGATTACACAGTTTGAATTTTGAAATTCAAACTGCAACGGCTAGTGTGATCGATTACCAGGCTTTTGTAATCGATTACCAGGTCGACAGATGTGTTGTTTCATGAACCATTGTGTCTCAAAACGTTTGGGAAAGGTTGTGTTGGTTCATGGACGACCTCTACTGCCTATATAAAGTCCATAGACGCTCAGAAACATCAATGACTTGGTCCATAACTTTCATATTCATTAAAGTCATCATTCTGAGTTTATGTTCTCTCATTTTCATAAGAACACACATGCTGTTCATCTTTTGAGAAACTCAGAATAAGAGAGCCTTCATTGTAATTGCCTGGAGCATACAAACTAAGATCAATCCATCTTGTCTAAAGGATTGAATCAGCCATTGTAAAGGCATCTTCTTCTTCATCTCTTGAATCGGGTTGATTCATTCACCGTGGTTTTCGGTGGTTGTAAAAAGGTCCATCGTGGTGTTCGATGGTTGTGAAAAGGTTCTTTGAATCGGGTTTGATTCAAAGTCCGTCGTAGGGTTCGGCGTCTGTGAAAAGGTCCTTTGAATTGGGTTTTATTCAAAGTCCACCGTAGGTTTCAGTGAAGAGTTGTTGTACTGAAAGTGGTGTACTTTCAGGGTGTGGACTGAAGGTGGTTTAGCCTTTAGGGACTGAAGGTGGTTTGCCTTCAGAGTCTGAAAATGGTGTACTTTCAGGGACTGAAAGTGGTGTGCTTTCAGGGGCTGTTGAAAGTGGTGTACTTTCACAGGTGGTTGATAGAAATTCTTAAGGTACTTGGTGTAAGGACTTGTAAGAGATTTTTATCAATAATGAAAAATCCTTAAGGGGTTTTCTTGAGGGACTGGACGTAGCCTTCGGTGGGTAGAAGGTGAACCAGGATAAAATCTTGTGTGTGATTTCCTCTTCCCTTCATCTTTTACTTTCAAGCGATCCTTAATTCCGCTGCAATCACAACTATCTTTGTGTGATCATCATTATCTTGGAAGTAATAATTTCGATAAGGCGAAAATTGTGCAACTCTGATCCACCCCCCCCCCCTCTCAGGTTGCTATCTAGGCTAACAGGTTGCCCAAGAATTAACGGCACCTTTGAATCCTCTTCCATGTCCAAAATTAAAAAATTCACCGGGAAGACAAACTTGTCAACCCTCACAAGCACATCCTCAACAACTCCATATGGATACTTAATGGACCTGTCTGCCAACTGCAAACACATGAGAGTAGGAGTAGCCTCTCCCATGTCCAAATTTGTGAACATGGAGAGCGGCATGAGGTTATACTTGCTCCCAAATCGCAAAGAGCTTTTGCTTTTGGTAACCCCTCAATGTCAACAGGTATAGTAAAGCTCCCCGGATCTTTCAATTTTTGGGGAAGCTTTCTTGAAACAATAGCTGAACATTCCTCAGTTAACAAAACAGTCTCTTAAACCTCACTTAATTTCCTCCTTTAAGATAAAGTATATTTCATAAATTTGGCATAGGTGGGCATTTGCTCCAAGGCTTCAGAAAAAGGAATATTGATTTGAAGTCTTTTGAAAATTTCAAGAAATCTTGAAAACTGTTTTTCCAAATTCTTTTTCAAAGCCTTGGGAAATGGAACCTTACCAGCTTTCTTAGGAGAGGAAATTTTCTCATTTTCAAAAACATTTTCAGCATTGTTTTTAGTAAGCACACTCCTCTCTTTCTCTTTTCCCTCACAGTTTACTTCTTGTTCAATCTCAACTACCCTTTCGGGCATAATCCTCCACTCCTAAGAGTGATAGCTGAAACATTTTCCATATTTTCCTTGGGATTAACAAGAGTATCAGAGGGGAAAGTACCTGGAATCCGCTCTGAAATGGTCTTGGCCAACTGGCCTACCTGAACCTCTAAATTTCTGATAGAGGCCTCGTGATTCTTGGCACTAGTCCTTGTTTCATTCTGAACTGTGCAGTTTGTTGGGCCATTTCACCAACAATTTCCTCTAAGCTCTTCCTTCCTTGACCTGGGTTTTGAGGTATTGGTGGCCTCTGAGTTTGAAAAGGCCTCTGAAATTTCCTGGCCTCACCTTGAGCACCCCCTTGGTCCCTCCATGCAAAATTGGGGTGGTTTCTCCAATTGGGATTGTAAGTATTGCCATAGGAATTTTGGAAATAACCCATGGCCTTTACTTCAACTTCCATTTCTGCCTCTTCTGGGCTTAATTGCACTCCTCCCATTTTTTTGACCATAGCATCCACCTTCCTAGAAAACAGCTTATTTGAAGCTAAGATTGCATCAAAAGAATCAACTTCATATATACCTTTCCTTATGGCCCTGTCCTGATTGGAGTGGGCGGCTCTTGCAGCAAGTTTATTAATCAGATCAAGAGCCCCCTGAGGTGGTAAAACATCAAATGCCCCGCTTGCAGCTGTGTCAAGTTTATCCCAAGTATAGTAATTGAGTGTTGAATAGAATTTCTCCACTTGATCAGCAATGGAGTTGTTGTGGCATGGGCATCGCCTTAGGAGTCCTTTGAACCTTTCCCATGTTTCATAAAGGTTCTTAGCATCTTGTTGGATAAAGGAGTTGATTTCCTGCTTCAACTTTCTTATCCAGTTATATGGGAAGAACTTAGCCGTAAATTTCTCGGCCAAATCATCCGCAAAGGTAATGCTCCTGTGAGGTTGTGACGACAACCACTCTTCTGCCACATCTCTTAGAGAGAAAGGAAACAACATTAGTCTTACCGTGTCCAGATGAACATCATTCCTCCTCAAGGTGTAGCATTGCCTAGTGAACCGCTCCAAATGAGTGTGGCAATCTTCATTGACACTCCCTCCAAATTGGTTTTGACTAACCAACGAGATGAAGTGTGGAGGGATTTGGAATTTGGGTAGTGCATCCTCCGGTACCACAATGCTCCCCTCAAAGTTATAATCTACCTGAGGAGCTGTGAGGTCCCGAAGGGAACAGTTAGCATCCCGTTCTTCCTCCTCAAGCCTTTGCCTTTGAAGCCTTGCTTGGACTTCTTCATCAACCCGTGCATCATACTCGGCACGAAGACGCTCTTCCATTTGTGCTTGAGTTTCTGCCATGGCTCTTGCAAGTCTTCTTTGCTCCGCTAATCTGCGATGCAAAGTTCTTTCTATTTCAGGATCAAAATCAAAATTACCTACCGTGTAGAAAAAGCAACAAAAAGTTAATAGCACCTATTCACCACACAAATATATTTTTTTAGCCCTAAACAAATTAATAAAAAGACTTTAAAAAGAACCTATCCCCGGCAACGGCGTCAAAAACTTGATAGCCAAATCCGCAATTGTACGGTTGATTATCGAAGTAATATAAAAGATATCGAACCCAAGGGATAGGTGTCCAATTATTAATTTATTTAGAACTTGTGCAGAAAATTAAATATTGATTTTGATTTTGGTTTGTTTTAGAGCAAGAACTTGAAATAGCATGAAAATATAAAGAAAAGATGATGATGGAAATTAAGCACTTGGGTTGAATTACATAACTTATAAAATATGCGAGCAAACCTCTACCTTATTTCTGAATTTTAAAACAAGAGTTCATGATGCTCTAGCCTACGGTTTCTACAAGTTAATTCCTTACACATTGTAGAACTTTATTTCTAATTACTAAACTCAATTCCTTGCAATTTAGTTAATTAAAGAAGAAGATAAAGGTAGAGTTCAGGCCAACATAAAGAAAAGTCTATCCTTATTCCTTAGTGGTATATCATATTGCTTCTTTTAAGTCCTATTTCCCTTATTACTTACCAATTTCCGTTGACATAAGAAATAAGCTTAAACACTTGTGCGCATCAAGATGAAATGAAGAACAAGTAAGTAAAACATGAACTTGCAATATTGTTCAGAAATAAAGATGAAGAAAACTAAGACATAAATTCTAAGCTAAAACAACCCAAGAACTTAAACAAAAATTAGCCAAGCATGGCTAATAGAAACATTGAATTACCCTGGACTAGGAGCTCAAGAATGGCTTCCCACAATTCTCAGGAACAATGCTCTTAAGGGAGAAAGAAGAATACTTTTTGTATTCTGAATTGAGGTGTGTTTTTTACAATGGATGAACACTCCTATTTATAGCAAAAAGTCTGCCTTCCAGCGCTTGCGCGCTGGGTCCTATTAATTCCAGACGCTGCAAATAGAGGCCTAGCGCATGAGCGCTGGCTGCCAATGCTTGAGCGTTGGTAAGAACTGCAGACTTGGATCCTAGCCAGAGTGCCAACACTAGAGCGTTGGACTTCCAACACTTGAGCATTGGCTCGTCTGCTGATTGCACTTCTTGCTGTTTTTCTCTTCTTCATGGTAGTTGGTCTTCAATGCCTTCAATGGCCTCCATTTTGTCTCCTCTTAACTTCTGAAACAGCCTTCCCACTACCATCAGTCCTTCAATCATCATTTTTTACATGTGCCAAATTAGAGATGATGCTTCATATTCTTGCTTTTCACATTTGGTCCTCTCTTTGTTAGCACTTCACTTCTGGCCCTTTATTTTCCTGAAACTCCACTTCCAGCCCCCAACTCTTGAAATTTTGTACTTTGGCCTTTTCTTTCCTGAACTTTACAGTTTGGACCCTGGACAAAAATGACTAATTCTACCAGCTTTCCTAAAATATAAAAATACCTATAAAAATTCCTAAAAATATAAAATAAAGTTTAAAAAACAAATAAAAGCTAATCTATATGCAAAATGCAAAATAAATAGAAAATCTAAATAAAAAGAATAAAAAAACCTATACGAGACTCAAAAATAGCAAAATAAAAAGACTAAAAAGACCCTTAAAATTATCATACAAAATCCAGTCATCACACCACTATACCCAACGAAAGCTTGTCCTCAAGCGACAAAACTTAAAGAAAAACTTGTCCTCAAGTTTAGAAAAAGTTTTATCCAATTAAAACATGATAATTTTCAAGAAAGCACGGCGGATTTGGAAAGCATGCATGTTTTACAAAAACTTGATCATGAGAATTAAACTTGGCACTTTCAACATGTTGAGTTCATCAAATTCTGCTCACAAAAAGATATCCTCAATGAAAAACATGGAAGCTCAAGAATTCTGCCTATCATTCAATTCGAAGTTGGAACCATACACTATGTAACTTTAGAAGAGATTTTTGAATGTTGAAACTTGGCCGAAGGTTAAACAAGGTATGGATTCAAAAACTTGGCAACTCTATTGGCTTGACTCAAAATTCATGTTAGGTGATTCTTTTGACTAAGAGTTTTATCAAATTAGCACATAGGTTCTCTCAATTTTTTTATTTTTTTATTTTTTTTATCTTTTTTCTAACCAAGTAGTGAGATATTATGGGATATATGAAAAGAATTTTACTACCCTCACAATATGATATTGCACCACTTAAAAATAATCAAAGATCATCATGGTGCATGTCAGTTTGGTTCAGATTTCATGGAGGTATTTTTTATAAGCTGAGATATGACTTTGATGACTAAAAACTCATGATTGCATGAGGTATGGTGATGAGAGGGAGTTGTTGACCAATATTCAAATTCTAGTCCTTCTATAATGTCTCTTTACACTTTGGTCGTCCATCCAATTTCTATTTGTAAAATAGACCATTATAATTAAGAAAGTAATAATATCATGGCTAATGAGATATTAGCGCCTCCTCTAAAATTATTTAATTATTTAAATCCCCTCATAATTTATTTTAATCCATTATTTTCCATTCTATCACATAAACACACAAACATACATATATAATATTTCATATAGACATACATATATAGCTTAATATTATTAATCATGCTAATAAACTAGCAGGTAAAACTACAGGATGTGACACTCACCCCTCCTTTTAAGAATTTCGCCCTCGAAATTCACTGCAGTCATACTAAACAACTCTGGGTACTTCTTTCTCATCTTCTCTTCCAACTCCCAGGTTGCATCAGGGTTATCTCCTTCATTCCATGCTACCTTCACTAGTGGCATCTTCTTGTTTCTCAATTGCTTAACCCTTCACTCCATGATTATCACTGGTTTTGCTAGATATGTCGGGTTTTCCATGACTTGAATCTTGTCGGGCACGATCACATGAGATGAGTTGGATAAGTAATTCCTCAGTTGAGAGATGTGGAATACATCATGAAGATTTGATAGTGATGGTGGTAAAGCTATTCGGTATGCGACCGGGATGATCTTTCCAAGGATATGATATGGTCAAAGATACTTTGGATTCAATTTCTTGGAATGCATAGATCGCCCTACACCAGTCACTGGTGTAACCCTCAGGAATACATGTTCCCCTTCCTGAAACTCTAGGGATTTCCTCCTCCTGTCACAGTATTTCTGCTGACGGTCTTGAGCTATTCTCATCTTTTTTCGGACTTTCTTGACTTTTTCAGTCATTTATTGCAACATTTCTGGCCCGAATACTAACTTGTCTTCTTCTATGAACCAACACAACGGGGTTTTGCATCGTCTTCCATATAAAGCTTCATAAGGTGTCATGCCGATGCTTGAATGATAGCTGTTATTGTATGAGAATTCTACCAATGGTAAGAATTCCTCCCAGCTTCCTTGATAATCTAGCACACAAGCCCGCAACATATCTTCTAAAGTTTGTATTGTCCTTTCTGTTTGATAAGCCGAGCTAAGACTCAACTTAGTCCCCAAGGCTTCATATAAACTTCTCCAAAACTTGGATACAAACCGTGGATCATGGTCAGAAACTATGCTAGATGGCACACCATGTAGCCTAACGATCTCCTTCACATACATATTTGCCAACTTTTCCAAAGAAAAATTCGTAATACAGCCAAGAAATGCGCACTTTTTGTCAAACAATCAACAATTACACAAATGGCATTGTGACCGAACGGTGCCCTTGGTAAACCAGAGACAAAATCCATAGAAATTCCTTTCCATTTCCACTCTGGAATTTCTAATGGGTGTAACTTTCCCATGGGTTTCTTGTAAGTATAGATAGCAACCTGAGAGGGGGGTGAATCAGGTTTGCAGGATTTTCGCCTTAGAAAATTCAAACTTCTTTCAGCGTGATCAAAATCACAACGTATAAACTTTAATGCAGCGGAATAAGGTAATGCTGAAAGAAAGAGATGAAGGATAAGAAGATCACACACGGAATTTATCCTAGTTCACCTTCAATCCACCGAAGGCTACGTCCAGTCCCTCAAGAAACCCCTTGAGGATTTTTCCACTATTGATAAAAACTTCTTACAAGTGCTTACCCCAAGT
Organism: Acmispon strigosus; assembly: GCA_030819835.1. Classification (NCBI taxonomy): domain Eukaryota; kingdom Viridiplantae; phylum Streptophyta; class Magnoliopsida; order Fabales; family Fabaceae; genus Acmispon; species Acmispon strigosus. Next base: position 31,094,725 of record JAUAMA010000003.1, on the reverse strand, counting down.
ACCTTAAGAATTTCTATCAACAACCTGAAAGCACACTACTTTCAAAACCTAAAAGCAAACCACTTTCAGACAACCAACATTCACAGAACCATACGGTGAATCTTTCACTCAACCAGAATGAAGATGAAGAAGAATTTCTAACTGGCTGATTCAATCCTCTAACATAGAATGGATTGAATGTATAAGTTATGCTTTTAGGCACTTTTCATATGAAGGCTCTTTCTTATTCTAAGTTCTTCAATAGTTGAACAACATAAGTGTTCTTTTACAATAAAGAAAAAGGAACTCAGAATATTGACTCTTGAAAGATGTAGAACAAAGGCTTATTTGAATATGAAAGTGTGTTAATTGCACATAAGAGTCTTGTATGAGTCTTGTCATGTTTCTGAACACAAATGGACTATTTATAGGCATAAGAGATCATCTATGAACCAACACAATGCTTCCCAAACGTTTTGAGACACAATGGTTCATGAAATAATGCAACTAGTCGAGCTTGTAATCGATTACAATACTTAGGTAATCGATTACACTAAGTGACCGTTGCTGTTTGAATTTCAAATTCAAACATGTAATCGATTACAAGCAAGCTGTAATCGATTACTTGCCTTTGTGTAATCCATTACCTTAATGGTGTAATCGATTACACTCAAGTCCATTTTCAAGATAATGAAACTTTAAGTTCAACTTGAGTTTTTCTATCACTTTTATCTTATGAATAGGTTAAACTCAATATGTTACTTTATGTTTGAGCCTTCATACATAAAGAGACCTTTAGAAGGATAACTTACCTAAATATGTAAGACATAGTTAAAAACTTGAACCCTTGAGATTGCTTGAGACATGTTGCACTGGTTCTTCTAAGTCATCTTTTGTTCTTTTTGTTCACGAGTTTTACGTCATCAAAACCTCAGCCGGGGTCAGGAGCAAGACCTTCTTCACATTTCTGGTGTTCTGCCTTGGCTTTCTAGCAAGTTAAGCACGATGTAAACTTTTTCATGATGTCTTCATTCCTTGCCACCAAAACATATGTTGTAGATCTTGGTACATCTTGGTAGTGCCTGAATGGAAACTAAAATCACTTTTATATCCTTCTTCCTGCGCTCGTTTCCTTAACTCTGCCCCTTTCAGCACACAAATTCTCCCTTGACATCTCCATATTCCATCATTTCCCTTATGAAAAACACGAATTGTTTATAAGGACCATGTATGTAATCGATTACGGTGGTTGTGTAATCGATTACTTGACAGTTTTTGTGAATTTTGAATTTCAGAAACAAGAGGAAAAGGAGTTTTAGTGCAGATATATGCCTGTTTCGAACGTGTAATCGATTATTGCAAGTTGGATAATTGATTACAGACGGTTAAACTATGAATAGAAACACAGACTTTGAATAGGTAATCGATTACAACCCTTTGAGTAATCGATTACTCAAACTCTGTGGAAAAGTACGTGGGCCAGAAAACTTATGGTAATCGATTACAGGTTATGTGTAATCGATTACTTGAAATCTCTGTTTTAAAACCTGGGCCAAACTTTCCTGTGTAATCGATTACCAGAAATGTGTAATCGATTACTGAGTTTGAAAACCACACTTTGGAGCTTATTTTCAGAGAAACAAACATGTAAACACACAATCATACATCAAGATCATCTAATATACCTAATTCTCTCCTAATTTTAAAGAATGGATCTTAGGGAAGAGGTTTAGTGAAAATATCAGTTAATTGGTTATGTGTGTCTATAAAAGAAATTTCTATATCCTTTCTCATGACATGATCTCGAAGAAAATGATGTCTTATGTCAATATGCTTTGTTCTAGAATGCAATATGTTACTTTATGTTACTTTAAGTTCAACTTGAGTTTCTCTATCACTTTTATCTTATGAAAAGGTTAAACACAATATGTTACTTTATGTTCAACTTGAGTTTCTCTATCACTTTTATCTTATGAAAAGGTTAAACACAATATGTTACTTTATGTTTGAGCCTTCATACTTAAAGAGACCTTTAGAAGCATAACTTACCTAAATATGTAAGACTTAGTTAAAAACTTGAACCCTTGAGATTTCTTGAGACATGTTGCACTGGTTCTTCTAAGTCTTCTTTTTTTCTTTTTGTTCACGAGTTTTTCGTCATCAAAACCTCAGCCAGGGTCAGGAGCAAGACCTTCTTCACATTTTTGGTGTTCTACCTTGGCTTTCTAGCAAGTAAAGCACGATGTGACCTTTTTCATCATGTCTTCATTCCTTGCCACCAAAACATATGTTTTAGATCTTGGCACATCTTGGTAGTGCCTGGATGGAAACTAAAATCACTTTTATGTCCTTCCTCCTGCACTCGTTTCCTTAACTCTGCCCCTTTCGGTACATAAATTCTCCCTTGACATCTCCGTATTCCATCATTTCCCTTATGAAAATTTGGTCTTTCCATGTCATCCTTCCCTCGGACTAACTTTTGTAGCCCTAAATAATCCTCTTGAGCTTGTTTAACTTCTCCCATAAAGTCACTTGTTAGGGCTAAAGCTCCAAGTTTCATTCCTTTTGCCATCACTTCAACCATCAGGTTCAAATCTCAAAACTTTTCTATCAATGCCATCTCTGTCATCATTATACTTGCCATATGACTACTCTTCGGACTTAAGGCATCCGCCACAACATTGGCTTTTCCTGGGTGGTATTGGAACATAAAATCACAATCTTCTAGAAATTCTACCACCGTCTTTGCCACATATTAAGAGTTTTTTTGTCAAACAGATACTTTAAGCTCTCATGATCACTGTACACTACAAATCTTACCCCATATAGGTAGTGTCTCCATGTCTTTAGAGCGAAAACTACCTCTGTAAGCTCCAAATCATAGGTAGGATAGTTCTGTTCACGTGTCCTTAAGTGTTTGAGGCGTAGGCTACTACCTTTTTTTCTTGCAACAGAACACACCCTAAACCATACTTTGAGGCATTACAATATACTTCATAGTCTTTGTTAGAATTCGACAATATCAACAAAGGTGTCATGGTCAATATTTCCTTAAGAGCTTGAAAACTCTTTTCACACCTACCAGTCCATTCAAAAGGTTGTTCCGTCTTCGTCAATTGGGTCAGTGGCATTGCTATCCTCAAAAGTCTTTCAATGAATCTCCGATAATAACCCGTTAAACTAAGAAAAATTCTCACTTTCGTCGCTGTTTCTGGAGTCTTCCATGAATTCACCGCTTCCACCTTAGAAGGATCCACTGCTAGTCCTTCACCGCTTACTACATGCCCTAGAAACTACTTTTTCCAGCCAAAAATCACATTTTTAGAGTTTAGAAAATAATCGGCGTTCCTTCAGCACTTTAAGCACTATCCTCAAGTGCTCCTCATGCTCTTCCCTGCTCTTGGAGTAGATAAGTATATCATCAATGAAGGCGATCACAAACTTATCCAAATATGGGTTGAACACTCTATTCATATATTCCATAAAGATTGTCAGTGCGTTAGTCACTACGAAAGGCATGACTCTGTACTCATAGTTTAGAACTATGTTTTATAATCTCCAATCTATATCCAAAGTTTTAAAATATTAGTCCTTGCTGCTGGTTCAAGCGATATTTATTTTTCCATGTGTAGTGGCTTAATGTTTGTTTAATGTATTATATGCAAAATTTAAAGTTGTATGTTGGTTTGTGTAGATATGTGTTGGTTTTTACTCTTTTCTTTTAGGGGTTTGTTTCACTTTTTACATCTTCTTTTGCATTGCTTGGTTGGGTTTCTTCCTTAGGGCCTGTTTGGTTCAAAGGAGGAAAAGGGAGGGGAGAGATTTTATGGAGGGGAGGGGAAGGGAGGGGAGGGGAGATATTTTAATACTTATTATGTTTGGTTCATAGGAGGGGAGGGGAGGGGAAATAACTCTTTTTTTGTTTGGTTCACAAGAGGAGGGGAGGGGTTTTATGATTAAATTACTTTTGTACCCTTTATAAATTTACTTATATTTTAAATATGTTTGCATTTAATATTTTTCTATTATTGAATAGGGTTATTTTTGTCCAACAAAATGTTTCCCCTCCCATTCCCCCCACTTTTGGAGGGGACACAAAATTGAGTTATGAGGGATTTTGGTCCCCTCCATTCCCCTCCCCTCCCCTCCTAAAAATTGAACCAAAGTTTAAAAAACTACTTGGATGATAATTTTTAATCATGACTAGATGATTTATATTTTGAGACTTTTGGATGGTGTTTCTGAGTACCATTATTAGACTATCAGTATGTTTGGGTGGTATTTTGTAATTCCCACGCTTTTTGTAGGTATTTTGTAATTAACTAGACTTGGATAATATATTGGTTGTTTAATTTCATGGCTGATTTTGTAATTTCCATCTGGGTCTAGAGCCATTTCCCCAGTATTGTTAAAGTTTTCTTCTGCATTGTGGCCGCTCATGTATTTTGTAATTACTGTTCTTACCTATGCATCTTGTAATGCTACATTGTTGTCTTTTGTGCATATTATTCATTATGCAATTTTATAAGAAGGCCCTTTTTTAAGGCTGAAAGGCTTTTTGTTATGTAGCATATATGCATGTTGTGCGGACTCTCCTTATATAAATATGGTCAAATAAGTTGTTCATTTAGTTGTGTTGTTACCAATCAGACTCAAGCTCTTACTTGTGGGTCTCTTGGTAACAAGAGCTTTTATTTTCTTGATGGTTTTGCCATCTAATTATTATGACCTTTTCACTGTGCTCCTCTCAACTTTTTTCACGTTATCCTGTTATTTATTTCTATGATTTATGAATTTTATACTGCATTGGTTCTAGGCTTTCTTATAGTTTATTTCAATATTTCTCTATAAGTGAATTTTCGAAATTGGTGAGTTAAGTATCATAATTAACATAGCCTCTTCTTCTGAAACTAGTAACATTACTACTGGATATGGTGCCAATATAGTTGGTTACCATTATAGGTTTTTAAATGTTATTTTGCACATTATGTAAGTTAAACTCTTGCGGGTTAAATATTTACATGTTGTGTGATCACTGCTATTCTTATCCAATTTGTCTCCACTTCCATCATAGGAATATTTTTATTACCATTTGGATTATTTTTATTTCCAATTGATGAACTTATTCTATTAATATTTAGCATATCTTATGATGATCTAAGTTTTATACCTTTCATAGAGATTTAGTTGCACCAACCTTTAGGTCTCTCACTTGTAGCTTTGTTAAGACATACATTTTTATACTTTCTTATTTATGTGATTCAGACATGGCATCAAAGAGGTGCTCAAAATACACTATCTTTAAGAGGGATGACATGTTGGATATGGAAGATGCTGGCAAAAAATTTGAGTAGGAAAAAGGTGTCCATTTGTAAGTTTTCTATTACTATGATAAGTCTTTCAATTTTCCACTTGAGCACTCAAATCCTATTTCGCCTATTGACTCCAGCTTCCTTATATGGATTTGTAGCTTTGTGATAAAATTCCTAACCCAATGGTAGCATCATCAGAATTGGTGGAAAGGTTTTTTATCTTGCATACCAAGAGTTATCAGCTTATTCATGTTAGGACCAGCTATATTTTGAAGTCGAAGAGTTTCTTCACCACCATATATATCTTAGGATTTTAAGATATTTAATATTTTGTAATAGGTTGCTTTTGTTTTTTTTTTTTATCGAATTTTTGTAATATGAATTCGGTTTTAGTGCTTATAGATGTGGACATAAAGTATGTAAATGTGGTATTTCTAGTATTTATTTATGCGTGCATTGCTCTTCAATTTAAAAATTGTTTTGAGTTACTTTTATATGCTTTCATGATGTCACATTCTGAGTGTACTGAAAATTGTGAAGCCATTATGTGGGAAATGACCTACTAGGATAAAAAGAAACGAGAAAAGAAGAACAAAAAATTAAGACTCGTGAAATGTAAACAATAATACAGGTTAAATTTGGTGGTGGTCATAACCGCCGTGAAATTGTAAGAACAATTAGAACAAGTTAAATTGTTGTGGATAAAGCCGCAGCAAATAATTAACATTTATTATAATTGGATCGTTTCGTGGCGATTTTAACCGCCACAACATTATAACGTTAATTTAAGAATATAGTTTTCAGCGACGGCTTGTTCCATCGCTAAATTTGCAGAAACCTAGTGGTGTTTATTCCGGCGGTTGCATAAAACCGTCGTTAGCGCGCTTAATGGCGCCAAATCTTGTGGCGATTGATCAAGCGCCACGAAAATATTTAGTGACGGTTATAACCGCCAACAAATTACAACTTTAGCTGCCACTAAACCACTTAACTGTTGTAGTGGCGAGGGGAGAATTATATCTGTTGAGGTTGACGACACAAGTTTTTTCACTGACGGTAGAGTTGGAGGGTCCTTTTGTATGTGGTCAGAATTTAGGCTGCGGGCTTCATCAAGAGTTCAACAGAGAGTTGTCAGAGATATCGAATATGAGTGATGAGGGAAAGGAAGAGACTTTAGGCGAGGAAGATCAATGGATGATAATGATGGAAGCGTCGGGGAGAAGGATGACATGGGGTTGGAGGACACAAGGTTGATGGTGAGGGAGCTTGCTAGGCAAGGTCAATGTAAGAAGGATGAGGGGTTGTCGCAGACGATGGAAGATTTCTACGGCACTGAGATTCGTAGGAGCAATAGTGAAGCATAGAAGAAAGGTTGGTATCCAATGACTTATCGTGGAGGTTGTTATGCCCAAAGCTATGGGTATGTTATTCCGGTGATGGATCCTTGGATGCAGCATAGGTGAACATGCTAAACCGCAACATCTCCCTAACCAAGGAGAAACTCTCGGAGCTCCTTAACAGCGACGACGACGGCAAAGTATACACAGAGCATTGGCAGAGAGGGCATGACAAGGAGGATATTGATGAGGTTGTCTATCACATGGACAATCCTACCGCTGCTGAAGGCCTTCTCTATTCCTCTCTCTCCACTCCGGCTAAATTTCTCCATCAAATCATTACAAAAGGGATTTTCCCGAGGGATAATCGCTTCGAGGACGTGCTCGACAACGATTTATTCCTTATCTACTTCATCCTGAGGGAGGAGCATATAAACGTTGTAGACATTTTCTACAACCATTTGGCCTACACCATCATTGGTAAGAAACGGGCCATCCCTTATGGTTTCCTTGTCACTAAGCTTCTCAAGGGCCCTAACGGGTTACCCCTTCGGGCTTGGAGGGCTTTGGACAAAAAGCCTTGTCAACGAATCAGAGTGGAGTTTCTTCGCGCCAAAGGATTTAATATTGAAGATCCATCTTCATCTAAAGATTTCAATGATTCTTCGGACGGTTCCTCGAGTGGCTCTGATGATCCCATGGAGTTCGTCGAAGAATCAATCAGTTCTTCACCGCTTTTCTGATTTCAGGCAGAACTTTAGGAGGCTTTTAGATTGGAACTAGGCTTCTCGATCCACTTGCATTTCTCTTCCATTTTGTATCAACGATCTGATGTAACCGCTATAATTTTGGAATTTTACCTTACCATAATCTAAAAGTTCTCCGTTGTCAACTTATCTTTTGTAGTCTTCCTGCTTTATCGCGTTCCAGATTTAGTTTAAGACTGATAATTAACTTTATTTCGATCACCATTGAATAACTCTGCTAAGACCTTTCTCGACCTTGATTAAGTATCACAGGCTTCGACAAATAAAATTCAAATGGCAACTCGACGCGATAACTCATAAAGATAAGTTGACCTAATTCGAATTGTAACTCTATTCGAACGATGAACATGATTATAATTGGAACGCTTGAATCGACTTTATAGATAAAATACAAATCCATGAAAAGTGCATTTTAGGCACAGTGTAGAAATCACGCCTATAGTTACATCTTTTGAATTCATTGTGGCAACGACATATTTCTGACGCCATCGCCACATTCGACGTAACATTTCACCTATTCACAAAGAATAAGTTGAGTGCGTTCTCATTATACTTCGGCTCTTTGAACCGTTTAGTTCATCAACATTTTCAGCTTATTTGAGCCAAATTTTAAGCATCCGCTCAAATGGGATCTACCATGTGCCACTCTCCTGTGGTTTCTTCGTCTTCTTTCCTTTGATGGAATTCCATTCTTCAAAAGAAGCCATATCTAGGGTTGAGCCTGAATGAACTTGGTGTATATTCCCCCTTCGGTTCATTCGCCAAATCATTGTAGGGTGGAATATTTGCCAGCTTCTTGTTGAACATCTTCTTATTGACCTGATCACATTCGGCTAAGAAGTAGCTTTGATCAGCATCAACAATTTTTAGGACACCGTCTTCTCTCCAAAGAGATAGCTTTTGGTGCAAGGTCGAAGGAACTTCCCCGACTCCATGAATCCACTCTCTGCCTAAGAGCAAATTATAGTTTGCCTTAGCTGGAAACACTATGAATAGAGTAGTTCTCGTTACTGTTCCTACGGTGATCTGTGATCTCGAGTGGAATTGCACTAAGCGACCTATTTGTTTTTCCCTCACAGTCGGAGAGAACCAAGTTATGAGGCTGTAAGTCTGCCTCATTCTTGCTCAGTTTCTTCATTAAGAATTTAGGCATCAGGTTTATTGCTGCCCCTCCATCGACTAGCACTTTCTTGATTCCTTTGCCTTTAACTCTAGCCCATACAAACAATGGCTTTAAGTGCTTTTCATTTCTACATCCGGCTTCTTAAAAAACGCATTTTTTCTTCGACCTTCCCCTTTGTCATTATGTAATAGCACAGAGGGTTGTCATTGTCTTCATCCTCGACGTAGTAATCATCTTCGCTTTCGACAACCTCTGTAGCTTTGTCGAATTCATAAGGAAGGATAGACACTACATTACAAATAATGTCTAAACTTTCAGTGTCACTGCCGAAGTTTTCAGTGACCAAACCTTCCTCTTCAGCAGTTGAAGATTTAGCGGGTACAGCTTTAGGCGTAAATGGTTCAGCTTCAGGACTCAGCTCAGAACTGTATGCTAAGTCCATAAGGTAGAGTCTTACTTCAACTTGATTGTCCAGACTAGAAGAAAGACATTCCTTTCTTACTCATTTGTGACGAGGATCCTTTCTTTCCAGGTTCCTCAACTGCAACCTTACCTTTCTGAGCAGTAGCCCTTTCTCGGGCCCCCTTTCTCTTTCTCTGGAACATCCTCCATTGATTTTTAGTCATAGGCCTGCTTCCAAAGTAGGAATTCGAAATATGGGAGTGATTCTTTAGGGTTTGAACATTCCCATTTCCGAAAGCAGAGGGTTTTGCTTCAACCCTTGATCTTACAACAGGTTTGGTCCGAAATGTAGCGACCCATTGGTTAGGTCAAACCCCTGTCAGAGGAATAAAACTCTTCCTCTTTTGAGTTGGATTCGGCTGAAATCTTGAGTCGAGTAGGTTCCTCGAACCTAAACACTGAGTGGCGGGGAGTCGATTGCCTAACCTTTCCAATGCTGATTTGCGGTTTACCCTTCTAGCCTCTTCTACGACCCTTGTAACATTTTGTTCAAATATGGAGCTGCACCTGGGACACATGGTTACTTTAGTGTCCTTTTCTTTGCACCTTTGCAGGTATTCCAACAAAGTTTCTCCTGCTTTTGGGTAAACTTCTTCCTGTAACTCCTTGTTGGGATCTTCGACCGGCATGATGTTGGAGTTGCGGACTTCAGCAATTCTTATGGTGCACATTTCCGTGGGCTCCACGAAGTTGGTATCCTGAACCTGTAATGGGTCGGAATCAATATTCATGGTAGCTTTCTCCTTGGGCTCGAAAACTAGCCTTCCTTCTTGGATAGTTGTTTGGACCAAATTCTTGAAACTAGAACAGTAGTTAGTCCAGTGGCCAAAAGCATTATGATATTTACAATACTTCCGACCTTTCCTTTGATCAAGAGGAGGAATCTTTTGATCAGGACGAATGCCGATTTGGCCATCTTTTACCAAGACATCATTGATAGCCTCACATTTTGTTATATCGAAATTATAAGTTTTAACAGGATATTTCGAATTTTGAGGCATATCATTATTATTAGGTGGCCTCCGTTTGATAGGCGCCAGCATTCTGCAAACGTAAGGAGGGCCCTCTTTGAGTTCATCCAACCGCTGTTAGATCAAATAATTAAATGAATTATTATATTTTGATAATTAACAATTTCTTTTCAATAACGTTAAAGATAACATTCCTAACATAGTGAAAATTATCATGTACAGGAATAATCATCTCTGAAAGGAATGAATAAACATCATTGCCCCATCAAGAGAATCAGTTCGCCAGAAGAGTTCGTCCGGTCACCTCGAAGGAAACAACATCAAGGATATACGTAGAAAAGCCTTCTCGTATAAGACAGTCTGATGGCGCAAGAAAGGAAGATACTCAAGTACAAGATTTTCCGGTGAATCAAGAGAGATAAATCAACAGCTTAAAATGATCAGCGTCTTTTCTCACGGCCACTTGACGGAAATCTCAAAATAGGAAGACTGTATTGTTTAAAGGTGAAAGAGTACAACAACCTTGAAGAAACTCCTTTTGCCTCGAAGAATCTCTAGCATCATATAAAGGAGTTGTGGATCAACTCTCTCAAATGGAGAACTTCAGTGAAAGAAAGAATTCAGACAAGAATGTTCTGTTTCTTAGAGAAGAACTGACTGAAGGAAATTCGTTTGGCAATACGAGCCAATCACGGAATTTCAAGCATTCAATGGAGACTGCGTCTGCTAAAGCTGAATGAAAGAATCTGTCCACCAAAGTATGAATCGCGCCAAAGATACAAAGATCAATGAGTACGTCTTTCGAGGATATCAAGTCAACAGAAGTATTAAAGAAATTATTCTTTTGAATAATTACTTCTCTCCTCGTCTGCACGATTATCAAAACTTGGCAATCACAGAAAGAAAGATGGGACTCAATAAATCCAATACTTCTTGGTCCCACTACTTCTCTGCTTTTCCTAAAATCAAGCTGGCATCGCGAAATCAACGGCAAGAATCTCTGTGCATTGTACTTCTCAACGGTCGAAATTCAAAATTCTGACCAAGGCACGTGATGAGTATTAGCTGTCAAGCACTGGGGTAAAAGAGTCAAAGCAGTCTCCACCGCTGTAATTTCACACGTTATATACGAAGAAACCAGCTCAAGGCTACTCGCTCAGCATGGAGCCAGACGACATCAACCTGGACAAACTGATGATTTCCAGATCATATCTTACGCTTGCAGAGAAGCCTCTGATCGTGACTTACGCCTGCTGAGAGATGCAGAACTAGCCGTTATGTGCTTCCCGGAGAGGAAGAAGCACTGCGGGCAGGTTTTCACTCCTGCTGTGGAGAATGAACAAAGATCTTCAACTGAAGATATATATAGAGAACCTTGCTCCCGTAGCAACTTGGCGACTAGAACTAAACTGTACACATCTCAATCTTGTTCGTCCAAAGACCAAGGCAACCTTGGTCTCAGCTCAGGAAAATTCAAGTCATATCTCAACCTGAGCTGAGTTGCTTATGTGTGTAGAAACCTTATAGAGTTTTACTCTCATCATATTCTACACACATAACTTAGGACAAGAGATCAGCTTGCTTATGATCTCTCTGTTCTATAAGCTTCATTTCTTCTACCCACTCTTATCAAGAAGAGATTATTGTAGAAAAGAAAAATCCTGAAAAGGTGATAGGAGAAGTCCTGAAAATACTTGTAAGGAGGAGTCCTAATAATACTTGTAAGGAGAAGTCCTTTAAATACTTGATAGGAGAAATCCTTCGAATACTTGATAGGAGAAGTCCTTAGAATACTTGTTCGGAGAAGTCCCTGATAATACTTGTACTATTTGTTGAAATAGTGAAAATCTTGGTGTAGCCAAGGACTGGACGTAGCCCTATCGGTTTTGGGGTGAACCAGGATAAAAACTATGTGTGCTTTACTTTCATGCTTTACTGCTTCCTCGCTGCATTTTTGTTTTCATCCTCATGATTAAATTATATTAACGAACAAATATCTAACCTTCAATAATTGTCAAATATCTCTTGCATTCTCACTTATTCTATAGAGTATCTTGTAATGAAAATAAATGAACTCTAACGGATGATTAATAAACAAAAGTTCAGAAAAGAGATTTCAAAAATGGGTCACACAATTCAAACCCCCCCCCCCTTTCTTGTGTGTTTCTTGCACCTTCAATTGGTATCAGAGCCTAACCACTCTGAAAAGCACTTGCATCTTTGCAGATGCAGAGTATAAATATCGAAGGAAGCACATGATGTTCTCAAACAAATGCAATTTTAATCCACATTACGGTGGGAGGAGAACATGCTAAAGAAACCTATTCAAGAAAGGAATTGACCCTTTTTAAGACAGGTAACTGAAGATAAAAAGGAAAGAAATCTGTGCTCGTCCAAGAAGAAGAAACAAGCAAGGGCTGTCACTCTTGCAACAATCAAGGAAGCACCTAACGAATTCTCTACAAGGTTGATAAACCATGTAGCCACAAGAAATACAAATGAGGTAATCCTGATCTCACAAATATCTAATATTACCCATTTCTCTTTCTCTGCTTTAAGTCAATCAAAATCAATGACATATTAAATAAAAGAGAAACTGAATTTCCTGTTCTTCTGAAAAATAAACAATTTCTATATATGACAAACTCACATTTATTTGAAAGAAATTAGAATTATATCAGTCTTAAAACTTCTACGAGTCACTCTCTCTGAAGCATCATTATAGTCATTCAATAGTTTTTATGTACGTTCACACTTGTATATATACATATATATATGTATATGCATGGACATTCAAGCCTTTAAAATTTATCCTATCTTAAGCATAGTTCTCAAACACTAATGCTCACACCCTTGTGAGTAACCTACTAACCCACTGGACCCAACTGAAATTTGGGTACCACAAAAGCATACAATAATTTCTACTGTAGGAATTCATGGTAAAGAAACCTTCTGAAAAGAAAGTTAACAGAATCAGACTAAGCATGGAGGTCAAAAGAATAAGAAGAGAAGGTTGCTGGACAATCCAAAGTATATGTCATAAGATGAAGAATGTCCACAATGAAGAAATGGTCTCACCCAGTAGATGGCAAAGAAATAAAGTTTATCATCAAGGTTGATCAAAGTCAAGGGAGATTATCGTCTGGTGGTTACGCATTCAACGTGAGAACGTCTAGGCCCACTCGAAAGGACACTACTAAAATAGTTTGTCCGGGGCCACAGGTAAACAGCTGTATTGTTCCACTTGATAAAAGCGTCTATAACACGCATTAAATCCCCAACTGCCATAACTGCACGTTTTTCTATTATTATTTAATGCGCATGTGATACATGATATCTCACATCAAATGAAAAGCAATCATTCCATCCCACTAAACGAGTAAAAACTGTCCGCCTTCTAATCAACTTAAACAAAAGAGATTGAAAGCAAAAACCTCTCACTCACATTTCAATTGCATCCCAAAACTCTCGCTATTCTCTGCTTGCATTCTCTAATCTTTCTTTGCAAAACTCTCAAATGGCTCCCAAGAAGCAAACCTCTGTTAAGCCAAAACTAACTCAGGAACAAGAAGCAATCCTTGAACTGAGAAAGAAGAACGCTGAAGCAAACCGTCGTGAACAAGTCTCGAAGATTGGTGCTCAAAAGTTTGCTGACCTAGGTGAAAGGGAACTAGTTTCACCAAGGTACCTTGAACTGAATCGCTTCCAGTATGCAAAGGTCGCCGGACTGAATCTTGTTCTATTTCAAGACTAGGAACAACTCATGAAGGTATCTGAAATGCCAGTTCTTGAACCACTGGTAAAGGAGTTCTACCAGTGCGCTGTAAAGACGAACTCTCGAACCATCACAAGCAGATGTTTGAGAGTAATCACAGAAATCTGCCCTGGAGATATTGCCCTAGCTTTGAACGTGGATGTGAAAGACGGAGTCCACTACTCACCCAAATGGGAAATCTCTGCAGTTGATGGTGATTGCATCTGGAAGGAAAACCTTAAAATCCATGGGAATGCTGTCAATAACTTGATGGAAGAATTCAAGTTTCCCCATGCTGTTCTCAGTAAGGTCGTCATTCCCAAAGAAGGAGCCAGAGATCTTGTGAACAAGATGGCTCACTGGGCGCTCTACCAAATGAGTCACATGCAGAAGATCAACCTCCCATCACTGATCTTTCATCACCTGGCAGGGACGATTGAAAGTCCAGTGACAAATCTCCCCTATGGGTCCCTCATCACAAAGATCATGGGAATGAAAGGACTAGTAATGGACGAAAAACTCCAAAATGAATTCATCGCTCAGGACTACATCTATCCAACTCCCATTCGGTTTGGAGATGTTAAGCGAATGAACCTGAAGATCGACTTCTCCAAGGTTCCTAAGAACATGCTTTCCAAATGGAAAAGGAAGCAAGTAGAAGACAGTGAATAAACTGAACCGAGGAAGGAAACTCATCCCTCTCCGCCAAGGACAAGAGCTGCAAGAGCAAGGAAGCAAACTATCCCCACAACCTCTGCTCCCCTAGCAAAAAGAAAACGCATTGTGAAGACTGATTCCGGGAAAAACCCAACTTCGTCTGGAGATGATGAAGACTTCCTGCCAATAGCTAAATTGGTTAAGAAAGTCAGAAAAGAGTCTTTAGAGGTGACTCCAAAGATTGATCACTCTACATCCTCCCTGTTGAAGTATCTTCCATACGTTCCCACAATATTTCATGAATATGTGGAAGACATCATTGATGTAGTCGATGATGGAAACTGTGGCTTTCGTTGCATCGCACAGTGGATTGGAGTAAACGAGAATGAGTGGCCAGCCATCAGAACTGAGATGAGGGAAGAACTCAAAATCAATCACTCCTCACTTGCTGGTGTAATGGAGTCTGAAAAAGAAATAGAAAGAATAAAAGCTGCACTGGACTTGCCAACAGGAGAATTGGCCTCATCCTCCAAATGGTTTACAGTTCCTGATATGGGACTGCTTGCTGCAAGCACATTTAGGATTATTCTGGTAACCCTGAGCTTAAGGGAGTCTTGCACTTATCTGCCTTTGGTTGGTCCAGCTTTCATTCCGCCAATTACTGCAGTCATCTGCAACATAGATGATCATCATTGGGTTAGAGTGAAGCTGAGAAGCGATTCACCACTTCCCTACTGCACTCCTATGTGGGGACCCAACTGTAAGAAGAGTGCCAAAAGATGGGGGAAGCATATCCATTCAAGGATATTGAAGTATAAAGAGATTGTTGATCCAGAATATGTTCGACAACCTCAAAGCCATCTAAGTCCGTCTGATAATGCATCCGCTTCCAACAGCGATGGGATCCCACAGAATCTGCAATCCCAGCAAGAAGCTCCCACAAGTCCAGCTCCACAACCAAATTCACCTCAGACCAAGAACTGCTCATCGAACGCCAACTTATTCAACACAGATAAAGAAACTGCAACTTGTGTAGTAAACAAAGAAACTGAAGAATCAGTGCTTAATGAGGAACTCCGTCCGACAGCAGCAAAGGAAGGTGTTTTAAAAAAGAACACAAAGAAGCGGACCAAGTGTTGACACCTATTTTTGTCCGGGCCCAATTTTTTTTAAAAAAAAAAAACAACAACAAAAAAACAAAAAAAGAGAAAAAAGGAAAAGAAAAAGAAAAGGAAAGAAAAAAAAAGAGAAGAAAGAAGCCCAAAGAAAAAAAATAAAGAAGAAGAGAAGAAGAAAAAAAAAAGAAGGAAGCAGAAGCAGAAGCAAAAAATGAAAGGAAGAAGGAGAGTGGGCCGCGGGCCCACGACCAGAAAAAAAGGGGAGAAGACAACAGCTGAAAAAGAAAGGAAAAGGAAAAAAAACAAAACCCTAATTTTCTACCCTATTTGAACCCCCACCTCGATCCCCACAACACTACTATTCATTCACTAACCTCTCAGCCCCCAACCCTCATTTCTTTTTCTGCTTTCTTCCTCACTCAAACCCTAGCCTCTCTCCCCTCATACCTCACCACGCCGCCACCGTCCTTCCTTCCTCATCTCTCTCTCTGAAACCGCCACCAACACACGAGCAACCGCCGCCTACTTCCTCTCGATCCCAACCTTCCCAGTGCCGCCGCCACTGCTCCTGTCCGCGCGCACCGCCGTCGTTCCTCTCCACTTTCATCCCGGCCGCCGCCGCTGCTGTTTCTTCTCCTCGGAGGGTTTCCGCCGCTGCTTCCTCGGGGAAGTTCCGCCGCGGCGTCTCTCCCTTCACCTTAGACATCCGCGCCTCCGACACACTCGCCACCACAGCGTCGCCGTCGACCATTTTCTCGCCGTTCAGAACCATCACGCCATCGCTCCTCTCCGTCATTTCTGTCGCGTCTCCTTGTTTCCTTTTTTCGTCTCTGGGTTGGTTCCTCCCCTCTTTCTTTTAAGTTTTTCTTGCTTATTTCAGAACCTTGCTCATTTGTTTTTTTTTATTTGCTGTCTGAACATTGTGACCTTTTAAGATGTATTTGTTTCATGCTCTGTGATTTTAGTCCTCTTTATGCTTGTTGTAGTAGCAAAAATTCCGTTCTCTTCATTAGCCTGGTTTCTGGAATGTGTATGCTTAATGCCTTGTGGTCTGACAGTAAAAACTGAATCTTGATGATAGCTTGGTAAAGTTTGGTTATTGTTGACAAAAATGAATGACTTTAGCTCAATGATAAAGTTTAATTTTTGATTGCAGAAAGTGAGTATCAGTTCTGTTTTGATGATAAAAAATGACATTTTTAGGATAAAGCTTGGTTCTTGACCATAAAAATTGAATCTTGATCATTTTCGTTTCTTAATAAAAAAAATTGCTTCTTGGTTATAAGAAATGAGAAAGGTTGGTTCTTGATGGTACAAATGCTTCTTGATTGCTCTCTGAAAATCGAATCATGTTAGTTTCATGTTTAAAAATTGAATCTTGGCGATGGAGGTTGGTTAAGAGATGGGGCTTTGGCAAAAAAAAATTTGAACTTTAAAGAAAAAAAAAAGAATCTTTTTTTGGCAAATAAAATGGCTACATGATGGTGCTGAAAACAGCTTTTTGGCAAATAAAGTAGCTTGGTTATCATTGATAAACTGTTTCTTAAAAAAAAAGGGGTGTTTCTTGATAGTAAAGGTGATCCTTGATGATAAAAGTGGTTCCTTGATTAATAAAAACAGCACCTTGATTATAAATTGGACCTTACCTCAAAAAAGGCATGTTGTCAAAAATAACTTTTGTTTTTTCATTTTTGGTTCACCGCTTTGTTTTCACTTCCTTTTTGCTTGCCATATAAAAACTAAATAATTAAATCAAGAATCGCAAACGTGATGCGACATAGCGACTGTTCACTTGTGGGATGTCGTTCCTCGTGCCGTTTTGCTCATTTTCATAAGAAAAAGAGACTAAAAAGAAATTAAAAATAATTGCAAACGTGTTGCGACATAGCGACTGTTCACTTGTGGGATGTCGTTCCTCGTGCCGTTTCGCTCATTTTCATAAAAAAAAAGAAGACTAAAAAGAAACTAAAAATAATTGCAAACGTGATGCGACATAGCGACTGTTCACTTGTGGGATGTCGTTCCTCGTGCCGTCTTGCTCATTTTCATAAAAAAGACTAAAAAGAAACTTAAATTACTCAAGAACTGCGTATGCCTTGATCTTCCATTTTAGGGAAGTACGTAGGACTAGGTTCACACCTATCAGGCTATAAAAAATAACAAAAATATTTTGTTTTCTTTTCCTTTTTTCAAGAATAATTAGGAATTAAATAATAAAAAGGTAAAAAATAAATAAGGGTAAAATTAATAATGTAGAAAGCTAAGGAAATTACACAAACAATTTTAGGTACCGTTTAGACGGGCGCTGTGGGGTGCTAACACCTTCCCCACGCGTAATAGACTCCCGAACCTAGAATTTAGGTTTCGTAGGCTATTTATCAATTTTAGGTTTTTCTAGTGTTTTCCTCAAATAAACATTAGTGGCGACTCTGTCTGTTTGACTTATTATTCTTTTTTTCACCGTCCCGCCGCGACCCCGGTTGCGACACCAAGTCTAGTGAATCAAAGCAGAGTCAGCCCAGAGAGAAGAAGCGAAAGGGTGGAGCTGAAAACCTAAGTTGTCATATTAATGATCCTGAAATATCTCTGAATGAGATATTGTCATCCTAACAAAAGGCCACAACATCAACCACATCCATCAAGTCTTCTCAGAACATAGCAAGAGTCTTTCTTGCTCATGTTCCAAGAAGGACTCGTCAGACGTCATCCTCTTCTAACTTGCAGATTCCCAGGATGCTGACTATGGACAACGCTGTATTTGCTCCATACTTGCAGATGAAGTCTCTGGGGTACAACTTCTGCTTGCAAGCTCGACTTTGGGCTCCTCCTGCGGTAGATGGCATGCAGATTGCATTTGCGACAAGGTCCAGGTATGATATATTTCATCATGAGTGGGAATTGTCTGTTCCCAAACCAGTTCACCTTGGCACCATCCCATTTGGACTTATTCCTAATGTCGAAAGCATTATGGTTCAACATAGGTCATGGGTGCTTCTCCTACTGGTAGCCAAACAAAGACCTGAACCTGTGTCATCAGTCAATGCACCTCCCAACAACCATCCATCATATGCACCAGTCATTCCATTACCACAAAACATCATCATTCCACAAGACATATTCAACGCATCCTCTGATTTAGAGGAAAATCGGCATCATCTATCCCCATCATCCTCACAAGAGTGCCTCCAAAATGAAACTTCATCATCCACACAAGATGCTGAGGTTACCAAGGCTCAACCTATTTCATTTGCACTTCCAAACAGTGACGCTTCTCAAACTGAGAAACTTCCCAAGTCCAATGTTGCGAATGAATCATCATCAGCTGACACATCCTTTGATGCCAAAGCTGCCGTGATGGAACTACGGGCTAAAATGGAAGCAGGAAATTTGAGTGCCGAGAAGGAGAATGAAGAAGTGTGCCAAAGGGCATTCAATCGTATTGAGGCTGTGTCTGAAAGACTTGAGCACAAAATTGATGCAAGCCTTGAGCGCATAGAGGAACTGCTATGAAGATACATACAGCATCGACAGTAGCATCATGATTTATCTTTATCTCTTCTCTCCTTATCTTGCATTTTCTTTTATATATACAGCTTTCGTACTTATTACTTACTGCCTTTACTCGCTCATTCTTGCTTACTTGCTTACTTGCTTGCCTATTTTTTTTGATAATGCCAAAGGGGGAGAAGAGAGAGTTAGGAAAAGGAACTAGGAAAAGATTAATTAGGAAAAGAAAGCATTTAATAACTAAAGATAAATTAAGAGTAAGTAGTAGCAAATTTAGGGGGAGCAAAGGTAAGTTCACTTAAGCAAACGTTTGCTAGTCAAACACTATCTAGGATATTTAATTTAGGGGGAGCAAAGCTAAGTAAACTCAATAAGAAGAATTTGTCCGCCCAAAACTGATTGTTCTCACTTAAATAACATCACTTACAAAAGAGCGATCATGTTTTTCTGAATACAACACCCTGAAGAAAAACCAACAAAATGCTTTATGATCAATTACATCTTTACACGAACCTTTTCCAAAGAAATTGTCATTATCAAAAAGGGGGAGATTGTTAGATCAAATAATTAAATGAATTATTATATTTTGATAATTAACAATTTCTTTTCAATAACGTTAAAGATAAAATTCCTAACATAGTGAAAATTATCATGTACAGGAATAATCATCTCTGAAAGGAATGAATAAACATCATTGCCCCATCAAGAGAATCAGTTCGCCAGAAGAGTTCGTCCGGTCACCTCGAAGGAAACAACATCAAGGATATACGTAGAAAAGCCTTCTCGTATAAGACAGTCTGATGGCGCAAGAAAGGAAGATACTCAAGTACAAGATTGTCCGGTGAATCAAGAGAGATAAATCAACAGCTTAAAATGATGAGCGTCTTTTCTCACGGCCACTTGATGGAAATCTCAAAATAGGAAGACTGTATTGTTTAAAGGTGAAAGAGTACAACAACCTTGAAGAAACTCCTTCTGCCTCGAAGCATCTCTAGCATCATATAAAGGAGTTGTGGATCAACTCTCTCAAATGGAGAACTTCAGTGAAAGAAATAATTCAGACAAGAATGTTCTGTTTCTTAGAGAAGAACTGACTGAAGGAAATTCGTTTGGCAATACGAGCCAATCACGGAATTTCAAGCATTCAATGGAGACTGCGTCTGCCAAAGCTGAATGAAAGAATCCGTCCACCAAAGTATGAATCACGCTAAAGATATAAAGATCAATGAGTACGTCTTTCGAGGATATCAAGTCAACAGAAGTATTAAAGAAATTATTCTTTTGAATTATTACTTCTCTCCTCGCCTGCACGATTATCAAAACCTGGCAATCACAGAAAGAAAGATGGGACTCAATAAATCCAATACTTCTTGGTCCCACTACTTCTCTGCTTTTCCTAAAATCAAGCTGACATCGCGAAATCAACGGCAAGAATCTCTGTGCATCGTACACTCTCAACGGTCGAAATTCAAAATTCTGACCAAGGCACGTGATGAGTATTAGCTGTCAAGCACTGGGGTAAAAGAGTCAAAGCAGTCTCCACCGCTGTATTTTCACACGTTATATACGAAGAAACCAGCTCAAGGATACTCGCTCAGCATGGAGCCAGACAACATCAACCCAGACAAACTGATGATTTCCAGATCATATCTTACGCTTGCAGAGAAGCCTCTGATTGTGCCTTACGCCTGCTGAGAGATGCAGAACTAGCCGTTATGTGCTTCCTGGAGAGGAAGTAGCACTGCGGGCAGGTTTTCACTCCTACTGTGGAGAATGAACAAAGATCTTCAACTGAAGATATATATAAAGAACCTTGCTCCCGTAGCAACTTGGCGACTAGAACTAAACTGTACACATCTCAATCTAGTTCGTCCATAGACCAAGGCAACCTTGGTCTCGGCTCAGGAAAATTCAAGTCATATCTCAACCTGAGCTAAGTTGCTTATGTGTGTAGAAACCTTATAGAGTTTTACTCTCATCGTATTCTACACACATAACTTAGGACAAGAGATCAGCTTGCTTATGATCTCTCTGTTCTATAAGCTTCATTTCTTCTACCCACTCTTATCAATAAGAGATTATTGTAGAAAAGAAAAATCCTGAAAAGGTGATAGGAGAAGTCCTGAAAATACTTGTAAGGAGGAGTCCTAATAATACTTGTAAGGAGAAGTCCTTCAAATACTTGTAAGGAGAAGTCCTTCGAATACTTGATAGGAGAAGTCCTTAGAATACTTGTTGGGAGAAGTCCCTGATAATACTTGTACTATTTGTTGAAATAGTGAAAATCTTGGTGTAGCCAAGGACTGGACGTAGCCCTATCGGTTTTGGGGTGAACCAGGATAAAAACTATGTGTGCTTTACTTTCATGCTTTACTGCTTCCTCGCTGCATTTTTGTTTTCATCCTCATGATTAAATTATATTAACGAACAAATATCTAACCTTCAATAATTGTCAAATATCTCTTGCATTCTCACTTATTCTATAGAGTATCTTGTAATGAAAATAAATGAACTCTAACGGATGATTAATAAACAAAAGTTCAGAAAAGAGATTTCAAAAATGGGTTACACAATTCAAACCCCCCCTTTCTTGTGTGTTTCTTACACCTTCAACCGCACCTCGTGACATTCATAATCCTCACAGGACTCGAAGATCATAGGGTCGCTTCGACTTATATCGCCTATTCCAATATATGATATTTTCTCTCTCTTAGGAAACTTACTATTCTTCAGTTTCTCTTGCCTTAGGAACTCAACTTGTCGGATCCTGGCGGCTAACTACGCCAAATCTCTTATGTGTTGAGTATCTATTTTCTTTCTAATCGAATAGTATAAACCGCCCGTGGCTAATTCGACCAGTTTGTGTTCAGGGACCTGCATGAAGCATTTCGACTTCATATGCCGGAATCTGCCTAAGTAATCGTCGACAGTTTCCGACGGTTCCCTTTTTATGCATGCTAGTTCTTTTAGACTAACTTTAGATTCCCCTCTAAAGTATTGGTCATAAAAAACGCGTTCTAACTGATTCCAACTCAGAATTAAATTTGGTGGCAGAGTTGTGAACCATGTAAAAGCATTCTTTGTCAAAGAACTAGGGAAGTACTCATTTTCAAGTACTCGTTGTTTACCAGGTCGCCGGCTTCGACCTGGTATCTGGCAATGTGTTCAATCACGGATTCTTTGACGTCCCTTGAGAATTTAGTGAACTTAGGGACTTTCCATCCCCTTGGGAGTTCTGTTTGCAGAACTTTTTCAGGAAAAGCTGAAACAAAATGTGGTCTATTAACGTAGCCCACATTGAACCAGTGTTGATTCAACAATTGCTCTACTATGTTGGCAACGTTATGTTGCCCCCCAAAATTCGATTAGCGTTTTGGTTTCTGTTAACCAAAACCAGGACTTCCTCGTTTCGACCGTCATCAATTTGGCGAACGGGTTTGTCTTGGGGAACCTGTTGGTTTGGTTGAATGTCGACCATTTGTGGCTGAATGTTCAACACTTGGGGTTGAACAGGTAGAGGTACTTGTTGACTAGTCTGTGCGACTTGTTCGACTATAGGGTCGGGTGGACCGAAAACATCCGCTATTCTACCCAATTGAGTAGTCAATTGTTGGTAGGAAACTGCAGTATCTCTAATCATGGGATTAAAGACCATACCAATTTGTTGAGTTAAAGTATTTACCAACTCATGGTTACTGTCGTTCATTTGTTTCCTAAGCACGTTTAGCGTGTTGTTAGTCAAGGAAAATGGTGATGCGTCGAAATTCGAATATGGGTATCCCATATTCCTCAACCCAACGGCTCCTGATCCAGGCGCCATGAACTGGTGCACTGGGGAACTCATCGAAGCGATGTTGTCAGAATAAACTGAGGGATAAGTTCCTATCCCTTGCATCAAGGACAACGACATCCCTTAAGGTTGATTGACCATGTTTTGGAGGTTTCTGGTGTCGTTCCAGAAACCCGGCTGAACAATGTCAACCACGGCCTGCGAAAGTGCAGGGCTCGAGGAATTCGGGATTGGCATTGGGACCGACACTTATGACAGTATTGGTCCTGCAGTGTATGAACATGATGTCTGCATGGAGTTCATGTCGCCTGGCATTATTACTTGTGGTTGTCCCAAATCCTGGCTAGTCAAAATTGTTTGGTTGGGTTTGAGGTGGTTGAGCATTTGTAACCGTCGTGTCCGAAACGGAAACAGCTTCCAAACATGGAGAAATTGAAGATGTATCTACACTATTACCATTGTTAATCTGCATTTCTTCACTAACATTAGGACCTGCATTAGATCCTGTCGTTTGGCTCGTTTTTGTATGGTTGGTCATACTACCACTCCGTAATCTCATACACTATTTGAATTCCACTGAATTCAGAACAATCTCTGAACTAGTAAAATTTTATTTTAAGACACAAAGATGATTTCAAAAAATGAAAACAACTCCCTCGTGGTCCCACTGGGTGTGAAGAAGGTCTTGTCCTTGGACTCTGGGTGAAGTTTTGATGACGAAAAACATACATTATAAAAAGAAGTAAAGAAGACTTAGAAGAACCAGCTCAATGGACTTCAAAGATTATCCAAAGGGTTCTAGATTTAGCTAAGTCTCCATATCTTGGTAAGTTATGATTTTAAGATTACTTTACTTATGAAGGCTCATAGACAATTGAATAATTGAGTATAACATGATTTCATGATTAAAATATGGTAGAAATACTCAATTAGGGCTTAAAGTTTAACAAACTAGAATTTGGACTTAAGTCTAATCGATTACACGCTTTGAGTAATCGATTACCGCACACAGGCAAGTAATTTATTACCTCAAAGCTTGTAATCGATTACATGTTTGAAATTTGAAATTCAAACTGGAATGACTAAATAGCGTAATCGATTACCCTATTTAATGTAATCGATTACCAGGTCAGCAAATGCGTCTTATCATGATCCAATGTATCCCAAAACATTTGGGAAGCCTTGTGATGGTGTGATTGCTTGTAATAATCCCCAAGTCTGAATGGGGGACTGGACGTAGCCTTCGATTGTTGAAGGTGAACCAGGATAAAATCCTTGTGTGGTTCTCTTATCTCTTATCTCTTATCTTTTACTTTCAGAAAGTTATAATTCCGCTGCATTTACAATTTTCAATTGTGATTCTGATCAAAATGAAAGTAATCTGATTTCAATAAGGCAAAAAACATGAGAACCTAATTCACCCCCCTCTTAGGTTGCTATCTGTACTTACACTAAGCGTGCCAATTTGTTTACGCTGGTTTTTGGTGACCAGGGTAAAACCACAAGAAAATCCAAATGTTTATGAAGAGGCTGGATTCTATCCTCTTTTCGGGTCCTAGGGAGAAGGAAACCTCCCGTGTTCGCGTGTGGAGTGTGTGAGATGGGTGGAGAGGAACCCGTCGAAAGTGGTTTGAGAAAAGAGGGTGCGTGTTTGGGAAACAGCTACGTGTTTGGGAAGGTGTTATAGGCAGAGAGAAGGGGTCATAGGCATGAAAGCAGGGAAACAAAGAAAAAAGAAAACTAAAATTGCATTAAACAAATAAAAAGGTTACAGGGAATGTAAAGGTCTGGTCGATCGACCACCACTCAGCCACTCATGTGTTTTCTCGTTCCTGTCGTGCTGCGTCACTTACAAATGGACTTATGGCTTGTAGGGGTGAGGATTTAACGCTACCGAGCATGTCATGATGAGGGAGAAAGACCCTGAAATCTGCCCCTGGTTCTCCTATTTATAGGCCAAGCCCTTCAACTGCTCAAGGTAGTTGCTTCTCCCGGTTCTTACACGTGTCCCTTGTCATTTTTCTTGTCTCCCACGTCTCTGACGTGCTTCAATTGTTCTGAACCCCCATCGGATAACTGCTCTGTAACTTCCGTCGAGTAACTGCTCCGTGCACGTCCAGGTTGGGACTGGGAACAAAGAAGTTTCAACACCTGTTTACGTTAAGTCCTGACTCTTCACTAGTTTCGATTTCAACCTATCATATTATCTTTATTTCAGTCGAACTTCACAAACCTTTTTGTTATCCTCAGTAAAACACTTCTCGTCTTTTTCGAAGTTCCCTTTTGGTGTAACTTTCGACTAGTCTGAGACTTGGAAAAAATTCCAGGCTAACAGGTGGGGAGGAGCTTGACTATGTGCAACACATTAATGGACGTTCTGGTGCTATGTTGTAGCAGCAGATGGAATTAGTTTCTATGGAAGCTGCTAAGGAGGGTTTAATGTGTGATGGTGCTCATCATCCGAAGGGAAACTCAATTGAAGGGGTTGGCGTGTGTGTTGATGGAGGAGACAAAGATGCATATAATGGAGAGGAGGGTTGGGTGTATAACGGGTTGGTGCATGTTGATGTGGAGGGTGGGTTGGATGAAGATATTTTTGAGAGTTTTGGTGGCGCGGCGCATATTGAGCAAGCCAAACCAAGGAAGTGACGACCCAAGAAAAAGGGGAAGGGGTGCAAGGGAGTTAATCATGACTTTTCGGCGTCTAGGACAAAGAGAGGGCGGCTGAAGGGGAGTAAATATGCCAAAGGTGTCGGTTGATAATAGTGGGTGGAGGTTTGAGCCTATTGAGGGGGAGTCCAGGGTCATGACCGGGTCTTACTGTGGTTTGTTGCCTTATTGGCGACTTGTGTACATACTTTTCATATATTTCATTAATATAGGTATATTTTCAAACAAAAAAAATCCAAACCTTAGCACAAGTTATCAAACTTTGGGATCTATATAATGCTATATCATAACCGTCTAAGGGGGAGATTTCTATCTAAGGTTCTTAATAAGAAAACATCATAAATTTAGATAAACATAAACTATTTGGCTTTAATTCAATCATATAACTTAAAGTGGTTTCATTATAAAAAATGAGGGAGATTGTTAAGTCTAAGTTAGATACCTAATAATCTCTTTATTTAGTTTTGATAATAGCATTCTTGAAGTTATAAGGATATCATGTGAGCAAGTACGTAACTATAGTGTTTTGAAATTTCAGGAACAATTCATTTTAAAGAACTAAGTGAATGAGGTCACTCAACTACATTTCATCTTACCTTCGAAGTTTGTGTCATCTTATAAATCAAGACGAAGGCTTCGTTTGACCTGTAAAGCATGGATCGTCTGACCAAAGAAGACTAATTCGTCTATGGTTTACATCATCTTAGCAAGTACACTGAAGATCTAGACCAAGTACACGTAAGAGACCGAGAGTGACATCTATCATAGGACCTTAAAAGTGACATTTGTGCTATCTACTTTTCATAAAACGATATAAGCATAAAGCAAGGACGACTAGGAAGCGTGCACAAAAATGAAAATTCAAGTACAAAGCTTTCTTGAAGATCACACTCTGTGTCACACTTTTGACAAAGATATAACCAAGTTTGCTGAACAAAGATTACTAGTACTATCATCGGTCAAAAACATTTAAGGCTCACGTAAAGAGCCATTTGAAGTCTACTGAAGAAGAGAAGCCCTAAACCTCAATTTCTCAACAGTCATATTTTCAACAGGAATTATATAAAAGGCACTTAAAGAAAGTTTGAAGACTAGTTCTTTCAGTTGAAAATTTGTACAAGATGATTGGTTTGCTTAAGTCTTTCAAATATTTCATTTGTAATTCTCTTAGTGTTCACTTCATCTTCTACACTTGGCTCATTCATAAGAGAACTAGAGCTTAAAGTTTTCTACTAAGACTAGCAAGAGAATGACTGTAACTCAGCTTTAAAAGATCTGTATCCTATTTCCGTTAGGCTATATCAACGACTACTTCTATAAGATCATAATTTTCTGCTTCTCCCATACATTCTTTCTCTCACATGCTCTCGATCTTCTTCTAAGCTTTCTCGATCTGCCCTAATCAATGACCACCGCATGATTCCTTGATTTCCTTCTTTCTCTCTCTGTTATTTTTGGTTAGTTTTTCCATTTTTTTTTTTGCATCTTGCTTTGTAGGGTATTTTTCTGATCATTACGATCATCTTTTTCTGCGATCTACAATCATGGATGCTCGATCGTGGGATTCTTCTGCCAAGATCAAATCCCAATCCCTTTCCCATAACAGAATGAGTTCTCAGGAAAATGTAAGCCCTTGTCTCTTTATTTTCTCAGCAGCCAAACACATCCAAAAAAGAAAGAAAGAAACCCTTGATTTTACCAATTTAGGAATTTCTCACAAACTCTTGTTGTTTTCTTGGAACAGTTGGACATGTTCATTTCGATCAGGTCAACCACGGATTTCATTTACGCTCACTACATGCTGAAAATGGAGGGAAGAAGGGGCATAGTGAACTCAGTGGTGATGTCACCGGGAAGATATAAAGATGAACTCTATATTCTTATTATTCTGCACTTCTATTCTAATTTATTCACGGTTACATGCTCTGTAGAAATGAAGAACATGGAAGATGAATTTGACTGCTTCTCTAGATCCACTAGATCTGCTTCACCAAATAAAGGTAAATGCATTATTTTTTTTGTTTTAGAATCAGAAAGGCACTTTGGAGCAATGATCTTTCTACACCAGTTCGAGGAAGTTCTGTCAGATACGTCCTTCAGTGAGAATCTCAGAGGTCATTGACTTGTGCTCCTTCATCTGAGTTACAGAGGCATCATGGCTGCAGTGGCTTGAGCTCAGAGGAACGTTAACAGGTGTTACTCCTCTGTTCATGAGTCTCAGCATTGAAAAGTTAAATAAAGGAAAGAAGAAAAGCACAAAGCTTGACACGAAGGCAGAGCTTCTGCCATGGAAGAAAAGAAAGAAGAAAAAGGAAACCATGGATAAAACTAGCTTTGATACCATGTTAAGAACCAAAATGGGTTCTAGAAAGGAAATGGAAAAAGACTTGAGAAATCGAAGATGCAAAGATGAACTCTATATTCTTATTATTCTGCACTTTTATTCTAATTTATTCACGGTTACAAGCTCTTTATTTATACAGAGAGAACGACGGATATTACGAGGTCAGCTATTACATTGGGAAACATAAGAAATAATAAATACAAGATAAGATCCTGGATATTCCGGGATTGCTATTACTGCTAGATAATTGGTGCTAGCACAGTACTGGTCAGACGTTACATCTGGCCGGACGATATAGCTTGGCAGACGATCCATTCCTTCAATATGCGGATGATACTTATCAGACGATATAGGACCAGACGATGTTTTCCTTTGTCAGTCAATACGGCAGACGATCCCAGACTATGTTGTGCTCAACTCTACGCATCTCCAACAGCAGACGATTCTTATCTCTAACAGAAACAACTACTTAATTCATAATCTAGTGAAGGATTAATCAATTTTAGAGAAAAGGAAGTTATCAAGAAAATATTTGAAATGCGTTAAAGCAAACATTACAGAAGAAAAATCAAATTGCATTGATAATATAATGTTTGGTTTAGCTCGATTACATACTTTGAACTCTCAGTTTGCTGCATATCTCGGTTGCTTGGATGTGTAGCAAGATAAGAGTGTTTTGAGTAATTTTTGCGAACCCTATTTCTGAAACTGGTGCCTTCTGTTTAAAGGCCAAATATCCAACTGCCCAAAATGGTCATGTAATTTGGACTTTACACGTGTCCTTAATCACCGTTTTTATCCTCCATGCATCTTGCCAATTTCAACCACTCTAAACCATCGGTCGAAATGAATTTTCCATTTTTCAAGATTAGTTGAGATAGGCCTTTCAGACCCGGCTAAGTTTGGATCTGGTTTTCGACCAAAAATGATCTATCCATTTCAGACGAACATGTTAGTCGAAATGACATGTCAAGGAGCATTCGACCAATAAAAGACTTGGTGAAAATTTTGGGCTAACAGATGCCCCCCAAAATATCATGCTTCGAGAAAATTTCTCTTTGAGAAGCATGATATTTTAATTATAAGGGTATTTTAATTATTCTGATTTAGTAAATAAAGATAAGATTAATTATCAATTTATTTATTCAAACGTTAAGGCTGACGGTTACTAGGGGCATGAACAGTTTCACTCTCCCATTATGCTCCTTATTAGAAATGATGGGTTAGTGGGTTCCCAAGAAATCTAGCCCACGTGACCCAAGAAAGCAATTTTTATGGAATAGAATTGGCTTCAGAAAACGTGCCAAACCTTCCATCAACTTCCATCACTTGAAAACCTCTCACATTTTCACCCTTTTCACTTATAAATAGAGGTTCCTTCTCCCTTTCTTCTTTTTACATTATCTTTCTCTAACTTCATCTTGTCCAAGTTCTATTGCAGAAGCAATTAAATTTCTCCATTCAAAAGTCCGTGTTTTGAAATTTCTATTTTCATGGCTTCCAACTTATCGACACGTTCTGCTGTCGTTCCCTTTGTTAGCGAAATGGAAGGCCCCATTGCTTCAGGCCACCGTCAGTATGTGCCGGAGGCACATCATGAAGCAGAGAAACTTGCAATATGGAAGTCGCAGGTACTCATTCCTTTATCTGTTGGGGATAATACCCATGCTTTCTTAGGTCCTTACTGTGATAGCCATCCTGAGGGCTATAGTTAATTTTTCCCCTACCCTCTTGATTCTGAAAAAATCTTGGCTTTTAGGGATGTCTATGATATATCTTTCTTGGAGGAACCTAGTAGAGTGTTTAGGTCTTCCCCCATGTCTAAGACTGAGAGGTATTTGAATTGGCTAGATACGGTAGAGCACAAAAAATCTAAACACTGGAAGAAATTAGGGATCTTCGACCTAATTTAACTATCTAGGTATAGCTTGAGTTACACCCCCCCTATTGTTAAGTTCCTTTTTCTTCTGGGAATGTTCGACTAATTCTTTCCATGTTCCGTTCGGGATGATTTCACCCACTTTGTTCGATATCATTGCTATTACGGGTCTTCGATTAACCGACACTATCTATAAAGCTGGTGAAACCCTTCCTTCGTCCCCGATCCAGCTTCCAAATCATATGTTCACCTTCAATCCCTTCATCTTACAATTTCATGGAACTTCCAACTAAGTTTCTGATTCCGAACATGTAGCTTTTCTTTAGCTGTGGCTTTCCGCCTTTGTTTTATGCACAAAATCCCTCCAACTTCCCAAAAACATACTTCCCTTGGCAAATCTTCTTCACGAGGGAGTTGATATCTGTTTGAGCAAGTTGCTTTTGGCCAATTTTTATCAATATTTAGGAGATGTCATTCTTCACCTCCAAAACCAAACAGAGAAAACCTTTTCTCCAGTAGGTCCTCTTTGGCTACTGCAACTATGGTTGAATTCTATATTCGAGCCAAAATTGCAAGTGGCTTACCCCAGGAACATCTAACCAACCATTGAAGGTCCTAGACTTAGTTTTCTCACCACTAAGTCTAAAAAGCAATCTGCCAAAGGCGACTTTAGGAAATTGTTTTCCTATTTTCTCGACCTGAAAGATCACAATGAGTCGACAGCCCCCTTTAGCAGTCGAAGGTGTGGTCCCGACTGGTTTGTTAAGCTATTTCCAAGCGAAACTATTGGGGCCCAAGTTGAGGGTTTGGCCATTTGGGTCGAATTCTTAACTCCTAACCTCATGCTTTCGGGGCTCGTAGAAGAAGAACGCTGTCTTTTTGGTTATCAGTTCCAACATGTCGCTCGATAATTTGGACTCATCCAATTAAGTCCTACTCCTATCTTCCACAAATACCATGCCATTTTCTTCTCCAACTCTGACATTGATCCTGAGCTCATTGTCAAAGCTCTTAGATATTACAATAGGCATGTTCCAACTTTAACCCCTTTCCATTTTGAGCCCTCTTCTTATTGCACTAAACTCTTCGACACGTGGTGGAGTCAATATTACTCCTCCATCAGTCTGACTATGGGTGAATGTATTGAAAGAATGACTGCAGCTTTCTCTCAACTGCAGACTAAAGAGCCCAAGAAAAAGGGCGGAGGTGTGCACATCAATGAAATAAGGCCATTTCAAAAACATTTTGAAGTAGTGTAGTAGTGTATTTACCTAGTCGAATTGATTATGTGATTGCACAGATGGCTAACACTTTAAGACGAAAATTTTTAAAAATGTTTCCAAAAATTCATTTCCCCCCACATGTGGACATATATTTGTATGTTTTAAAATTTCACGAACCAAAAATTCCTCCTTTTCCCAGTTGCAAAATGGCTATAGCTTTCCCAACTTCCATCCCAATTCTTGATTAGTTTATAGTTAATTTCATAGGAATGTATGCCAATGAATCAAAGCCGCCTCCCAAAAGAGTCACTTTGACTAAGTACAATTTATACACTTACCATGGCCTTATACAGGTCGATGAATGCTACGTCAAGTTTTTCGACCCCATTGTCCAAGGTAACTCCAAAATAGATTCTCAATTTCTTTTTAAATCTTGATTAGTGCTAACCTCTTCATACCAACAACTCAACCCTTGCCACCGAAGTCTAATATCGTTGAAGAAGACAAAAATGACGATGATGATGATAACAAATCGTCTAAGACTAAAGGCTCGAGCAAGGCTTCCCAGGTAAGATCCTTCAATTCTTTCGTTTGAGTTATCTTGTCTTCAAACTCAATCCTTTATCTTCATGACAGGGTCGAAAGGGAACTGCACCGAGAAAATCTTCTAACAATCCTAATAGGCTCAAGGAAAAAGAACACATACCAGTCTTTTCTTAGAGCAGTAAGGAAGATTCTGAAGAGACTGAGGTAAAATCTATATATAGTTTTGTTCAACTATATTTTCCACACTTGTTTACTTCCTTCATCTCAGTTTGAGCAGGAGTATGACAAAGAGGCACATGGTGATGCTCAAAATCAAGATGAGCCTGAGGTGAATTCACCGACCCATGATCAAGACGAACCTCCTATCGTCACGCCTGTCATAAATGCTTCTACTCAAGCCAAAATTACTCAGGGATCTCCTTCAAAAGAAGCCAGTCTAAGGAAGGGTTACATCCGGAGCTCTGTGAACTCAAAACCTGACAGGAAAATCCAACGCAGGTACGCCTTTTCCTTGTCATTTTATATATTATATCTTTATGTTGGAAAATTCATCATCTCTAAACCTTCGACTCAAACAAGGCACACCAATCTCCAAGACTGCTGTCGAAAGCTCGAGAGCTCAAGTAAATAACATCTCTTCGTCATCTTCCCATAGTTCTTCGAGCGACTCAGATTTTTTGAGTGGCTTCGATCTCCTAGAACTACCTACTTTTCTTAGAAATTTTCTTGAATAGCCTTCACCTTTAGCTTCTCAGCATCCTAGGTGTAAGATTGTTTATCGTTCAGCTTATGCTGATAGAACTCCTTTTCCTTCACAGGAAACATCCAATCCAAAGTCCAAAGAAGCGAATCCTGCCCCAAAAGTCGACAATTCTGAGATGCTAGTCACCACCAAGAGAACAACTCCTTCAACCGAAACGGTGAAGAATATCTCTACCACTCAAGGTTCTACCCTGACTCGCCTTTTGATTGAAGATATTAAAAAATTGGTTGAGAATCGAAGGCCAACAACCTCTTGAAATCAAAGTCAACATTCTGGATGGTGATGTTGAGCAAATTTTGGCAAGGCTAAGGCATTTAGCCTTCGAATGAGATATGCTTGAAGATCTCCAAAAGGAGCCTGCCACAGCGGTTGAAATCAAGAGCCTCATCTAGACATTGGTCAAAAAGGACCTCTCTGACAAACAACAGCGTGCTATCTTTGAGCTTCGATCATTCGTGAATGATGCTTTGGCCAGCTTCGATCAACTTGCCACCTGCCAACAAAGCCTAAATTCCAACAAGGCAGCTGAATAGTTTTCCAAGGGAAAAATTTCCCAAATCCAAAGCACAATCTTCGAAATTGAAAAGGTTGAAAAATGTTCGGCTGAAAAGAATTTGGTACTTGATCAAGAGCTTGAAAAAATAATGAAGGAAAAGCAGACGCTGTTGGACAAAACACCAAAACTAGTGCCAAGAAAGCTGACGTAGCTTCTCAAGCAGTGCCAGAGATCAAGGAAAGAATCAGACTTGCCAACATCATCACTGACGAAGAAAAGAAAGGGATTTTGTTTGAGGGAAGATCGAGAGATTGAAGAAACAGTTCGCCTGTGTTATGGCAAAACAATCTTTCTAAATTTTGTAGTCGAATTTGTGAAGAAGGTCTTGCTCATGACCGTGGATGAGGTTTTGATGACGACAAACTCATCGACCAAAAGAAGAAAAGAAGACTTAGAGGAAACAGTGCAACATGGTTCAACATTTTCCTAAGTCTTACTTAGTTAGGTGAGTTATGCTTCTAAAGGCTTCTCTAGTATAATGGCTCTTTAAAACATTAAAGCTAATTGAGTTTAACCTTTTTATAAATTAAAAGAGGTAGAAAAACTCAAGCCGTTCTTAAAGGTTTCATTTTCTGGAAATTGGACTTGAGTGTAATCGATTACACCCTTAAGGTAATCGATTACACATAGGCAAGTAATTGATTACAGCTTTCTTGTAATCGATTACACGTTTGAATTTGAAATTCAAACAGCAATAGTCACATAGCGTAATTGATTACCTAGGTACTGTAATCGATTACATGCTCGACAAGTTGCATCTTTTCATGAACCATTGTGTCTCAAAACGTTTAGGAAGGGTTGTGTTGGTTCATGAATGATCCCTTATGCCTACAAATAGTCCATTTGAGTCCATAATCGAAATACACATGAGAGATACTTAATCATACACAAATTAGGCTTAAAACCTCCTACATTCTTGCCTCATAAGAACAAAGCTTTCAATGCATTTAAAATGCAAGGCTTGTTCAAAATGAAAATGCTTTGAAGATCTCTTTTATTAGAAGTGATCATGGTGGAGAGTTTCAAAACCATCAATTTCAGGAATTATGTGATGAAAATTGAATATCACATAACTTCTCTGCACCAAGAACACCACAACAAAATGGTGTTGTGGAAAGGAAGAACAGGTCACTTGAAGAACTAGCAAGGACTATGCTGAGTGAATCCAACCTTCCAAAATACTTTTGGGTTGATGCTGTAAGTACTGCTTGCTATGTATCCAACAAAGTACTCATTAGAACTACTTTGATGAAAACTCCCTATGAACTATACCAAGGGAGGAAACCAAACATTGCTCATTTGCATGCCTTTGGATCAAAATGCTTTGTCTTGAACACTGTTAATAAAAACCTTGGTAAGTTTGATGAAAAATCTGATGAAGGTATATTCCTTGGCTATTCTCTGACAAGCAAAGCATATAGAGTCTTCAACAAGAAAAATCTAACTATTGAAGAGTCTATACATGTATTTTTTGATGAGTCTATCTCTTCAAAAGAAGATACAGTTATTCTTCCTGATAATGATGAGGAAGATAACATAATCAAGGAAGATTCTCACAAGAAAATGGAGTAGGATTCAGAACAATAAGAGCATATTGAAGATACCACTTATGAGTTGCCAAAAGAATGGAGAACCCACAGGGATCATCCTATTGACAACATCATTGGCGACATATCAAGAGGGGTTTCTACAAGGCTGCGCTTAAATGATTCAGTATTGAACATGGCATTTGTCTCTCAAGCAGAACCCTCAAAAGTTAATGATTCTCTTGAAGATGAGTATTGGATTGTAGCAATGCAAGAAGAATTGAACCAATTTGAAAGAAATCAAGTATGGGAATTGGTTCCTAAGCCCACTGACAAGCATATCATTGGAACAAAATGGGTATTCATAAATAAGTTAGATGAAAATGGTATAATTGTCAGAAACAAGGCAAGGCTGGTTGCACAAGGATACAATCAAGAAGAAGGTATTGATTTTAACGAAACCTTTGCACCAGTTGCAAGGTTGGAAGCCATAAGACTTCTATTGGCTTATGCTTGCTCTTTAAACTTTCCATTATATCAAATGGATGTTAAAAGCGCTTTCCTGAACGGATATATTCAAGAAGAAGTATATGTGAAGTCATAGTCAAATCCGCAAGTGCACGGTTGATTATCGAAGTAATATAAAAGATATCGAACCCAAGGGATAGCTGTCCTATTATTAATTTATTTAGAACTTGTGCAAAAAATTAAAATATTGATTTTTGGTTTGTTTAGAACAAAGACTTGAAATAAGCATAAATAAATAGATAAAAAGATGATGATGGAAATTAAGCACTTGGGTTGAATTACATAACTTATAAAATATGCTAGAAACCTTCTACTTTATTTCTGAATTTTAAAACAAGAGTTCATGATGCTTTAGCCTATGGTTTCTACAAGTTAATTCCTTACACTTATAGACCTTTCTTTCTAATTACTAAAGTCAATTCCTTGCAATTTAGTTAATTAAAGAAGAAGATGAAGATGGATTTCAGGCCAACATAAAGCAAAGTCTATCCTAATTCCTTAGTGATATATCGTATTGCTTCTTTTAAATCCTATTTCCCTTACTAATTACCAATTTCCATTGACATAAGAAGTATGCATAAACTCTTGTGTACATCAAGATGAAATGAAGAACAAGGAAATAAAACATGAACTTGTAGTATTATTTAGAAACAAGAAGAAGAAAACTAAAACATAAAATATAAGCTCAAACAACCCAAGATCTTAAAAAGAAATTAGCCTAGCATGGCTAATAAAAACATTGAATTACCCTGGACTAGGAGCTCAAGAATGGCTTCCCACAATTCTCAGGAACAATGCTCTTAAGGGAGAAAGAAGAATACCTGTTGTATTCTGAAGTGAAGGTGTCCTTTTTACAATGGAAAAACACTCCAACGCTTGAGCGTTGGGTGCTATTAAATTAAGACGTTGCAAACAGAGGCCTAGCGCATGAGCGCTGGCTTCTAATGCTTGAGCGTTGGGCAGTACTGCGGACTTGGATCCTAGTCAGAGTGCCAACGCTAGAGCGTTGGCTCGTCTGCTGCTTGCACTTCTTACTGTTTTTCTCTTCTTCAAGTTAGTGGATCTTCAATGCCTTCAATGGCCTCCACTATACCTCCTCTTAACTTCTGAAACAGCCTCTCCACCACCATTAAGCCTTCAATCATCATTTTACATGTGCCAAATTAGAGGTGATGCTTCATATTCTTGCTTTTCTCATTTCATCCTCTTTTTGTTACCACTTCATTTCTGGCCCTTTATTCTCCTGAAACTCCAATTTCAGCCCCCAACTCTTTAGCTTTTGTACTTTGACCCTCCTTTCCTGAAACTTTATAATTTGGTCCCTGGACAAAAATGACTAATTCTACTAGCTTTTCTAAAATATAAAAATATCTATAAAAATTCCTAAAAAATATAAAATAAAGTTTGAAAAACAAATAAAAGCTAATCTATATGCAAAATGCAAAATAAATAGAAAATCTAAATAAAAACAATAAAAAACCTATATGAGACTCAAAAATATCAAAATAAAAAGACTAAAAAGACCCTAAAATTATCATACAAAATCCAGTCATCATGAAGCAACCACAAGGATTTGAAGATCCTAAGTACCCTTCACATGTCTTCAAGTTGAAGAAAGCACTTTATGGTCTTAAGTAAGCCCCTCGAGCATGGTATGACAGGTTGAGCTCATTCCTTTGTAAAAAGGGATTTCAAAAGGGTAAGGTTGATACAACCCTGTTCATCAAGAAAACCAAAGGTAATACGTTATTAGTTCAAATTTATGTAGATGACATTATTTTTGGTTCCACTGACAAATCTCTGTGCAAGGATTTCTCTAACATGATGCAAGAAGAATTTGAGATGTCTATGATGGGACAGCTAAACTTCTGGGATTGCAAATTAAGCAATCTCAAGATGGAATATTCATTAATCAATCCAAGTTTTGCAAGGAGCTCTTAAAGAAATATGATTTGGATGACTGCAAGGCCATAGCCACACCTATGGGGTCAAATACTTATCTAGATCAAGATAAGTCCGGCATTCCAGTAGATATTACCAAATACAGAGGTATGATCGGATCTCTTCTTTATTTAACAGCAAGTAGACCTGATATTATGTTCAGTGTGTGTCTATGTGCTAGATATCAAGCATCTCCTAGGGAATCCCATTTGAGTTCAGTGAAAAGGATTTTCAAATATCTGAAAGGAACTTCAAATGTTGGTCTGTGGTATCCCAAAGGGAGTGTTTGTGATTTGATTGGATATTCTGATTCAGATTTTTCTGGATGCAAAACTAAAAGAAAGAGCACAAGTGGTACTTGTCACTTGTTGGGAAATGCTCTTGTTTCTTGGTCCTGTAAGAAACAAGCTTGTGTTGCTCTAAGTACTGCAGAAGCAAAGTACATCGCTGCAGGAAGTTGTTGTGCACAAACTTTATGGCTCAAACTACAACTCAAGGATTATGGCTTAGAGCTGGGCTGCATCCCAATCAAATGTGACAATACAAGTGCCATCAATCTCACAAAAAACCCCATCATGCATTCTAGAACGAAGCATATTGACATAAGGCATCACTTTCTTCGAGATCATGTCATGAGAAAGGATATAGAGATTTCATTCATAGATACACATAATCAATTAGTTGATATATTTACTAAGCCTCTTCCTAAAGACCCCTTCTTTAAAATTAGAAGAGAATTAGGCATTTCAGACGAAATTAATGTCTGATTATGTGATTATGTGCCTTACATGCTTGTTTGTGTGATTATATGCTTTTAGTGTGATTTTCTATTTTCAGTAATCGATTAAATCCGTCTAGTAATCGATTATATAGGAATACACAGTCTAAGAACTTGAAAAATGTCTCAAGTAATCGATTACACATATCCTGTAATCGATTAACATAAGTATTATGGTCCTCGTGCCTTTTCAGAAACCTTTGGTAATTGATTACCACTCTTGCAGTAATCGATTACAAAAATGACACAGTCTCAAAATTCGAACAGAAATCTATTTCCCTCCATTTATTTGAAATTCAAATTTTCTTAAAAAAATAAAGTAATCGATTACATAACTGCTGTAATCGATTATATACACGAGTTTCTATAAATGCTTGTTTTCATTCTTTCGTTCATTCTATTAGACACACAAGGATCTTATCCTGACCTTTTAATCAACTTAAAATCCTTTGTATTCTTCCTCGGTCCTTTTCCAGCAATGGCTTCTGACTCTCGCCCCTCCAATGTCTCTTCTCCTGCAAATCCACTTCGAAGGGAATCATTTCATGATTCCTATGTGAATCATCACAATCGCATAGACATCCAGACTAATGCTGCATATGCTGCGCTGTCTCCTTTTTATGTGATTCCTTCGAACTGCTCTCAAGAAACTAAAGTTATCCTTGAACGCATGGATATCTTGGCCCTCCGTCTTTCACAAAGATTGAGTCATCTGGAGGACACTGACCTTTCTGAGATGTCTGAGGATTCTGCCAATGAATAAACTCAAAAACCTCTCTCTAGTATAGGACCATATCTACTATAATAGATTTTCTATTTTTCTTATAATATAAGGCTTCAGAACTACGTCATATGTTTGTCATCTGTTTCTGTGTCATATGTAATTGTTTATAACTATTCAATATATATATATATATATATATATATATATATATAGTTGTGTTGTTTGTGTTTGTCATGATATTACTTGTTTACCCCCACTCCCTACGCTTTACATGTATATATTCCTTGTTAGCCTGTATGTATATTACGGTCTTTTCTTCTTTTTGATGAAGTCAAAAGGGGGAGAAAGGATTTGTGCTCTTTAAAGATCATATGCAGGAAATGGTACACGTGAAACAGAAAGGGGGAGTGGCATCCAGTTGCATCCGACAGGGGGAGTTCTAACAAAGAAAACAATGCTGATCTTCAAAGTTCAAAGTATGTGTTTGCCATCATCAAAAAGGAGGAGATTGTGAAGAAGGTCTTGCTCCTGACCCTGGCTGAGGTTTTGATGACGACAAACTCATCGACACAAAGAAGAAAAGAAGATTTAGAGGAAACAGTGCAACATGGTTCAACATTTTCCTAAGTCTTACTTAGTTAGGTGAGTTATGCTTCTAAAGGATTCTCTAGTATAAAGGCTCTTTAAAACATTAAAGCTAATTGAGTTTAACCTTTTCATAAATTAAAAGAGGTAGGAAAACTCAAGCCGTTCTTAAAGGTTTCATTTTCTGGAAATTGGACTTGAGTGTAATCGATTACACCCTTAAGGTAATCGATTACACATAGGCAAGTAATCGATTACAGCTTGCTTGTAATCGATTACACGTTTGAATTTGAAATTCAAACAGCAACGGTCACATAACATAATCGATTACCTAAGTACTGTAATCGATTACATGCTCGACAAGTTACATCTTTTCATGAACCATTGTGTCTCAAAACGTTTGGGAAGGGTTGTGTTGGTTCATGAATGATCCCTTATGCCTATAAATAGTCCATTTGAGTCCAGAATCGAAATACACATGAGAGATACTGAATCATACACGAATTAGGCTTAAAACCTTCTTGAATTGCTCTTTCATGTTCATTTAGCCTTTGCTCTACAACTTTCAAAGAGCCTAGATTCTGAGTTCATATTCTTCATTGTTTAAAGAACACTCTTGTTGTTCATATATTGAAGAACTCAGAATTGAAAGAGCCTTCTTATGCTAAGAGCCTTAAAGCATAACTCTCATGATCAATCCACTTGTGTATTAAAGGATTGATTCAGCCAGCTGTAAACTCTTCTTCATCTTCATTCTGGTTGAGTGAATATTCACTGTAGGGTTCGGTGAAGGTTGATTATTCTGAAAGTGGTTTGCTTTTAGGGACTGAAAGTGGTTTGCTTTCAGGGGTTGCTGATAGAAATTCTTAAGGTACTTGGTGTAAGCACTTGTAAGAGATTTTTATCAATAGTGGAAAAATCCTCAAGGGGTTTCTTGAGGGACTGGACGTAGCCTTCGGTGGATTGAAGGTGAACTAGGATAAATTTTGTGTCTGCATTCTCCTAACCTTCATCTTTACTTTCAAGCAACGTCTATTTCCGCAGCACTCGATTGTGATCATCTTTATCTTGAAAGTTAGAAGGTGTGTTAAGGCGAAAACCGGGTAAACCTGATTCACCCCCCTCTCTCAGGTTGCTATCTATACTAACAAAATTTTCATTTTGAAATAGCCTTGTTAACAACGTTTTTTTTGTAATGACAATCTTATTTTATCCGACTTTTCATTTTCGCCCAAATTTGTGGCTATTACGTTATCTTGATTTCATGAAGCAAAGGCCTATATTTTTTCAGGTATTTACCGTATACATTTAAAGTTCTGGTATCTGCACCGATTTCTTTGATTGGATACGCGTTACCTGAAAAAAA
Source organism: Acmispon strigosus (assembly GCA_030819835.1). Taxonomy (NCBI): domain Eukaryota; kingdom Viridiplantae; phylum Streptophyta; class Magnoliopsida; order Fabales; family Fabaceae; genus Acmispon; species Acmispon strigosus. Next base: position 31,054,519 of record JAUAMA010000003.1, on the reverse strand, counting down.
AACTTTTTAATCTTAAAAGGTCCTTCCAAACTTGGGGACCATTTACCATAGGTTCGATCTTTTTTATCCATAAGTAAAATGACTTTCCATACCAAGTCATCAACACTAAAATATTTCAACCTATCCTTCTTTTTATAAGCCTTAGTCACCTTTTCCATTTGACGTATAATAGCTTCTACAGCTGAAAGCCTTTCTTTGTCTAAATCGACCAACTCGTCCAACATCATCTCCCAATAATGGTCGACGTGGATTTCCATTTTCCTTTGCACACGGGCTAGTTGTAAATAAATCTCAGCTGGAAGCATTGCTTCATTCTCGTAAGTTAGTCGAAAAGGCATTGTTCCCGTGGCCTCTCTAGGGGAAGTCCGGTAAGCCCATAAAATTTGGTCCAAAGTCTTATGCCAACTCTTTAGTTTTTGATCCACGTGTTTTTTAGTTAAATCAATAATAATTTTTTTAGCAGCCTCGACTTGACCATTTACTTGGGCATAGTACGGACTTGAAGTTAGTATCTTAATTACGAACTCATTGGCAAATCCAACTACTTTTTGACCAATAAACACTGACCCATGATCAGTTGTCAAGGTTTCAGGAATCCCATAGCGCAAGACAATGTGCTTTTGGATGAATTCAATCACACTATTTTGAGTTATCATCTTGAGAGGAATTGCTTCGACCCATTTCGTGAAGTAATCAATAGGCACAAGAATATACTTGTGACTTTTAGAAAAATAAGGTTTGATTTCATCAATTAAATCAAGAGCCCACCCCCGAAAGGACCAAGGTCTGACAATCGAATGCAATTCACTCGCTGGGACGTGTTGAATCCCTGCATGTTTCTAACAAGGCTGGCATGACTTAGCTTACTCGATGCAGTCCTTCAAAATAGTCGGCCAATACATACCTAGTCGAAACAATAACCGCTTCATCTTATGGCCAACTTGATTAGCACCACATGCTCCACCATGAACTTGTGAAACTGCAATCAGAGCTTCATCTTCATTGAGACACCTCAACATAGTTCCATCTGCATTCTTTTTAAGTAACTCATTGCCCATAATCACATAACTCAACGCCCTATATCTTATCTTTCGGGTCTACAAGCAGATTAGGATTTTGCAAGTAATCAACTATGAGTTTCCTCCAATCATTAGAAAGTAAATTATCAATCATTAATACCTCGAACTCTTGGTCTGGAACCAATTTTGCTTTGATTTTTATCAACTCTTTCAATTTCTTCCTCGAAACTTTGTAACCAGATGCAATTTAGGCCAATTCATTGGCCTATTTATCTTAAACTCTTGGCACATGTTGTATTTTGACCTCGTCGAAATTTTCCAGTAAATTAGAATCCTTTACGAAGTACTTCATTAGATTTTCGCTTATGCACTTGTACTCTTTGGTCAACTGTTTAACTACCAACTCATAATCACCTTTGATTTCAACTGTTTTTGCTCCCAAAACGAGTAGCATTTCTAAGCCAGCGATTAAAGTCTCATACTCGGTTTCATTATTCGAGAAAACTCCTTGAATTCTAAACTTAAACTTTGTAGGAATATTTTGAGGGGATATAATTAAAATCCTTATTCCCATTCCTTTTTGGTGTTTCGACCCATCAAAGAAGAGTGTTAGAGAAGTGTACCGTTTGCTGTATCGTCTGATACAACATTCTGCCATTTGATCATATCGTCTGAGTAGGATCATCTACATAAGGAAGCATCGCTTGATCAGCTACAACATCTGCCCAGAAGTATCGTCTGGTCTGCACTGTGTCAGCTGTAGCCAGATATCTTGTCATACTAGCAATCTCAGAATATCTGGGATCTTACCTTGTATTTATTATTGTTTATGATTCCTAATGTAATAGTTGCAATTGTTGACCTCGGAATATCCGTTGTTATCTCTGTATAAATACAGATCTTGTAACCTTTAATAAATGAGGAATTGAAGTTGCAGAATAAATAAATAATAAGAACCTACACAAAGTTCATCCTATGCATCTTCGATTTCTTAAATTCTTCAAGAACCAACTTTGGTTCTTAACAAAGAGTTACCAAGGCTTGAGCCTAATAAGCATTCTTTGCATTACGAATAAAGAATGCTCGTCTATAAAATCGGCCAAGAATTGGCCTTTCATCGATTTCAAAGGTGCATACCTTAAAGAATACTCAGATAAAGCCAATGCCCATTTACCGATTCGGCTATGTAATATAGGCTTCGACAACATGTGCTTAATAACATCAAAATGAGAGAAGACGAAAACGTCGACGGGCTTTATATAATATTTTAATTTGATACATGAAAACTATAAACATAGGCACAAGCTCTCCATTAAGACATACCTAGTCTCTGCATCATTCAAAATCCTACTAAGGTAGAGAATTTCCCTTTCAACGCCATTTTCATCCTCTTGAGCCAGCATGCTCCCTATCGTTTTGTCTGATGCAGAAATATAAAGTTTCATGGGTTTTCTACTTATAGGTGGAACCATTACAGGTGGGTTAGCCAAGTAACTCTTGATATCAACGAAATCTCTTGATGCTCAGTTTCCCATCAAAACTCTTCCTCCGTTTTTAGTCGAAGAAGTGGCAAAAAGATCTTCACTCTTCCACTTAGATTCAAAATGAACGTTCTTAAAAAATTGATCTTTCCGGGCAGTGACTGCAATTGCTTTTTCATTGAAGGAGGCTATGTGTTCAAGATTGTTGTGGCCTTGTTCTTATTGATTTCAATCCCCTTTTTGTGGACCACAAAACCAAGGAAATCCCCTACAATTACACCAAACTTGCTCTTATTCATTTTAAGACCAAACTTGCTCATCCTTTCGAATGATTATCAAAGGTGGTTTAAGTGATCATATCTTGATGCAAATTTAACTACTATGTCATCGATATAAACCTTCATGAATTGACCAATTAAATTATGGAAAATAGTATTCATTGCCTTTTGGTAAGTAGCTCTAGATTTTTTCAAACCAAAAGGCATTATAACCCACTCATACGTTCCCAATGCACTAGGGCATCAAAAAGCAGTTTTGGGAACATCATCTTCAGCAATTAAGATTTGGTTGTAACCAGAATACCCATCCAAAAGACTACGGTATTCATTGCTAGCTGCTGAATCGACTAGCACATCAGAAATAGGCATTGGATACTTATCTTTTGGAGCGGCAGCATTTAAATCCCTAAAGTCGATGCACACTCGAAGAGTGCCATTATTTTTAATCACAGGGACTATATTTGCAAGCCAGTCCACGTACCTTGCAGTTCAGATAAATTTTCTCCTTAAGAGTCTTTCAATTCCCTCTTTAATTCTCGACACGACTTCGAGGGCAAATCTCCTTAGAGTTTGTTTTATTGGCCTTTTATCAGGCCCGACTGGCAACCTCAACTCCACTAGGTCTCGACTCAGGCCTGGAATTTTGTTGTAATCCCAAGCGAAGAAATCCTTATATTCATGAAGAAGTTTGATCATCTACTCCTTTAATTCTACGTCGATCAACAAACTGATATAAGTAGGCATTTTCTTCAACTCGTCACCCAAGTTGATTTCCTCCAAGGGGTCTTGAGCCTCCATCTTTTTGACCGAGTTGAAGACAAGTTTCTCGAAACCTAGAGGGACCATCATCATAAATGCAGTCGAGCTTCGTCTCTTCAGCTGGCCGCCCTTGAACTTTTCCCTCATCCAGCTGTCTTTTTATGGGGTCGAAAGGTTCGACCTGAGTGGCCATCTTCACATCTTTGGCCCCTCGGGCCACTCCAACCATTTGGGATAGTTGGCTTTCTTCGGCTTCATGAACCGTTGGAAGAACACCTTCGCCCTCATGGGTCATTTCTCTTAGCATATTTTCGGCCTCTAAGGCCGCTTTAAATTTTGTTTTCGGCTATGTAAGCCGAAATACAAGCCAAGCTCGACTTAGACACCATCCACCACATGCCACTCTCCCGTGGCATTCCCATCATAAATAGTATTTATGAGGCCAAACTCACGCCTCTGATGGAAACCGTAATCAGGATCGAGCCTAACTGAATAAATTGCAGGCTCTTCCTTCAAATCACTCGCTATATCGTTGTAAGGGGAAATGGTGGAAAAACTTTTTTCAAAGTAGCTTTGGTCACACTCCGCCAAAAATTAGATTTGGTCGGCATCTACATTTTCGAGCACTCCATCCTCCCTCCAAATGGATAACTTTTGGTGGAGGGTCGAGGGGAATGCTCCAACTCTGTGAATCCACTCCCTTCCCAGAAGCAAGTTATAATTTGCTTTCGCCGGCACAACCACAAATCAAGTGGTTATTGTCACTGTTCCTACAGTGATTTCGAGGGGAATCACTCCTAGGGACTTGTTTGTTTTTCCTTGGTAGTCAAATAGAACCATGTTATGAGGCTGAAGGTCAGCTTGAGTTTTTCCAATCTTCTTCATAAAAAATCTTGGCATAAGGTTTATAGCTTCCCCACTATCGACTAAGACCTTGTTAACACTCTTACCTTCAACACGGCCCGACCCAAAAAAGGCTTAAGGTGCTTCTTCATCTCAGCATCTGGTTTTCTGAAAATGGCATTCTGCTCGTCGACTCCCCCCTTAGTCATTATGTAGTAACATAGGGGGTTTTCGTTGTCCTCCTCTTCAACATAGTATTCATCTTCATCTGTTAGAGAAATACAGTATCGTCTGATACCCATCGTCTGTATCGTTAGATACTATCTGTTAGCCTTGATAGCAACCTGAGAGGGGGGTGAATCAGGTTTACTCGATTTTCGCCTTGATACATTCTTACTTTCAAGTTGAATATAAATACAAAGGACTGCAGCGGAAATAACCGTTGCTTGAAAGTAAAGATGAAGGGTAGAAGAATGCACACACATAATTTTATCCTAGTTCACCTTCTATCCACCGAAGGCTGCGTCCAGTCCCTCAAGAAAACCCCTTGAGGATTTTTCCACTATTGATAAAAATCTCTTACAAGTCCTTACACCAAGTACCTTAAGAATTTCTATCAACCACCTGTGAAAGTACACCACTTTCAACAGCCCCTGAAAGCACACCACTTTCAGTCCCTGAAAGTACACCACTTTCAGACCCTGAAGGCACACCACCTTCAGTCCCTGAAGGCTAAACCACCTTAAGTCCACACCCTGAAAGCACACCACTTTCAGTACAAAAACCCTTCATCGAACCCTACGGTGAACTTTGAATCAAACCCGATTCAAAGGACCTTTTCCACAATCACCGAACTCTACAACGGACTTTGAATCAAACCCGATTCAAAGAACCTTTTCCACAACCATCAAACACCACGATGGACCCTTTTACAACCACCGAAAACCACGGTGAATGAATCAAACCGATTCAAGAGATGAAGAAGAAGATGCCTTTACAATGGCTGATTCAATCCTTTAGACAAGATGGATTGATCTTAGTTTGTATGCTCCAGGAAATTACAATGAAGGCTCTCTTATTCTGAGTTTCTCAAAAGATGAACAGCATGTGTGTTCTTATGAAAATGAGAGAACATAAACTCAGAATGATGACTTTAATGAATATGAAAGTTATGGACCAAGTCATTGATGTTTCTGAGCGTCTATGGACTTTATATAGGCACTAGAGGTCGTCCATGAACAAACACAACCTTTCCCAAACGTTTTGAGACACAATGGTTCATGAAATAACACATTTGTCGACCTGGTAATCAATTACACTAGCCGTTGCAGTTTGAATTCAAAATTCAAACTGTGTAATCGATTACACACAACCTGTAATTGATTACAGATAGTCCAAAACTCAGTTTTAACCATCTCAAGCCCTAATTGAGTGTTCTTACCAAGTTTTACTTGTGAGAACATATCGTACTCAATTAGTTGATCTTTTATGAGCCTTCAAATGTAATTAAACCTTAATAAAGCATAGCACACTAAGTTGACAAGACTTACTTAAAGCAATAAACTTCATGTTTGATCTTGACGTTATGAGCCTGGTTCTTGAAGTCTTTCCTTTCTTTTATGAAGTCTTCTTTAAGTCTTTCTTCTTTTTGTTCCTTTCTTTCTTGAAGTCTTCTTGAAGTCTTCCTTTTCTTTTCTGAAGTCTTTCTTCTTTTTGTGATGTGTTTGTCTTCATCAAAACCTCAACCGAGTCCAAGGACGAGACCTTCTTCACAATCTCCCCTTTTTTGATGATGACAAACATCATGCTTGAACATTGATAGATCAATAGAATTTCTCTCTTGTCTTGTATCCCCCCCTTGGTTTTGCAATTATATCTCCCCCTTTGTTTTGCAAATGAAGCACAGTATCCTGAAAAATGATCAAGCATACAAAAGACTTTTCTCCCCCTTTTGACATCCTCAAAAAGAAGAAAAAACCATACAGAATTTTCCAGGATAATCGAAATAAAGAGAAGCATAATATATATCAGAACTATTCTCCCCCTTTTTGTTCCACTTGTAGCTTTCCTTGTAAATAAGCTTTACAAAGCACAGGACCCTTTCTCCCCCTTTTGACTTCATCAAAAAGAAGATGAGTCCAAGCATACTCCATACATGCTAACAAGTAGTATAGACATTTAAATCGTAGGGAGTGGGGGTAAGCAAGATAGAATTTTGTAACTTATGCATCATACGCAATTAAAGCATAACCAGATAAGTTCAGAATACATAATTAATCATGCAAGAAGAAATCAAACCATCCAAAAGATATGTCTAAACTATTACATCCCAAAATATAAATAGTCTGAATAAAAATAAAAATAGTCTAGAGGTCTTCAGACTCATCGGAGAAATGGAGAGGAGAACGAGTCATCTGATCTACACGAAGGCTTAGACAGTCCATATCTGCACGCAAAGTAGTGTACATGGACTCTGATGACAGGATATTATATGATGTTTTTAGGTTATTTTTAGTCTTTTTATTTTATTATTTTTGAGTCACATATAGGATTCTTATTATTTTTATGTAGATTTTATATTTATTTTGCATTTTTCATATAGATTAGATTTTATTTGTTTTTCTAACTTTATTTTATATTTTTATGAATTTTTATAGCTATTTTATATTTTTAGGAAAAGCTTGTATAGTTATCATTTTTGTCCAGGGACCGATTTGTAAAGTTTAAGGAAATCAAGGATCAAAGTGTAAAGGTTCAAGAGAGGGGGATGAAAAGTGAAGTTTGAAGGAGTCAAAGGGCCAGAATTGAAGTTCTAACAAAGAGAGGACTTGAAGTGAAATTGAAGAATGTGAAGCAACTCTCTTTGATTTGAGCACATGTAAAATAAGGTTTGAAGGATTAATGGTGGAAGGAAGGAGTTTCAGAACTTTTTAGGGGCTGAATGAGCCTAATTAAGTCAATCAATTCCACCATTGAAGAAGAAAGGAATCCAAGAAGAAGCTGCCAGTGTTCGTGCCAGCGCTGCAGCGTTGGAAGTCCCAACGCTCAAGCGCTAGACCTCTGACTAGGATGTGAGTCAGAGGTTGCACCCAGCGCTGCAGCGTTGGAAGCCAGCGCTCAAGTGCTGGGCCTATTTCTGCACGTTGGTTTTTAATGCATCCCAATGCCCAAGCGTTGCGAATGCCAGCGCTCAAGCGCTGGAGGTCTGGTTTTTGCTATAAATAGGGAGCTTTTCTTCACTTGTAAGACACACCTATTCAGAATACAACAAGTGTTCTTCTTTCCTCCTTAAAGATCATTGTTCCTAGGAATTGTGGGAAGCCATACTTGAGCTCCTATCCAGGGTAATTCGATGACTCTTTTAGCCATGCTTGGCTAATTCTTTTTAAGTTTCTTGGGTTGTAGTAGTTTATAATTTATGTTTTAGTATTGTTTCTACCTTTCTGAATAATATTTCCAGTTCTTGTTTTAATTCCTTGTTCTTAATTTAATCTTGATGATCACAAGTGTTCTTGCTTATTGCTTATACAAATGAGAATTGGTAAGTAGTATTGGAAATAAGAATTAAAAAAGGCTATAAGTATATATCGCTAAGAAATTAGGATAGACGTAGCTTTATGTTGGCCTGAACTTCATCTTCATCTTCTTCTTTAGTTAACTAAATTGCAAGAAATTGAGTTTTGTAATTAGAAAGAAAGTTCTACAATGTGTAAGAGATTAACTTGTAGATATACTAGGCTATAGCATCATGAACTTGGACATAAAATTCAGAAATTAAGTAGGAACTTGCTAGCATATTTTATATTCTATGTTATTCAACCCTAGAACTTAATTCTCATCATCTTTATCTATTATCATTTTATGCTATTTTTTGCTTGTTCTAAAACCAACATCAAATATACATCTTTTAATTTTTCTGCTCAAGTACTAGATAATATAGTAATAAGACACCTATCCCTTGGGTTCGATCTTTTTATTACACGATAATCAACCGTGCACTTGCGGTGTGGCTATTAAGTTTTTGGCGCCGTTGCCGGGGATAGGTTCTATTCTTGTTATTATTTTGTTTAGTGCGTTTTATATAAAAAAAATAAAAAAATATTTCTGCCTAACAGTTTGTTGCCATGTGGAAAGAAGATCCTTTAGAGACTATAATCTCTAAGAGGTTGGATTTTGAAGATATTGAAAGCAATGACGAACAGGTCATTGAAATGGCAAGATATCTGGAAGCTGCCCATTTTTTCCCTTCAAGAAAAAAATGGGTAGAGGAGCTGAAAAGAGAAGAAGAAGTTCAAGAGGAAAAGAGGGAACTAAAGCCCTTACCTTCTACTCTTAAGTATGTATTTCTAGAAGAAGGTAACAATAAACCAGTCATTGTGAGTAGTTCCCTCTCTCCTCTTGAAGAAGAAAAACTGGTAAGAATTCTTAGAGCTCATAAATCTGCTTTGGGTTGGACTATTGAGGACATTAAGGGCATAAGCCCCACTGTTTGTATGCATAAAATTTGTTTAGAAGAACAAGTTAAACCTGTAGTCCAACCCCAAAGAAGACTTAATCCTGCCATGAAAGAGGTGGTAAGGAAAGAAGTGATTAAGTTGCTTGATGCAGGGATCATCTATCCCATTTCTGATAGTGAATGGGTTAGTCCTGTTCAGGTAGTTCCCAAAAAAGGGGGAATTACAGTGGTTCCCAACGAGAATAATGAATTGATTCCCACCGGGAAGGTAACTGGATTGAGGGTTTGTATAGATTACCGGAGGCTAAATTCTGCCACCCGGAAAGATCATTTTTCCCTTCCCTTTATTGATCAAATGCTTGACAGGTTGGCTGGCCATGAGTACTATTGTTTCTTGGATGGATATTCAGGATACAATCAGATTGTTGTTGATCCCAAGGATCAAGAGAAAACTTCTTTTACTTGTCCCTTCGGGGTGTTTGCTTATAAAAGAATGCCTTTTGGCTTGTGTACTGCTCCTGGAACCTTCCAAAGATGTATGTTTGCTATTTTTTATGATTTAATTGGTGAATGTATGGAAGTGTTCATGGGTGATTTTTCTGTATATGGCCCCAACTTTGATAAGTGTTTGGGCAATTTGGAAAGGATTCTAGTTAGGTGCCAAGAAAAGAATTTGGTACTTAATTGGGAAAAATGTCATTTTATGGTAAAAGATGGCATTGTGCTCAAGATTTCTGAAAAAGGGATTGAGGTAGATAAAGCTAAAACAGAGATTATTGAAAATCTACTTCCTCCCACCAATGTTAAAGGTATAAGAAGTTTTCTTGGTCATGCAGGTTTTTATAGGCGATTTATAAAAGATTTTTCTAAAATTGCTAAGCCTATGACAAATCTCCTTGAAAAAGAGGCTCCTTTTATTTTTAATGACGAGTGTTTGGCTGCTTTTAAATTATTGAAGGAAAAACTTGTTTCAGCCCCTATCATTATTGCTCCCCAATGGGATTTGCCTTTTGAAGTTATGTGTGATGCTACTGATAATGCTTTAGGGGCTGTTCTTTGTCAAAAAAATGGAAAAGTTTTGCATGTAATTTACTATGCTAGTAAGGTTCTGAATGAAGCTCAAAAAAATTATGCTACAACTGAAAAGGAGTTGTTTAGTGTAGTTTATGCTTTAGATAAATTCAGACCTTACGTTTTGGGTACTAAAGTTATTGTGCATACTGACCATGCGGCATTGAAGTACTTGTTTGCTAAGCAGGAAGCTAAACCCAGGTTGATCAGGTGGATCTTACTCTTGCAAGAGTTTGATCTTGAAATTGTGGACAGGAAAGGGAAAGACAATGGTGTAGCAGACCATTTGTCAAGACTTGAAGAGGGGAACTCTAGCCCAATTCCTATTCAAGAGGAGTTCCCAGATGAGAAGCTCTTAGCTATCCAAGAGATAGCTCCATGGTATGTACATTTAGCTAATTTCAAAGCTGCTAGTGTGTTGCCTTCTGATTTAACTTGGCAACAAAAGAAAAAATTTCTGCATGATGCCAAATTCTTTTTCTGGGATGAACCTTATTTGTTTAGAGAATGTTCTGATGGGATCATTAGGAGGTGTATTCCAGAAAAAGAATTTGAGGCTATTTTATGGCATTGCCATGGCTCCAATTATGGAGGCCATTTTTCAGGTGAGAGGACTGCAGCTAAAGTCCTCCAAAGTGGTTTTTATTGGCCACTATCTTCAAAGATAATAGAGAGTTTGTGGTAAGGTGCGATCGCTGTCAACGAACTGGTAATATCTCAAGAAGGAATGAGATGCCCCAAAAAATGATTTTGGAAGTTGAGCTTTTTGATGTATGGGGCATTGATTTCATGGGACCTTTTCCACCTTCTTTTGGTTGCCAGTATATTTTGGTTGCTGTTGACTAAGTTTCTAAGTGGGTTGAAGCATCAGCCCTTCCCACAAATGATGGCAAAGTGGTTCTGGATTTTCTGAAGAAAAATATCTTTACTAGATTTGGGGTGCCAAGAGCAATTATCAGTGATGGAGGTAAGCACTTTTGTAATAAAGCTTTTGAAACTCTTTTGAAAAAATATGGTGTTCATCATAAAGTTGCTACCCCCTATCACCCCCAAACTAGTGGACAAGTAGAGGTTTCTAATAGGGAGTTAAAAAGGATTTTGGAAAAAGTAGTTGGTACCTCAAGGAAGGATTGGTCAAGAAAATTAGATGACACCTTGTGGGCTTACCGAACTGCGTTTAAAACTCCTATTGGAACCTCTCCATACCAGTTGGTTTATGGTAAGACTTGTCATTTACCTGTGGAACTTGAGTATAAAGCCTTTTGGGCTTTGAAACATTTGAACATGGATCCCAAAGAAGTTGGGGATAAAAGACAGGTACAGGTACATGAGCTGGATAAATTTAGACTCCAAGCATATCACAATGCTAGGATCTACAAGGAAAGAACAAAAAGGTGGCATGATAAGAAGATTGTGCCAAAAGAGTTTAGTCCAAGATAGCTTGTGTTATTGTATAACTCAAGGCTGAGGTTGTTTCCTGGGAAGTTGAAGTCAAGATGGACAGGACCATATATGATCCCCAAAGTCTTTCCCCATGGTGCGGTTGAATTAGAGGATAAAGGTGACACATTTGCTGTAAATGGGCAAAGACTGAAACCGTACCTAGGGGGAGATGTTGAGACACAAGTGATGTCTATTTTTCTTGATGCCCCTAATTGATTAAAGGGAATGGTCTATCTCGGACCTTAACAATGAGCTGGTTGGTAGACAACCCAACTTAGGATAGTTTATAATTCTGTCTTTTTAATTTTCTGCATCAATCTTTTAAATAAATAAAAGAAAAAAACTATGTTTTTGCTGTAGGAAGGGCCAGCGCTCATGCGCTAGGCCCCTGCCAGACCCCTCTGGTTCCAGTGTTTGCCAACGCCAAGGCGTTGGGGACCAGCGCTCATGCGCTCGGTCCCTGGATTCCCAGTTTTATTTTTCGTATTTCCAGCACCAAAGCGTTGGAAACCCAGCGCTTAGGCGCTGCGACCTCTGATGCCCAGTTTTTGTTTTAATTCCAGCGCCTAAGCGTTGGCATCCCCAACGCTCAAGCGCTGGAGCTCGGGCAGTTCTCTGTTTTATTTTTATTTTGCTGTTTTCTGTTTTTAATAAGTTTTGTGTTCACCATCTCTTGAAAAGTTTTAGATTCTATGAGTTTTCCCTTGTTTCTACAATGGTTTTGATCTTTGGGAACTCAAGAATTCTTGTTTTTAGGTGGACACAATTTTCAACCCTTGTTCTTAAATATGTTGTTTTGGGAACTAACAAGTTTAGCAAGCTTTTGCTTGTAAGACTTTTTTTGGATATCTTGATTGTTTTGGTTGTTGGCAAAGTTTTTCTGAGTTCTAAAAAGGGTACCACTTACCCTATCTTTTTCTGAGAGATGAGGACTCTGAATTCTTGATTGTGAAATTTTTCTGCCTTTGCATGTTGATTGGGATTTTGTTTACTTTGTGAGTTGAGAAGAGATTATAGGCATTTTTGAAAACTCAGAGTTTTGGTTGAAAAGTAAAAATCCACTAGTAGCCCCTTTTGAGCCTTAAAAGAGTCATTCTTTGGAGCCTACTTTGTGTGATATTTTTAAGTTGTTATTGTGATTCATGTGCTGAAATTGTTAGAGCTATGTTTGTGGGTTTCTCTCTAGAAAAAGAAGGAAAAAAGTTGAGGAAAAATAAGGTATGTGCCTTAGAAAAAATAATTAAGTGGTGGGGTGAGAAAGAGTATGAGGGGAGTAAAATTCAAGTCATTCATCCCATACATTCCACTACTTTGTTCAAAAAAAAAAAAAGAGAAAAAAAAAAGAAAAAATTGAGAGGACCCTTGTGTTGAATTGTTGAAGCTCTTAATCAAGAAAAAATCACTTAACAACATATTCTGAGTCAGCCACTAGAGTTGCCAATTTCTTGAAATCCACACCTTGAATTGTTCAACCCTTTGGCCAAGTTACAACCTTCAAAAATCTCTTCAAAGTTACTTGGTTGCACTATTTTAGTTTTGATTTGAATGATAAGCAGGATTATTGAGCTTTCTTGTTTTCATGGAGAATATTATTTTGTGAGCTTAATTTGATGAACTCAAACATGTTGAAAAGCCAAGCCTAACTTTCTTGATTCTATATCTTTAAACATGCAGGTCTTCCATATCCGCTAAGCTTTCTTGGAAAGGTTTTTGTGCTTCAAGTTTTAATCAGATAAACTTTTTCTAAACTCAGGGACGAGTTTCTTTTTAAGTTTTATCGCTTGAGGACAAGCTGTCGTTGGGTATAGTGGTGTGATGACAGGATATTATATGATGTTTTTAGGTTATTTTTAGTCTTTTTATTTTATTATTTTTGAGTCACATATAGGATTTTTATTATTTTTATGTAGATTTTATATTTATTTTGCATTTTGCATATAGATTAGAATTTATTTGTTTTTCTAACTTTATTTTATATTTTTAGGAATTTTTATAGCTATTTTATATTTTTAGCAAAAGCTGGTATAGTTATCATTTTTGTCCAAGGACCGATTTGTAAAGTTTCAGGAAATCAAGGATCAAAGTGTAAAGGTTCAAGAGAGGGGGATGAAAAGTGAAGTTTGAAGGAGTCAAAGGGCCAGAATTGAAGTTCTAACAAAGAGAGGACTTGAAGTGAAATTGAAGAATGTGAAGCAACTCTCTTTGATTTGAGCACATGTAAAATAAAGTTTGAAGGATTAATGGTGGAAGGAAGGAGTTTCAGAACTTATTAGGGGCTGAATGAGCCTAATTAAGCCAATCAATTCCACCATTGAAGAAGAAAGGAATCCAAGAAGAAGCTGCCAGTGTTCGTGCCAGCGCTGCAGCGTTGGAAGTCCCAAGGCTCAAGCGCTGGACCTCTGACTAGGTTGTGAGTCAGAGGTTGCACCCAGCGCTGCAGCGTTGGAAGCCAGCGCTCAAGTGCTGGGCCTATTTCTGCACGTTGGTTTTTAATGCATCCCAACGCCCAAGCGTTGGGAATGCTAGCGCTGAAGCGCTGGAGGTCAGGTTTTTGCTATAAATAGGGAGCTTTTCTTCACTTGTAAGACACACCTATTCAGAATACAATAAGTGTTCTTCTTTCCTCCTTAAAGATCATTGTTCCTAGGAATTGTGGGAAACCATACTTGAGCTCCTATCCAGGGTAATTCAATGACTCTTTTAGCCATGCTTGGCTAATTCTTTTTAAGTTTCTTGGGTTGTAGTAGTTTATAATTTATGTTTTAGTATTGTTTCTACCTTTTTGAATAATATTTCCAGTTCTTGTTTTAATTCCTTGTTCTTAATTTAATCTTGATGATCACAAGTGTTCTTGCTTATTGCTTATACGAATGAGAATCGGTAAGTAGTAAGGGAAATAGGATTTATAAAAGGCTATAAGTATATTTCGCTAAGAAATTACGATAGACGTAGCTTTATGTTGGCCTGAACTTCATCTTCATCTTCTTCTTTAGTTAACTAAATTGCATGAAATTGAGTTCAGTAATTAGAAAGAAAGTTCTACAATGTGTAAGAGATTAACTTGTAGATATACTAGGCTATAGCATCATGAACTTGGACTTAAAATTCAGAAATTAAGTAGGAACTTGCTAGCATATTTTATATTCTATGTTATTCAACCCAAGAACTTAATTCTCATCATCTGTATCCATTATCATTTTATGCTATTGTTTGCTTGTTCTAAAACCAACATCAAATATACATCTTTTAATTTTTCTGCTCAAGTACTAGATATTATAATAATAAGACACCTATCCGTTGGGTTCGATCTTTTTATTACACGATAATCAACCGTGCACTTGCGGTGTGGCTATTAGACTCGACCCGGCCTTCCATGCGATCAAAACGCTGCTTGATGAAATGCTTCATGCTATCAATATGTGAAAGAATAAGCTGTGTAGAAGCATCGGTGCCAGCAGATGACGATGGAGAACTCTCAGACGGAGGGAAGAAGGCTGCAGGAGTAGGAGCAGGAGGATCCTCAGATGTCAGGTCAGATTTGTTCCTGAAGGATCCATCAACATCCTGAATGAATCCCATCTTGTTCAGAATGTTCAGATCGATGCGCTGAGCCTTACCATCCATTTTAACGGTGTACTCGCCATGAGTTGAAACACCTTTCTTTTTCAGAATAATGGAGATTGCAGAAGCAAATGGAAGAGGGCTAGTTCTTTCCTTGTGCAGCAACATATGTATCATTACCAAATACGCCCAATTAATAGACTTTTGATTAATCATGCCATATAGAATTTGTAACTCTAGATCGCTAATCTTAGCATGATTTGAACTCTGAGGTAAGATCACATAACTAAGCAAGTAGTGAAGCAGTCTGTGTTCAACAGTGAGAAACCCAACAGCAAGGGTGTCTCTAAAACGGTTTGCATCAACCCTCTGCTTCTTAGACTGAATTTGCTCTTCAGAAAAGCGACATAGAGATAAGTAGAATGATCTCTTATCATATTCTTCGCAAGAGCAAGGAAATTCAGAACCTAATTTTGCTCCGGTGCTGGGAATAGAAAGACATTCTCCCAACTCATCAAGGGTCATAGAGATGTCAATACCCTTGACAGATGTGCAGATTTTGCCACCGCGTTTAATCAGATTACAATAGAAGACTCTGACAAGTTCGGGATAGAATTTACCTTTTATTTCAATGAACGAGTCAAGTCCCTGATGATCAAACAGAGTGGGAAATGTCATCCCTGCTGTCATGAAGGAATCCAGAGAACCATACTTTGGTTTGAGAACTGGCCGATCAAGAAAGTGAGCAAAGAAGTGTTGCTTCTGTTCTTCGGTAGCCAACAGCCTTGAGAGGTCCAATGCATCCATGGATGGGTTCTTAGAACGATGAGGTTTACGTGAGGAAGAAGCCATGGAAGCTGAAATTTACAATTTTCGAGTTCTAGGGTTTCATAAGACCAAATTGGGGCTTTTTAATCCAGACCAATTCAAACAACAATTGGTAGGATGAGTAGATAGAGACGGAAACTAGGAGCAAAACCCACAAAGAATTCTTGAAAACAAACAAGAATTGTAGAAGATATGGGGATTTTAGGCCTGCTGGTGTCGCACGAGAGAAAGAGAGAGGAAAGGAAACGTAATCGATTAAGAACTGAAAAGCCCAGGTTTATATACTATCGGGCATGTAATTGATTACTCCTTCCATGTAATCAATTACATAATGAAAAATTTGAATATAGATTCAAATTTCGAGGAGGTAATCGATTACACTATCTGGGTAATCGATTACCCACCTTTCTGGAAAAGAAACAGGGCCAAAGAAATCCCTATAATTGATTACTAAACCTATGTAATCGATTAAAATGACTAGAAATCTGAAATTTCAGATTAGATAAGCACTGCATGAAGGATATATCTAACATAGAAATATGATGTAAATGCAGCTGCCTAAGAATGCATTACTATTCTACTTAATACCTTTTGAAAGATATAGAGCTTTAGAATTTCTCTTACCAATACCATATTCTAATATTGTGTCTTGAAAGACCATCCTTTGTATATGACAATTCTGATCACAAGGTCTTCAAGCATACCTGCACAATAAGCTTAATGGTACTTTCGAGGTACCCAATTGTCTTTGGGTCCTTTTGGGTTAGTATCTTTCACATCCCATATGAATCTTTCATTGGGGACTCCATCATTTCTTTGATAACTAGGAGAATAATAAGAACACTTAAATTTCATGTTAGGCACTTTCTCTTTAAGATCATAGAAAGATTTGATATATGCCTTTCTAAGTTGAACACTATCATGTACTCTCTTTGTATGACCAAAGTTATATGAACTACTTGGACTAAAAGTGATTTTCTTAACATCACTAGGATGACTATGATCAGGTAAACCTAAATCACTTTTATGAAAGGCATGATTTTGATTACATGACGACTTATCCATATTATCTTTACCTTTGTTTACCACTTGTTTTAATTCATCAATCTTTGATTCAAGGGTTATGCATGGATCTAAAGATGTAAAATTACTTTGAATATCTATTCTAGATTTTACTTGATCTAACTCATCTTGCACGCTTTTAGTTTTACTTTGTAGAGATGAGATGATCCTACTTTGATATGTATATACTTCATTAATATTCAAGAAACTATCATGCAATCTATCAAAGATACTTTGTAATTTAACATATGAAATTGCATTACTAACCTCTGATAGTAATAAAACCACACAAGAAAGGGGGGTTTGAATTGTGTGTGTGACTTTTTAAAACTTTTTCACAATATAGTTATTATTAGTTCGAAAACGTTGAATAATATGTGCAGCGGAAATAAACTTAGAGCTTGAAGAATAAAGCACACACAATATTTATCCTGTTTCACCCCCTCAATCGACAGGGCTACGTCCAGTCCTTGGCTATACCAAGATTTTCACTATTTCAACAGAATAGTACAAGTGTTCTCAGGGACTTCTCCCATTATTCTGAGGACTACTCCTTTACAAGTATTCTAGGACTTCTCCTTTATCTCTCGAGTGTTGTACAGGACTCCTCCCAGTTCTTTTTCAAGAAGATTTGTTTTCTACAGGAATCTCTTCACAAAGAGTGGGTAGAAACTATGAAGTTCTAAAATCAGAGATGGTATTCAAATTGGTTCTCTGAAAGGCTTGTGTGAGAAAGGATAAGAGTTTTCACTCTGTAAGGGATTTCACACTAGTTGGTGACTAAACTCAGAAAATGAGAAGGCTAAAGTTACTGAGTGTTCTTGACTAAAGCTTGTTCAAATTGTAAACTGACTTGAAGGATTTGAATGCTTTGATAGTGTATGAGTCGCCAAGTTGAAGATGATGCAGAGACCACTATTTATATCTTCAGTAGCATGATAACTGGGAACTTCAATGAAGATCTTCAAAAATAGTTCCGTTGAATTTTCGCTTGATTGTGAGTAACGGATACTTCTGCATCTGCTGTTGTGGTCTGCCAGGTGAAGAATGTTTCTTAAACAGATAGAGAGCGGTATCGTCTGGCAATGCTTTTGTTCTGGTTGACAAAGGCTGCAATTAATGCATATGCATTACAACTAATCTAGTAATTAATGTTCTGATCAGAAGATATGAATTTGGCCGTTGGGGAGATACGATGATCAGAAGATATCACCGTTAATTCAGCAAAAGCAGCTTGAATTAAGGAATGTCAGAGGATTTGAATCTTCAAAGAATAAGGCGCTTAATTCTGTCTCTTTCGCCATTAATGCTCTGAACCACCAAGAGATGCATGACAACTCATCTTCAGTTTGAGCAAACGATCATCTTTATGCTAATTCTTTTTGCACAAGTCTTCAATCATTGCTCTTTAGTCAACCCACGTGTTCGTCAGTGATTAAACCGCACGGTCTTTGCAGGCGGACGAACTTTTCTCATAGGCAGACGGTTTCTTCTCTTGCTTTTTGATAATGTTTTGTCGAGATCTTTGCAGCATGTCTTCAGTTCATAAGTGTTCCTGAATATGAAATCTTTTAAGGAAGTCAGTAACACTTAGCGAAATTGTTATTTATCAAAATAGGTTAATTCATTTAAATATTTTACTCTAACAATCTCCCCCTTTTTTATAATGACAATTTCTAAAACAAATGAGAGTAAGACCTGTATATTTCTGATTTCCTCCCCCTATGTTTAATATTTATTAGCTCCCCCTAAATATATGCTATCTTCTTCTTTGTCATTTGTTATTGGTATAATTTCTCCCCCTTTGACATTATCAAAAACAAAGATAGAAACAATAATATTCATTGAGATAATAAGAGGTAAAGACAAAATATAACAATAAGTATAGATTAAGAGGGTGGTTTAGATAGCCCTAAAAGTAGAGAATAGAGCCCTGCAGTTGATTGAAACGAGCATCCATCTTATCAGAAAGATCAGTGTGCATGGATTCAATACGAGCATTCACATCTTGATGCAGAACAACCCGTTCGTGAGATGAGCGGGTATTGAAGGTTGTAATTTGCTGAGCAAGTAGGGAAACCATGGTGCGAACATCGTCAGAGTCAGGACTTGAACTTCGAGTGACCAGCGGTGATGCTTTACGAGATGGCAGAATGGGAGTGAAATATGCCACAGTAGGAATGAATGGAGATGGAGGAAGACACTGCCAAGCAAAACCCAGAGTCTTCAAAACAGGTGGCAGCATAGGAAGTAGTACCAGTGTCCATGTCCTAAACTTTAGAACCAGGGAATCAACTCTACCAGCCAGATGAAGAGGAATGGAAGCAATGTGAGCATCCATCTGAGAGCAGATGAGCATTAGGTGCAATTGGTGAGCGCTTGCGTTTGCCCAAAGCAGAGCTGGAACTCGGAGGGTAACAGGGCATGGAGTAGATCTGATGGAGAGACATGCCTGTATCACAAGTGAGGACACCCGGAGGTGCAAGCTTGAGATCCAGATCTATAGATTTATGGAGGAGAGCCGGTGAGGACGAATATGATGCATTAAAAGATGTATTAATGTGAGCATCTACCCTTTGTGATATTGAATGAGCGGGTTGACTTTGACCAAGGTGCAGACGAAGATCAACTTCAATATCATGCAAGTTGAGACGAGTGAATTCAAGGTACAAGCAAGAGAGGTCAGTGCTAGGAGTGGGGTCAGGCTCAGAGTCGTCATCAAGATGAATGGGATTGTCAGTGCTAGGAACTTCAAATAAGGAATCCAGAAATTGCTCAGCTTCAAATTGTAGTTGATTTTTGAAGTGTAGAATTTTGGATTGAAGAGGCACTTCCCATCCTCGAGCATCAGGAGGGCAATAATGCTTCCATTGAGGTGAAATAGTAGGTAGTGGAGAGTTCTCGGAGAGCTTGATGCGAACCCAGTGTCGATTGGCAATGTTGCCCAAGACAGCAATTGTAGGAGCATCATCAACATGACCTAGGAGTGGGAGATATGTGCAACACTGGTTAGGAGCTAAGGTAACTAGAACAATGTGAAACGCAGTGGCAGCTAGTAACCCCATATCCGGAACCGTAAACCACTTGGACTGAGGCGCAGGTTCATTTTCATTGAGCGTGAGGGCCAGACATAAAGTGTCAATATCTTTGTCAGAGCAAAAGGTTTTAGAATGCAGCACTCTATGAGATAGAAGTTCCTGAATAAGAAGCTTGCGAACTTCTGGCCAAAAATCCTGAGGATGACCCAGCCATTGAGCAAGACATCGAAATCCACAATTACCATCATCTTGGACGTCGAAGACATCCGAAATATATTTGTGAAACATTTGAGGCAAGAACTTCAAATATTGAGCATGAGAGTCTGAAATGAGTTCAGTGGTGGAGTGCACAGTCTCAGGAGGTGGTTTGGATGAGGTTGATGCATGCAAGATCGTGGGCGTAGGCAGGAATTCGTGAGACTCAGTCTGGTGAGCATGATCCGAACATTGCAGAGATGTAGTGCCCAGACTACGACGTTTGAGGCAGGTATCAGACGGAGTTGGTGAAGGAGGTCTCCGTTGTTGTTTCCTCTTAGTCTAGTCACTTAAGAGTTGTGGAGGTACTGCGGATATGTCAACGGACAGGTTCATACGACGAACATCTCCAAATTTGATAGGAGTAGCAGAGACATAGTCAGATGAGATGTATTGCACCAATTCAATAGAGGGATTGAGTAATTTCTTGTGATGCATAAGGGCCGTTATGAGAGACCCATATGGAAGGTTGGTGTTAGACTGTTCCAGGGTATGGAACATGTATTGAAGCAGAAGGTCAGGCCAATTAACTTTCCTGCGATGCTGCAGCTGGAATAGAGCCCACTGAGAGAACTTATTTACTAAGTCTCGAGACCCGTCTTTAGGTAACACAACCTTGCTAAGAACAGCGTGAGGGAAAATGCATTCCTCAACTAGGTTTTTCACTCGTCGAGAGGTAGAACTTTTTGGAACCTCCTTCCAGATAGTGAAGGGAGTGCTTTCAGAGTTTTCCCAAGAGGAGGAGTAGCAGACACCGTCGAGAGGAAGATTGAGTAGTTGAGACACATCGCTGGTGTGAATATCGATTACTTGTCCCAAGCACCTTGTTCGGATGTGGTTAGGGTTTATCATGACGGCACAATCGTAACATTCTTTTACGAGAGGCGTGATTGCTGAGGTTGTGGATATCTCGAACAAATTTCCCCATGCTTGTGAGAGCAGGAGATCAAGTCCGGCCACCTTTGCATGTTCATACAGCTTCAGATCGAGATATCTAGGGGTGACAAGCTTTCTGTCCCCCAGATGTTCAATCTTCACAGGACCAATTTCAGAAACTTGTTGTTTACAATTTCGAGTAGTAACATCATGCTGTTTCTGGATGATCTGAGTCTCGTCCGTGTTGAGGACTGCTTGAGTCTTTACATTTCTCCGTTTGTTAGGAGCCATGATTTCTGTAGATGAGGAAAATAGAAAGACAAAGACAAGTACACAGAGTATATAGTATTTTAGACTAAAAAATGAGTGCATTAGAATGGTTATTAGAGATATATTCTGAAAATTGTTAATTTTCATTTTGGAGAGTGTAAATATTGTCTCGGCATTATCAATTTCATGATGTATGATGCAGCTAATTGATGCGCATTAAATGATGAGAGATAAGGAGTGCCAGAATTTATGTATGCGTGCTGAGCAAGTAATACATATGAAAAGACACAACTATTTCAGCATTAAATGCATATCTTGTAGTGGATATTGATTTTAGATGTGAACCAATCAGACGAACTTAACGCAGGCATATCTATAGTGCAGGAAACATCCCTATTCTTTCTCTAAGGCATGCAAACTTATTTTCAATAAGTGGTTTAGTAAATATATCTGCTAGCTGGTCATCAGTGTGTATGTATGAAATGTCAATATTTCCTTTGGCTACATGATCACGAATAAAATGATGTTTAATTTCAATATGTTTGGTTCGTGAATGCAACACAGGGTTCTTTGTAATATTAATGACACTTGTATTATCACATAATAATGGAATTTTATGCTCAAAAATATTATAATCCTCTAATTGATGCTTCACCCAAAGAAGTTGGGTGCAGCAAGAACCTGCAGCCACATATTCTACTTCAGCCATTGAGAGAGAGATTGTGCTTTGCCGCTTGCTTGCCCATGATATTAGACAATGCCCCAGAAAGTGACATCCTCCACTTGTGCTTTTTCTTTCGATTCTGTCTCCAGCGTAGTCAGCATCACAGAATCCTCTTAGCCTGAAATCATCACCTTTCTCATAGACTAGACCAAGATTAGTTGTTCCAATGAGATAACGAAATATGCGCTTTACTGCACTAAGATGAGATTCTTGGGGACTTACCTGGAATCTGGCACAAACACAGACGCTATACATAATGTCTGGTCTGCTTGAGGTAAGGTACAATAGTGAGCCTATCATTCCTCTGTATTTGGTTGAATCGACCGGAGTTGATTTGTCACCTTTATCCAGTATGGTTCCAGGATGCATAGGAGTTCCCATTGCTTTTGCTTTCTCCATGCAATACTTCTTTAGTAGATCATTAATGTATTTGGTCTGATGAATATAGGTTCGGGTTCCTTCCTGTCTGATCTGTAGTCCTAGGAAGAATTTTAATTCTCCCATCATACTCATCTTGAATTCACTCTGCATCAGTTTTGAGAATACTTGGCAGAGAGCTTCATCGGTGGCACCAAATATTATATCATCGACATACAGCTGCACCAGAATGAAGTCCTTGGACCTCTTTCTTCTAAATAGAGTGTTGTCGATGCTTCCTCGTGAAAATCCATTGTTCATCAGGAATGAACTTAAGCGATCGTACCATGCACGTGGCGCTTGCTTTAGTCCATATAATGCTTTTCTTAGCTTGAAGACGTGGTCTGGTAGATCCGGATCTTCAAAACCTGGAGGCTGCTTCACGTAGACTTCTTCCTCAATGTATCCATTTAGGAATGCACTTTTCACATCCATTTGAAATAGTTTTATAGAGTGCTGACATGCAAATGCCAGAAGAATACGAATGGCTTGAATTCTTGCTACTGGAGCAAATGTTTCTGTATAATCGATTCCTTCTTGTTGATTATACCCTTGGGCCACCAGACGAGCTTTGTTTCTGGTGACTTTTCCATTTTCATCCATTTTATTTCTGAAGACCCATCGAGTGCCTATAATAGATTTGCCTTCTGGTTTAGGCACTAAATCCCAGACTTTGCTTCTCTCAAATTGATTCAGTTCTTCTTGCATGGCTAGGATCCATCCTTCATCCTGTAGTGCTTCACCTATGTTCTTCGGTTCTATCTCAGAAAGAAACGCACAGTTAGCATAATCATTAAAGGTGGATCTGGTTCTTACCTTTTCATGGACATTTCCAATGATCTGTGTAGGAGGATGATCTGGTTTGAATCTCCAGTCTCGAGGTAGAGAGATGCCACTGGAGGTCATGACTTGACTTGTGGAGTTGTCGTCAGACGTAGTTTCGCAAACATTGTCTGGTTGAGTTGAAGAGGGGATGATTGGATTCGTCTCTTTATCAGACGATGATGGCTGAGCTGGATTTGATGAGGGAGCTTCACATATTTCCAGGTCATCATCTTCTGGAGTTATCTGATTTACACTTACGTGTTTATCTTCGAACTTAACATTGATAGACTCTTCGACTGCCATTGTTCTGGAGTTGTATACTCGGAATGCTTTGGAGTTGGGTGAATATCCCAAGAATATCCCTTTTTCTGATTTTGCATCAAATTTTCCAAGGTCATCCTTTGTGTTGAGTAGAAAGCATGTGCTTCCAAATGGATGAAAGTATGAGATGTTTGGCTTTCTTCCTTTCCACAATTCATAGGCTGTTTTCTTCAAGATGGGACGCATAAATATTCTATTTTGAATGTAACATGCTGTATGAATGGCTTCAGCCCAGAAGTACTTGGGTAGAGATGTCTCGTTGAGCATAGTCCTGGCCATTTCTTGAAGTGACCTGTTGTTCCTTTCGGCTACTCCATTTTGCTGAGGAGTTCTTGGAGTAGACACTTGATGAAATATTCCATTCTCTTCGCAGTAGTGGTTGAACTCTTCATTTATAAATTCTCCTCCTCTGTCGCTACGAATGTTGGAGATGCAATATCCTTTTTCATTTTGAACTCTTTTCGCAATGATTAAGAAGGACTTGAAGGTTTCATCTTTTGTTCCGAGGAATTGTACCCATGTAAATCTGGTGTAGTCATCAACGAAGACAAGACAAAATCTTTTTCCAGAACAACTAGCCGTTCTAGTGGATCCGAACAAGTCCATGTGTAACATCTCCAGAGGTCTCTTCGTACTAACAACGTTCTTTCCATGAAAAGAACTTTTTAATTGCTTTCCTTGGAGACATGCTGAGCATGTATCATCAGATTTGAAAGACAGATTTGGCAGACCACTTACTAAATCATGTTTGATTATCTTAGCAATGGTCTTTAAGGATGCATGCCCTAGCTTCCTGTGCCATATCCATTTATCATCCTCTGCTGATACTAGACATTTTACCTTTTGACTTGCAAGGTTTTCCAGGGAGGTCTTATATAGATCTCCTTGTCTCTGTGCTTCAAAGATAATCTTGTCATCCTCGTTTGTGACACTACACTTCACTTTGGTGAAGGAAACAGTGAGCCCACTATCACACAATTGACTTATGCTAAGTAGGTTATGTTTCAATCCTTCAACTAGCAGAACCTTTCAAATTACTGGAAGGGGATTCTTACCAACATTACCTTCTCCGACAATGAACCCTTTTTGATTGCCTCCGAAGGTCACTGTCCCTCCTGTCTTCTTCTCATGGATCTTTGGGAATAAAGACCTTTTTCCCGTCATGTGCCGTGAGCACCCACTGTCCAGGTACCGTTTTTCTTTTTGGTTTTGAACTGTTAAGCACATCTGCAAGATGAAACATTTTTCTTTTCAGGTTGATATCTGTATGGGACAGCAGAAGAATTATGTTTAATGGCAGTTATATCCCAATCTTCTTCTTCATAGCCTAAACCTCTTCGATCATAAACTGATCTGTTGTTTCCACTTAACTTAATTAGGTTATCATAACCTTGAGTGAACATGGATAGGTCTTTGATTAGGCTATTCACTCTTTGTTTTAAGAATTTGATTTCTTTGTTTGCATCTTGTTCTAAAAGTATTTGGTTTTTCTTTGTTAGCATAACAGATACTTCTTTAGATGCATGCAATTCTTTTATCGTTTTATCATGCTTCTTCTTGAGTGAGCTGTACTTGATAGCTAATGCATGAGCATAGTCTAACAATTCATTATAGTCATCAGATGAGATTTCGGGACTTACCTCATCTTTCTCATCTTCTTCGTCGTTGGATTGGTCGACAGAGATCATCAGTGCCTCTGCTTCTTTATCTGCTTCAATGTCTGAAGTGTCTATGGAGCCCATAAACGCACAGTATGAAGTTTCTTCGTTGGCTCCCTTAGTTTCTTCTTCTTGGTCAGAGTAATCCTCTGACTCATCGTTTTGACTGGAAAAGGCCTTCTTCTTATAGAAGTTCTTTTGGGAAGGCTTGTTTCCCAAACGAGGGCAGTCGGCTTTGACATGTCCAGGTTTCTTACACTCGTAGCAGACGATCCCTCCTTTACTTGGGATCTTCTCTTCGTCTCTTGATGAGGAAGATGGTCTTCCTTTGAACTGCTTCCTGTTCCCCATAATCTTTCTGAATCTTCTATTGAACAGGGCCTGTTCATCATCGGAGCGATCAGACTGCACAGTTTCCTCATCTGAGGATTCATTAGCTTTCAAAGCCTTTGATTTGTTGGCTTTAAAAGCTACAGCTTTTGCAGCAGCTACTTTTCTTTTTATGATTGTTGCATCATTAGCAAGATCCTGCTCGTGAATCTTCATTTCTCCCAGCAGGTCTTCTACTTGATAGGTATCAAGATTCTTTCCATCTCTTGGGGATGTAACGAAGTTTCTCCAATTGGTGGGAAGACTTCTAAGAATCTTGATCACTTGCTCCTTGTCAGTGAAATTTTTACCCAGGTTTCTCATTCCATTATGAATGGTTTGAAGTC
Organism: Acmispon strigosus; assembly: GCA_030819835.1. Taxonomy (NCBI): domain Eukaryota; kingdom Viridiplantae; phylum Streptophyta; class Magnoliopsida; order Fabales; family Fabaceae; genus Acmispon; species Acmispon strigosus. Next base: position 31,028,618 of record JAUAMA010000003.1, on the reverse strand, counting down.
GTGCGAACATGGAGTCAATGGACTCATTGTCGTCCATCATGAAGTTTTCGTATCGAGACGCGAGCATGCTCATCTTGGTGTCTTGAACAGCAGAGGTTCCTTCATGAGCGATAGCCAGTGTATCCCAAACCTCCTTTGCAGTGCTCAGGCTATCAACTTTGTCATGCTCATTTTTGCTGAGAGCACATATAAGAAACAGGCTCGCCTTGGCATTTCTCTGATTGTCTGTCCTTTGTTCATCTGTCCATTTATTAGCTGGAATGGCCTTGCTTTCACTATCTTTGGGAACGTAGTTTCCTTTCGATATTACATCCCATAGCTTCCAATCGGTTGATTCGATGAATAGCTGCATGTGCTTTTTCCAGTAGGGGTAGTTTGAGCCATCGAAGAATGGTGGCTTGTTGGTTGCAGTTCCAGTTGGGTAGGCAATGTCGTCCATGGATCTTTTCACTCTACACCTGTTAAAATGTTAGTAATTCTCAGAGCGGTTAAGCTCTGATACCAATTGATAGTAATAAAACCACACAAGAAAGGGGGGTTTGAATTGTGTGTGTGACTTTTTAAAACTTTTTCACAATATAGTTATTATTAGTTCGAAAACGTTGAATAATATGTGCAGCGGAAATAAACTTAGAGCTTGAAGAATAAAGCACACACAATATTTATCCTGGTTCACCCCCTAAATCGACAGGGCTACGTCCAGTCCATGGCTATACCAAGATTTTCACTATTTCAACAGAATAGTACAAGTGTTCTCAGGGACTTCTCCCAGTATTCTGAGGACTACTCCTTTACAAGTATTCTAGGACTTCTCCTTTATCTTTCGAGTGTTGTACAGGACTCCTCCCAGGTCTTTTTCAAGAAGATTTGTTTTCTACAGGAATCTCTTCACAAAGAGTGGGTAGAAACTATGAAGTTCTAAAATCAGAGATGGTATTCAAATTGGTTCTCTGAAAGGCTTGTGTGAGAAAGGATAAGAGTTTTCACTCTGTAAGGGATTTCACACTAGTTGGCGACTAAACTCAGAAAATGAGAAGGCTAAAGTTACTAAGTGTTCTTGACTAAAGCTTGTTCAAATTGTAAACTGACTTGAAGGATTTGAATGCTTTGAAAGTGTATGAGTCGCCAAGTTGAAGATGATGCAGAGACCACTATTTATATCTTCAGTAGGATGATAATTGGGAGCTTCAATGAAGATCTTCAAAAATAGTTCCGTTGAAATTTTGCTTGATTGTGAGTAACGGACATTTCTGCAACTGCTGTTGTGGTATGCCAGGTGAAGAATGTTTCTTCAACAGATAGAGAGCGGTATCGTCTGGCGATGCTTTTGTTCTTGTTGACAGAGGCTGCAATTAATGCATATGCATTATAGCTAATCCAGTAATTAATGCTCTGATCAGAAGATATGAATTTGGCCGTTGGGGTGATACGATGATCAGAAGATATCGCCGTTAATTCAGCAAAAGCAGCTTGAATTAAGGAATGTCAGAGGATTTGAATCTTCAAAGAATAAGGCGCTTAATTCTGTCTCTTTCGCCATTAATGCTCTGAACCACCAAGAGATGCATGATAGCTCATCTTCAGTTTGAGCAAACGATCATCTTTATGCTAATTCTTTTTGCATAAGTCTTCAATCATTGCTCTTTAGTTAACCCACGTGTTCGTCAGTGATTAAGCCGGACGGTCTTTGCAGGCGGACCAACTTTTCTCATAGGCGCACAGTTTCTTCTCTTGCTTTTTGATAATGTTTTGTCGAGATCTTTGCAGCATGTCTTCAGTTCATAAGTGTTCCTGAATATGAAATCTTTTAAGGAAGTCAGTAACACTTAGCGAAATTGTTATTTATCAAAATAGGTTAATTCATTTAATTGTTTTACTCTAACAACCTCTTCATTTTCATCATCAGAATGATGTGTTGCCATCAGTGCGAGATATCCTTCTTCATTTTCTGAATCAGATGATGAACTTGCTTCATTGTCTTTCATGTATGCATTCCATGATTCAGAAATCTTTTTCTCAGATTTCTTCTTCAAGCCATGCTTCTTTCTTTGAAGATTATGACAATCTCTATTTTTGAGGATTTTGTAAAGATTTTTCACAATGATTCTTATATCCTCATCATTATCATCACTATCGGATTGAGAATCTTCCTCTTGTGCACTATCATATCTTGTAGCTTTAGTTCTCAATGCAATAGGTCGAATATACATGTCAATGGCTTCTTGTTGTTCCATCTTTTTGAGTTCAAGTTCATGTTCTTGAAACTTGCCAAAAAGTGAAGCGAATGTAATCTTTGAAAGGCTCTTCTTTTCAGAAATTGTTGTTACCTTTGGTTGCCATTCTCTTGATAATGATCTTAGGACTTTTAAGATCAGATCACTGTTGGAGAAATTTCTTCCAAGAGCAATTAGATGGTTGATCAAGAGAGTGAATCTTTTCTGCATATCTAGCACCATTTCCCTTGGTAACATTCTAAACATTTCATACTCTTGCGAAAGAGTATTGATCTCTGATCTCTTCACTTCTTTAGTGCCTTCATGAGTTACCATTAGAGTATCCCATATTTCCTTTGACGTTTTGCATGTGGGTACTTTGAAGAACTCATCCATGCCAAGAGCAGATGTAAGGATATTCATTCCTTTGAGATCATACTGAACCTTCTTCTTTTCTTCTTTACTCCATGTACTTTCTGGTTTTGGTTGTGTGCTATCACCAACTTCAAACATAGGAATAAACAGACCTTCTTCAATGGCTTACCATATTTCCACGTCTAATGACCTTATAAAGATTTTCATCTTGATCTTCCAGAAGTCATAGTGGTCTCCATTGAAGTATGGTGACTTGTTTATGTCGAATCCCTCACTGGTTCCATGACTAGAAGAGGATGCCATCTTCTCCTGGATCTTAGGAGTAAATTACCTAGACTTACGCTCTGATACCAATTGTTAGCCTAGATAGAAACCTGAGAGGGGGGGGGGGTGAATCAGGTTTACCCGATTTTCGCCTTGATACCTTCTTACTTTCAAGATGAATATAAATACAAACGACTGCAGCGGAAATAAGCGTTGCTTGAAAGTAAAGATGAAGGGTAGAAGAATGCACACACAGAATTTTATCCTGGTTCACCTTCTATCCACCGAAGGCTACGTCCAGTCCCTCAAGAAAACCCCTTGAGGATTTTTCCTCTATTGATAAAAATCTCTTACAAGTCCTTACACCAAGTACCTTAAGAATTTCTATCAACCACCTGTGAAAGTACACCACTTTCAACAGCCCCTGAAAGCACACCACTTTCAGGCCTTGAAGGCACACCACCTTCAGTCCCTGAAGGCTAAACCACCTTCAGTCCACACCCTGAAAGCACACCACTTTCAGTACAACAACCCTTCACCGAACCCTACGGTGAACTTTGAATCAAACCCGATTCAAAGGACCTTTTCCACAATCACCGAACTCTACGGTGGTCTTTGAATCAAACCCGATTCAAAGGACCTTTTCACAGTCGCCGAACCCTACGGCGGACTTTGAATCAAACCCGATTCAAAGAAAATTTTCCACAACCATCGAACACCACGATGGACCCTTTTACAACCACTGAAAACCACGGTGAATGAATCAAACATATTCAAGAGATGAAGAAGAAGAAGCCTTTAAAATGGCTGATTCAATCCTTTAGACAAGATGGATTGATCTTAGTTTGTATGCTCCAGGCAATTACAATGAAGGCTCTCTTATTCTGAGTTTCTCAAAAGATGAACAGCATGTGTGTTCTTATGAAAATGAGAGAACATAAACTCAAAATGATGAATTTAATGAATATGAAAGTTATGGACTAAGTCATTGATGTTTCTGAGCGTCTATGGACTTTATATAGGCACTAGAGGTCGTCCATGAACCAACACAACCTTTCCGAAACGTTTTGAGACATAATGGTTCATGAAATAACACATCTGTCGACCTGGTAATCGATTACAGAAGCCTAGTAATCGATTACACTAGCCGTTGCAGTTTGAATTCAAAATTCAAACTGTGTAATCGATTACACTAAGGTGGTAATCGATTACTCCCTTCCTGTAATTGATTACACACAACCTGTAATTGATTACAGATAGTCCGGAACTCAGTTTTAACCATCTCAAGCCCTAATTGAGTGTTCTTACCAAGTTTTACTTGTGAGAACATATCGTACTCAATTAGTTGATCTTTTATGTTCCTTCAAATGTAATTAAACCTTAATAAAGCATAGCACACTAAGTTGACAAGACTTACTTAAAGCAAGAACCTTCATGTTTGATCTTGACGTTCTGAGCCTGGTTCTTGAAGTCTTTCCTTTCTTTTCTGAAGTCTTCTTGAAGTCTTTCTTCTTTTTGTTTCTTTCTTTCTTGAAGTCTTCTTGAAGTCTTCCTTCCTTTTCTGAAGTCTTCTTGAAGTCTTTCTTCATTTTGTTCCTTTCTTTCTTGAAGTCTTCTTCAAGTCTTCCTTTTCATTTCTGAAGTCTTTCTTCTTTTTGTGATGTGTTTGTTTTCATCAAAACCTCAGCCGAGTCCAAGGACGAGACCTTCTTCACACTATCGACTGAATACGTCATAATTCTATCGTCTATATGGCAGCATCGTCTGTCTAGCTGAATCGATTGCAAAATTGTATCGTCTGGTCAGTTAGTCATGTTAGTTGTCAATGTATGATAGGTGACCCACCGATTACGTTGGCCATGTTTGATAGGTGTCAGCTGTCAATATGTGATAGATGACCCACCGATTATGTTGACCCGAAATATCCGGGTCTTGTCTGTTTGTGTGTTTTCTCTCTGTATAAATACAGAGCTTGTAACATTGAATTATTTAGAATAGAAAGAACATTTCAGTATCTTCGATTTCTCAATTTTTCTTTTTTCAAAGAACCCTTGGTTCTTAACATGGTATCAAGAGTTAGTCTCGATCTGTGAATATTTTTTCTTCGCTTTCCTCTACGACCGAAGCTTAGACCTCATCTTTGCCTTCCTTTTCACATATTGTTTCAATCAAACTTGATGAAACAAATTTTTCGTTCCTGGGTACAACACGTAGAAGGTGTTGTTCGCCAACATAGTCTGGAAAATTTTCTTGTAAATCCAGTAAACCCGCCTTGTTTTTTGACTGATACTAATCGTGAAAAGTCAGTTGAGAATCCTCTTTACACTACTTGGATCAAATAGGATTCAACTCTATTTACTTGGTTGCTTTTTTCCTTGTCGTCTTCCGTTCTGCCTATAGTTGTTAATTGCAAGCAATCCCGGCAGATCTGCAAGAAGTCCAGGACTTCTTCAATGTACATTCTCTGGCACAATCAGCAACCATTCGCTCAGAGCTTCGCACCATTTTCAAAGGGGAGAAATCCCTCTCTAACTACCTCAAACGCATCAAGACCATTGTTAATGCTCTCATCTCCATCGGTCATCCTGTTTCATATCGAGATCACATTGAAGCTATCTTTAATGGTTTACCGGATGAGTATAGCTCTCTTATGCCTCTTGTTAGCAATCGGGAGGTTGTTAAGTTCAAACGATTTCAAGTTTATCATGTTTTGAATAATAACAATTTTACCTAAGGTTTAATCACAATAGATAAATATTTCCTAATCTTTACATGTTTTATATTTCTGGAAATATCTATCGATTCTATTAAATGAACGCTTTCCCTCACTTAAAGAGCCTAAAGCCTCTGTTCAAATGTATTGTTCGATGAAATGAAGAAGGATTGTCTGCCCACGTTCAAGAGGAACGTCTACATACGTTCAAGTGGGACGTCTGCCTACGTTCATGATGGAACGTCTAACTCAACATTCAAATAGTGAAGACTCACAACGTCTGCCTATTCAATGAAGAATTATTTTCATCAGAACCTAGAAAGGACATATTTAATGGATAAACATTCCTAGTATTTTCCAACTCTCTGAACGCTCTGTACAACAAGATATACCTTTTCAGAGTCAGCGACGATCTTTTCTGAACATCATACAACCTCAATAGTCAGAATCAAATCTCGGTGATCAGAAGAAGAAGATACGCTCTGCAGTTTTCCGAGGCATTAAATGCACAAACACTATTTAAGGAAACACAACATAGAAGAGCGGGCGATAGCATAAGGTGCATTAAATGATGCATTTATTGCATAGTAGGTTTACATTTAATGCTCTGATAGCTTGCAAGAAGTATCCGTTGCAATCACTGAGAAGAAACTACTCAACGGAACTCCGTCTCTTCGCCAACGTCAATCCTACTAAAGATATAAATAGAAGACCTAAAGACAGAAAAACTTGGTGACTTACAGAGAACAAAATTGTCAAGAATTCTAAGTCTTTATTTTAATCAAGCTCTGAATATCACTCAGAAAAGAAAAGCCATACCCTTCTGAGTTTAGTCGTCTGCCCTAGTGTGAAATCCTTTTAGAGTCAAAACTCTCATCTTTCTCACACTTCAAACAGAGAACTCACCTTCATATCATCTCTGTAATCTGTGATTAAACAATTTCTACCTTCACTCTTTCTGAAGAGATTATGTAGAAAAGAAACATTCTTTATAAAGAATTAGGAGAAGTCATGTATAATACTTGTAAGGAGAAGTCTTGAAGAATACTAGGAGAAGTTGTAACACCCGTAATTTTCCCTAGTAATTAAATTATTATTTAATTATTCCAAGGTACTGTTTGGATCCACTCGGCAGCATCGGCAAGCGTTATCGACGAGCGAAGTACCGGTGAAACACCTTTTACAGAACTTAATAGGAAACCAAGCTAGACCTGACTTTGAGTTCGGACGAGAATCAGATTTTCCCACTATCACCACGACGTTCAGTGAAGAATTTCATGAAGAACGACTGTAATATTGACATGGTTTCCTCCCGGAGCCTAGGAAGGATTTTTCGCACTAACGGGACTTTTAGCCGAAACTTCAGCAGGCAAAACGGACGACTTCGAGACCCCGGATTGAGAATCTGAAACACTATAAAAGATTTCATTTGGCGTTTCAAGACCAAATTCATGAAGAAGAATTTCATGAATAGTGACTCGGTGAATAGTGTTTTCGGGCAGCGTGACGCGAACTTCGAGAAAGATCGACCCGACCCCGAATTGTGCGGGCCCGGTACTTCGTAGCCAATGAATGACCCTAGGAAGATACTCTCAGTGACACTGAGGTACTCACTGATGGCGAGTGATCTGACGCATTGATGTACTGACGCATTGATGTACTGACGCATTGACACACTGACGTACTAACACGCTGACGCACTGACGTGTCATGGATTAAAAATATAATAATTAAATATTCAAGATATTTTCTAATCTTTAATAATCCTAGTTTGGTCCTTTCCCTTTCAAAGTTTATGGTTTAGTCCTTGCCCTTTGAGAGTTTACACTTTGGTCCTCAAATAGTAAAAAGAGATTTTTACTTTAACCTTTTACCCTTCACACTTTGGTCCCTAGGGTTAATTAAGAGTTGAAATTTGACCCCTTTTTCCCCTCTAGGCCGTGGCTCCCCCTTCAAATAAGGGTCTCCATGTGTTTTTTTTTTTCACTTAAGCATCATTTAAGTGAGTTTAAGGGAGAATTTAGAGAGAGAAAGTGAGGGCTTCTTCACTATTCATCATCTTCTTCCTCTCATCCTCTCCATGGCCGCCCCTCCTCCTACTCCTTGCAGCCCTTTCCACTCATCTCCTTCACTTGGTTCTTTGTGGTAAAATACTCCTCTCATCCCGATCTACATTTCTACCGATTCAGATTTTTGATAGGCTGATTTTAACTTTTTGTGAAGTTGTTAGAACCTTAAACTCTCTTTGTTAATGTTGTTCCCACTGTCATAAGCTTCAATTTGAACCGATTAGATTTTTGATTGGTTGAGTTTTGGTCGCTTGAAGAATTTTAAGTTGAGATTTTGTTAGGGTTTCCTTTAGGAAAGTCATTCCCATTGAATTGATCTATGGATTTGTCCAATTAGTTTTCTTGAAAGCTAGGTTTTTGGAAAATTGATTATGTGAATAATGTGAAGAAGGTCTTGCTCCTGACCCTGGCTGTGGTTTTGATGACGACAAACACATCAACAAAAAGAAGAAAAGAAGACTTCAAAGAATCAAGCACTCAAGTCCATCAATAGTCTAGAAGTCTTAGAATTAGGTGAGTTATGCTTCCAAAGGTTTATTAAAGCATAAAGGCTCTTAAAACACCTAATCTAATCAAGCTAAGAGTTTTCATAACTTAAAAGAAGTAGAAAACCTTAAGCAAGTCTCAAAGATCAAGTTTCTGGAAAATGGGCTTCTGTGTAATCGATTACACCATTATGGTAATCGATTACACCAAGGCAAGTAATCGATTACTCCAGTCTTGTAATCGATTACATGTTTGAAATTCAAATTCAAACTGAAACGGTCACTTGTGTAATCGATTACACTAAGTATGGTAATCGATTACCAGAACGAAAAAGTGCACCTTTTCATGAACCATTGTGTCCCAAACCTTTTGAAAAGGGTTGTGATGGTTCAAGGACGTTTCCCTTGCCTATATAAAGACCATTTGAGTCCAGAAAACACAACACACACAACACACACGAAATATACACATTTCACATGAGAAAAACACATTAGGCCAAAGCTCTTTCAAAATTAGTTCATCTTTTAGAACTTAAATCTTTTGGAGCCTAAATTCTGAGTTCATGATCTTCAAGTTTACAAGAACACATTAGTTGTTCATATCTTGAAGAACTCAGAATTGTATTATGCTTAAAAGCCTTAAAGCATAATTTCTCATGTTCAATCCAATTGTGTGTTAAAGGATTGAAACAGCCAATTGTAATATCTTCTTCATCTCTTTCTGTAAGATTGAGTTTTTCACCGTGGTATTCGGTGAAGGGTTGTTGTCTCTGAAAGTGGTTTAATTTCAGGGTTTTCATTGAAGGTGGTTTAGCCTTCAAGGTCTGAGGGTGGTTTGCCTTCAGGAACTGAAAGCGGTTTGCTTTCAGGGGCTGTTGAAAGCGGTTTGCTTTCACAGGATATTGATAGAAGTTCTTGGGGTCCTTGGGTTAGGAACTTGTAAGAAATTCCTATCAATAGTGGAAAAATCCTCAAGGGGTTTTCTTGAGGGACTGGACGTAGTCTTCGGTGGATTGAAGGCGAACCAGGATAAATCTTGTGTGTGATTCTCTTTATCCTTCACATTTACTTTGAAGTATTGTTCATATCCGCTGCAATCACAACGATCAATTCGTGATCATCATAAACTTGAAAGTAACAATTTCAATAAGGCGAAAATTGGGGCAACACTGATTCACCCCCCCCCCTCTCAGGTTGCTATCTGTTCTAACAATTGGTATCAGAGCAAAGGTTTAGGTAAGTTATTCCTAAGATCCGGGAAAAGATGGCATCCTCTTCCAATCATGGAACAAATGAAGGTTTCAACATAAACAGGCCACCATTCTTCAATGGAGAACACTATGACTTCTGGAAAATCAAGATGAAGATATTCATAAAGTCATTAGACGCAGGAATATGGAAAGTCATTGAAGAAGGTCCCTTTGTGCCTGTAACAACAGATGAAGAAGGAACTTCACAACCAAAATCAGAAAGTACTTGGAGTGAAGAAGAAAAGAAGAAGGTTCAACATGATCTCAAAGGGATGAACATCCTTACATCTGCTCTTGGCATGGACGAATTTTTCAGAGTATCAACGTGCACTTCATCAAAATAAATATGGGATACGTTGATGGTGACTCATGAAGGAACAGATGAAGTCAAGAGATCAAAGATCAATACTCTCTCTCAGGAATATGAAATGTTCAGAATGCTTCCAGGAGAAAAGGTATTAGATATGCAAAAATGATTCACTCATTTAATTAATCATTTGATTGCTCTTGGAAAACAATTTTCAAATAGTGACTTGAACATGAAAGTTCTAAGATCACTTACAAGAGTATGGCAACCAAAAGTCACAGCCATCTCTGAGAAGAAGAGTTTATCAAATATGTCTCTTGCAACTCTGTTTGGAAAACTCCAAGAACATGAGTTGGAATTGAATCGTTTAGAAGAGCATGAACAACATGAGAAGAAGTATCGATCAATTTCCTTAAAGGCAAAGGAAAGCATCAAAGAAGATTATGATGCGGACTCTGAAGAAGAAGATGAAAATTTAAATCTTCTAGTCAAGAACTTTGGAAAGTTTCTTAAAAAGAAAAATGTTAGATTTAACAACAATAAAGTCTTCCAAAGGAACAATGAGTCTTCTTCATCTCAAAAGATTACATGTTTCGAGTGTGGCAAACCGGGACATTTCAAGTCAGATTGTCCAAATCTTCAGAAGAAGAAACATGGTCTAAGAGAGAAATTCGAGAAAAAGGATCAACCTACTCGAAGAGCATATTTGGCTTGGGATGATAATGAAGTAAGTTCATCATCAGATTCTGATAAAGAAGAAGCACAAGTTGCTTTGATGGCCTCACATGATTCTGATGTTGAAGATTCCCAGGTTAGTGAGAATTCTATATCTTTTCATGATTTAAAGTTTACCATGAAAAATATGTTTAAAGTATGTCAAGAATTTTCTAAAGTTAGCACTAGGCAAAATGAGTTAATTTCTTCCTTAGAAAGTAAATGTAGAAATTTACAAGAAGAACTAGATATAGTAAAATCTAAGTTAGACACTACTCATAAATGCACTAAGTGTAGTTCTTTAGAAGAAAAGATAGAAAATCTTCAACAAAGAGTAAATAACTTCAATAAAGGAAAACAGAAGTTAGATGATATCCTAAGTGTTCAAAGATATTCAAACAATAAGTCAGGTTTAGGATATACCTCTCACCCAAAGACAAAAGAGGTTAGGAAAACTGTGTTTGTAAAACCAAACCATGTTTTAGGATCTTCTAGTAACAGTAAGATTAATCCTGTTAGGAGTACAAACAATAGGAAGAATATTCAAAATAGATCTCCTAAGAAGATTCATCCCTCTCCTAGACAAACCTCTAGTTACAATCATTACTCTTGTACTTATTGTAACAAAGTAGGACATACCCCTAGTAGATGTTACTACAAACATGTAGGAGTACCAAAAAGGGAATACATTTGGGTTAGAAAGGATGTTAACTTAGAAGGACCCAAAACTTGTTGGGTTCCTAATACCCATGTCTGAACTTTGTCATGTAGGTGTGTATGAAAGCAGCAAAGGATTTATGGTATCTTGATAGTGGCTGCTCATCACACATGACAGGAGACAAAACCAAATTTTCATTTCTTATTCCTAGAGAAAAAGGTTTTGTCACATATGGTAACAATCAAAAGGGAAAGATACTCGGTATTGGAAGAATAGGCACACCCCCTCAAACAGTCATCGATAAAGTTCTTTACGTTGATGGTTTGATGCATAATCTTCTGAGTATTAGTCAACTATGTGATAAGGGTTTGAAAGTTGGTTTTATTAATGATATATGTGTAGTAAAAGATGTGAAAACTAAAGAGATTAAGTTTTCTGGGTATAAAGTAAACAAAGTCTTCATGATCTCATTGGAAGAAATTCCACAAAATGTGAGATGCCTTTTGGCCAAGAACAATAGTGATTCATGGCTATGGCATAGAAGACTTGCTCATATTCACATAGATCATTTAAACAAACTAGTCAAACATGATCTGGTTATTGGGCTTCCAAAAATGAAATTCGAAAAAGACAAGCTCTGTGATGCATGTCAAAAGGGAAAGCAAACTAGAACATCCTTCAAACCTAAGAACATAGTTTCGACAACAAGACCCCTTCAATTGTTACATATGGATCTGTTCGGACCATCTAGAACAAAAAGTCTCGGAGGTAATTTCTATGCACTTGTTATTGTTGATGATTTCTCTAGATTCACTTGGACTTTATTTCTTCCTCATAAGAATGAAGCCTTCAATGCATTCAAAAGATATGCAAGGCTTGTTCAAAATGAGAAGTCTTTAAAGATCTCTTCTATAAGAAGTGATCATGGTGGAGAATTTCAGAATCAACAATTCCAAGAACTATGTGATGAAAATGGAATATCACATAACTTCTCTACTCCGAGAACACCACAACAAAATGGTGTAGTAGAAAGAAAGAATAGATTACTTGAGGAATTAGCAAGAGCCATGCTGAGTGAATCAAGTCTCCCTAAATACTTCTGGGCTGATGCTGTAAGTACTGCTTGCTATGTTTCAAATAGAGTTCTCATTAGACCTATTCTTAAGAAAACTCCCTATGAACTCTACAAAGGAAGGAAACCAAATATCTCTCATCTACATGCTTTTGGATCAAAATGCTTTGTCTTGAATAATGGAAAGGAAAACCTTGGTAAGTTTGATGAAAAATCTGATGAAGGTATATTCCTTGGATATTCTTTAACAAGCAAAGCATATAGAGTCTTTAACAAGAAAACTCTATCCGTGGAAGAATCCATACATGTTTCTTTTGATGAATCTAAATCTTCAATAGAAGATAAAGTCAATCTTCCGGATAATGAAGAAGATGACATCATTATAAATGAAGATTCTCAAAAAGATGGAGATCATAATCCAATACAAGAAGAGCACATTGAAGATAATACTTATCAACTTCCAAAAGAATGGAGAACCCATAGGGATCATCCAGTTGATAATATTATTGGTGATATCTCTAGAGGCGTTTCTACAAGGCTACGCTTGAATGATTCAGTTTTGAATATGGCCTTTGTCTCTCAGATAGAACCATCAAAAGTAAATGATGCTCTAGAGGATGAGTATTGGATTGTAGCAATGCAGGAAGAATTAAACCAATTTGAATGGAATCAAGTTTGGGAACTTGTCCCTAAGCCTAGTGATAAACACATTATTGGAACAAAGTGGGTATTTAGAAATAAGTTAGATGAAAATGGTATTATAGTTAGAAATAAAGCAAGATTGGTTGCTCAAGGTTATAATAAAGAAGAAGGTATAGATTTTGATGAAACATATGCACCCGTAGCAAGATTAGAAGCCGTAAGATTGTTATTAGCGTATGCTTGCTCTTTAAACTTCCCATTGTATCAAATGGACGTCAAAAGTGCCTTCCTGAACGGATATATTCAAGAAGAAGTATATGTGAAGCAACCTCCAGGATTTGAAGATCCAAAGTTTCCTTCACATGTCTTCAGACTAAAGAAAGCACTCTATGGTCTTAAGCAAGCCCCTCGTGCATGGTATGACAGGTTAAGTACTTTCCTTTGTGATAAAGGATTTCAAAAAGGTAAGGCTGATACAACCTTGTTCATCAAAAGAACCAAAGGTAATACCTTACTTGTTCAAATTTATGTTGATGATATTATCTTTGGTGCAACTAAGGAATCTCTTTGCAAAGATTTCTCTAACATGATGCAAGAAGAATTTGAGATGTCCATGATGGGACAATTAAATTTCTTTCTTGGTTTGCAAATCAAGCAATCAAATGATGGAATATTCATCAATCAATCAAAGTTTTGCAAGGAATTATTAAAGAAATATGATTTAGATGATTGCAAAGCCGTAGCCACACCAATGGGGTCTAATACATATCTAGATCAAGATGAATCCGGTGTTCAAGTTGACATCACTAAATATAGACGTATGATCGGATCTCTTTTGTACTTAACTGCATGTAGACCTGATATTATGTTTAGTGTATGTCTATGTGCTAGATATCAAGCATCTCCTAGGGAATCACATTTGAGTTCTGTTAAGCGGATTTTCAAATATTTGAAAGGAACTACAAATGTTGGTTTGTGGTATCCCAAAGGAAGTGTTTGTGATTTGATTGGATATTCTGATTTTGATTATGCTGGTTGTAAAACTGAAAGAAAAAGTACAAGTGGTACTTGTCACTTGTTAGGAAATGCCCTTGTTTCTTGATCTTGTAAGAAACAAGCATGTGTTGCTCTAAGTACTGCAGAAGCAGAATATATTGCTGCAGGAAGTTGTTGTGCACAAACTCTATGGCTCAAACAACAACTCAAAGACTATGGCTTAGAGCTGGGCTGCATTTCTATCAAATGTGACAACACAAGTGCCATTAATCTCACTAAAAACCCTATCATGCATTCTCGAACTAAGCATATTGATATGCGACATCATTTTCTTCGAGATCATGTTATGAGGAAAGATATAGAGATTTCTTTTGTAGATACACATAATCAACTAGCAGATATCTTTACTAAACCTCTTTCTAAGGAATCATTTTATAAGATAAGAAGAGAGTTAGGCATATTAGATGAGCATGATATTTAAGTTAACATGATATTTGCACAATCTTTATGATAAATATGTGTTTACATGTTTTTAGATAGATTATGTAACTAAGAGTTTTATAGGAAAAATGTTACATAAGTCACTAAGAAGCCTAGAACTTATAAAAATTGTTATAATAATCGATTATCATAGGTCTTGTAATCGATTATCCTTGTTCTCAGTCCTCGTGCCTATTGACATTCCTTCAGTAATCAGTTACTCTAACTGATGTAATCGATTACTCATTCAAAATTTGAATAATTTTTCAAACTTGAAACTGCTGTAATCGATTACCATAACTGTCGTAATCGATTACACGCACGATTTTCTCTATAAAATCAGCATTTGTCTTCTGCCCTTTTGCCTACCTTCCTTCATATACAATCTTTCTTCCTCTAAGACTTGTTTCGCGATGGAGTCTCTTCCACGTCCTTCACATGTCTCCTCCCCAATCAATGTTTCTCGAAGGGAATCCTCCACAGATCCTCTGGTGTTGTCTCGCTATCGCATTGATGTTCAAACCAATGCTGCATCGGCTGGATTATCTCCCTTTTATACCATTCCTTCAAATTTCTCACAAGAAACCAAGGTTATACTAGAAATGATGGATATCTTGTCACTCCGTCTTTCTCAGAAGTTGGGCCAACTGGAGGATACCATTCGGTCTCGCTTTATACTTGTGGAAAATCGCATAGAGGCCATGCATTCCTTCATGCGTAAGGAAATTGAGAGCCTTCAAGAACTTGACCCTTCTGAGAACTCTGAAGATTCTAGTCACGCTTAAGTTCTGAAGTCTTGTGTCCCCATATAATTATCTACGTACTATTAGGATTTCCCTATTTTCCCAAAACGGCTTTATCTATTTGTTGTAATCTCTCTACTACATATGTTTGATATGTCTTACTATGTATAACTTATGTATTTGTCTTAGTATATATCTATGTAAGTGCTGGTTATTCATGTTTTACATGTTTACCCCTATTCCCCCATGCTTTATGTTTCAATATACTTGTATGCATGCCTGTACATTTTTTTTTGGCCTTTTCTTCTTTTTGATGAAGTCAAAAGGGGGAGAAAGGTTCCGTGCTTTTAAAGATCATATGCAGGAATTCAACAAGTACACTAGAAAGGGGGAGAAAAATCAGAAATACTAAACTCCATCAAATAGGGGGAGTTTTATATCACAAATGCACATATGATCTTCAAAGTTTCAAGTATGTGTTTGCCATCATCAAAAAGGGGGAGATTGTGAAGAAGGTCTTGCTCCTGACCCTGGCTGTGGTTTTGATGACGACAAACTCATCAACAAAAAGAAGAAAAGAAGACTTCAAAGAATCAAGCACTCAAGTCCATCAATAGTCTATAAGTCTTAGAATTAGGTGAGTTATGCTTCCAAAGGTTTATTAAAGCATAAAGGCTCTTAAAACACCTAATCTAATCAAGCTAAGAGTTTTCATAACTTAAAAGAAGTAGAAAACCTTAAGCAAGTCTCAAAGATCAAGGGCCTGTTTGATTGTAGTTTTTGAAAACTGTATTTAAAAAGAGTTTTTAGAAACTGTTTTTGAAAACTGTTTTTCAAAATAAAGGCAGAAAAAAAACTGTTGAATAAGACGTTTTCCAATATTTAAAAAATTGAAATTTGAAAACTAAAAACAGAAACTGAAAACATCTTTTAGCTGTTCTGGTATTTTAGTTTTTAAAACCGAAAATAATAACTGTTTTCAAAAACAGTTTTCAAAAACAGGTTTTACCAAGCAGGTTTTTAAATTTTTCAGTTTTTGAAAACAGAAAACAGTTTTTAAAAACTGTAATCAAACAGGCCCCAAGTTTCTGGAAAATGGGCTTCTGTGTAATCGATTACACACCATTATGGTAATCGATTACACCAAGGCAAGTAATCGATTACTCCAGTCTTGTAATCGATTACTCCAGTCTTGTAATCGATTACATGTTTGAAATTCAAATTCAAACTGAAACGGTCACTTGTGTAATCGATTACACTAAGTATGGTAATCGATTACCAGAACGAAAAAGTGCACCTTTTCATGAACCATTGTGTCCCAAACCTTTTGAAAAGGGTTGTGATGGTTCAAGGACGTTTCCCTTGCCTATATAAAGACCATTTGAGTCCAGAAAACACAACACACACAACACACACGAAATATACACATTTCACATGAGAAAAACACATTAGGCCAAAGCTCTTTCAAAATTAGTTCATCTTTTAGAACTTAAATCTTTTGGAGCCTAAATTCTGAGTTCATGATCTTTATGTTTACAAGAACACATTAGTTGTTCATATCTTGAAGAACTCAGAATTGTATTATGCTTAAAAGCCTTAAAGCATAATTTCTCATGTTCAATCCAATTGTGTGTTAAAGGATTGAAACAGCCAATTGTAATATCTTCTTCATCTCTTTCTGTAAGATTGATTTTTTCACCGTGGTATTCGGTGAAGGGTTGTTGTCTCTGAAAGTGGTTTACTTTCAGGGTTTTCATTGAATGTGGTTTAGCCTTCAAGGTCTGAGGGTGGTTTGCCTTCAGGAACTGAAAGCGGTTTGCTTTCAGGGGCTGTTGAAAGCGGTTTGCTTTCACAGGATATTGATAGAAGTTCTTGGGGTCCTTGGGTTAGGAACTTGTAAGAAATTCCTATCAATAGTGGAAAAATCCTCAAGGGGTTTTCTTGAGGGACTGGACGTAGTCTTCGGTGGATTGAAGGCGAACCAGGATAAATCTTGTGTGTGATTCTCTTTATCCTTCACATTTACTTTCAAGTATTGTTCATATCCGCTGCAATCACAACGATCAATTCGTGATCATCATAAACTTGAAAGTAACAATTTCAATAAGGCGAAAATTGGGGCAACACTGATTCACCCCCCCTCTCAGGTTGCTATCTGTTCTAACAAATAAGTGATTTTCAAACTTTAAAATTTAGTTTTACCATAGATTTCATGTAACATTTAATGTGTACCAGTTAGTTTTGAAAGAAAAATTGATTTTGGAATTAATTTGCCTTGGCCGAATTCTTGGCAGAATTGAAACAGGGGATAACTTGATTTTCTAACTAGCTTTGAGTGTGTTTAAATGCTTGGAAATGATTTTGGGTTTGAAGGAAAGTTTTTGCCCTATTAGTGCAAAAGGGCCTAGTGAAAATTGTGTGTTTAAAGCCCTAGAAAATTGTTTTCTAGAAGTTTTGGTAAATTGAATTTTGGAAAATTTGTTATTGGAATTAAATTGTGGTGTTTTTGACACTTAGAAGATTTTTGAACTCAAGACTTGAAAATTTGCCTTAGAAAATTGTAATAGAAGTTATGTTTGGTTAGTGAAATTGTCTTGAGTAATTTAATGACTTGCTTGGTAAAATTGGATGGTTTTTGTGAATTTAAGGTTTTTGGGCAGAATTGAGGACTTAAGGTTTTGTGTGTGTTTTTGGATTCAAAATCTTGTTTAAGGCTTTAAAATTGATTTGTAAGAATCTAGCCTTGATGCTCTTCAAAGGTTTTGAGTTTTGTAAAGATTTGAAAATTGTAACTTAGAGCTTTTTGAGTTATTTAAACGGTCGACAAAGTTGTTAAAAACGTTTTCAACTTCCAAGGATGTTCCTAAGAGTTAGGACCTATGCCCAAGTGACAAGAACCATGTAGGACCAGTAGCAAGGACCTTAGGATTGAGTTTCAAATTCTAAGCTAGGCTATGTTTCTTGAATGTTTACGAGACTTCGGACCGACCAGGACGAACGAAGCTTACGTAATCACCCGGATCGAACAGTATTTCGGTAAGGGAACTTCATTACATTAGCTGTTAAGCACATGTATATGTATATACTATTATTCTGTTTGTCAGTCGATGGCGTTCTAAGAACGACCTGACTTTAAATTGCTGGAATTTGATTGAAGTCTCTGAAGGCATCTGATATGTTGGATTAGGATTGATTGATGTTTGCTTGTATGTGCATCTTGAATTGATTGAAGTTCTTGTCTTACTTTTAATTGTAAGCATGCTCTCGTTGGTGGTAGTGGGTGTCTCCCTTGATCTTGCGTGTTGCAATATTGCTATGCCTTATCACCAATTTTCATTATGTGCGCTAGCCGGGGAATTAGTATAAGCTACCATGGGAATGGGGTTCCTTCCAAAATTAGTATGTAGACTTTGTTTTGAAAAGTAAAGGCTTAACAGTTTCAAAAAGAATTAGAGAAACTTTCTTTTAGAAACTTAATGAACGTTTTGGGACATGCTTTCAAGAAAACCTGCAGTTAAACCGTGAGCTTTTGAAACGAATCTGTCCTACCTTGCTTGAAGGAAAATTCATAATGTACTAAAGGAATTCATCAACCCTTTTATGAACTTAAGGATGATTCCACTTCTTTTCTACAAGTTTTATCTTGCACAGAAAATTAAGTCACTTCTTGGAAAAAGAACTATAAGGACTTCCTCACGAGGAATCATAAGACATGTTTTCCGAAAGCCGCAAAGACCTTTACAAAAAATTATTTCAAGAGATGTTTTCTCAAGAAAATTGGGTAGCTTATTCGGTAATGCCTCGTTGGTGGTAGTGGGCGTCTTTACGCTTCGGCAGCTACCGACGAGAGATCACTGGACCAGGAGGGTTCGGGCAATCACAATCCCTCGAAGTAGACGGGCTCTCCGAATGGATGACGCCGCCTTCGACAAAGGGACTCGGATTCGTAAAAAGAACGTTTCCGCTAGGTGGGGAATTGGAGTGAGGAACTCGCTCATGTTATTAGTGTTTTCTACTCATGAATTTTGTATGCAGGGATGTTCCTCAAGACGACGTTGTCGTCATCCCCCAGCTGTTTGGAATAGCAAGGCTATCCGTCCAGCATACTTTAGGGAAGCTATGTGCCGTGCTATGTGCCGTGCTATGTGTCGTGCTTTGTGCCGTGCTATGTGTCCTGCTATGTGACGTGCTTTGTGCCGTGCTATGCGTCATGATTTGTGTCGTGCTTCGTGCCGTGCTTTGTGCCGTGCTATGTGTCGTGCTTTGTGCCGTGCTATGTGCTGTGCTATATGCTGAATAAGATTGGGATAACAAGTTTATTCCCAATCAGCTATGTGCTGACTCTTTGCAGCAACCCGAATGTTCGGGCCATATTACACCTCAACTGCATCATAATTATCCTGGATGATTGTAATATGATTGCTATGTGTGTTCGGTGATGCTTATTGAGTGTATTTTTGGTTTATAATCTAACTGTGTTGTGATTGACGTTTGATTGTAAATTTTCCTGCATGGCCCTTATGTCTATTAATTCTGCTTCTGCATCCTCTCGATGTAGATACCTGTCTGATAGTATTATATGAATTGCTCATATGTATTGTTTGTTTAGGAATTTGACCCTTGTTTGTCTGTTGTGTGTTTGCTGGCGATCCGTCGCCAGTCGGACAGCTTAGCTAGAAGTTGCAGGTGAACTCCAGTTCAAGGGAGATCAAGACAGAAGACGGGCGCCTATCTGCAAGAAGATATGTCACAGACGTTTGATTGATTTGTATAAACTCTTGTATGCTTAAGTTTCCGGATAGGGAGTCTTAGTTTATTTTATCACTACTGGCAGCAAAGTCTTTTGAAACCGAAACAAATCGTTTCTAAATTTATTTCTAAACTGCAGGCCAGTCACCTTATGCCACATGTGTGGCTATTTATGAATCAGGGTATTTATATTACTAATGCATCTCTTCATGGCATATTTCGAAAAGGAAAATGATTTCGAAAAAAATATACCCTCCTTTTTCTTTATTTACTGTTTATTTGCTACAGTAACGCCCTGAAAATCGAGGTGTTACAGAAGTCCTGCATAATACTTGTACTGTTCGGAGTGAATAGTGAAAACTCGTCGTGAAGCAAAGGACTGTACGTAGCCCTGTCGATTAAGAGGGTGGACCAGGATAAATTCTTTGTGTGCTTTTACTTTCTAGCTCTGTTAATTTTTTCGCTGCACGAGTTTTCGAAAAACAATTCTAAAACTTATATTATTTTTGAAAAACAAGTTTTTAAAGTCACACAATTCAACCCCCCCTCCCCCGTTTCTTGTGTTATTTTGTTATTATCAATCAATTAGTATCAGAGCTTAACGACTATGAGAATCTAACACTTTCACGAGTGCAGAGTTAAACGATCCATGGAAGGAAACACAATGCAAACAGGTTCAGCTACAAACAAGCCGCCATTCTTTGATGGCTCCAACTAACCCTACTGGAAGAAGCATATGAAACTGTTTATAGAATCCAAAAGCTACAAACTCTGGGACATTGTTGAGCAAGGCAACTATGTTCCCAGAAATTCTGCAGGAGAAGCCATTCCCAAAGCACAATGGACAGATGAACAACGCACTGAGAACCAACTTAACTCAAAAGCAAGGTTGTTTCTTACATGTGCCCTGAGCAAGAATGAACACGACAAGATTGACAGTTTAGACATTGCCAAAGAAATATGGGATACGCTAGCCATGGCCCATGAAGGAACCTCAAGCGTAAAGTAGACCAGAATAAGTATACTATTCGCTAAATATGAAGCCTTCAAGATGAAGGAACACGTATCCATCGACGACATGTTCTCCAGATTTCAAATCATTCTGAGTGGATTGAGAAATCTTGGGAGATCATACAACAATCTGGATCAGAGAACCAAGATTCTGAGGTGTCTCTTAGAAAAATGGAGACCAATGGTGACCGCTATTCGACAAGCGAAGGATCTCACCACCTTGAGAATGGAAGATTTTTGGGATCTTTAAACGTTCATGAGATTGAACTTGCTGAAGATGTCGAGGCTATAAAGAGAAAATCTGTAGCCTTTAAATCCAGATCCTCTAAAGCCCGAAAAGCTGAGGAGTCATCCAAAGAAATAGAAGAATCTACCGACCCTACAGATGATGAGAAAGCCCTCTTCCACAGAAGGTTCAAGAAGATTTGGCTCAAGAGAAAACAAGCCTAGAATGAGCCAAGAAGAGAGCAAAGAAAAGGTTCAGGACAAGGAAATATCTCATCCAGTTCCAAAAGAGATGGAGAGAAGAACTCCATCAAAAGCTCTATCGTCTGCTTTGAGTGCAGAAAGCCTGGTCACGTTAAAGCTGAGTGTCCTCAACTTTCAAAGAGACCAGTTAAAAAGAACATCAATAGGAAAAATAATGCTCTCACGGGCCAAGAAGAAGAGTCTGAAGAATTCTTAGACAATGAAGAGGAAGAAGAAGAAAAAGATGATGAAGAATCATTCTATGCATTCATGGCGTCTGTGGACTCGTCAGACGACGAAGGAGATGAGATGTGTTTACCAGGGAAAAGCAAAAGAGAACAATGGCACTTGGATAGTGGATGCTCACGACACATGATGGGAAGAAATTCTCTGTTCCCAAAGATCCATGCTAAGGAGAATGGTGGAACAGTTACCTTTGGAGGTAACAAAAAAGGCTTCATCGTCGGGGAAGGTGACGTAGGTAAGGCTCCTCTTCCTATAATACGGAAGGTTCTTTTGGTTGAATGATTAAAACATAACCTACTTAGCATAAGTCAATTATGTGATAGTGGGCTCACTGTTACCTTCAAGAAAGTGAAGTGTAGAGTCACGGATGATGATGACAAGGTTATCTTTGAAGTTCAGAGACAAGGGAATCTATATAAGACGAACTTGGAAAACCTTGCAAGTCAAAATATAACGTGTCTAGTGTCAGCAGAGGATGATAAGTGAATTTTTCCCAGGAAGATAGGGCATGCTTCCTTAAAGACCATTACAAAGATGGTCAAACATGAATTAGTACATGGTCTGCCAAAACTATCTTTCAAATCTGATGTGACATGCTCAGCATGTCTTCAAGGAAAACAATTAAAAAGTTATTTTCCCTTAAAGAGCATTGTGAGTACAAGCAAACCTCTGGAGATGTTACACATGGACTTATTTGGACCTACTAGAACGGATAGTTGTTCTGGAAAAAGGTACTACCTTGTCATTGTTGATGACTACATGAGATTTACTTGGGTTCATTTCCTAAGTTCCAAAGATGAAACTTTCAAGACCTTCAACATCCTCGCCAAAAGAGTCCAGAATGAGAAGGGCTACTGCATTACATCTATCCGAAGCGATAGAGGAGGAGAATTTGTCAACGAAGAGTTCAGCATCTACTGTGAGCAGAACGAATTCTCTCATCAACTCTCAACTCCTAGAACACCACAACAAAATGGCGTAGAAGAAAGAAAGAACAGGTCATTGCAAGAGATAGCCAGAACAATGCAGAGTGAAACTTCTTTGCCAAAGTATTTTTGGGCTGAAGCTATTCACGCTGCCTGTTACATCCAGAACAGGATTCTCATGCGACCAATTCCGAAGAAGACTCCATATGAACTATGGAAAGGGAGGAAACCTAATATTTCCTATTTCCATCCTTTTGGATGCCCATGCTTTCTACTCAACACAAAAGATGATCTAAGGAAGTTTGATGCCAAGTCTGACAAAGGAACATTTTTTGGATATTCCCCTCACTCAAAGGCCTACCGAGTATACAACCCGAGAACAATGATGATTGAAGAATCTATTCAAGTCAAGTTTGATGATTTCGGCTCCTGTGGAAATCAAACTGCTCTTGAAGAGGACTTTGAAAATTTAGATTTATATGATGAACCATCGCCTACCAGTGCCCAACCATCCAATGAGTGTGTACCATCGAGAAGGCTGTATCGTCCGTCAGTCATCCATCAACAAAGGAAGATTATACTTCATCAACTGGTGCTCCATCGTCTGACCCTGTATCATCTGACCAAGTCATGACATCCAATGGAATCTCTCTTCCAAGAGATTGGAGATTCAAACCTGTTCATCCTCTGAATCAGGTCGTTGGAAGCATCTCAGGGAATGTAAGAACTCGCTCTTCATTTCACAATTATGGTAACTGTGCATTCTTATCTGAGATAGAACCAAAGAGTGTTGCTGAAGCATTACAAGACGAAGGTTGGATTCTTGCTATGCAAGAAGAGCTTAATCAATTTGAGAGAAGCAAAGTATGGAATCTTGTCCCTAGACCTGAAGGCAAATCCATCATCGAAACACAGTGGGTCTTCAAGAACAAAGTAGATGAATATGGGAAGGTGACAAGAAACAAAGCAAGATTGGTAGCTCAAGGCTACAATCAATAGGAGGGCATTGAATACACTGAAATGTTTGCTCCTGTTGTTCGTATTGAAGCTATTCGCATACTTCTTGCATTCGCATGCCAACAGTCAATCAAGCTCTATGAAATGGATGTGAAGAGTGCCTTTCTTAACGAATATATTGAAGAAGAAGTCTACGTGAGACAACCCCCAAGTTTTTAAGAAACAACATTTCCAAATCATGTGTTCAAGCTTAGGAAAGCACTGTATAGATTAAAGCAAGCTCCAAGAGCTTGGTATGATCTTCTGAGCTCATTTCTGATGAATAATGGGTTCACAAGGGGTAATGTTGACAGTACTTTATTTAAAAGGAAATCATCAAATTATTTTATTTTAGTTCAATTATATGTTGATGATATAATATTTGGTGCTACTAACAAAATTCTATGTAAGGAATTTTCAAGTCTTATGCAGAGTGAATTTGAAATGAGCATGATGGGAGAATTGAAGTTCTTCCTTTGTTTGAAAATTAGAAAAGAAAAGGATAAAATATATATCCATCAAACCAAGTATATCAAAGATCTCTTGAAGAAGTACAACCTAAGAAAGGCCAAAGAGATGAGCACTCCCATGCATCCTGGAGTCATATTGGATAAAAGTGATGAATCAACACCTGTTGATTCTACCAAATATAGAGGCATGATTGGATCACTGCTCTATCTAACATCTAGCAGGCCAAACATTATGTTTAGTGTTTGCCTATGTGCTAGATTCCAGGTAAACCCTCAAGAATCTCACCTAAGTGCAGTTAAAAGAATATTTAGATATCTATCAAGTACTGCTAATCTTGGCCTAGTGTACGAAAAAGGTGATGATTTCAGGTTAAGAGGATTATGTGACGCAGATTACGCTGGAGATCGTATAGAGAGAAAAAGCACAAGTTATCGATGCCACTTTTCTGGGTCAATGCTTAATTTCTTGGGCAAGCAAATGACAGAACGCAATCTCCTTGTCCACTGCTAAAGCTGAATATGTTGCTACAAGTTCTTGCTGCAGCCAGCTCTTGTGGGTTAAGCATCAATTAGAGTATTATGGTATATTCGAGCATAACATTCCCCTATTATGTGATAATACCAACGCTATAAATATAAATAAGAATCCTGTTCAGCATTCAAGAACAAAGCACATAGAAATTAAACATCATTTCATTCGTGATCATGTTGCAAATGGAAATATTGATATATCATATATGCACACTGACGACAAATTAGCTAATATCTTTACGAAGCCTTTGATTGAAAATTGATTTACTTATTTAAGGGAAAGTATTGGCATGTTTTCTGTACTAACCCTCATGTAGAAGTCAACAGAAGGACAGACGACGGAATCATCTCCAAAACAATCAAGATTATCGCTTGATAACTTGGATCGCCAGCCACCAACTGTAAATTTCAAACGACGTAGTTTCAAGGCTCACTCACCGGTTCACTTCTTGTGAATATGAACAGTACATGTCGTTTCAGTAACTATCTTCTTTCACACGTTCTATTATTTAATTATTTTTACTGAAGCATTTATCACATCGCATTAAAGGCGCGTGGGGTTTTACATTTCTCTCTCATGAAATTTCAAAAAGTAATCACTTCTTTCAAGAAAACCTAAAAACCTTATGTATTCCATGCATATCATCAAAACTCAATTTCTGAAACCTGTTCAACACACTTGCTTCATTTCGCAAAAAACTGAAAACCCTAGTATTCTTTCTTTCTCGTGCACACTAACTTTTGTTACAGAGAAACCACAAATGGCACCCATGAAGGTGAACTATAAGAAAATGGAAACTTCATCTAAGCTCTCTCAGGAGGAGGAATTAATCCTTAGAAACAGAAGCAGCCTCGTTGCAATCAACCGAAGGGATCAAGTTGCAGTGCTCAGGAAGCTAGCAGTTGCAAATCTTGGAGACAAACCTATTGTTTCACCAAGATACTTAGATCGGAAGGTCTTCGTGCACTTGAAGATTCCAAGAGGAGAAGATCTCTTATATCAAGACTGGGAGAAGATTTATGAAATTTCTCAACATGCAACTGTGGTTCCAGTAGTGAAAGAGTTTTATGATTGTGTTGTAAAGCACAATGGGAACGTCATTCGGACCCGCTTTCAAAGGGATATTATCAAAATCTCACCTTCTCACATCGTTGTTTCTCTTGACATGAACGTCAAAGGTGGAGAAAGATACAGTTCTTTCTGGATGGACATCATTGATGACGCCCACTGCATCTGGAAGTAGGATCCTAAGTCTAAGGCAGGTGGTGCTCAGGTTAGCAACTTAGTGGAACCGTGTATTTTTCTACATAGGGTGATCAGCAAAGTAATCCTTCCCAAGGAAGGATCCAAAGACTGTGTCAACAAGTTAGCACAATATGCCCTGTACAAGATTATGAAGAGGGTTCAGGTGAACCCCATTTATCTTATATTTCAACACATGTTGAACTTCCTTGACAGTGCCCACGACAACCTGCTCTATGGGTCACTAATCACGGTGATGCTTGCAAAGTTGGGAAAGCTTACACCTAAAGTAGAAAGAAGTCACTTCATCAATCAAGATTATGTCATTCCTATTCCAATCAAGATTGGAGATGTGAAAAGAATGAAGGTAGAGGTTGATATCTCTGGTCTGCCTAAGGAACTAATGGCCAAATCAAAGAAGTAGACTACAATTTCTAAAACATTTGTGAATGCTTTTTCTGTACCAGATCCATCATTTTTTGATCAACAAGGGAATATCATTCCTCCATCGTTTGCGAGGAAGACTCGTTCGATGAGACCATCGTCTTCAAAGAGGAAATCAACACCCTCAGAGCATGATCAACCACTGTCTGATCCTAAGCCTAAAAGGAGATGATTGGTGAAAGCTTCTGTGAAGGAGACAGCTGAGAAGCTTCCTTCTCCAGTGATTTTTGAAAAGACTGAAGTTGCACTTGTTGAGGAAGCCATTAATGAAGCAGCCCCAGTTGTTGAAATATCTCCCTCTGCACTTAATACTTATCTGCAATTGCTACCCAGCAACTTTCAACTGTTCATCGAAAACATCTTCGATGTAAAGGATGATGGAAATTGCGGTTTCCTTTGCATCGCAGAGCAATTAGGTATGGGAGAACATCTTTGGTTTGATATTCGAACCAAGATGATTGCTTAGATGAAAGGACGGAGAAATGTACATGCGAAGACTCTTAGTTCAGAAGTTGAATATCAAATGTGTTGAATGCTATAAGGTTGGAACCTCAAGAGCTTGCCTTCAAACCAAAATGCTTCTCAGTACCAAACATGGGGTTGGTAGCAGCTACTGCCTTCAATATCGTTCTGGTAACTTTGTCCAACCAAGGAAGCTGGACACACTTTCCCTTTACCGGACCAGTTCCTTCATCTCCTCACGTTGTCATACTTGGACACGTGGACAAGAATCACTGGGTTCGCATTCAACTTAAAGAGGATTCCCCATTGCCACCAACATACGTTCAATGGCCATACCACCATTCTGAAGATGCTGCTGGATAGGAAACCCTAATTGTTCCTAGAATGGGCAAGTACCAAAAGATGATTGACAACCAACTTACTTATTTTGTCCAAACTCGCTTCTCAGCACCTCATTCTGTTCCGGAGCATTCTCCTGTTTATGAAGAAGAACTGAGTCCTCTTTATCAATCTCAAATGGCTAAAGTAGTTACTCCTCCACCTGTTGAAGTCATAGAAAAGCTCTACTCGCCATCACCACTCAGAGTTTCTGCAAAACCGGCGTCTACTAAAGAAAATCCTCAGGAACTTCTACATACTGGAATATCTGCTCAAACCTCTAAGAAGAGGAGACGCGCCTCAAGCTCATCCAAGCGATCCAAGAAGTCTAAGGCTCCATTCTCTCGTCTGATATTTCCTTTATTCCTAGAGTCATTTGGATTCAACGTTTGTTATGCTGCATGCCTCTGCATGCCTTCCCCTCCTCTTGTGCAATTCAAGTTTCTGGAATGCCAGCAAACCGACCTCTTTCACTTTGAATGGGTCGTGTGGCAATCTAGAGGACATGTTAGATATGTTTCATTCTTTTTTCTTCAGCAGACTGAAGCTCTAGTGATTCAGCTTGGGTCATGGATGGTTACATTGCTACCCTTTTGGGAATCAATAGTCTCTCCTCTTGAAGTTCCATTCATGGTATCTAAGGAAGACTTTGATATTTTGAAGGCCCCTGAACTTACATTCGCAGAAAATGTTCCCTTCATTAGCAGTGCGATCACCATTGTCCAATCTCTTAAGATGGGATTTGGTTTGAGTCACAGGGATTCTGAAGCTGAGTATAGGGTAGAGTCACCACCAACTCCTATTTCTATGGAAATTCTAGTGGATGCATCGGTTGTCGCACAGATTGAAGAAAAATTTGTTGGATTCAAAGATGATATCAGGGAAGAGATTAAAACCATAGATGTAAAGTCAGAGAAGCGGCTTCAAGGAATGGACGCCAAATTTGATGCCAAATTTACCACACTGGAGATGATGATGTCACAGATCTTGAACAAATTGAAATGAATCAACCTTTCAATTTCTCTATCCTTAACTTCTTTTATTTTACTGCTCAGAATTTTTTTTACACTGACAGTTCATTAACATTTATACATAGTATGCCCTATTGGTTTTCCATCATTTTTGCTATGTTATCTGCTTTTTCCTTGTTTACATTATATGTTACGCCTGCTTGTACCTTTGTTTGTTGTTTTTGCTTATGACAAAGGGAGAGAGAAGAGAAAAAGCTTAGGTTGAGGGGGAGTAAAGAGAAAAATAACCCTAACATAACATAGAAAAAAAATTTGCTTTAAGGGGGAGCTAAGAATCATGTTAGACTTAAATATGTTATACATGTAAGGGGGAGAGTTCGACCGTCTGGACGTAGTCCTGTCGATTAAGGGGGTGAACCAAGATAAATTCTTTATGTGCTTTTACTTTCTAGCTCTGTTAATTTTTCCGCTGCACAAGTTTTCGAAAAACAATTCTAAAACATATATTTGTTTGAAAAACAAGTTTTTAAAGTCACATAATTCAACCACCCTTTCTTGTGTTATTTTGTTATTATCAGAGGTACCATGCTCTGTCTCTCATGCAGAAGCAATGCTTATTGCTCATGACGCCAACCTCCTTCGCTGTCGCAAGTGTCAGATTCTTGACACTCCACCGTTTGCTCTACTAACACATACACCTTCGCAGACGATGGACTCACCAGTCCAGAACCAGCAGTCTGCTCAAGCTAACTATGCTTCTAGTTCACCTGCCCAGCATCGTTCCATGCACGCCACTGATGACTCACCATTTGTGAATCGGGGTTTCTCTGAGTCAACCTAGAACTATGGCTCGTCTGGTGATTACCGTGGTCCTAGTGGTCGCTCTGGTGGCCATAGTGGCCGTGGGCGTGGATGTGGTGGATGCTCCTCTGTTCAGTGTTAAATCTGTTACAAGTGGGGCCATGAAGCCAACACTTGCTATCACCGAGTATCGTCTGCCAATTTTCCACGAATGGTTGGCTCATCACTATATGGTGGTCTGTTTAATCAAGTTCCTCAGTAGGCCGGTGCATTTGGAGGTTTTTCACCATCTCTTTCTCATTTTCAACAAGCAGGACTTGGTCTCCAACCCTTTTATAATCTTCAACCAACTGGGCCCTCCCAATTACCTTTTCCTAATGCTAGTCCGAAGACTGATCCACGTGGATATCCTTTGGGAATTTCTTATCCTCTATTTGCTGGATATGTCAATGGTTATCACCAGCAAATGATGCATGCACCTGCGTTTCAGTCTCCCCAGTAGACGATTGGCCCTTCTCCCTTTGCATAGCAACCAACAAGCCAATTTTTTCCACAACAGATGATTGGGCCAAGCTCTGCTAGCTACGTCTACAGGCCAAAGTGCAGGGAACTGGTTACCAGACACTGGAGAAACTCATCATGTCACCCATGATGCTACTGCGTTCTCCAATCCTACACCACTTCAAGGGAATGATCACATTCTCATGGGCAATGGTCAAGGTTTGCCTATCCACTCTATTGATACAGTTTCCTTTAAGTCACCATGTCAAACACGTGCTACTCTTTCTCTTAGTGATTTGTTGCTTGTTCCCTCAATCACTAAAAATCTTGTTAGTGTTAGTAGGTTTACTAGAGATAATCATGTTAAATTTGAGTTTGATCATGCTCATTGTCTTGTTAAATCTCATGCCAATGGTGACATTCTTCTTCAAGGGACTGTTGGGGATGATGGTCTCTATTATTTTGATGGCATGCATGCTTCCAAGTTCTTCAAGAACAAGTCTTCTGTCCTGCCAGCTCCAACTTCCTTCTATGTTAGTTTACCTAAAACACATGTAACCACAAGCACAAATAGTTCACTCGTAGGACCCACCTCCTATGACCTTTGGCATCATCGTCTGGGTCATCCTACTCATGAGATTTTACATTCTGTTATGACTAAATGCAATATTTCAATTCCTTCTCAACCTATTTCTCATGTTTGTAGTGCATGTTGTATGGGCAAATCTCATAGATTGCCCTCTTCACAATATAATACAGTTTATTTTCATCCTTTAGAACTTGTGTTTTCTTATTTATGGGGACCAGCCTCCATTGAATCTTCTGCTGGTTATTCTTATTTTCTTACTTGTGTTGATGCCTACACACGATATACGTGGATTTTTCCCTTAAGGAAGAAATCAAAAACCTATGCTACCTTTCTTCAATTTCAAGCAATGATTGAATTGCAATTAAATCTCAAAATAAAAGTTGTTGAAACTGATGGAGGCACTGAATTTAAACCCCTCAGTTCTCATTTTGCTCAATCAGGAATTGTTCATCATCTGACTTGCCCCCACACACATCGTCAAAATGGCAGTGTGGAACGCAAGCACACACATGTGGTTGAAACTGGTCTTTCTTTACTTTCTCAAGCCAAAATTCCCCATCAATAATGGGATCATGCCTTTTTAATGACTGCCTTTCTCATAAAAATATTTCCCACCTCTGTCTTAGGCAATGTTAGCCTTTACTATAAGCTCCACAATGTTCAAGCAGATTAGAAGTTCTTGAAAACCTTTGGGTGTGCATGCTATCCCTTTCTCCGTCCTTACAATTTGTCCAAAATTCAGTTGAGGTCCCGGGAGTGTGTCTTCCTTGGTTATTCCCTTGCCCACAGAGGTTATAAATGTTTAGATGCCAGTGGAAATTTTTTTGTGTCAAAAGATGTTATTTTTAATTAGTACAGGTACCCATACACAAAGATGTTTTCAACTCCTTCTACCACCATGGAGGGGCCTTCTCTAACATCATTTATTCCAAGGTATTCTGTAACTTCACATCAAGAGCAGCAGCAGCGTCCATCTGATCATCTAGTTGCTGCATTGTTTGATATTCCAGCACATTCTTTGTTGATGATATTATCATCATTGGTAGTTTCTTACCTCTCATTCAGCAAATTGTCACCCATCTAAATACAGAGTTTTCACTCAAAAAACTGTGTACTTTGGATTACTTCCTTGGAGTTCAAGTTCAGCATCTGCAGGATGGGTCTCTTCTCCTATCACAATCTAAATACATAGGAGATCTTCTTTGCAAGGCTAATATGACCAATGCAACAAGGCAATCTACGCCTATGCTCAGTAGCGCCAAACTCACCAAATATGGTACTGATCTATATGCTGATCCAACCAACTACAGGTCAGTTGTTGGTGCATTGCAATATCCCACTCTCACCAGACCTGAAATTAACTATGTTGTCAACAAAGCCTATAAGTTCATGAGCCAGCCTCTATATGTTCATTGGAAGGCTGTTAAGCGCATACTGAGATACCGCAAAGGTACTATCTCTCATGGTTTGCTTCTCAAGCCCTGCAATTCTAAATTTGTTGTGCCCTTGACTGCTTACTGGGATGCTGATTGGGGGTCAGATCCGGATGATAGACATTCCACGACAGGTTCATGTGTTTTCTTTGGACTAAACTTAGTGTCTTGGAGCTCCAAGAAGCAGATGATTGCCGAAAGGTCCAACACTGAAGCAGAATATCGAAGCTTGGCCAACACCATTGCTGAACTTCTTTGGATTCAATCTCTCCTCACGGAGCTAAAGATTCATTTCCAAGTTCCTACAGTATACTGTGATAACATGAGAGTCGTGGCCTTAACTTACAATCTTGGTTTGCACACCAGAACCAAACATATGGAATTGGACATCTTCTTCGTTCGAGAGAAAGTTCAAAATAAGTCATTACTTGTGTATCACAATCCTGGCCAGGATCAATTGGCTGATATCTTCACAAAACCTCTCTCACCTCAACACTTTGCACCAATGAAGGACAAACTCAATGTGTTTGCAAAGGCTGCTCCTTTTCACCCACCTAGAGCTTGAGGGGGGCTGTTAGAGAAATAAAGTATCGTCTGATACCTACCGTCTTTATTTTCTGATACTATCGACTGAATAAGTTAGCATTCTATCATTTGTATGGAAACATCGTCTGTCTACCTGAATCGATTGCATAACTGTATTGTCTGGTCAACTAGTCATGTCAGCTGTCAATGTATGATAGGTGACCCGCCAATTATGTTGACCATGTGTGATAGGTGTCTGCTGTCAATATGTGATAGATGACCCGCCGATTATGTTGACCCGGAATATCTGGGATCTTGTCTGTGTGTCTGTTTTCTCTCTGTATAAATACAAAGCTTGTAACAGTGAATTATTTATAATAGAAAGAACATTTCAGTATCTTCGATTCTCAATTTTTTTTCTTATCAAAGAACCCTTGGTTCTTAACATCATCTTCGGAGACCTTAAAAGTCTGATCAAACTCCGCAGGAAAAACATACACTACATTACAAATAATGTCCAAGCTGTCACTATCTCTGTCGAAGTTATCAGTAAACATACCCTCCTTTTCAGCAGTCAATGGTTTGGGGTGCATCACCTTCGGCACAAAGGGCTTAGAATTAGGACTTAAATCATTCAAAACGGGTTTTTAAGCCAAGTCCATGTATAGAATATTGCTTCCTCGACTGGATTGACCCACTTCAAACACAGACTTACCCTTTCAGCCCATTTTGACCACAAGCTTTCCCTTTTGGACCACTTCGACCACAGCCTTACCCTTCTCAATAGCTGCCCTCTTTCTAGCAGCCTTCTTCTTTCTCTAGTACCTTCTCCATTGAGTCTTTGTCATCGAATTTTTTCCAAAGTACGTCTTTGGAGCATAGGAGTAGTTCTTCAACACATGAAAGTTGTCAACATAGGAAGAACTATGTCCTACCTCCACCACCTTTGTCTTTAAGGTGGGCTTCAACTTCATTGGAGTGATCCACTGGTTTGGCTGAACTCTTGAATGAGGAACGAAGCTTTTCCGGTAAATTGGGGCGTGAAACGGCCTCTGCTCATTTTGCACCTTCGGCCCAAGGCGCTGCTTAGCAGGCAAATGTTTCCCAAGCCTTTTGACCATTAGCCTCTGGATGGATTTCTTAGCAGTAACCTCATCAACCCTTGCAGCAATCCTATCAAACACAGCACTGCACTTTGGGCACAATGTCACCTCAGCATCTTTCTCCTTACATCTCGTCAGGTATTCGAGCAAAGTCTCACCAACACGAGGGTAAACCTTCAGCATTTCCTTGTCCAAGACTTCGACCTCATTCATCTTAGTGTCAGGAAGCTCAACAACTTCCACCATGCAAATCCCAGTAGGTTCGACCAAGTTGGTGTGTTGGACCTGCAGGGGGTTAGAATCAATCTTCATGGTCGTTTTTTCCTTAGTCTCGAAATCCAATCTTCCATCCTTACTTGCTGCTTGAACCTGATCCCTGAATTTTGTACACTGGTTAGTCTAATGGCCAAAGAAATTATGGTATTTGCAAAAGTTTTGACCTTTCCTTTGATCAAGAGGGGGAACCTTTTGATCAAGAGGAATGTCTAATTGGCCATCCTTTACTAGGATGTCATAAATAGCATCACATTTAGTAATATCAAAATTGTAAATCTTAACAGGAAACTTTGGATTTCGAGGCACGTCATTGTCGATTTCCCCTCATAAGGCCTCAACATCTTGAAAACATAACGGGGACCTTCCTTGAGTTCGGCTAATTTTACTTCTCCACATTCAAAATCCTCATATGAATCGAAAGATAAAGAGTCGTCTCGACCTAAATCACCTATTTCGATATAGGCAACCTTCTCTTTCTTAGGTGACTTACTAGTTTTTACTTTCTCTTGCCTAAGATATTCAACTTGTCTTATTCTATCAGCTAGTTGTGCCATATCTCTAATGTGTTGAGTGTCGAATTTCTTTCTTATTGAATAATCTAGGCCACCTGTAGCCAATTCGACTAACTCATGGTCGGGGACTTGCACAAAGCACTTAGACTTCATCCGTCGAAACCTACCAAAATAGTTATCGACTGATTCCGACGCTCCCCTCTTAATACTCGCTAGTTCCTTGAGACTAACCTTAGCCTTAGATTCTCCTCTAAAGTATTAGTATTTGTCATGACAAACCTTTTCCAATTGGTTCCAATTAAAAATAGAATTCGATGGCAAAGTTGTGAACCAAGTGAAAGATTTTTTGGTCATGGAACTAGGAAATTATTTCATCTTTAAATAATCTTTATTTTCCAAATCCCCAGCCTCAATTTGGTATCTGGAAATATGCTCGATGGTGGATTCCTCGATGTCCCCTGAGAACTTAGTATATTTGGGGACTTTCCATACCCTTGGAAGTTCTGTTGGAAGAACAATCTCAGGGAACGCTGAAACAAAATAGGGTCTATTAGCATACCCCATGTTAAATCCATGCTTATTCAACAATTTCTCCACTGTGTGTGCAATATTTTGTTACCCCCAAAATTAATCTGTCGAATTCTTTCTAATATTTGGTCAGCATTGTGGTTTCGATTAACCAAAACCACGTTACCCTCATTTTGACCAGGGTTAACTACATCTACAGGCTCGTTATGTAGAACCTTTTGATTGGCCTGAACCTCCATCATATGTTGAGGCTGGTTAGAAGGAGGCACATTTGATAGTGATAAAACACACAAGAAAATGGGGGTTTGAATTGAGTGTGTGATTTTTGAAATCTTGTTAAACACAATTATAAGTTTCAAAATACTTTTCAAGAGCTAAGTGCAGTGAAAATTCATTAAAGCTGAAAAGCAAAGCACACAGAATATTTATCCTGGTTCACCCCCTAAATCGACAAGGCTACGTCTAGTCCTTGGCTTCACCAAGATTTTCCACTATTTACTCCAAATAGTACAAGTACTGTTCAGGACTTCTCCCAGTGTTCGAAGCACTACTCCTTTATAAGTTTTCTACAGGACTTCTCCTTTCTAGTATTCAATAGGACTACTCCCAGTTCTTTTACAACGAAGGTTTGTGTTTCTACTGTTAGCCTAGATAGCAACCTGAGAGGGGGGGTGAATCAGGTTTACCCGATTTTCGCCTTGATACCTTCTTACTTTCAAGATGAATATAAATACAAACGATTGCAGCGGAAATAAGCGTTGCTTGAAAGTAAAGATGAAGGGTAGAAGAATGCACACACAGAATTTTATCCTGGTTCACCTTCTATCCACCAAAGGCTATGTCCAGTCCCTCAAGAAAACCCCTTGAGGATTTTTCCACTATTGATAAAAATCTCTTACAAGTCCTTACACCAAGTACCTTAAGAATTTCTGTCAACCACCTGTGAAAGCACACCACTTTCAACAGCCCCTGAAAGCACACCACTTTCAGTCCCTGAAAGCAAACCCCTTTCAGACCCTGAAGGCAAACCACCTTCAGTCCACACCATGAAAGTGCACCACTTTCAGTACAACAACCCTTCACCGAACCCTACGGTTAATACTCAATCTACCAGAAAGAGATGAAGAAGAGTTTACAATATGGCTGTATCAATCCTTTAACATACAAGCGGATTGATCATGAGAATTATGCTTTAAGGCTCTTTAGCATAAGAAGGATCTCTTGATTCTGAGTTCTTCAAGATATGAACAACTAAAGTGTTCTCTTAAACAATGAAGATAATGAACTCAGAACTTAGGCTCTTTGAAAGTTTAAGTATCAAAGACTAATTTAACATGAATGAACAATTTGACATAGCTTTGGCCTAATTCGTGTATTCTCATGTGTTGTTTGTTTCTGGACTCAAATGGACTTTATATAGGCATGAGGAACGTCCTTGAACCAATGCAACCCTTCCCAAAAGGTTTGAGACACAATGGTTCATGAAAAGATGCAACTTTTCGAGCATGTAATCGATTACATTACTTAGGTAATCGATTACACTAAAATTCGTTACTGTTTGAATTTCAAATTCAAACATGTAATCGATTACAAGCAAGATGTAATCGATTACTTGCCTGTGTGTAATCGATTACCAGAAGGGTGTAATCGATTACACTCAAGTCCAATTTCCAGAAACTTGAACTTTTAAGATCGGCTTGCGATATACTACTTCTTTTAACTTATGAAAACATTAAACTTGATTAGCTTAGATGTTTTAAAGAGCCTTTATACTCAAGAAGCCTTTAGAAGCATAACTCACCTAAACTAAGACTTTAGGCAGATGTTGAATCATATTGCACTGTTTCCTCTAAGTCTTCTTTTCTTCTTTTTGCCGATGAGTTTGTCGTCATAAAAACCTCAGCCAGGGTCAGGAGCAAGACCTTCTTCACATCTACAAGGATCTCTTCAATAAGAGTTGGGTAGAAAGTTTAAGAACAATATACATAGAAGATATGAAGGTCGGTTCTCTGTTTAGGCTGTGTGAGAAAGATAAGAGTTTCACTCTATGATAGCTTCACAGTTTGGTAGACGACCTAACACAGGAAAGAATGACTTTGAGTTTCTGTGTTTTTTTCTATAGAGCTGATTGCAAGAGAATGACTTAGAATGCTTATGAAATTTTATCATTGGAATTCGCCAATTGAATCAAGTGTCTAAGTCCTCTATATATATCTTCAGTGCGGAACCCCTTCATGAACGTTGATGAAGATTGAAGTGCTTCTGTTTGAATTTCAGCTTCTGCGTGTGCAATGGATACTTCTGCAGCTCTGTAACAACATTAAATGCATTTTGTCTTGCATTAATTGCAGCATTAAATGCTTTTGTTGACTTCGTCTGGTTCTTCATTACTTCTGCCTTGAGTGCTCGTCTTAGCATTAAATGCTTGTGGAAGACAGCAAAGAGAATTTCTTCTTTCTGAACAAAGGATTTGATTCTGACCGTTGAGGGGATACTATGTTCAGGAAATCATGCCGTTGACTCTGAAATGTTGTGCTTGATTTGTGGAATGTCAGAGAATTTGCAGATACGAGGAATAAAATATTTATTATGTCCCTGATAGCGGAATCGCAAGTGTACGATTTACTATCGCGTAGTAAAAAGATCGAACCCAAGGGATAGGTGTTCTTGTTAATATAAAATTTAGTACTTTAAACAGAAAAATAAAATGATAGATGTTGTTGGTTTTAGAAAAAGAAATAAACAATAGCATAAAATTATAAGAAAAAGAGAGATGATGATGAATCTTAAGCACTTGGGTTGATTTATATAATTTATAAAATATGCTAGCAACTACTACTTTTATTTCTGAATTTTAGTACCAAGTCATGATGCTATAGCCTAATGTTTCTACAAGTTAATACCTTAAGCATTGTAGAACTTTCTCCTCAATTACTAAATTCAATACCTTGTAATCTAGAAAAAACCAAGAAGAAGATGAAGAAAGAATTTTCAGGCCAACATAAAGCTATATGACATATCACTAAGGTATTAGGATAGACTTAGCTTTCCCTTGTTTCTACACTGGTTTTGATTTTTGGGAAACTCAAGAATTCTTGTTTTTAAGGTGGACACAATTTTTCAACCCATGTTCTTATTTGTGTTGTTTTTGGGACTAACAAGTCAAGCAAGTTTTTACTTGTGAGAATTTTGTTTGTTCATTGTTACAGGATAGGTACCAAAAGAGGAAGAGCCCTCTTGAACTTTAGTGTTCAAATTTGATTTTTACATTGAGGTTCCCTTGGACCTTTGTGGAAAATTTGTTACTATACCAGCTTCTTAGTTTATGTTTTTATTTTTATAGTTTTTAGCTTTATTTTTAGTTTAGTTTTTCTGTTTTTCTTTTTGCATGAGTCTTGAGTATATTATTCATTCTGAATGTTGCTATAGCGTTGTGAAATACTTTATCTGATTGAAATGCTTTGTGAAAAGTTCTATGTTTTTAAGTAGTTAGGATTGCATGCTGTAGAAAGGATTTTTGATATCTTGATTGTTTTGGTTGTTGGCAAAGTCTTTTTTTGAGTTCTAAAAAGGGTACCACTTACCCTATCTTTTTCTGAGAGCTGAGGACTCTGATGCATGATTGTAAGATTTTTCTGCCTTGTGTTGCATGTTGATTGGAGTTTTGTACACTTTGTGAGTTGAGAAGAGATTATAGGCATTTTTGAAAACTCAGATTTTTGTTTGAAATGTTATATCTACTAGTAGCCCCTTTTGAGCCTTAAAAGAGTCATTCTTTGGAGCCTACTTGTGTGATAATTCTTAAAAGTTGTTATTGTGATGCATGTGCTGAAATTGTTAGAGTTATGTTTGTGGGTTTCTCTCTAGAAAAAAAAAAGAAGGAAAAAATTGAAAAAATAAGGTATGTGCCTTAGAAAAAATAATGAAGTAGTGGGGTGATAAAGAGTATGAGGGAAGTAAAATTCAAGTCATTCATCCCATACAGTCCACTACTTTGTTCAAAAAAAAAAAAGAGAAGAAGAAAAGAAAAAATTGAGAGGACCCTTGTGTTGAATTGTTAAAATCTCTTAAGTCAAAGAAAAATCACTTAACAACAGTTTCTGAGTCAGCCACTAGAGTTGCCAATTTCTTGAAATCCACACCTTGAAATGTTCAACCCTTTTGGCCAAGTTACAACCTTAAAAATCTCTTCAAACATCACTTGGTTGCTTTACTTCAGTTTTGATTTGAATTATAGGCAGGATTATTGAGCTTTCTTGTTTTTCATGGAGAATATCATTTTGTGAGCTTAAGTGATGAACTCAAACATGTTAAAACCAAGCTTAACTTTCTTGATTCTTTATCTGTAAAACATGCATGTCTTCCTTTTCTGCTAAGCTTTTTTGGAAAGGTTTTTGTGCTTCAAGTTTTAATCAGATAAACTTTCTCAAAACTCAGGGACGAGTTTCTCTTTAAGTTTTGTCGCTTGAGGACAAGCTGTCGTTGGTCCTAATACCTTAGTGATATGTCATATAGCTTTTTTTAAATCCTAGGTCCCTTACTACTTACCAATTTCCATTGTTATAAGCAATAAGCAAAAACTCTTGTGATCATCAAGATAACATTAAGAACAAGGTAAATAAAACATGAACTATAGCAATAAAATTTAGAAGAGTAGAAGAAAACTAAAACATAGATTATAAACTAAAACAACCCAAGATACTTAAGAAAGAAATTAGCCAAGCATGGCTAAAGGAGTCACTGAATTACCCTGGATAGGAGCTCAAATATGGCTTCCCACAAGTCCTAGGAACAATGCTCAAAAGGGAGAAAGAGAGAATACTTGTTGTATTCTATGAAGGTGTGTTTTTTTACAAAGGATGAGAACTCCTATTTATAGCAAAAAGAATTTGCCTTTCAATGGTGGAGGAGTTGATGGCCATTATGGCCTTCATTGGCCACCAATTAACTTTTGAAAACTCCTTCCCACTACCATCAATTCTCCACTCATCCTTTAATCCTTATTTTCCATGTGCTTAATTTAGAGAGTGTTGGTTCATATTCTTGATTTCCACTTTAAGTCCTCTCTTTGCTAGCACTTCAATTCTGGCCCTTTTATTCTCTCAATCTTCACTTTTAGTCCTCCACTCTTGAACTTTCACATTTTGGTCCCTAATTTCCTGAAACTTTACAAATTGGTCCCTGGACAAAAATGATAACTAAACCAGCTTTTCCTAAAAATATAAAACAGCTATAAAAATTCCTAAAAATATAAAATAAAGCTTGAAAAACAAATAAAATCTAATCTACATGCAGAATGAAAAATAAATATAAAATCTACATAAAAATAATAAAAAACCTATATGTGACTCAAAAATAATAAAATAAAAAGACTAAAAACTACCTAAAAACATCATATAATATCCACTCATCAGTCCCTTTCTTGAATCGGCCGCAAACAGTGCTTCATTAATTGCTTCGAGGAAGACAGTCTTTTTTGCTTGAAGCATCTTTGACAAACGAACTCTTTAGCACTTGGGCGGGCGTACTCTTTAGCACTTTGGTAGATGTACTCCTTAGCACTTTGGCGGACGTACTCTTTAGCACTTTGGCGGATGTACTCTTCGAGTGTTTTCCAGACATACTCTACTAGCGGACGTACTCTACTGGCGGACGTACTCTACTAGCGGACGTATTCTTCAACGAGTTGCCAGACGTACTCCATAGGCAGATGTATTCTTTTAAAGTGTTGCCAGACGTACTCTTCAACAAGTTGCCAGATGTACTCTCCTTCTATGTTTTCTTCAACATTCTGCTTTGGTTAAGTCTTTCAAGGAATATGCAGATGTTCTCCATATAGATAGATATTTCTGAAATGTGAAATACTCAAGGTATTATGAAATCTTTATCTATCAATATTAAACCTTGGGTAAAATTGTTATTTATCCAAATATACTTAAAATATGAAATCGTTTGAATCTAACAATCTCCCCCTTTTTGATAATGACAATTTTCATTTGAGAAAAAGGTTTAATGAAGTTATCTCAAAAAAGATGGTATCGGAGTGGATACTTTATTTTCAGAGCATCTACACGTTTTCTCTTTTCATAGCTTTTTCTTTCAAACTAAGATATTCAACGTTTATCTTTTTAAGTTTTCTCAGCTAGAAAAACATGAACATATCTGTTTGAAAGCACATGTTGCTACGTAAGAAAAACATGGTATCAGAGATATAAATTGATTTTGATACATATTTTATAAAAACGTATAGCTAACTAGCAGACAAGAACGTATTCTTGCTTAAAATTATCTTTAGCTCCCCCTTAGGAAAATAATTTTCTAAACCTATACTTAGGTTTCTTCCATTTCTCCCCCTTACTACGATATCTATTTTTCTAGTCTAATTCTATGCCTTTTTCTCTAATATTTCTCCCCCTTTGGCATTAGCAAAAACATGTAAGTAGGATATTGTAGCATAAAATATGAGCATGCAAGCAAAAATAAACTGAAGTGCTTCAGGTGTATATAAAAACCAAATAATCCAACAGCAAAATTTTTCATCAATTAAATAAACGCAGCCATAAAAAGTAGAGGGTTAAGAGTTGAAGTTGATCTTCAATTGTTGGATGAACTGGGTCATCATATTCTGCATGTTGTCAAATTTTGCATCAAAGAGTGCAATCACTTCCTGCTTTATGGCTTCACACCGTTGCTCAATAAGTGCACTCAGCTCCTCTATTTTCCTGTCCAATAGCTTTATCTGCGTTGGCTTCATCTTCATTAGGTAGGGCAACATAAATAGGTTCAGGGGAGAAAGCATCATGTTGGTCATCGTTTGGTGCCTGACTTTCTGAGCTGGATCCCAACATCTCTGAGTTGATAGTGAAGGGTAACTTTAGGGCAACAGTAGAATTGTAGGTGTTGGTGTTGAAGGAAGCAGACTAAATCCAGGATATGGCCATGGATTTGACAGAAATCCGCAGGGAATCAGGATGAGTATCCAGTGATCCAGATGCATCACAAGTGGGCCATCTCCATGAATTAAGAAAAACATAATGGACCCCACATGGATATTTGGAGAAGAGATCAACTTCCATTCAAAGTGGAACACATCATCTTTGTGGCAAATGATGATGGTTAATTTGAGATCTGCACAAGCAATAGGTGCCCAAAGTATTGCATGATAACAGAAATTATAACCAAGAAATTCAACAGACAAACTAGGAAAAAGGAGGTTATTCTCCAATGGCATTAGCTTCTGCCTCTTCCAGAGTTGTGGAATCATCATCGAACGAGGTTTTCTTGGTATTTTTGGCATGAAGAAAATTATAGCCTTTGCAAGATCTGGAGATTTTGGTGATGAGGCTTTGGGTTGAGGGGATGGCTGGGGAGTAGGTGAAGCAGCCTTTGGTTGAGGAGATGATTGATGATTTTGTGGATCCGGAATCTCTTCTTGGGGTGGAGTTGAAGCATAAGCTTGTTGAACCCCAACAGCAAGTTCCTCAAAAGAGGCTGGTTCTGGATCATCACTAAATGAGATGTAATCCTCAGTGTTTACGTCTATATTTCTTTGTGCCAGACTTGCTTCTTGATCTTGTGCCAGACTTGCACCTAGAGCCGGACTAGGGCAACTTGCAACAACCGGACGAGGCTCTTCTGCTTTCACCGGACTTGACTTTTCATCCACAGCCGGACGAGAACTTTTTGCAGTCACTGGATGGTTTTAAATAACTCCATTCTTTGGAGGGGAAAGCATTTCCTGATCAGTCTCAGACTCATCATTAACTTGAATGGGATGGATGACCTTGGGCACTTCAAATAATGTATCAATGAATTTGTTGCTCTCAGCATCAATGATTTGCTTAAAGTGTTTCACCTGAGGGACAAGAGGAATTCCCCATCCTTTGGCTGTAAGTGAGCAATGATTCTTCCATTATGGGGTGACAGTCGGCAGTGGAGAGTTGTCATGAAGCTTGACTCTTACCCAATGGTGATTGTTAATGTTGCCAAGCACTGCAATGGTTGGCGGGTTGGATGCCGGTCTAAGTAGAGGCAAGTAGATGCAACATTCCTTTGGTGCCAAGGTCACCAGAACTATATCGAACGATGTTGCTGCCAAAAAACCCATGTCGGGCACTGAGAACCACTTGGGTTCGAATGCTATTTCCCCAAGGGCCAGCTTTAAGGACATCAAAACAGATTCCACTTCCTCATCAGAGCTGAGAATCTGCGAGTGAAGAGGTCTACGATCAATGAGCTCAGTGATGAGTCTTTTCCTGATATTAGGCCAGTACTCTTCATTGCAACCTAGCCATTCAGCAATGCAACTATAGCCGCAATTTCCATCATCTTTGACGTCCATAATATCTGTAATGTAGTTGTATTTGTCCTTCATCAAGATGGCATGTTTCTTGACTCCAATTAAATAAAAAAATTGCTTTCGAAAAATAAACTATGAATTAATATCATTTAGGAACTATATATTAATTATGAAATTAAAATTCTTTAAGATGGAATTAAATACTACTTCAAGGTGCTTAATAATAATATAAAAATAATTAATTTAATCAATAGGGCAAAAAAATATTTTCACTACTAAAATTTCATTCACATGCGCTTGGCATATAATAAATCTAATCACTGAAGCCCTAATTTTTTATTTTCAAAAAAAAACCCTAATTGGAACCTCCTATCTAAGCTTTAGAATTGTAATTTTAATTAAATTCGTAAACAAATAAAATTGGAATTAATGTCATAGTTGTATGTTTCAATTATTATTCTAATCATGAAATAGAATCTTATTGCCTTAAAGTGCCAAAATTTAAGAACAATATCTCTTGGTCTCTATAGCAAGGAATATAAGAACGATAAAATTTATGATAATTTTATTCAAATCCACTTGAAGGTTGTGATCATGCCTCAAAACTAGCTTGATAGGAAATTGACTGAAGATAAATACCATGTTTTTTAAAGCTAAACATAATTATAATTTAAAAACATCAAAGTTACAGTAAATATTGGAAAACAAATTTTATCCACTAAGAATTGAGATCTTCAAATCAATTTCCTCCATTTTCTTCCCAACTAATATGCTCATAATATTTTAATCTTGAAAATTCAGGTCTTCTGACAGAGTTTTGTCTTCCATATATTGGGACAATGCCATGGTTAACTCATCCTCACGATTCCTTTTAAGCTACATGTTCAGAAGGTCTTGGACTTTGGAAATGCTTTTCATGATGAAGCTCACTTGGTTCAAATTATTGCTTTCATATATTGCAGGTGTATTTTGATACTCCTCAACCACATGAATAGCTTCATGTGTATTTGGCCATACTAGAGGCCTATCCGTACTCACAACGCTCTTAGATGGAAAAGAGCTTTTTAATTTCTTGCCTTGAAGACATGTTGAGCATGTGTCATCAGATTTGAAAGATAGATTTGGCAGGCCACGTACTAGATCATGTTTGATCATCTTAGTAATGGTCTTTAAGGATGCATGCCCTAGCTTCCTATGTCATATCCATTTACCATCCTCTATTGACACTAGACACGTTACATTTTGACTCGCAAGGTTTTCCAAGTTTGTCTTATATAGATCCCCTTTCCTCTGAGCTTGAGAGATTAAATTGTCATTGTCCTCTGTGACTTTACACTTCACATTCTTGAAGGTAACAATGAATCCACTATCACATAATTGACTTATGCTAAGAAGATTATGTTTTAATCATTCAACCAAAAGAACTTTCTGTATTACAGGAAGAGGTGCCTTACCAATGTCACCTTCACCGACGATGAAGCCCTTTTGGTTACCTCCAAAGGTAACTGTTCCTCCATTTTTCCTAGCATGGATCTTTGGGAACAAAGACCTTTTTCCCGTCATGTGACATAAGCAGCCACTGTCCAGGTACCATTGTTCTTTTTGGTTTTGAGCTGTTAAGCAAGTCTGCAAGAGGCACAATCATTGTTTTAGGTACCCAAATTTTCTTGGGTCCTTTCTTGTTAGTTAGAGACCTGGGTGGAACTTGTGAAGAAGGTCTTGCTCCTGACCCTGGCTGAGGTTTAGATGACGACAAACTCATCGACAAAAAGAAGAAAAGAAGACTTAGAGGAAACAGCGCTACAAAGTCTATCAAATACCTAGAAGTCCTAGTTTAGGTGAGTTATGCTTCTAAAGGTCTATTAAAGCATAAAGGCTCTTTAAAACACCTAAAATAATCAAGCTTAATGTTTTCATAACTTAAAAGAAGTAGAAAACCTTAAGCCGATATCAAAGGATCAAGTTTCTGGAAGTTGGACTTTATTGTAATCGATTTCAGCTTTCTGGTAATCGATTACACCTAGGCAAGTAATCGATTACCCCTTTCTTGTAATCGATTACATGTTTGAATTTGAAATTCAAACTGAAACGGCTATTAGTGTAATCGATTACACTAAATGATGTAATCGATTACCAGAACGAAAAGTTGCATCTTTTCATGAACCATTGTGTCTCAAACCTTATGGGACAGGTTGCATTGGTTCAAGGACGTTTCCCTTGCCTATATAAAGTCCATTTGAGTCCAGAACATTACAACACATGAGAATACAACATTATGCCAAAGCTTTGTCAAAATTAGTTCATTAAGTCTTTAGAACTTAAACTTTCAAGAGCCTAAATTTTGAGTTCATGATCTTCATGTTTATAAGAACA
This sequence comes from Acmispon strigosus, assembly GCA_030819835.1. Lineage (NCBI taxonomy): Eukaryota > Viridiplantae > Streptophyta > Magnoliopsida > Fabales > Fabaceae > Acmispon > Acmispon strigosus. The sequence goes on along the minus strand of JAUAMA010000003.1, from coordinate 30,983,802 downwards.
CTCTAGTTGTTCATATCTTGAGGAACTCAGAATCTTGTTATGCTTAAAAGCCTTAAAGCATAAATTCTCATGATTAATCCACTTGTATGTTGAAGGATTGATTCAGCCAATTGTAAACTCTTCTTCATCTCTTTCTGTAAGATTGAGTATTCACCGTGGATCTCGGTGAAGGGTTCTTGGTACTGAAAGTGGTATACTTTCAGGGTGTTGATTGAAGGTGGTTTAGCCTTCAAGGTCTGAGGGTGGTTTGCCTTCAGGAACTGAAAGTGGTTTGCTTTCAGGGGCTGTGGAAAGTGGTATACTTTCACAGGAAATTGATAGGAATTCTTAGGGTCTTTGGTGTAAGAACTTGTAAGAGATTTTTATCAATAGTGGAAAAATCCTCAATGGATTTTCTTGAGGGACTGGACGTAGCCTTCGGTGGATAGAAGGTGAACCAGGATAAAATTTTGTGTGTGTGAATTCTTCTATCCTTCATCTTTACTTTCAAGCAACGCTCAATTCCGCTGCAATCACAACTACCGTTTCGTGATCATCATTATCTTGAAAGTAATAATTTCAATAAGGCGAAAATCGGGGCAACTCTGATTCACCCCCCTTGGTATCGGAGCGGAAGTTTAGGTAAGTTATTCATAAGATCCGGGAAAAGATGGCATCTTCTTCCAATCATGGAACCAGTGAAGGATTCAACATAAACAGGCCACCATTCTTCAATGGAGAACACTATGACTTCTGGAAGATCAAGATGAAAATATTCATAAAGTCATTAGACGCAGTTATTTGGAAAGCCATTGAAGAAGGTCCCTTTGTGCCCATAGCACAAGTAGAAGGAAGTTCACAACCAAAACCAGAAAGTACTTGGAGTGAAGAAGAAAAGAAGAAGGTTCAATATGATCTCAAAGGAATGAACATTCTTACATCTGCTCTTGGCATGGATGAGTTTTTCAGAGTATGAACGTGCACTTCATCGAAAGAAATGTGGGATACGTTGATGGTGACTCACGAAGGAACAGATGAAGTCAAGAGATCAAAGATCAATACTCTATCTCAAGAATATGAAATGTTCAGAATGCTTCCAGGAGAGAAGGTATTAGATATGCAAAAACGATTCACTCATTTGATTAATCATTTGATTGCTCTTGGCAAACAATTTTCAAACAGTGACTTGAACATGAAAGTTCTAAGATCACTTACAAGAGTATGGAAACCAAAAGTTACAGCCATCTCAGAGAAGAAGAGTTTATCAAATATGACTCTTGCAACTCTCTTTGGAAAACTCCAAGAACACGAGTTGGAATTGAATCGTTTAGAAGAGCATGAACAACATGAGAAGAAGTATCGATCCATTTCCCTAAAGGCAAAAGAAAGCGTAAAAGATGATTATGATGTAGATTCTGAAGAAGAAGACAATGGGAACTTGAATCTTCTAGTAAAGAACTTTGGAAAGTTTCTTAAAAGAAAAGGTATGAAATTTAACAACAACAAATCTTTCCAAAGGAACAATGAGTCTTCTTCCTCTCAAAAGATCACATGCTTCGAATGTGGCAAGTCTGGACACTTCAAGTTGGAATGTCCAAATCTTCAAAAGAAGAAACATGGTCTAAGAGAAAAATTCGAAAAGAAGGATCAACCCACTCGAAGAGCATACTTGGCTTGGGATGATAATGAAGTAAGTTCATCATCAAACACTGACAAAGAAGAAGCACAAGTCGCATTGATGGCTGATAATGAAATTGCAAGTGTACAATTTACTATCGCGTAATATAAAAGATTATCGAACCCAAGGGATAGGTGTTCTTATATTTATTAAGTTTAGTACTTGTGCAAAGAAAATAAAATAATATGATTGATGTTTGGTTTAGGAAAAGATGAGAGCAATATCATAAAATAATGAGAAAATAAGATGAGAGAATTTAAGCTCTTGGGTTGATTTACATAATCTACAAAACATGCTAGAAAACTTTTACTAAATTTCTGAACTTTAAATTCAAATTCATGGTGCTATAGCCTAAATTTCTACATCCTAATAGCCTTAAGAAATGTAGAACTTTCTTACCTAATTACTAACTCCATAGCCTTGGTTATTAGTTAATTAGAGAAGAAGATGAAGAGAGAATTCGGGCCAACACAAAGCTACGTCCATCCTTATAGCCTTAAGAAATGTATACTTATAACCTTTTTTATTTCCTATTTCCCTTACTACTTACCAAATGGCCTTATGAATAAGTAGAAAGCAAGAAATCTTTTGATCACAAGATTAATGAAGAACAAAGAAATAAAACATGAATAGAAGATATTATTCAGAAATGTAAAAGAAAACTAGAACATGAATTATAAATTAAAACAACCCAAAAACTTAAAAGAAGAATTAGCCAAGCATGGCTAAAAGATTCATTGAATTACCCTGGATAGGAGCTCAAGTATGGCTTCCCACAAGTCCTAGGAACAATGATCTTTGAGGGAGAAAGAGAGAATACTTGTTGTATTCTATGAAGGTGTGTCTTACAAGTGAAGAAAAGGGTCCTATTTATAGTAAAAATCCAGCCTCCAACGCTTGAGCGCTGGCTTTCCCAACGCCTGGGCGCTAGGATGCATTAAAATTCCACTTTCTGTCCGAGGCCCAGCGCTTGAGCGCTGGCTTTCCAACGCTTGGGCGCTGGGACACAATCTGACTCATCATCTAGTCAGAACCCCAGCGCTGGAGCGCTGGGATCCCAACGCTGGAGCGCTGGGATGCTGCTTCTTCATCTTCTTGCTTGTTCTTCCTTCTTCATTCATGGTAGTGGGTTTTGATGGCCATAAAAAGCCACTAACCAGCCTTGATCAGTTCTGAAACCCTTCATCAATTCTTTAAACATTTTTTCCATGTGCTAAATTGGAGAGTGACTCTTCATATTTTTCTTTTTCACTTTGGTCCTCCCTTGGTTAGCACTTCAATTCAAGCCCTCATATTCTCTCAATCTCCATTTTAAGTCCTCCACTCTTGAACTTTTACAACTTGGTCCCTGACTTCCTGAAACTTTACAAATTGGTCCCTGGCCCAAAAATGATAACTAACCAGCTTTTCCTAAAAATATAAAATAACTAGAAAAATCCCTAAAAATATAAAATAAAGATAGAAAAACACAAAAAATCTAATCTACATGCAAAATGCAAAATAAATATAAAATCTACATAAAAACAATAAAAAACCTACATGTGACTCAAAAATAATAAAATAAAAAGACTAAAAAGACCCTAAAAACATCATATAAAATCCACTCATCACACCACTATACCCAACGACAGCTTGTCCTCAAGCGACAAAACTTAAAGAAAAACTCGTCCCTGGGTTTTGAGAAAGTTTTATCTGATTACAACATGAAGCACAAAAACCTTTCAAAGAAAGCTTAGCAGAAAAAGAAGACATGCATGTTTTATAGACAAAGAATCAAGAAAGTTAGGCTTGGCTTTTAACATGTTTGAGTTCATCAATTAAGCTCACCAAAAATAATATTCTCCATGAAAACAAGAAAGCTCAATAATCCTGCCTATCATTCAAATCAAAACTGAAGTAAAGCAACCAAGTGATTTTGAAGAGATTTTTGAAGGTTGTAACTTGGCCAAAGGGTTGAACAATTCAAGGTATGGATTTCAAAACTTGGCAACTCTATTGGCTGACTCAGAATTTGTTGTTAAGTGATTTTTCTTTGACTAAGAGCTTTAAACAATTCACACAAGGGTCCTCTCAACTTTTTCCTTTTTTTTTTTTTTTTTTGAACAAAGTAGTGGAATGTATGGGATGAATGACTTGAATTTTACTCCCCTCATACTCTTTCTCACCCCACTACTTCATTATTTTTTCCTAAGGCACATACCTTATTTTTTTTCAATTTTTTCCTTCATCTTTTTTTTTAGAGAGAAACCCACACATATAGCTCCAACAAATCAGCACATGCATCACTATAACAACTGAAAAATTATCATACAAAGTAGGCTCCAAAGAATGACTCTTTTAAGGCTCAAAAGGGGCTACTAGTGGATATCAATTCCAAGCAAAAATCTGAGTTTTCAAAAATGCCTATAATCTCTTCTCAACTCACAAAGTACACAAAACTCCAATCAACATGCAACACAAGGCAGAAGAATTTCACAATCATGCATCAGAGTCCTCAGCTCTCAGAAAAAGATAGGGTAAGTGGTACCCTTTTTAGAACTCAGAAAAACTTTTGCCAACAACCAAACAATCAAGATATCAAAAATCCTTTCTACAGCATGCAATCCTAACTGCTTAAAAACATAGAATTTTTCACAAAGCAGTTTAATCAGATAAAGCATTCACAAAGCTATAGCAACATCAGAATGGATAATATACTCAAGACTCATGCAAAAATAAAACAGAAAAACTAAACTAAAAATAAAAATAAAACTAAAAACTATAAAAAGAAAAATAAAAATAAAAATAAAAACTATCAAGCTGGTATAGTAACAAATTTTCCACAAAGGTCCAAGGGAACCTCAATGTAAAAATCACTTTGAACACTCAAGTTCAAGAGGGCTCTTCCTCCTTTTGGTACCTATCCTGTAACAATGAACAAACAAAAGTCTCACAAGCAAAGCTTGCTTGACTTGTTAGTTCCAAAATTAGCACAAAAGATCATGGGTTGAAAATTTGTGTCCACCTTAAAAACAAAAATTCTTGAGTTCCCAAAAATTAAAACCAGATTAGAACCAAGGGAAAACTCATAGAACTTTAAAACCTTTAAGAAAATGGTGAACACAATTTATTAAAAACTAAAAAAAAAAAAAAAAAAAAAAAAAGCAAACTGCCCGAGCTCCAGCGCTTGAGCGTTGGGGATGCCAACGCTTGGGCGCTGGATTAAAATAAAAACTGGGTAATTAGAGGTGAAAAACAGGGGCCTAACGCTTGAGCGTTGGCCTCCAGCGCTGGAGCGCTGGCCTCTCCTGCAGCAAAAACATAGAGTTTTTTTTTTCTTTTATTTATTTACAAGGATGATGCAGAAAATTAAATGACAGAATTTTAAACTATTCCTAAGTTGGGTTGTCTCCCAACAAGCTCATTGTTAAGGTCCGAGATAGACCCTTCAAATTTCACTTTTCAACCGGGGTCTATTACAAAATTCTTTAGACCCCGCAAATCATGCATATTTTGGCACAAGTACAACATGGTGCCAAATGATTTTTCAGCTAACAAGGCAACAATATTCAAATTAAAAATGGAAGAGATAAATAAATTTTCCCTTCCCTGTTCTGTTCCTTGCTTTTCTGAACCTATAGCATAGGTTCCTTGAGGTTCTTCTTCCTCCATCTCCAATTTGTCTTTAAGAACAAATTCTACAATGGAGGTTTCTTTCACCTCCTCTTTTTGAACCACAAGTTCACTTTCATGAACAGGTGATTGTTGTTCATCCCCGGGCTGCCTCATTATAATGCCTTGTATCTTTTCTTGTAGAATCTCCCTGGCCTTACATTCTTGCTCAGGACTTGGCAAAAATCCGGATTTCCTCTTGCAATCTATATCAGAGTAAAACTCTCTAACTAGAGTGAAGATATCCTGCTTCGACTTCTCATATTCCTTTTCAACCTCAGCCCGGATTTTTGCCTTCCTTTGCTCAAATGTTTCAGCCATTGCTATACCTGACAATACTTAGCAAACAAAATTAGCAGCACCAGTTCATCACAATTTTTTTTTATATTTTTTTTTATAACATAAAAAGTACTAAACAATATAATAACAAGAACTTGAAAAGAACCTATCCCCGGCAACGGCGCCAAAAACTTGATAATGAAATTGCAAGTGTACAATTTACTATCGCGTAATATAAAAGATTATCGAACCCAAGGGATAGGTGTTCTTATATTTATTAAGTTTAGTACTTGTGCAAAGAAAATAAAATAATATGATTGATGTTTGGTTTAGGAAAAGATGAGAGCAATAGCATAAAATAATGAGAAAATAAGATGAGAGAATTTAAGCTCTTGGGTTGATTTACATAATCTACAAAACATGCTAGAAAACTTTTACTAAATTTCTGAACTTTAAATTCAAATTCATGGTGCTATAGCCTAAATTTCTACATCCTAATAGCCTTAAGAAATGTAGAACTTTCTTACCTAATTACTAACTCCATAGCCTTGGTTATTAGTTAATTAGAGAAGAAGATGAAGAGAGAATTCGGGCCAACACAAAGCTACGTCCATCCTTATAGCCTTAAGAAATGTATACTTATAACCTTTTTTATTTCCTATTTCCCTTACTACTTACCAAATGGCCTTATGAATAAGTAGAAAGCAAGAAATCTTTTGATCACAAGATTAATGAAGAACAAAGAAATAAAACATGAATAGAAGATATTATTCAGAAATGTAAAAGAAAACTAGAACATGAATTATAAATTAAAACAACCCAAAAACTTAAAAGAAGAATTAGCCAAGCATGGCTAAAAGATTCATTGAATTACCCTGGATAGGAGCTCAAGTATGGCTTCCCACAAGTCCTAGGAACAATGATCTTTGAGGGAGAAAGAGAGAATACTTGTTGTATTCTATGAAGGTGTGTCTTACAAGTGAAGAAAAGGGTCCTATTTATAGTAAAAATCCAGCCTCCAACGCTTGAGCGCTGGCTTTCCCAACGCCTGGGCGCTAGGATGCATTAAAATTCCACTTTCTGTCCGAGGCCCAGCGCTTGAGCGCTGGCTTTCCAACGCTTGGGCGCTGGGACACAATCTGACTCATCATCTAGTCAGAACCCCAGCGCTGGAGCGCTGGGATCCCAACGCTGGAGAGCTGGGATGCTGCTTCTTCATCTTCTTGCTTGTTCTTCCTTCTTCATTCATGGTAGTGGGTTTTGATGGCCATAAAAAGCCACTAACCAGCCTTGATCAGTTCTGAAACCCTTCATCAATTCTTTAAACATTTTTTCCATGTGCTAAATTGGAGAGTGACTCTTCATATTTTTCTTTTTCACTTTGGTCCTCCCTTGGTTAGCACTTCAATTCAAGCCCTCATATTCTCTCAATCTCCATTTTAAGTCCTCCACTCTTGAACTTTTACAACTTGGTCCCTGACTTCCTGAAACTTTACAAATTGGTCCCTGGCCCAAAAATGATAACTAACCAGCTTTTCCTAAAAATATAAAATAACTAGAAAAATCCCTAAAAATATAAAATAAAGATAGAAAAACACAAAAAATCTAATCTACATGCAAAATGCAAAATAAATATAAAATCTACATAAAAACAATAAAAAACCTACATGTGACTCAAAAATAATAAAATAAAAAGACTAAAAAGACCCTAAAAACATCATATAAAATCCACTCATCAATGGCCTCACATGATTCAGATGTTGAAGATTCCCAGGTTAGTGACAATTCTGTCTTTTCATGATTTAAAATTCACTATGGAAAATATGTTTAAATTATGTCAAGAATTTTCTAAGGTTAGCACTAGGAAAAATGATTTGATTTCATCCTTAGAAAGCAAGTGTAGAACTTTACAAGAAGAACTAGACGTAGTAAAATCTAAGTTAGATGTTACACATAAATGCACTAAGTGTAGTTCTTTAGAAGAAAAGATAGATAATCTTCAACAAAGAGTTCATAACTTCAATAAAGGAAAACAGAAGTTAGATGATATTCTAAGTGTGCAAAGACATTCAAACAATAAGTCAGGTCTAGGATATACTTCTCACCTAAAGACAAAAGAAGTCAAGAAAACTGTGTTTGTAAAACCAAACAAAGTGGAAGGATCTTCTAAAAACACTAAGACTAATTCTTTTAGGAGTATGAACAATAGGAAGAGTAATCCTCATAGACCTCCTAAGAAGATTCATCCCTCTCCTAGGCAAACATCTAGTTACAATCATTATTCTTGTACTTATTGTAACAAAATAGGACATACCCCTATTAGATGTTACTACAAAAATGTTGGAGTACCAAATAGGGAATACATATGGGTTAGAAAGGATGTTAACTTAGAAGGACCCAAAACTTGTTGGGTTCCTAATACCCATTTCTGAACTTTGTCATGTAGGTGTGTATGAAAGCAGCAAAGGATTTATGGTATCTTGATAGTGGCTGCTCATCACACATGATAGGAGACAAAACCAAGTTTTATTTTCTTATACCTAGGGAAAAAGGTTTTGTCACATATGGAAACAATCAAAAGGGAAAGATACTCGGTATTGGAAGAATAGGCACACCCCCTCAAACAGTCATCGATAAAGTTCTTTACGTTGATGGTTTGATGCATAATCTTCTGAGTATCAGTCAACTATGTGACAAAGGTTTGAAAGTTGGTTTCATTGATGATATATGTGTAGTAAAAGATGTGAAAACTAAAGAAGTTAAGTTTTCTGGTTATAAAGTCAATAAAGTCTTCATGATCTCCTTGGAAGAAATTCCACAAAACGTAAGATGTCTTTTGGCCAAGAACAATAGTGATTCATGGCTATGGCATAGAAGACTTGCTCATATACACATAGATCATTTAAACAAACTAGTTAAGCATGATCTAGTTGTTGGGCTTCCAAAGATAAGATTCGAGAAAGACAAGCTTTGTGATGCATGTCAAAAAGGGAAGCAAACCAGAACGTCTTTCAAACCAAAGAACATAGTTTCGACTTCAAGGCCCCTTCAATTGCTACATATGGATTTGTTCGGACCTTCAAGAATAAAAAGCCTCGGAGGTAATTTCTATGAACTTGTTATTGTTGATGATTTCTCTAGATTTACATGGACGTTATTTTTGCCACATAAGAATGAAGCCTTCAACGCATTTAAGAGATATGCAAGGCTAGTTCAAAATGACAAGTCTTTAAAGATCTCTTCTATTAGAAGTGATCATGGTGGAGAATTTCAGAATCATCAATTTCAAGAACTGTGTGATGAAAATGGAATATCACATAATTTCTCTACTCCGAGAACACCACAACAAAATGGTGTTGTAGAAAGGAAGAACAGATTACTTGAGGAATTAGCAAGAACCATGCTAAGTGAATCAAGCCTTCCTAAATATTTCTGGGCTGATGCTGTAAGTACTGCTTGCTATGTTTCCAATAGAGTTCTTATTAGACCAATTCTGAAGAAAACCCCCTATGAACTCTACAAAGGAAGGAAACCAAATATCTCTCATCTACATGCTTTTGGATCCAAATGATTTGTCTTGAATAATGGAAAGGAAAACCTTGGTAAGTTTGATGAAAAATCTGATGAAGGTATATTCCTTGGTTATTCTCTAACAAGCAAAGCATATAGAGTCTTCAACAAGAAAACTCTATCTGTGGAAGAATCCATACATGTTTCCTTTGATGAGTCTAAATCTTCGATAAAAGATACAGTCAATCTTCCAGATAATGAAGAAGAAGATATCATTATCACTGAAGACTCTCAAAAGGAAAGAGATCAAAATCCAATACAAGAAGAGCACATTGAAGATAACACTTATCAACTTCCAAAGGAATGGAGAACCCATAGGGATCATCCAGTTGATAATATCATTGGTGATATTTCTAGAGGCGTTTCTACAAGGCTACGCTTAAATGATTCTGTTTTGAATATGACCTTTGTCTCTCAAATAGAACCCTCAAAAGTAAATGATGCTCTGGAGGATGAGTATTGGATTGTGGCAATGCAGGAAGAATTAAACCAATGTGAAATCTTAGCCTTCTCATTTTCTGAGTTTAGTCGCCAACTAGTGTGAAATCCTTACAGAGTGAAAACTCTTATCCTTTCTCACACAAGCCCTTCGGAGAACCAATTTGTATACCCTCTCTGATTTTAGAACTTCATAGTTTCTACCCACTCTTTGTGAAGAGATCCCTGTAGAAAACAAACCTTCTTGAAAAAGAACTGGGAGAAGTCCTGTCGAATACTCGAGAGATAAAGGAGAAGTCCTAAGAAAACTTGTAAAAGAGTAGTCCTCAGAATACTGGGAGAAGTCCCTGAGAACACTTGTACTATTCTGTTGAAATAGTGGAAAATCTTGGTATAGCCAAGGATTGGACGTAGCCCTATCGGTTTTGGGGGTGAACCAGGATAAATATTGTGTGTGCTTTATTCTTCAAGCTCTAAGTTTATTTCCGCTGCACATATCGTTCAACGTTTTCGAACTAATAATAACTATATTGCGAAAAAGTTTATAAAAGTCACACACACAATTCAAACCCCCCCTTTCCTGTGTGGTTTTATTACTATCAATTGGTATCAGAGCATAACCGCTCTGAGAATTACTAACATCTTAACAGGTTGATGAGTGGATTTTATATGATGTTTTTAGGTAGTTTTTAGTCTTTTTATTTTATTATTTTTGAGTCACATATAGGTTTTTTTAGTCTTTTTATATAGATTTTATATTTATTTTGCATTTTGCATGTAGTTTAGATTTTATTTGTTTTTCTACCTTTATTTTATATTTTTAGGAATTTTTATAGCTATTTTATATTTTTAGAAAAAGCTGGTTTAGTTATCATTTTTGTCCAGGGACCAATTTGTAAAGTTTCAGGAAGTCAGGGACCAAATTGTAAAAGTTCAAGAGTGGAGGACTTAAAGTGAAGATTGAGAGAATATGAGGGTTTGAATTGAAGTGCTAACCAAGAGAGGACCAAAGTGAAAAAGAAGAATATGAAGAATCACTCTCTAATTTAGCACATGGAAAATAATGTTGAAAGAATTGATGTTAGTGGAGGAGAGGTTTCAGAATTAAACAAGGCTGAGTAGTGGCATTTTATGGCCATCAAAACCCACTACCATGAATGAAGAAGGAAGAAAAAGCTTGAAGATGAAGAAGCAGCGTCCCAGCGCTCAGCGTTGGGATCCCAGCGCTCCAGCGCTGGGGTTCTGACTGGATGATGAGTCAGATGTTGACCCAGCGCCCAAGCGTTGGAAAGCCAGCGCTCAAGCGCTGGGCCTCGGACAGAAAGTGGATTTTTAATGCATCCTAGCGCCCATGCGTTGGGAATGTCAGCGCTCAAGCGCTGGAGGCTGGAATTTTACTATAAATAGGACCCTTTTCTTCACTTGTAAGACACACCTTCTTAGAATACAACAAGTATTCTCTCTTTCTCCCTCAAAGATCATTGTTCCTAGGAATTGTGGGAAGCCAAACTTGAACTCCTATCCAGGGTAATTCAATGATTCTTTTAGCCATGCTTGGCTAATTCTTCTTTAAGTTTCTTGGGTTGTAGTAGTTTATATTTATGTTTTAGTTTGTTTTTACCTTTCTGAATATTACTTCTATTTCATGTTTTATTTCCTTGTTCTTCATTCATCTTATGCGCAAAAGATTTCTTGCTTATTACTTATACGAATGGAAATTGGTAAGTAGTAAGGGATCTAGGATTTACAAAAGGTTATAAGTATACTTCACTAAGGAATTAGGAAGGACGTAACTTTATGTTGGCCTGAATTTCTTCTTCATCTTCTTCTCTAGTTAACTAAGTTGCAAGGAATTGAATTTAGTAATTAGAAAGAAAGTTCTACAATGTGTAAGGAATTAACTTGTAGATAATTAGGCTATAGCATCATGAAATTAGATTTATAATTCAGAAATTAAGTAGGAACTTGCTAGCATATTATATAGACTATGTAAACCAACCCAAGAAGCTTATTTTCTATCATCTTTTCTATTTTATTGCTATTTCCATGTGCTACCTTAAACAAATTTCCAACAAATACATCTTTTATTTTTTCTGTTTAAGTACTAAACTTAATATTAACAAGAACACCTATCCTTTGGGTTCGAACTTTTTTATTACGCGATAGTAAATCGTACACTTGCGATTTTCCTTATCAAGTTTTTGGCGCCGTTGCCGGGGATAGGTTCTTTCAAGTTCTTGTTTTTATTTTATTTAGTACTTTTTGTTTATATATAAAAAAAAGGAGAAAAAAATTCAATATAAAAAAAATATAAAAATTGTTTTGAGTATTTGCTATTAACTTCTTTGGCTTGTTTGCATGGTAGGACATTTTGAATTGGACCCTGAAATTGAAAGAACTTTGCATCGCAGATTAGCGGAGCAAAGGAGATTAGCAAGGGCCATGGCTGAAACACAAGCACAAATGGAGGAGCGCCTCCTTGCTGAATACAATGCAAGGGTAGAAGATGAAGTCCAAGCTAGACTTCAAAGGCTGAGAGAGGAGGAGGAAGAGCAGAATGCTAATCGCTCTCTTCGTGATATCACAGCTCCCCAGGTAGATTACAATTTTGAAGGGAGTATTGTGGTTCCGGAGGATGCTTTGCCAAATTTCCAGATTCCTCCACACTTCATCTCTTTGGTTAGTCAAAACCAATTTGGTGGAAGTGTAAATGAAGACTGCCATACACATCTGGAGCGATTCACTAGGAAATGCTCCACCTTAAGGAGAAATGATGCTCACTTGGATACGGTAAGACTAATGCTGTTTCCATTTTCCTTAAGAGATGTGGCAGAGGAGTGGCTATCTTCTCAACCACTCAGAAGCATTACTTCATGGGATGATTTGGCTGAAAAATTCACGGCCAAATTTTTTCCTTACAACCGCATAAGGAAGTTGAAGTAGGAAATCAACTCTTTCATTCAACAAGATGCTGAAAACCTGTATGAGACATGGGAGAGGTTCAAGGGACTTCTCAGAAGGTGCCCAGGTCATAACATCTCTATCGCAGATCAGGTAGAGAAATTTTATGCTGCTTTGAATGATTATACCAGGGACAAATTGGATACTTCAGCAAGTGGGGCATTCAATGCTTTGCCACCACAAGGAGCTCTTGATCTAATCAACAAACTTGCTGCAAGAGCTGCTCATTCAAACCAGGACCGGGCAATCAGGAAAGGTATTTATGAGGTTGATTCTTTTGAGTCCATTGTTGCTTCAAATAAACTTTTATCCAGGAAAGTTGATGCAATGGTCAAAAGAATGGAGGGGGTTCAACTGAGCCCGGAGGAGGCTGAATTAGAAGCTGAGGTAAAAGCTATGGGGAATTTTCAAAATTCCTATGGCAACACCTATAACCCAAGCTGGAGAAACCACCCCAATTTTTCTTGGAGAGATCAAGGGGGTGGTCAAGGAGAAGTCAGACAACAATTTCAGAGGACATTCCAAAATCAGAGGCCACCAATGCCTTTGAATCCAAACCAGGGAAGAAAGGGTTTGGAAGAAATTGTTGGTGAAATAGACCAACAAACTGTGCAATTTATGAATGAGACCAGGACAAGTGCCAAGAATCATGAAGCCTCCATTAGAAATTTGGAGGTCCAGGTAGGCCAGTTGGCCAAGACCATCTCAGAAAGGATTCGAGGTACTTTTCCGTCTGATACTCTTGTCAATCCAAAGGAAAATGTTGAGAATGTTTCTGCCATCACTCTTAGGAGTGGTAAGACTATGCCCGAAAGGGTAGTGGAAATTGAACAAGAGGTAAGTGGTGAAGAAAAAGAAAAGGAAAGGAGTGTGCCTATTGTTGTTGAAAAAATTGCTGAAAATGTAATTCCTCCTTCTAAGAAAATTGGAAAGGTTCCATTTCCTAAAGCTTTTAAAAAGAATTTGGAAAAGCAATTCTCAAAATTTCTTGAGATTTTTAAAAGACTTCAAATTAACATTTCATTTTCTGAAGCTTTGGAACAAATGCCAATTTATGCTAAATTTATGAAAGACATTTTATTTAGAAGGAGGAAATTGAGTGAGATGGATGAAACTGTAATGTTAACTGAGGAGTGTTCAGCTATGGTTTTGAGGAAGTTGCCCCAAACATTGAAGGATCCGGGGAGCTTCACTTTGCCTGTGGAAATTGAGGGACTACCAAATGCAACAGCTCTTTGTGATTTAGGAGCTTCTATAAACCTCATGCCACTCTCCATGTTTAGGAAATTGGACATGGGAGAGGCCACTCCTACTTTGATGTGTTTACAATTGGCGGACAGGTCAATTAAGTACCCCTATGGGGTGGCTGAAGATGTTTTGGTAAGGGTTGACAAGTTTGTCTTCCCGGTTGATTTTGTGATACTTGATATGGAAGAAGACTCCAAGGTACCATTAATTCTTGGGCGGCCATTCCTTGCTACAGGAAACGCCAAGATTAATGTAGCAGAAGGCCTCCTATCTTTGAAGGTAGGAGATGAAAAAGTGAAGTTTTCTGTATTCCGTACTTGTAAGCATTATGAGTCTGAAAGTGAGGATGAGTTCAAAGATGATGTTTGTAGCAAGAAAATAAAAAGTACCCCCAATTGATTAAGGGGAAGGGTCTATCTCGGACCTTAACAATGAGCTGGTTGGGAGACAACCCAACTTAGGATAGTTTATGTTTCTGTCTTTTTAATTTTTGCACAACTCTTGTACATAAATAAAAGAAAAGAAATTTTATGTTTCTGCTGCAGGCGAGGCCAGCGCTGGAGGCCAACGCTCAAGCGTTAGGCCCTTGCTTCACAACCTCTGATTCCAGTTGATCCCAACGCTTAAGCGTTGGAGGGCTAGCGCTCATGCGCTAGGCCCCTGGAATCCCAGATTTTAAATCTCTAATTTCCAGCGCCATAGCGTTGGAAACCCAGCGCTTAGGCGCTGGGACCTCTGATGCCCAGTTTTTATTTTAATGCCAGCGCCCAAGCGTTGGCATCCCCAACGCTCAAGCGCTGGAGCTCGGGCAGAGCCTTGTTTTGCTTTAATTTTGCTATTTTCTATTTTTAATAAATTTTGTGTTCACCCTTTCTTGAAAAGTTTTAGATTCTTTGAGTTTTCCCTTGCTTCTATAAATGGTTTTGATTTTTGGGAACTCAAGAATTCTTGTTTTTAGGTGAACACAATTTTCCAACCCATGATCTTAAGTGTGCTATTTTTGGGACTAACAAGTCAAGCAAGCTTCTGCTTGTAAGACTTTTGTCTGTTCAATTTTGCAGGATAGGTACCAAAAGGAGGAAGAACCCTCTTGAACGTTAGTGTTCAAATTGATTTTTTGCATTGAGGTTCCCTTGGACCTTTGTGGAAAATTTGTTACTATACCAGCTTCTTAGATTTTGTTTTTCTTTTTTATAGTTTTTAGTTTTATTTTTAGTTTAGTTTTTCTGTTTTATTTTTGCATGAGTCTTGAGTATATTATCCACTCTGAATGTTGCTATAGCTTTGTGAATGCTTTATCTGATTAAACTGCTTTGTGAAAAGTTCTATGTTTTTAAGTGGTTAGGATTGCATGCTGTAGAAAGGATTATTGACATCTTGATTGTTGGGTTGTTGGCAAAAGTCTCTTTCTGAGTTCTAAAAAGGGTACCACTTACCCTATCTTTTTCTGAGAGCTGAGGTCTCTGAATGCATGATTGTGAGATTTTTCTGCCTTGTGTTGCATGTTGATTGGGGTTTTGTACACTTTGTGAATTGAGAAGAGATTATAGGCATTTTTGAAAACTCAGATTTTTGCTTGAAATGTTATATCCACTAGTAGCCCCTTTTGAGCCTTAAAAGAGTCATTCTTTGGAGCCTACTTGTGTGATAATTCTTAAAAGTTGTTATTGTGATGAATGTGCTGTATTGTTAGAGCTATGTTTGTGGGTTTCTCTCTAAAAAAAAAGATGAAGGAAAAAATTGGAAAAAATAAGGTATGTGCCTTAGAAAAAATAATGAAGTAGTGGGGTGAGAAAGAGTATGAGGGGAGTAAAATTCAAGTCATTCATCCCATACATTCCACTACTTTGTTCAAAAATAAAAAGGAAAAAGGAGAAAAATTGAGAGGACCCTTGTGTTGAAATGTTTAAGCTCTTAGTCAAGGAAAATCACTTAACAACAACTTCTGAGTCAGCCACTAGAGTTGCCAATTTCTTGAAATCCACACCTAAAATTGGTCAACCCTTTGGCCAAATTACAACATTAAAAATCTCTTCAAAATCACTTGGTTGCTTAATTTCAATTTTGATTTGAATGATAGGCAGAATTATTGAGCTTTCTTGTTTTTCATGGAGAATATTATTTTGTGAGCTTAATTGATGAACTCAAACATGTTAAAAGCCAAGCCTAACTTTCTTGATTCTTTATCTATAAAACATGCATGTATTCCTTTTCTGCTAAGCTTTCTTTGAAAGGTTTTTGTGCTTCAAGTTTTAATCAGATAAACATTCTCAAAACTCAGGGACGAGTTTTTCTTTAAGTTTTGTCGCTTGAGGACAAGCTGTCGTTGGGTATAGTGGTGTGATGAGTGGATTTTATATGATGTTTTTAGGTAGTTTTTAGTCTTTTTATTTTATTATTTTCGAGTCACATATAGGTTTTTTTAGTCTTTTTATATAGATTTTACATTTATTTTGCATTTTGCATGTAGTTTAGATTTTATTTGTTTTTCTACCTTTATTTTATATTTTTAGGAATTTTTATAGCTATTTTATATTTTTAGAAAAAGCTGGTTTAGTTATCATTTTTGTCCAGGGACCAATTTGTAAAGTTTCAGGAAGTCAGGGACCAAATTGTAAAATTTCAAGAGTGGAGGACTTAAAGTGAAGATTGAGAGAATATGAGGGTTTGAATTGAAGTGCTAACCAAGAGAGGACCAAAGTGAAAAAGAAGAATATGAAGAATCACTCTCTAATTTAGCACATGGAAAATAATGTTGAAAGAATTAATGTTAGTGGAGGAGAGGTTTCAGAATTAAACAAGGCTGAGTAGTGGCATTTTATGGCCATCAAAACCCACTACCATGAATGAAGAAGGAAGAAAAAGCTTGAAGATGAAGAAGCAACGTCCCAGCGCTCCAGCGTTGGGATCCCAGCGCTCCAGCGCTGGGGTTCTGACTGGATGATGAGTCAGATGTTGACCCAGCGCCCAAGCGTTGGAAAGCCAGCGCTCAAGCGCTGGGCATCGGACAGAAAGTGGATTTTTAATGCATCCTAGCGCCCATGCGTTGGGAATGCCAGCGCTCAAGCGCTGGAGGCTGGAATTTTACTATAAATAGGACCCTTTTCTTCACTTGTAAGACACACCTTCTTAGAATACAACAGGTATTCTCTCTTTCTCCCTCAAAGATCATTGTTCCTAGGAATTGTGGGAAGCCAAACTTGAGCTCCTATCCAGGGTAATTCAATGATTCTTTTAGCCATGCTTGGCTAATTCTTCTTTAAGTTTCTTGGGTTGTAGTAGTTTATATTTATGTTTTAGTTTGTTTTTACCTTTCTGAATATTACTTCTATTTCATGTTTTATTTCCTTGTTCTTCGTTCATCTTATGCGCAAAAGATTTCTTGCTTATTACTTATACGAATGGAAATTGGTAAGTAGTAAGGGATCTAGGATTTAAAAAAGGTTATAAGTATACTTCACTAAGGAATTAGGAAGGACGTAACTTTATGTTGGCCTGAATTTCTTCTTCATCTTCTTCTCTAGTTAACTAAGTTGCAAGGAATTGAATTTAGTAATTAGAAAGAAAGTTCTACAATGTGTAAGGAATTAACTTGTAGATAATTAGGCTATAGCATCATGAAATTAGATTTATAATTCAGAAATTAAGTAGGAACTTGCTAGCATATTATATAGACTATGTAAACCAACCCAAGAAGCTTATTTTCTATCATCTTTTCTATTTTATTGCTATTTCCATGTGCTACCTTAAACAAATTTCCAACAAATACATCTTTTATTTTTTCTGTTTAAGTACTAAACTTAATATTAACAAGAACACCTATCATTTGGGTTCGAACTTTTTTATTACGCGATAGTAAATCGTACAGTTGCGATTTTCCTTATCACAGGTGTAGAGTGAAAAGATCCATGGACGGCATTGCCTACCCAACCGGAACCGCAACCAACAAGCCACCATTCTTCGATGGCTCAAACTATCCCTACTGGAAAAAGCACATGCAGCTATTCATTGAATCAACTGATTGGAAACTATGGGACGTAATATCAAAAGGAAACTACGTTCCCAAAGATAGTGAAAGCAAGGCCATTCCAGCTGACAAATGGACAGATGAACAAAGGACCGACAATTAGAGAAATGCCAAGGCGAGGCTGTTTCTTATATGTGCTCTCAGCAAGAGTGAGGATGACAAAGTTGACAGCCTAAGCACCGCAAAGGAGGTCTGGGATACACTAGCTATCGCTCATGAAGGAACAACTGCTGTTCAAACCACCAAGATGAGCATGCTCGCGTCTCAATACAAAAATTTCATGATGGACGACAATGAGTCCATTGACTCCATGTTCGCACGACTTCAAACCATTCATAATGGTATGAGAAATCTGGGTAAAACTTTCACTGACAAGGAGCAAGTGGTCAAGATTTTTAGAAGTCTTCCCACCAATTGGAGAAACTTCGTTACTTCCCAAAGAGCTGGAAAGAATCTTGATACTTATCAAGTAGAAGATCTGCTGGGAGAAATGAAGATTCACGAGCAGGATCTTGCTAATGATGCTGCAATCATAAAAAGAAAAGCAGCTGCCGCAAAAGCTGTAGCTTTTAAAGCCAACAAATTAAAGGTTTTGAAAGCTGATGAATCCTCAGATGAGGAAACTGCTCAATCTGATCGATCCGATGATGAACAGGCTCTGTTCAATAGAAGATTCAGAAAAATGATGGGGAATAGGAAACAGTTCAAAGGAAGACCATCTTCCGCACCAAGAGAAGAAGAAAGGATCCCAAGTAAAGGAGGGATCGTCTGCTACGAGTGCAAGAAACATGGACACGTCAAAGCCGATTGCCCTCGTCTGGGAAACAAGCCTTCCCAAAAGAATTTCTATAAAAAGAAGGCCTTTTCCAGTCAAAACGATGAATCAGAAGATGACTCCGATCTTGGAAAGGATGACCTTGGAAAGTTCGATGCAAAATCAAATAAAGGAATATTCTTGGGATATTCACCCAACTCCAAGGCATTCCGAGTATACAACTCCAAAACAATGGCAGTCGAAGAGTCTATCAATGTTAAGTTTGAAGATAAACACGTAAGTGTAAATCAGATAACTCCAGAAGATGATGAACTGGAAATATGTGAAGCTCCCTCATCAAATCCAGCTCAGCCATCATCGTCTGACAAAGAGACAAACTCAATCATTCCCTCCTCAACTCAACCAGACGATGTTTGTGCAACTACGTCTGACGATATCTCCACAAGTCAAGTCATGACCTCCAGTGGTATCTCACTGCCTCGAGACTGGAGATTCAAACCAGATCATCCTCCTACACAAATTATTGGAAATGTCCATGAAAAGGTAAGAACCCGATCCACTTTTAATGATTATTCTAACTGTGCGTTTCTTTCTGAGATAGAACCGAAGAACATAGGTGAAGCACTTCAGGATGAAGGGTGGATCCTAGCCATGCAAGAAGAACTGAATCAAGTTGAGAGAAGCAAAGTCTGGAATTTAGTGCCTAAACTAGAAGACAAATCTATTATAGGCACTCGATGGGTCTTCAGAAATAAAATGGATGAAAATAGAAAAGTCACAAGAAACAAAGCTCGTCTGGTGGCCCAAGGGTATAATCAACAAGAAGGAATCGATCATACAGAAACGTTTGCACCAGTAGCAAGAATTGAAGCCATATGTATTCTTCTAGCATTTGCATGTCAGCACTCTATAAAACTATTTCAAATGGATGTGAAGAGTGCGTTCCTAAATGGGTACATTGAGGAAGAAGTCTACGTAAAGCAGCCTCCAGGTTTTGAAAATCAGGATCTACCAGACCACGTTTTCAAGCTAAGAAAAGCATTATATGGACTAAAGCAAGCACCACGCGCGTGGTACGATCGCTTAAGTTCATTTCTGATGAACAATGGATTCTCACGAGGAAGCATAGACAACACTCTATTTAGAAGAAAGAGGTCCAAGGACTTCATTGTGGTGCAGCTGTACGTCGATGATATAATATTTGGGGCCACTAATGAAGCTCTCTGCCAAGAATTCTCAAAACTGATGCAGAGTGAATTCGAGATGAGTATGATGGGAGAATTAAAGTTCTTCCTAGGATTACAAATCAGACAGGAAGGAACCCGAACGTATATTCATCAGACCAAGTACATTAATGATCTACTAAAGAAGTATTGCATGGAGAAAGCAAAAGCCATGGGAACCCCTATGCATCCTGGAACCATACTGGATAAAGGTGACGAATCAACTCCGGTTGACTCAACCAAATATAGAGGAATGATAGGTTCACTGTTATACCTCACTTCAAGTAGACCAGACATTATGTACAGCGTATGTGTTTGTGCAAGATTCCAGGTAAGTCCCCAAGAATCTCAACTTAGTGCAGTAAAGCGCATATTTCGTTACCTTATTGGAACAACTAATCTTGGTCTAGTCTATGAGAAAGGTGACGATTTCAGGCTAAGAGGATTCTGTGATTGTAAGACCCTCTATTTTGAGTATTTATACTTTGGTCCTTGGAGATTTTATAAATAGGTTTTGGTCTTTTAAGTTTGGATATTGGCATTTTAGTCCTTGGACTAGTCAAGGCTGAATTGGAATTCCGCATTTAAGAGCTTTTAAGGAGGTTTTGGAATTCAAATTTGAAATGGGAACATGATGGTTCGAGTTAGAGGCTTAAAAGAATATTAGTGTAAGAGTTTTGACAAGAAGAGCTTTGGTTTAGTGGTGAAGACTTAGGCATTTGATGGGCATGACTTGTGTTCGAATCCTAGCGAGGTATGTTTTAATTTTAATCAGATTTTTGGTGGTTGAAGGTTGAATTTCGAATTTGAATTGAGACATGAGATTAATGAGCAATAAATGGGTTTAAATGGAGTTTAATAGGAGTTACAATCAGATTTGAATTTGAACAAGGTAGTAATGGAGTTTAATGAGAGTAATTAGGGGATATAAATGCAGAATTTGAATATTTGATTAATGGTGAGTTAATGGGCGATTTAATGGTGTTGATGAGGGGTGAAATTCTGAGTTTATAGAGCCTTTGGCTCAGAAATTTCGTGCTCTTCCTTCCCCTCTCCCTTTCACTTTTGCTTCTCTTCCCTCTTCCAAAAATCGAGAGCCTAGAACCTAGGTTGTGTACCGATGAAGTCTGAAAACGATGATCTGTGGGGAAAGGAGATGGAGAGAATACTAAGAACTAAGAAACTAGTGGAGAAGGTCCACGAAAAGATGAAGGCAAGGTTAAAGATTGAGTATGAGCAAGAGTTGGAGGATCTCTGCAAGAAATACGGTATAGATTACCGAATGTCCAAGGTTGAAGGACAAGACCAAGCAAAGGATTAAAAGGTAAGGGTAACTCTGGGTCTAGATAGAGTCAGTGGTGCTTACTACGCTTTGATGATGGTAAATTACTCTATGTTTGTGATGATGAGATGAATGGTATTGTGATGCATGCTGGGATTATTATCAGTGAATATAACATGTTGGATTTGAGATTGATGATTATGATGTGATGAATATGAGGGTGATTATTTTGTAATTGTTGATTCATGTTGATGTTGAACATGTTGGCATGGCATATGCATTATTTTTGGGGCTGATGGCGGTGAGATGGGTTTTAGTCCCATGTGATCGTGCCTGAGAGCGATGAGATGGGTTTTAGTCCCATGGGATCGTGGTTAAGGGTGATGAGATGGGTTTTAGTCCCATGTGGTCATGGCATAACTTGTAGTTGCATTTGAGGAATCATAAACATGGGTTGTGATGTTGTACATGAGGAAATGAGAATATTTGTTGAAGGTGTTGTTGTATTTTGAAAATATTTTTGTTGACACTTATGTAATTTCCCTTCAACATGTTGTTTGGTAATTGTTGTTTGTTCTCGAGTTAACCCTTTCTGTTTGTGTTTGGGCGCTTAACGCCAGAAAATAGACAGGGTGTTGATCGTTGTCTCTTGAAGAAGCTTTACGGAATCAGAGTGCGCAGCGGAATCGTGGAAGAAATTTGAAGAAGACGATTGATGTCTTGAGATTTTCCGCTATTTTAGTTTATTTTATTTTTGGGCTCGCTGTTGAGCAATTTTCTTTGTTGTAATATTTTCCTCGTTTTGCTTCCGCGCAGTAATTATTATTTATGGGGAAAATTATTACTTATATTATTTTTAAGTAATTAAGAGAGACGAAAACCTTTTAAGAAAAATGAGTTGTTTTCTGAGAGGTTTTAAATTTCCGCGTTTTTACCATGTAACCCTCAACCCAAAATTGGGGTGTTACAGTGATGCTGATTACGCCGGAGATAGAATAGAAAGAAAAAGCACAAGTGGAGGATGTCACTTTCTAGGACATTGTCTAATTTCATGGGCAAGCAAGCGACAAAGCACAATCGCTCTCTCAACGGCTGAAGCAGAATATGTCGCTGCAGGTTCTTGCTGCACCCAACTTCTTTGGGTGAAGCATCAATTAGAAGATTATAATATTTTTTAGCATAACATCCCAATATTATGTGATAACACAAGTGCCATTAATATTACAAAGAACCCTGTGTTGCATTCACGAACCAAACATATTTAAATTAAACATCATTTTATTCGTGATCATGTAGCCAAAGGAAATATTGACATTTCATACATACCCTCTGATGATCAACTGGCAGATATATTTACTAAACCACTCATTGAAAATAAGTTTGCATGCCTTAGAGAAAGAATAGGGATGTTTCCTGCACTATAGATATACCTGTGTTGAGTTCGTCTGGCTAGCTTATGCTAAAATCAATATCCACTACAAGATATGCATTTAATGCTGAAACAGTTGTGTCTTTTCATATGTATTACTTGCTCGGCACGCATACATAAATCCTGGCACTCCTTATCTCTCATCATTTAATGCGCATTAATTAACTGCATCATTCATCATGAGATTGATGATGCCGAGAAAATATTTACACTTTCCAACATGAAAATTGACAGTGTTAAAAATATATCTCTAGTAACCGTTCTAATACCCTCATACTTTATATTCTGTGCATTTGTAGTTGTCTTTCTACTTTCCTCTTCTACAAAAATCATGGGTCCTAACAAACGGAGAAATGTAAAGGCTCAAGGAGTCCTAAGCAAGGAAGAGATTCAAATCATCCAGAAACAGCATGATCTTACTGCTCACAATCGTAAACAACAAGTTGCTGAAATTGGTCCTGTGAAGATTGAACATCTGGGGGACAGAAAGCTTGTCACCCCTAGATATATCGATCTGAAGCTGTATGAACATGCAAAGGTGGCCGGACTTGATCTCATACTCTCACAAGCATGGGGAAACTTGTTCGAAATCTCCACAATTTCAGTAATCACGCCTCTCGTTCAAGAATTCTACGATTGTGCTGTCAAGATAAACCCTAACCACATCCGAACAAGGTGTTTGGGTCAAGTAATCGATGTACACACCAGCGACATGTCTCAACTCCTCAATCTTCCTCTCGACGGGGTCTGCTACTCCTCTTCTTGGGAAAACTCTGAAAGCACTCCCTTTACTATCTGGAAGGAGGTTCCAAAAAGCTCCACCTCTCGACGAGTGAAAAACCTAGTTGAGGAATGCATTTTCCCTCATGTTGTTCTTAGCAAGGTTGTGTTACCTAAAGAAGGGTCTCGAGACTTAGTAAATAAGTTTTCTCAGTGGGCCCTATTCCAACTGCAGCATCGCAGGAAAGTTAATTGGCCTGACCTTCTGTTTCAATACATGTTTCATACTCTGGAAGAGTCTAACACCAACCTTCCTTATGGGTCTCTTATCTCAGCCCTTATGCATCACAAGAAATTAATCAAGCCCTCTATTGAAGTGGTGCAATACATTTCATCTGATTATATCTCTACTACTCCCATCAAATTTGGAGATGTTCGTCGTATGAATCTGTTCGTTGACATATCCGAAGTACCTCCAGAACTCTTAAGTGATTGGACTAAGAGGAATCAACAACGGAGACCTCCTTCACCAACTCCGTCTGATGCCTGCCTCAAACGTCGTCATTTGGACACTCCATCTCCATAATGTTCAGGTCATGCTCACCAGACTGAGTCTCCCACATGCTTGCCTACGCCCACAATCTTGGATGCATCAACCTCGTTCAAACCACCTCCTGAGACTGTGCACTCCACAGCTGAACTCATTTCAGACTCTCATGCTCAATATTTGAAGTTCTTGCCTCAAATCTTTCACAAATACATTTCGGATGTCTTTGACATCCAAGATGATGGCAATTGTGGATTCAGCTGTCTTGCTCAATGGATGGGTCATCCTCAGGATTACTGGCCAGAAGTTCGCAAGTTGCTTATCGAGGAACTTCTTGATAGCAAAATCGCAAGTGTACGATTAACTATCACGTAGTAAAAAGATCGAACCCAAGGGATAGGTGTTCTTATTAATATAAAATCTAGTACTTAAACAGAAAAATTAAAAAGGTGTATTTGTTGAAGGTTTGTTTAAGATAACACATGAAATAGAAATAAAATAGAAGAGAATAAGATGATAGAAAATAAGCTCTTGGGTTGGTTTACATAGTCTATATAATATGCTAGTAAGCTCCTACTTAATTTCTGAATTTTAAATTCAATTTCATGATGCTATAGCCTAATGTATCTACAAGTTAATTCCTTACACATTGTAGAACTTTCTTTCTAATTACTAAATTCAATTCCTTGCAACTTAGTTAACTAGAGAAGAAGATGAAGAAGAAATTCAGGCCAACATAAAGTTACGTCCATCCTAATTCCTTAGTGATGTATACTTATAACCTTTTTTAAATCCTAGGTCCCTTACTACTTACCAATTTCCATTCGTATAAGTAATAAGCAAAATATCTTGTGTGCACCAAGAAGAATGAAGAACAAGGAAATAAAACATGAAATAGAAGTAATATTCAGAAAGGTAGAAACAAACTAAAACATAAATATAAACTACTACAACCCAAGAAACTTAAAGAAGAAGTTAGCCAAGCATGGCTAAAGGAGTCATTGAATTACCCTGGATAGGAGCTCAAATATGGCTTCCCACAAGTCCTAGGAACAATGCTCAAGAGGGAGAAAGAGAGAATACTTGTTGTATTCTAAGAAGGTGTGCTTTACAAGTGAAGAAAAGGGTCCTATTTATAGTAAAAATCCAGCCTCCAGCGCTTGAGCGCTGGCATTCCCAACGCTTGGGCGCTAGGGAGCATTAAAAATCCACTTTCAGACCGAGGGCCAGCGCTTGAGCGCTGGCTTCCCAGCGCTGCAGCGCTGGGTGCTGCTGATTCAGCTCCAAGCTTTTCCTTTCTTCTTCATGGTAGTGGATTTTGAATGCCTTAAAAATCCACTTATCAGCCCTTAATCAATTCTGAAACCTTCTCCCCACTACCATCCATCCTTCAACATAATTTCCCATGTGCTAATTTGAAGAGAGTTGCTTCATATTCCTCTTTTTCACTTTTAGTCCTCTCTTGGTTAGCACTCCAATTCAAGCCCTTTAATTCTCTCAATCTTCACTTTTAGCCCTCCACTCTTGAACTTTCACATTTTGGTCCTTGATTTCCTGAAACTTTACAAATCGGTCCCTGGACAAAAATGATAACTAAACCATCTTTTCCTAAAAATATAAAATTGCTATAAAAATTCCTAAAAATATAAAATAAAGGTAGAAAAAAATAAAATCTAATCTACATGCAAAATGCAAAATAAATATAAAATCTACATAAAAATAATAAAAAACCTATATGTGACTCAAAAATAATAAAATAAAAAGACTAAAAACTACCTAAAAACATCATATAATATCCACTCATCACACCACTAAATGATGTAATCGATTACCAGAACGAAAAGTTGCATCTTTTCATGAACCATTGTGTCTCAAACCTTTTGGGACAGGTTGCATTGGTTCAAGGACGTTTCCCTTGCCTATATAAAGTCCATTAGAGTCCAGAACATTACAACACATGAGAATACAACATTAGGCCAAAGCTTTGTCAAAATTTGTTCATTAAGTCTTTAGAACTTAAACTTTCAAGAGCCTAAATTCTGAGTTCATGATCTTCATGTTTATAAGAACACTCTAGTTGTTCATATCTTGAGGAACTCAGAATCTTGTTATGCTTAAAAGTCTTAAAGCATAAATTCTCATGATCAATCGACTTGTACGTTGAAGGATTGATTCAGCCAATTGTAAACTCTTCTTCATCTCTTTCGGTAAGATTGAGTATTCACCGTGGATCTCGGTGAAGGGTTGTTGGTACTGAAAGTGGTATACTTTCAGGGTGTTGATTGAAGGTGGTTTAGCCTTCAAAGTCAGAGGGTGGTTTGCCTTCAGGAACTGAAAGTGGTTTGCTTTCAGGGGCTGTGGAAAGTGGTATACTTTCACAAGATATTGATAGGAATTCTTAGGGTCTTTGGTGTAATAACTTGTAAGAGATTTTTATCAATAGTGGAAAAATCCTCAAGGGATTTTCATGAGGGACTGGACGTAGCCTTCGGTGGATAGAAGGTGAACCAGGATAAAATTCTGTGTGTGTGAATTCTTCTATCCTTCATCTTTACTTTCAAGCAACGCTCAATTCCGCTGCAATCACAACTACCGTTTCGTGATCATCATTATCTTGAAAGTAATAATTTCAATAAGGCAAAAATCGGGGCAACTCTGATTCACCCCCCCCTCTCAGGTTGCTATATGTACTAACAGAACTTTCCTCCCATACACTATTTTATTAGGAGTTTGTTTCTCCTTTCTTTTACCAATGAATGTCTCAGGTTTAATCAATTTAGACTCAGGCGATATAAATTTTATTTCAGACTTGTCATCCTTATATGAACATGAAATGTCAGACGATGCATTAACAGATGCAGTACTATCACAATCGCTTTCATCAAAGCCTAAACTGATTTTATCATACATTGTTCTATTGTTGCCACTCAACTTTACTAGGTTATCATGTCCTAGAGTAAAGGTAGAAAGATCTTTGATCAGGCTTTTAACTCTTTGTTTTAGAACTTTGACTTCCTTGTTTGAATCTTGTTCTTGCAAAGATTTATTTTTCTTCATTAACATAAATGTTACTTCTTTGGATGCATGAAGTTCTTTTTCTATTTTAGCATACTTCTTCTTTAAGATGCTACTTAACAGCTAGAGAATGAGAGTAATCAAGCAATGCATTATAATCATCATGTGATATTTCAGAAGTTACCTCATCTCCGCCGTCTGTCTCATTGTCAGACGAATCCACTGTCACCATCATAACTTCAGCTTCTTTGTCTTCTTCAATGTCAGATGAGTCTATAGATTCCATAAATGCATAGTATGACTCTTCGTCTTCCTCCTCTTCTTCCTCTTCTTGTTCAGATTGTTCCTCAGATTCTTTGTTCTGACTTGAGAGAGCCTTCTTTTTGTTGAAGTTTTTCTTCTGAGATAGTCTCTTTGCCAGACGAGGACAATCTGCCTTAATGTCAACAGACTTTTTGCATTCAAAGCAAACTATGGATCCTCTACTTGAACTTCTTTCTCCATCTTTTCTAGAGTTGGAGAAGGTCTTTCCTTTGACTTGATCTTTTCCGGGCTCTTTCTTGAGTTTTTTTGTCTGGCCCACATCTTCTTGAACCTTCTGTTGAAGAGAGCTTGCTCATCATCTGATATGCCAGACGATATCTCAGCCTTATCAGACGATTCAACAGCTTTTAATACCTTGGATGAGCTGGATTTGAAAGCTACATACTTGCTGGTTGTAGGCTTGCCTCGTACGACCTCAGCATCTTCTGCAAGGTCCATTTCATGTATTTTTACCCCTCCCATGAGATCCTCCACTTGGTAGGTAGCAAGATTCTTGGCAGCCCTTTGAGCTGTAACAAAAGATCTCCAATTTGGTGGGAGACTTCAGAGAATCTTTGTGACTTGCTCCTTGCTCGTAAAGGATCTTCCAAGATTTCTCAAGCCATTAAGAATAGTTTCAAATCTGGAGTACATGCTTTCAATTGATTCATTCTCCTTCATTTTTAATGCTTCATACTGAGCAATTAGCATGCTCACTTTGGTATCTTGCACAGCAGAAGTTCCTTCACGGGTCATAGTTAAGGTGTCCCATATTTCCTTTGTGGTGCTTAAGTTATCAACTTTATCATGTTCATTTTTTCTTAAAGCACATATGAGGAATAGCCTAGCTTTGGCATTCCATTGATTCTCTGTACGGTGCTCGTCTGTCCATCGAAATTTGTGGATAGGTCTGTTTGCATCATCTTTCGGGACATAGTCTCCATTTGCCACAACATCTCAAAGCCTCCAGTCTGTTGACTCTATGAACAGATGCATATGTTTCTTCCAGTAAGGATAGTTGGAGCCGTCAAAGAAAGGTGGCTTATTGGTAGCCGTGCCAGAAGGAAATGTGGTGTTCTCCATGGATCATTTCACTCTACACCTGTAAGATGTTAGTACTTCTCGAAGCCGTTACGCTCTAATACCAATTGATAGTGATAAAACACACAAGAAAGGGGGGTTTGAATTGTGTGTGTGATTTTTGAAATCTTTTTGTTAAACACAAGTATAAGTTTCAAAATACTTTTCAAGAGCTAAGTGCAACAGAAATTAATTAAAGCTGAAAAGTAAAGCACACATAATATTTATCCTAGTTCGCCCCCTTAATCGACAAGGCTACATCCAGTCCTTGGCTTCACCAAGATTTTCCACTATTTATTCCAAATAGTACAAGTATTGTTCAGGACTTCTCCCAGTATTTGAAGGACTACTCCTTTACAAGTTTTCTATAGGACTTCTCCTTTCTAGTATTCAACAGGACTACTCTCAGTTCTTTTACAAAGAAGGTTCGTGTTTCTACAAGGATCTTTTCAATAAGAGTTGGGTAGAAAGTTTAAGAACAATATACAGAGAAGATATAAAGGTCAAGTCTCTATTTAGGCTGTGTGAGAAAGTTAAGAGATTCACTCTATCATGGCTTCACACTTTGGCAAACGACTTAACTCAGGAAAGAATGACTTTGAGTTTCTGAGTTTTTGCTATAGAGCTGATTGCAAGAGAATGACTTAGAATACTTATGAAATTTTATCGTTGGAAGTCGCTAATTGAATCAAGTGTCTAAGTCCTCTATTTATATCTTTAGTAGGGAACCCCTTGATTAACGTTGATCAAGATTGAAGTGTTTCCGTTTGAATTTCAGCTTCTGAGTGTGCAATAGATACTTCTACATCTCTGTAACAGCATTAAATGCATTATGCCTTGCATTAATTGCAGCATTAAATGCTTTTGTTGACTTCGTCTGGTTCTTCATTGCTTCTGCCTTGAGTGCTCGTCTGAGCATTAAATGCTTGTGGAAGACAGCAAAGAGAATTTCTTCTTTCTGAACAAAGGATTTGATTCTGACCGTTGAGGGGATACTATGTTCAGGAAATCACGCCGTTGACTCTGAAATGTTGTGCTTGATTTGTGGAATGTCAGAGAATTTGCAGATACGAGGAATAAAATATTTATTATGTCCCTATCTTGAATCGGCTGCAAACAGTGCTTCATTAATTGCTTCGACGAAGACAGTCTTTGTTGCTTGAAGCATCTTTGACAAATGAACTCTTTAGCACTTGGGCGGGCGTACTCTTTAGCACTTTGGTAGATGTACTCTTTAGCACTTTGGCGGACGTACTCTTTAGCACTTTGGCGGATGTACTCTTCGAGTGTTTTCCAGACATACTCTACTAGCGGACGTACTCTACTGGCGGACGTACTCTACTAGCGGACATACTCTACTGGCGGACGTATTCTTCAACGAGTTGCCAGACGTACTCCATAGGCAGATGTATTCTTTTAAAGTGTTGCTAGGCGTACTCTTCAAGGAGTTTCCAGACGTACTCTCCTTCGTTGTTTTTCTTCAACATTCTGCTTTTGATAATGCTTTCAAGGAATATGCAGATGTTCTCCATGCAGATAGATATTCATGAAATATGAAATACTCAAGGTATTAGGAAACCTTTATCTATCAATATTAAATCTTAGGTAAAATTGTTATTTATCAAAATATATTTAAAATATGAAATCGGTTGAACTAACAACATTTCGACCAACCTGAGCAATTTCTCCACTGTGGGATCAGGTGCGCCGAAGACATCGGCAATTCGACCTAATTGTGCTGTTAGTTGTTGGTAGGCAACTGTGGTGTCTCTAATCATGGGATTAAAGATGGTACCAATTTGTTGCCATCATGGTTACTTTCATCCATTTGTTGCCTCAATGCATTCATGGCACTATTCGTCAAGGTGATTAGGGATGCATCCAAAACAAACCCTGAGGGCCCAACATTTCTAACCAAGTTCGCCCCTGACCCAGATGCTAGAAATTGGTTCCCAGGGGAACTAGTCGAGACCAAGTTATCAAAGTACATGGAGGGATAAGTTCCTATCCCCTGCATCAAAGACGCAGGCATCCCATAAGGCTGATTTCCCAAACCCTGAGGGTTTCTCATATTAGTCCAAAAACCTGGTTGGACCACACCAACAATAGCCTATGATATTGCAGGCGTTGTAGGACTTGGAATGGGAAATGGGGCCGAAACTTTAGTCAAAATTGGACCCGTCGAGTACTAGGGCGATGCATGAGTGGGAAGTGACCCGGTCGACGCTGGAAAAGGAACTTGAGTCAAGATTGGCCCAGTTGAAACCAGCGACACATTTTGACTCTCCGGTGCAGTTGTATTAACCATGCCCAGTCCAGAACTAGTGTCAACCCTTGTGGATTGGTACCATCATTAGTATTCATCGAACGGTCTCCATTCAAATTCCCTCCAGGGGGATTGTTGGCGTTCAAACCTCCATTTGGGCTAGGGTGAGACCCTGGTGACTGATTGCTTCTCGAACGGTTGGTCATGCTAACGTGTCTACCACTTCATAAAATCATACACTTAAAACAATCAAGAAACATTGTTCATGCAACAAGAAAAACAGTTTTGAAAACACAGCACTGGGTAAGATTTCAAGTGAAAAGTGTCTCACTGGGCGTACCGATTTGTTTACTCATATTTTTTTGTAAACAACTAGAAATCCATATTTTGATAAAGAGGCTGGATTTTGATCCTCTTTGGGTTCTTTTTACTGAAATCACAGTGCCAAACATAAAGTAAAACAACTAATTAAGCCATAATCCAGAGAAGGATTTAATCAATTTTAAAGAAAAGGAAGTTATAAATAAAAGATTTGAAATGCGTTAAAGCAAACATTATAGAAGAAAAATCAAATTGCATTGATAATAAAATTTTTGGTTTTCTCGATTACATACTTTGAACTCTCAATTTGCTGTATATCTCGATTGCTTGGATGTGTAGCAAGATAAGAGTGTTTCGAGTAATATATGTGAACCCTATTTCTGAAACTAGTGCCTTCTATTTATAGGCCAAATATCCAACTGCCCGAAACAGTCATATAATTTGGACTTTACACGTGTCCTTAATCAACGTTTTTATCCTCCACGAGTGTTGCCAATTTCAACCACTCTAAACCATTGATCGAAATGAATTTTCCATTTGTCAAGCTTAGTCGAGATAGGCCTTTCGGACTCTTGGCTAAGTTTGGATCTGGTTTTCGACCAAAATGATCTATCCAATTCAGACGAACATGTTAGTCGGAATGACATGTCAAGGAGCATTCGACCAATAAAAAACTTGGTGAAAATTTCGGGCTAACAACCCCACCGCTGTTGAACAGGATTTGCATTTTCTTTCACCTCCTCCTCAAACTAATTCTAAATTTTCAAAACCCATAACAAGACATATCCCTCAGGTACCTCTACAATGTAACTGTTTGTGAATAATGTTTTATATGCATTTGCGTGCCCCTTATATAGTTGTTAGCCTAGATAGAAACCAAAGGGGGGGTGAATCAGGTTTATCCAATTTTCGCCTTGATACCTTCTTACTTTCAAGATAAATATAAATACAAAGGAGTGCAGCGGAAATGAGCGTTGCTTGAAAGTAAAGATGAAGGGTAGAAGAATGCACACACAGAATTTTATCCTGGTTCACCTTCTATCCACCGAAGGCTACGTCCAGTCCTTCAAGAAAACCCCTTGAGGATTATTCCACTATTGATAAAAATCTCTTACAAGTCCTTACACCAAGTACCTTAAGAATTTCTATCAACCACCTGTGAAAGCACACCACTTTCACCAGCCCCTGAAAGCAAACCACTTTCAGTCCCTGATAGAAAACCACTTTCAGACCCTGAAGGCAAACCACCTTCAGTCCACACCCTGAAAGCAAACCACTTTCAGTACAACAACCCTTCACTGAACCCTATGGTGAATACTCAATCTATCAGAATGAGATGAAGAAGAGTTTACACTTGGCTGTATCAATCCTTTAACACATAAGTGGATTGATCATGAGAGTTATGCTTTAAGACTCTTAAGCATAATGCTCTTAAGCATAAGAAGGCTCTCTTGGTTCTGAGTTCTTCAAGATATGAACAACTAAGGTGTTCTCTTAAACAATGAAGAACATGAACTCAGAACTTAGGCTCTTTGAAAGTTTAAGTATCAAAGGCTAATATAACATGAATGAACAATTTGACAAAGCTTTGGCCTAATTCGTGTATTCTCATGTGTTGTTTGTTTCTGGACTCAAACGGACTTTATATAGGCATGAGGAAACGTCCTTGAACCAATGCAACCCTTTCCAAAAGGTTTGAGACACAATGGTTCATGAAAAGATGCAACTTTTCGAGCATGTAATCAATTACATTACTTAGGTAATCGATTACACTAAATGGCTGTTGCTGTTTGAATTTCAAATTCAAACATGTAATCGATTACAAGCAAGATGTAATCAATTACTTGCCTATGTGTAATCGATTACCAGAAGGGTGTAATCGATTACACTCAAGTCCAATTTCCAGAAACTTGAACTTTTAAGATCGGCTTGAGATTTTCTACTTCTTTTAACTTATGAAAACATTAAAATCAACTAGCTTAGGTATTTTAAAGAGCCTTTATACTCGAGAAGACTTTAGAAGCATAACTTACCTATACTAAGACTTTAGGCAGTTGTTGAAACATATTGCACTGTTTTCTCTAAGTCTTCTTTTCTTCTTTTTGTCGATGAGTTTGTCGTCATCAAAACCTCAGCCAGGGTCAGGAGCAAGACCTTCTTCACAATCTCCCCCTTTTTGATGATGGAAAACACATTCTTTGAACTTTGAAGATCAGTGTTGCTTCTTTGTTGAAACTCCCCTTGTTGGATGCAATCCGATATATCTCCCCCTTGCTGATTCACTTGTTGAATTCCTGCATATAATCTTTAAAAAGCACAGAACCTCTCTCCCCCTTTTGACTTCATCAAAAAGAAGAAAAGGCCAGAAACAGGTATACAGGCAAACAAGCATATACAAATAAAACATAGGGGTTTGGGGTAAAAGTATACAGAATCCAAACAATACAACTATATATATATAGAAAAAGTTCAACAACCAAAAGAACATAAAGGTAGAGTTATTACAACCCGATAAAAACCAAATCACAAAGAAAGAAAAATTCCTAGAAGACTAGGTGTCAACAGAAGATCCTTCATCATCCATTGTCTTCATTATCTGAAGATCACATCCATCGTCATGGAGTTGACATGAGAGTGTGAAAATTCCAAAGTTATTTGATATCCCGAGATAAGGAAGGATGGATTTGTCAACACACTTAAGACGAGAAGATCGCTCATCATATAGTGTTGCTATTGGTACTCCGGAGTAGATGAGAATGCGTGATATGACTGAAGCTTAAGGAAAAGAGTCAGCGTTGTCTCTGCACTTGATCATATGATTCATGATCAGAAAAGCCCAGTTGATTTTATGGCAGTTGATGATGCCATATAGTATTTGCAACTCTAACTCACTGATGTGAGCAAGATGGGTTTCCTGTGGAAGAAGGACTTGATTGATGAAGTAATGAAGCAAGTGATTGTTCATGGTGAGCACATCAACATGATAAGGGCAGGATGTTGTGTGAGGAGAATGGATTTTCAGAAGTTCTAAAGATCGGAAACGACACAGAGACTGATAAAATGACTCCTGATTGTAGTCAGTCCAGGGGCAGGGCAAGTTTGGACGTAATTTGGCACCGTTAGAAGGAAGTCCCAGAAACCGACTAAAGGTAGAAAGGGAATAGTGAATGAAAATGCCTTTGACTGAACTTTGATTGCCATCTCTTAGAGTATCAAGATTACAGTAGAAGATCTTAACAAGTTCTGGGTAGTACGGGTTGTTTATTGCGATGAATTCTTCAAGTTCTTGGTTCCTGAGGAGAGCAGGAAATGTATGTCTGCTTTCAACAAATGAGTCCAAATCGCCATAAGTGGGTTTTCGGATTATTTGATTGAGGAACCTTGAGACAAACCTATTTCTTTGGTCGGATGAAGTGAGGAGTCTGGTTAGGTTCATAGGATTGGAAGGACGAAAATGGGAAGAAGACATGATTGACTTTCAAGATAGTACTGTAAATAAGATCAAGGTTCAAGGATGTGATGAACAAGGATTGAGGAGGATAGAAGTAGGACTTGTAAGAGAATTCCTATTGAAATGTCAAGCTTTGACTATATAACTCGAGTATGTAATCAATTACAGAGGTTGTGTAATCAATTACTGGACGGTTTCTTTGAATTTAAAATTCAAATAAATGGAGGGAAAGAACCTATTTCGTTTCTGTAATCGATTACAGCAAGAGAGGTAATCGATTACCTTAAGTTTCTAGAGAGGCACGAGGACCAGAAGACTTGTGTTAATCGATTACATGATAGAATTAATCGATTACAGCAAGAGAGGTAATCGATTACCTTAAGTTTCTAAAGAGGCACGAGGACCAGAAGACTTGTGTTAATCGATTACATGATGGAAGTAATCGATTACTTAAGACAAATTTTCAATACTAAGCTACGTATTTCTATGTACTTGATTGCTAGATTGTTGTAAATGATAATTAACTTAAGAGCTCATAAAACAACATATAACTACAAGCATATGATCATATAAACAAAACATATAGTCATGCATAAAAACATATAAGCAATGTTGACATAGAATCATGAAAACAAGCATGTAACTATATATTCACACATAATCACACAAATAATCATGCAATGCACATAATCATGTAATTAAGCATATAAACACATAATCAGATAAAGATCTAATTAAATATCAGTTTCAGCTATAATGCCTAATTCTCTTATAATTTTAAAGAAAGAGTCTTTAGGAAGAGGTTTTGTAAATATATCAGCTAATTGATTATCTGTATCTACGAAGGAAATCTCAATATCCTTTCTTATGACATGATCTCGAAGAAAATGATGTCTTGTATCAATATGCTTTGTTCGAGAATGCATGATGGGGTTTTTCGTGAGATTAATGGCACTTGTATTGTCACATTTGATTGGGATGCAGCCCAGCTCTAAGCCATAATCTTTGAGTTGTTGTTTGAGCCATAAGGTTTGTGCACAACAACTTCCTGCAGCAATGTATTCTGCTTCAACAGTACTTAAAGCAACACATGCTAGTTTCTTACAAGACCAAGAAACAAGAGCATTTCCCAATAAGTGACAAGTACCACTTGTGCTCTTTCTTTCAGTTTTACATCCTGCAAAATCTGAATCTGAATATCCAATCAAGTCACAAACACTTCCTTTAGGATACCACAAACCAACATTTGAAGTTCCTTTCAGATATTTGAAAATCCTTTTGATTGAACTCAAATGTGATTCCCTAGGAGATGCTTGATATCTAGCACATAAACACACACTAAACATAATATCAGGTCTACTTGTTGTTAAATAAAGAAGAGATCCGATCATACCTCTGTACTTGGTAATGTCTACAGGAATACCGGACTCATCTTGATCTAGATAAGTATTAGACCTCATTGGTGTGGCTATGGCCTTGCAATCATCCAAATCATATTTCTTTAAAAGCTCCTGGCAAAACTTTGATTGGTTGATGAATATTCCATCATGTGATTGCTTAATTTGCAATCCTAGAAAGAAATTTAACTGTCCCATCATAGACATCTCAAATTCCTCTTGCATCATGTTAGAGAAATCCTTACACAGAGATTCGTTAGTTGAACCAAATATAATATCATCTACATAAATTTGTACCAATAAAGTGTTACCTTTGGTTTTCTTGATAAACAAGGTTGTGTCAGCCTTACCCTTTTGAAATCCTTTTTCACAAAGGAATGTGCTCAATCTGTCATACCATGCTCGAGGGGCTTGTTTAAGACCATAGAGTGCTTTCTTTAATTTGAAGACATGTGAAGGGTACTTGGGATCCTAAAATCCTGGAGGTTGCTTCACATATACTTCTTCTTGAATGAATCCGTTTAGGAAAACACTTTTAACATCCATTTGATATAATGGAAAGTTTAAAGAACAGGCATAAGCCAATAGAAGTCTTATGGCTTCCAACCTTGCAACTGGTGCATAAGTTTCATCAAAATCAATACCTTCTTCTTGATTATATCCTTGTGCAACCAGTCTTGCTTTATTTTTGACAATTATGCCATTTTCATCCAGTTTATTTCTGAATACCCATTTTGTTCCAATGATATGCTTGTCAATGGGCTTAGGAACCAATTCCCATACTTGATTTCTTTCAAATTGGTTTAGTTCTTCTTGCATTGCTACAATCCAATACTCATCTTCAAGAGCATCATTCACTTTTGAGGGTTCTATATGAGATACAAAGGCCATATTCTATACTGAATCATTTAAGCGTAGCCTTGTAGAAACGCCTCTTGAAATATCACCAATGATATTGTCAACTGGATGATCCCTGTGGGTTCTCCATTCTTTTGGAAGTTCATAAGTGGTATCTTCAATATGCTCTCCTTGTACTGAATCT
The DNA here is from genome assembly GCA_030819835.1 of Acmispon strigosus. NCBI lineage: Eukaryota > Viridiplantae > Streptophyta > Magnoliopsida > Fabales > Fabaceae > Acmispon > Acmispon strigosus. The sequence continues at coordinate 30,947,120 of JAUAMA010000003.1, read as the reverse complement.
TGATCTTTTTGCTTTTGAGAGTCTTCCTTGATAATGTTATCTTCCTCATCATTATCTGGAGGAATAACTGTATCTTCTTTTGAAGAGTTAGACTCATCAAAGGAAACATGTATGGACTCTTCAATAGATAGAGTTTTCTTGTTAAAGACTCTATATGCTTTGCTTGTTAGAGAATATCCAAGGAATATACCTTCATCAGATTTTTCATTAAATTTACCAAGGTTTTCTTTTCCATTGTTCAAGACAAAGCATTTTGATCCAAAAGCATGTAGATGAGCAATATTTGGTTTCCTCCCTTTGTAGAGTTCATAGGGGGTTTTCTTCAGAATAGGTCTAATGAGTACTCTATTGGAAACATAGCAAGCAGTACTTACAGCATCAGCCCAGAAGTATTTTGGAAGGTTAGATTCACTTAGCATGGTCCTTGCTAGTTCTTCAAGTAATCTGTTCTTCCTTTCTACAACACCATTTTGTTATGGTGTTCTTGAAGCAGAGAAGTTATGTGATATTCCATTCTCATCACATAATTCCTGAAATTGGTGGTTCTGAAATTCTCCACCATTATCTCTTCTAATAGAAGAGATCTTTAAGGCCTTTTCATTTTGAAAAAGCCTTGCATATCTTTTGAATGCATTGAAGGCTTCATTCTTATGAGGCAAGAAAAATGTCCAGGTAAATCTAGAAAAATCATCAACAATAACAAGGGCATAATAATTACCTCCAAAGCTCTTTGTCCTTGATGGCCCAAACAAATACATGTGAAGTAATTGGAGGGGTATTGTAGTTGAGACTATATTCTTTGGTTTGAAAGATATTCTGGTTTGCTTCCCCTTTTGACATGCATCACAAAGCTTGTCTTTCTCAAATCTTATTTTTGGAAGACCAACAACCAGATCATGTTTGACAAGTTTATTTAAATGATCTATGTGTATATGAGCCAGTCTTCTATGCCAGAGCCATGAATCATTGTTGTTCTTGGCCAGCAAGCATCTAACATTTGGTGGAATTTTATCCAAGGATATCATGAAGACCTTATTGACTTTATATCCGGAAAACATGATTTCTTTAGTTTTCACATCCTTTACCACACAGATATCATAAATGAACCCAACTTTCAAACCTTTGTCACAAAGTTGACTGATACTTAGAAGATTATGCATCAAACCATCAACATATAGGACCTTGTCAATGACAGTTTGAGGGGGTGTACCTATTCTTCCAATACCAAGTATCTTCCCTTTTTGATTATTTCCATATGTGACAAATCCTTTTTCTCTAGGCATAAGTAATGAGAACTTTGTTTTGTCTCCTGTCATGTGTGATGAGCAGCCACTATTAAGATACCATAAGTCCTTTGCTGCTTTCATGCACACCTACATGACAAAGTTCAGACATGGGAATTAGGAACCCAATCTGCTTTGGGTCCTTCTATGTTAGTAATCTTCTTAACCCATATATATTCCTTCTTTGGTACTCCAACATTTTTGTAATAACATCTACTTGGGGTATGTCCTATTTTGTTACAATAAGTACATGTAAATTTGTTGTAATCTGATGTTTCCCTAGGAGAAGGATTGATCTTCTTAGGAGGTCTATGATAATTATTCTTTCTATTGTTCATACTCCTAAAAGAACTAGTCTTAGTATTTTCAGAAGATCCTTCCACTTTGTTTGGTTTCACAAAGATGGTTTTCTTAACTTCTTTTGTCTTTGGATGAGATGTATATCCTAGACCAACCTTATTGTTTGAGTGTCTTTGCATACTTAGAATATCATCTAACTTCTGTTTTCCTTTGTTGAAGTTATGAACCCTTTGTTGAAGACTATCTATCTTCTCTTCTAAAGAACTACACTTAGTGCACTCATGTGGAATATCTAACTTAGATTTCACTATGTCTAGTTCTTCCTATAGTCCTTTGTTGAAGTTATGAACCCTTTGTAAGACTATCTATCTTCTCTTCTAAAGAACTACACTTAGTGCACTCATGTGGAATATCTAACTTAGATTTCACTATGTCTAGTTCTTCCTGTAGATTTCTACACTTATTTTCTAAAGATGTAATTCTAGCATTCTGCTTACTACTAATTTTAGAAAAACTTTGACATAACTTAAACACATTCTCTATAGAAAACTCTAGATCATGAAATGAAATGACACTATCACTAACCTGGATATCCTCAGCATCTGAATCATGTGAAGCCATTAATGCAACTTTTGCTTCTTCTTTATCATAATCGGATGATGAACTTACTTCATTTTCATCCCCGGCAATGTATGCTCTTCGTGTAGTTTGATCTTTCTTTTCAAACTTGTCCTTCAAACCATGTTTCTTCTTTTGAAGATTTGGACATTCCAACTTGATGTGTCCAGGTTTTACACATTCGAAGCATGTGAACTTTTGAGAAGAGGAGGACTCATTATTCCTTTGGAAAGTTCTGTTATTGTTAAATTTCATACCTTTTCTTTTGAGAAACTTTCCAAGGTTCTTCACTAGAAGATTCAAATTCTCATTCTCTTCCTCTTCAGAATCTGCATCATAGTCATCCTTGATGCTTTCTTTGGCCTTTAAAGAGATGGATCGATATTTCTTCTCATGTTGTTCATGTTCCTCCAAACGATTCAATTCCAATTCGTGTTCTTGGAGTTTTCCAAAGAGAGTTGCAAGAGTCATATTAGACAAACTCTTCTTTTCTGAAATTGCCGTAACCTTTGGTTTCCATGCTCTTGTGAGTGATCTTAGAACTTTCATGTTCAAGTCACTATTGGAAAATTGTTTACCAAGTGCAATCAAATGGTTAGTCAAATGAGAGAATCGTTTTTGCATATCCAATACCTTTTCTCCTAGAAGCATTCTGAACTTTTCATATTCTTGAGATAGGGTATTGATTTTTGATCTCTTGACTTCATCTGTTCCTTCATGAGTTACCATCAAAGTATCCCATATTTCTTTTGATGTTGTGCATGTTGAAGCTCTAAAAAATTCATCCATGCCAAGAGCAGATGTAAGAATATTCATTCCTTTGAGATCATACTGAACCTTCTTCTTTTCTTCTTCACTCCATGTGTTTTCTGGTTTTGGTTGTCTGCTATCACCCACTTCATTCATAGGTATAAACGGACCTTCTTCAATGGCTTTCCATATTTCCACGTCTAATGACCTTATAAAGATTTTCATCTTGATCTTCCAGAAGTCATAGTGGTCTCCATTGAAGTATGGTGGCCTGTTTATGTTGAATCCTTCACTAGTTCCATGACTAGAAGAGGATGCCATCTTCTCCCGGATCTTAGGAGTAAATTACCTAAACTTATGCTCTGATACCAATTGTTAGCCTAGATAGCAACCTGAGAGGGGGGGTGAATCAGGTTTACCCGATTTTCGCCTTGATACCTTCTTACCTTCAAGATAAATATAAATACAAACGAGTGCAGCGGAAATGAGCGTTGCTTGAAAGTAAAGATGAAGGGTAGAAGAATGCACACACAGAATTTTATCATGGTTCACCTTCTATCCACCGAAGGCTACGTCCAGTCCCTCAAGAAAACCCCTTGAGGATTTTTCCACTATTGATAAAAATCTCTTACAAGTCCTTACACCAAGTACCTTAAGAATTTCTATCAACCCCCTGTGAAAGCACACCACTTTCACCAGCCCCTGAAAGCAAACCACTTTCAGGCCCTGAAGGCAAACCCTACGGTGAATACTCAATCTATCAGAATGAGATGAAGAAGAGTTTACACTTGGCTGTATCAATCCTTTAACACATAAGTGGATTTTTCATGAGAATTATGCTTTAAGGCTCTTAAGCATAAGAAGGCTCTCTTGGTTCTGAGTTCTTCAAGATATGAACAACTAAGGTGTTCTCTTAAACAATGAAGAACATGAACTCAGAACTTAGGCTCTTTGAAAGTTTAAGTATCAAAGGCTAATATAACATGAATGAACAATATGACAAAGCTATGGCCTAATTCGTGTATTCTCATGTGTTGTTTGTTTCTGGACTCAAATGGACTTTATATAGGCATGAGGAAACGTCCTTGAACCAATGCAACCCTTTCCAAAAGGTTTGAGACACAATGGTTCATGAAAATATGCAACTTTTTGAGCATGTAATCGATTACATTACTTAGGTAATCGATTACACTAAATGGCCGTTGCTGTTTGAATTTCAAATTCAAACATGTAATCGATTACAAGAAAGATGTAATCGATTACTTGCCTATGTGTAATCGATTACCAGAAGGGTGTAATCGATTACACTCAAGTCCAATTTCCAGAAACTTGAACTTTTAAGTTCGGCTTGAGATTTTCTACTTCTTTTAACTTATGAAAACATTAAACTCAATTAGCTTAGGTATTTTAAAGAGCCTTTATACTCGAGAAGCCTTTAGAAGCATAACTCACCTATACTAAGACTTTAGGCAGATGTTGAAACATATTGCACTGTTCCCTCTAAGTCTTCTTTTCTTCTTTTTGTCGATGAGTTTGTCGTCATCAAAACCTCAGCCAGGGTCAGGAGCAAGACCTTCTTCACAATAGTAAATGACTTCAACTTGAATATACTTGACTGGGGTCGCAGGAATGTGCTTGCTATGGCTTTTCGAAACTCTGTGGGCCCGTGGGCTGTGGGATAACTCCAATCGCTCCACCTCTGAAGTTGTCACCGTGGATAACTGTCAGCACCCAATTTTGTCCGGCCTTTTTATTTTAATTGTTTTTTTAAATCTTGTTGTGTTTCATTAAAAAAAAAAATGTGGATACCGGATTTAGTCCAAGCCCATTTCACCAAGAATAAGGTTGAAAAAATATATAGTAGAAAAGAGGGCCTTGATTTGAATATATGTGATAATATTGATAACAAAATCTGTTACAAATAAATTCAAATATTTAAAAAATTGGGTTAATGGTATGGTAGGTCCCTGTGTTTGTACCCAAGTTTGCGATAGGTCCCTCGCCGGAAAAAAATTTGAACTAAGTCCCTTAGTTTGCACCAAGTTTGGGTTTAGTCCTCGCCGGAGACCGGAGCTCCGGCAAGTGCTTACGTGGACTGCTGACTGTATTAATAGCGCTGACGTGGATTTTTTTAATTATTTTTGAAATTCCAAATAATTAAATTCATTTTAAATTTAAAACCCCTAAACTATTCTAAATCTTAAATTAACCCACTAAATCCCTAAACCCCCAATCCCCTCAAACCTAAATTAAAAACCCAATCTAAAATTATAATTCCTTCCTCACGTTTCCTGTCTTTTTCTTCTTCCTGATTAATCTAAAATTAAAAACAAACACATCATGCATCACGTTCATCATCATCATCCTGCTTCCTCTGTTTCTTCTTCATCCTTCTTCTTTTTCTTCATCTTCCCATCCATCATCTCCAGAAACAAACCCAGCAACCCAAGTCTCACATGGTTCCTCCACAATCCTCACCAAACCTCCCATAAGTTAGATAAAAAAACCCAGAAATCTAAATACCAAAATCAAGAAACCTAAAAGTTTTTTTTTTGTGCTGCCTTCTTTACATCCAGAATTAAACTTTTGTAAACAGAGGCAAACAACAAAAATAAAATCTACTCTGAATCTGACCTAAAACCTAAACATGTGCTTTCTGCAACAGAGGAGTAAAAGCGACGATGTTTTGGTCCTTGCAAGAATCCGCCGCCGTCAAATCGGAAAACATGATGACGAACTGTTCCAGGGTGAGCTTCCCGTACCTGTGCTCGACCTTGTGGAGGCGCGTGAAGAAGCAGACATCGCAGGGGAGGATGAGACCGCCGCTGGCTCTTGAGGCTCACGATTTGGCGAATCTTTTCGGCCTTCTTCATCGCACCAGCCATCGGAGAAGGAAGAGGGAAAACGGAAAAAGGGCGAATCTTTTCGACCTTCTAACGCTCGAAGGGATGAAGATGACGGTAGTGCTCGAAGGGACGAGCGATTCTCGAGACCCAACTCGATCTGACCCTCTTGGTGGTCAAAGAGCCCCTCTTCTTGGACTCCTTCACCTTGCAGCTACCAATCGCAACACTATTGATGTTTTTGTTCCCTTCCCTCTCGTCGCCACTGTTTAGGGTTTCTTCCCCAATCGTTTCATCTTCTTCTTCACTTCCATTCCCACCAGATCTTCCATTGGACTTCCATTACCGCTAAGCCAACCACCACTCCCAATTGCAAAATGAACCACCAACTTCGTAGTAGTTCAGTGAATTTCAGTGTGGGTTTGGATTAATCAGGAAGAAGAAGAAGAACACAAAGGAAGGAATTATAATTTTAGATTGGGTTTTTAATTTAGGTTTGAGGGGATTGAGGGTTTAGGGATTTAGTGGGTTAATTTAAGATTTAGAATAGTTTAGGGGTTTTAAATTTAAAATGAATTTAATTATTTGGAATTTCAAAAATAATTAAAAAAATCCACGTCAGCGCTATTAATACAGTCAGCAGTCCACGTAAGCACTCGCCGGAGCTCCGGTCTCCGGCGAGGACTAAACCCAAACTTGGTGCAAACTAAGGGACTTAGTTCAAAAAAATTTCCGGCGAGGGACCTATCGCAAACTTGGGTACAAACACAGGGACCTACCATACCATTAACCTTAAAAAATTCCATCAGTTAGTTAGTAAGGATTATGTTAACTTTATCTGCAATTTGAATTATTTGTAACAGATTTTTGTTATCAATATCATCTACTATATACATATATATACACTCATATTCATTGATTAGGGGGAGAGACCCTTATTCACTCCTCCCTTCCAAACAAAAAAAAAAAAAAACAAAAAAAACCTAGTCTCCTAGTTCTCTTCACTCACCATCAGCCCTCACGTTTCACTCTTTCTTCCCCAAATCCTAATTTCCCTCATCTCCTTCAACCTCACCAACAGCAGTCGCCAACACCATCATCTTCTCATCCTCTCTCAAACGTTCACCACCACCATCAACACTCTTCCTCTCTCTCCAGCCGTCGGTCATCACCAAACCCTCATCTCCTTCACCTCCTCATCTTCTTCGAACCTCACCCAACCTCGCAGCGCGCCGCCACCACCCTCTTCCTAGCCACTTCCAACGCACCTCAAGCAAATGAGGGCTGCTGTCAGCACCCAATTTTGTCCGGCCCTTTTATTTTAATTGTTTTTTTTAATCTTGTTGTGTTTCATTAAAAAAAAAAACAAAATGTGGATACCGGATTTAGTCCGGGCTCATTTCACCAGGAATAAGGTTGAAAAAAATATAGTAGAAAAGAGGGTCTTGCTTTGAATATGTGTGATAATATTGATAACAAAATCTGTTACAAATAAATTCAAATATTTAAAAAATTCCATCAGTTAGTTAGTAAGGATTATGTTAACTATATCTGCAATTTGAATTATTTGTAACAGATTTTTGTTACCAATATCATCTACAATATACATATATATACACTCATATTCATTGATTAGGGGGAGAGACCCTTATTCACTCCTCCCTTCCAAACAAAAAAGAAAAAAAAGAAAACATAGGGTGTGTTTGATTGTGTTTTCGATTTTTTTGTTTTCAAAATTGTTTTCTAAAATACTTTTTAAGAACTACTTTTTAGAACAATAAAAGAAAAAAACTTGTTTGGTAATATGATTTTAAAAACATTTTTGAAAATAAAAAAATAAAAAACCTTTACTTTCTAATTTCTTTTAATTACAGTAATGCCATTAATGAAACAAAGCTGAAAATAAAAAACAAAAACAATTTTTTTCTGTTTTGGTTTTTCTGTTTTAAAAACAAAAAAACAGGAAACTGTTTTTAAATTAATTTTAAGAAAACATCTTAACCAAACAAGTTTTTTTGTTTTTTAATTTTATAAAACAGAAAACTGTTTTCAAAAACAGAAATCAAACAGGCCCATAGTCTCCTAGTTTTCTTCACTCACCATTAGCCCTCACGTTTCACTCTTTCTTCCCCAAATCCTAATTTCCCTCATCTCCTTCAACCTCACCAACAGCAGTCGCCAACACCATCATCTTCTAATCCTCTCTCAAACGTTCACCACCACCATCAATACTCTTCCTCTCTCTCCAGCCGCCGGTCATCACCAAACCCTCATCTCCTTCACCTCCTCATCTTCTTCGAACCTCACCCAGCCTCGCAGCATGCTGCCACCACCCTCTTCCTCGCCACTGCCAACGCACCTCAAGCCGCCGCCACACCTTCCTCTTCCGTCAAACCTTCCTTTCCGCCAAAACCTTTGACCTTACCATCTCACTTCACCGCGGCCGCCACCTCCCCTGCGCCGCCGTCTCCACTCCTTCGAACCCACCATAACAGAATAACCGGCCTTCATCCACTCAGCACTGGACTACCGTTGCCGCTTGCATCGAGCGCCGTCACTGCTCCTCGAACCACCACTGCCACTGCTGGCTTCGTCCTGCACATTTTGAAGCGCCGGCGGCACCACCACAACTTCGTCTTCCTCTTTGTTCCAGACTCCAAAACCTCTGTCGTACCAGTCGCAACACCTTTTCTTTCTTTCCTTTCTTGGTTGGTTTTTTATTTCTCTTTCTAGTCTTAAATTTTCTTTCTTCAGGACCTTATTCACTCTTCATGTTTGTTGATTTGGACATTGTTATATAATTTGGACTTTTTATCTGCTTTGATCATCATTGTGTGTGAATTCAGTCCATGACTACCATGTGCCTTGGTTGTCTTTCATTTGGTTGAAATAGTAACAAAGGTCCGTCTTTTTCTTTTTCCTTTTTCTTGTGAGTTCCCAAGTGCATTGGAGAATTCTACGATAAGTCAGTACTTTAGGTGATATACCGTATATCACTTCTGTAGAAGCATTTTGGACCACAGAAAAATATCAAAAAATAATTCTATAACTAAAATAAAAACTAGTGGCTGAAAATAATATGAGTAAGTTACCATTATGTCCAACCCCAAATTACCATTACATCCCTTCTCTTTTATTTCTTTTGCAGAAATACCATTATACCCCTCATTCCTTCACCTCTCTCTCTCTTTGTGTCAGAAATTGGATTCTATCCAAACCAAAAGCCATAACGCATTTTCATGTTGCCTTCAATCTCAATTCCAATTTTATTTGCCAGATCCTTTCTTTGTTTGGTAAATATATATATTTGACTTCAATTCGTTAAAATTGACCAATTTCACATAATTTGTAGCAAAAATTAATTTTATTTTTTGTTGACAGCTAAATTAGCTTTTTAATCAATGCTCTTTCTTTATTTATAAGTGACACTTTTTACTTAAATCACCAATATCTTTTTAGGTGACAATTATACATATACTTAAATTTGTATTTATCCAACTATCAACCGCAATAGTCCGGCATAAAGAAGAGTTTAACTATTACAAGCCCATTAAGCAAATGTTTAGGATATGAAAGATTGCGTACTTATCGAACTATCGCCTACAATAGCTCGACCTTAAAGAGGGTTCTATTACTACATCTACTAACTAAATGTTTATGACTTGGAGGGTTGTGTATATATTGTTGGAAATTCAAGTGAGAGTTGGAGTCTCACAATAATTAAGAATGAGTGAGGTGAAAACAATATAAAAGATGTGAGTCATAAACCCAAAACCTTAAGGTTGGGTAAAAATGTAGTGTTCAAATCTCCTAGTGATCATGTGTGTTGGCTATTCATGCTATCACCTAGGTTTGAGCAAAAAGCCCATTTCGACCTGAATCTGACAAAACCCAAGCAAAAAAAAACAATGTTGGCTTAAGTCGAGTCAGAGGTTGAAGTTTATTATGTAGACTTTTATTGGGTCCACTGATGATAAAAGTAAGACTTTATTATATCTGAGACTCTTAGTGGGCCCTAATTTTCTTAGAGGGCCCAACAAGGGTTGGTGGTAGGACTCTATCAAGTTTGCCACTCTTAACGGGCCATCATTTCCACGTAGGGCCCACCAAGGGTTGACGTTGGGCTCTGTCGTGTTTGAGACTCTTAATGGGCTAACATTTCCTTTGTGGGCCCAATAATGGATGAGGTTATAATATTTCATGTTTACGTCTCTTAATGGACCATCGTTTCCTTATTGGGCCCAATAACGATTAAGGTTGTATTTTGTCATGTTTGAGACTTTTATTGGGGCAATCATTCCTCATTGTCCCCAATGTTTGTTACGGTTGCACTTTGTCAATTAGGGTTACCTTATTTGCACCGAGCATTCGTTATAAGTCCCAAATTGGTTAAGGTTGATGTCGGACTTGGTCTGGTGAAGGACTTCTATTTGGTCATCCTTCACCCAATTTGGGCCCAATAAGAGTGGAGGTTGAAGTTTACTATGTAGGCTCTTATTGGGTCCACTGATGATAGAAGTAAGACTTTCTTGTATCTGAGACTCTTAGTGGGCCCTAATTTCCTCAGAGGGCCCAATAAGGGTTGGTGGTAGGACTTTATCAAGTTTGTCACTCTTGACGGGCCATCATTTCCACGTAGGGCCCACCAAGGGTTGACGCTGGACTCTGTCATGTTTGAGACTCTTAATGGGATAACATTTCCTTTGTGGGCCCAATAATGGATGAGGTCGGAATATTTCATGTTTGCGTCTCTTAATGGGCCATCGTTTCCTAATTAGGCCCAATAACGGTTGAGGTTGTACTTTGTCATGTTTGAGACTCTTATTGGGGCAATCATTCCTCATTGTCCCCAATGTTTGTTAGGGTTGGGCTTTTTTAACTGGGGAACCTTAATGGGCATTTATCATGCTCTTAATGGGCCATCATTTCCTTATAGGGCCCACATTTGTGTCTTGGCTCATTCCTGACCAAAAATTTGTGTGGTCGGATTTACTTGACCTGTGTGTTGGCTCATTTGTGTCTTGGCTCATATGTGTCTTCGGATTAGATTGAGTCATTTTTTTGGTCGGATTAACTTGACATTTGTGCACCTCTAGTTTAACCAATTTAATATTAGGTGGAAATAAATACATTATGTATTGTGGATTCGGCAAAAAGTGAAATAAAATCTTTACCACAGGAGTGAAATGTGCATTGAGATCTTATGAGTGTCTTAAATCTTATTTGACAGTATGGACCAACCAAAAGACTTTAAAACACCAAAATAAGTTCTCACCGTTGGAGGTGCTCTAACACTCAATCACTTAAGGCTGCTATTTCTCACTGCTAGAAAATATATCATCTAGTGTGAGTATTTTGGGTTAAACCATTTCAGAAACCTATATTATATATATATATATATATATATATATATATATATATATATATATATATTATGTTAGAGAAATCACTTTTCACTAAGCTAACCCACCAGCAGCCTAAAGAGAGTCCAAAATCATTTCTGCTCTCTCTTTTCCTAAAAACAGAAGAAACCCTAAATCCCTCTTTTCCTCCTCTCATCACTGCTGCCTCCTCTCAAACCCTCGTCCTCTCGTCACAATCGCCACCGAGTCTCCCCTTTCTCTTCATCAATCAACCACCCCATCTCACCCACTACACTCACCCTTCACAACCCTCCAACGACGACGACACAATCACCAGAAAAGAAGAAGCAGTGAAAAACCTAGACGATGTCATTTATCGCTCCGAGTTGGACCGCCTCTACTCCGATCCTTACTACCCGGTGAATCTCCCTCTTAGGGTTTACGTGTACAACATGCCTTCAAAATTCACCTACGATTTGCTTCGTCTCTTTAGTAGAACCTACAAGGACACCTCCAATCTCACCTCTAATGGCAGCCCCGTTCACCGTCTCATCGAACAAGTATTAATTAACTAATTAATCAATTAATTACTATTGTTGTTGTTTATCCATTCTCTCAGATTCATGATGATTTTGTGAATGCAGCACTCTATTGATTACTGGCTCTGGGCTGATCTCATTGCTCTTGAATCCGAGAGGCGGTTGAAGAGCGTTGTTAGGGTTCATCAACAGCAAGATGCTGACTTGTTCTACATACGTTTCTTCACCACTATTAGCTTCTTCCTCTTGGAGAACTGGTTATGGATTCCACGGGGAACTGGTTATTTTCTAACCAAATGAGTTTGTAAACACAGCTGTATTGTTTGATAATGGTGTAGAGTGATCTTTTTTCAAAGTTTTCACCTTTCAGGTACAAGTCGTGACAGGTTTTTCTAGAGAAAGGCCTGATTCTTCCTTATGTTCCCAATCTTGATTTATGTGATGCCAGATGTTTATTTGAAACGAATCAAAAGAGAAACACGCTGCTTTTCTTTCGTGGCCGGCTCAAAAGAAATGCAGTGAGCATATTGTGTGATTGCTTATTTGTTTGACAGGTGAAACTTTGGTAGTTCTATCTGCATATGATCTCACTTTAAGTCTAGAAATATGTTTGTAATTAAATTTTCTATTCAACCTCATGTTGGAGTTGCAATTATTGTCATTTATGTAGAATATCTATTATTATATATTTTCATGATTATATAACTTTTGGATATTTCCTTGAACTCGATAAATGTGTACGAAAGGCCTTGTATTGTTTGGGTTATAATCATGATCAGTTAATGTCTGTTTGATGTTTAGGTTCTGTTCTTATAGTATCAGCTCTTAAAATCTCTAATCATGTTTTGTCCTACTTGTCTATATGGTATTTTCTTAATTTCTTTGTCACCTGAATATCTTTGCATAGTCTAAGTTTCAGTTGTTTTGTTTGTGCTCTTCTTATTTTAGGGAGGAAAGATACGCTATAAACTTGTAGCTGAATTAAGTGGAGCAGATGGTGTAATTATAGAGGAGGGAACAACTGGAGAGCGGGGAAAAGAAGCAGCTCAAAATGGCATGCACAAGTAATATAAGTTCAGCACTTGAACATATGTACCCTCGCCACTTACTTTTTAGTAATTATTTGCTTGGCTTCCACATTATCAGGTCTTTATTTTGCTTAAACCTAGCTGGTGACACTCCATCCTCTGCTATATTATATGATTCTATTGTTAGTGGTTGCATTCCAGTTTAGTGGGTGATGAGCTGGAGCTTCCTTTTGAAGGAATACTTGATTATAGGAAGGTGTGTATGCTTTTATATCAAGTAAGTTAGGGGATAATCATGACATGTATAGGTCATTGACTATTGTTATTTTAATGAACAGTCAGTTGTTGGATTAGATTCTTATAGAAAAAGAAATTTTTTCTTCAGAGAAGAAAAATACACTGAGGCTGAGGAATAAGTACCCTCAGATCTCATATGCATAAAAAAAAAAAAGAGAAGTGCAAAAGGACTGAGGAATCCAAAATAACTTTTTATCAAAGATGAAAATATCCATGAATGTAGGTAATTTTATTACTGATTATGTGTAAGAGTTTATTGATTGTTCCAATCTATTTATGTAACAGGTTCAGTTGAATGTCATGTTATTCCCCATGATGATGATCTACCTGAGCAACCACGTTCAAACATGTACACAAGATGTAAAGACCAACCAAGAAGATTTAATTGCGTTGACAATAGGATTTATAATACATTAGTAGTTAGAAAACCTTCCAGTATAGATCAAATATGTGTGTAATGTAATCCGTTGAAAGCTTGTGTTTTGTAATACTGACATATTTGGATAATGAGCACTTTGTCTATATGATGCAAATTCGATCAAAGGATTAGTCAATAATGAGCACTTTGTCGGTTGTTTTCATCCTATATGAAGTTACCAAATAATTGGTTAAATTTTTTTTTCTGGTAACCAGTTAGGTACCTTAGTTAACCATAGTAGAACACACAGTTAACCACTCAAATGCAGTCCCATGTGCATTTTTTTTTCCAAAACCCAGTATTATATGATGAAAATATGATGAACGGATCAATAATTATGTTCTTAATCATGCATAATGTCAGTTGTTTTCATCCTATATGAAGTAACCAAATAATTAGTTCAAATGTTTCAAAGTAACCAGTTAGGTACATTAGTTAACCAAAGTAGAACACACGGTTAACCACCCAAATGCAGTCCCATGGGCATTTTTTTCCAATCCCCAGTATAATATGATGCAAATATGATCAAAGGATCAATAATTGTGTTCTTAATCATGCATTTTGTCAGTTGTTTTCATCCTATATGAAGTTACCAAGTAATTAGTTAAATTATTTCCAGGTAACCAGTTAGATACCTGAGTTAACCATAAGGGGAAACATAGTTAACCACCCAAAGGCAGTCCAATGTGCTTTTTTTTTTAAATCCCCAACAAAATATTATTCAAATTTGATCAAAGGACAGTCAATAATGTGCATTTTGTCAGCTGTTTTCATCTTATATGAAGTTACCAAATAATTAGTTAATTTTTTTTCCAGGTAACCAGTTAAGTACCTTAGTTAACCATACTAGAACAAACTGTTAACCACCCATATATAGTCCCATGTGCATTTTTTCGTCCTCTATGGAGTTACCAAATAATTACTTAAATTCTTTCCAGGTAACCAGTTAGATACCTTAGTTAACCCTAAGAGGACACATAATTAACCACTCAAAGGCAGTCCCATGTGCATTTTTTCCCAATTCCAAACAAAATATGATTCAAATATGATCCAAGTATCAGACAATTATGTCCTTAACCCTGATTTTTTTAGTTGTTTTCATCCAATATGAGGTAACCAAATAATTAGTTAAAATGTTTCCAGGTAACCGGTTAGGTACCTTAGTTAACTAAAGTAGAACACACGGTTAACCACTCAAATGCAGTCTCATGTGCATTTTTTTTCTTCCAATCCCCAGAATAATATGATGCAAATATGATCAAAGGATCAATAATTGTGTTCTTAATCATTCATTTTGTCAGTTATTTTCATCCCATATGAAGTTACGAAATAATTAGTTAAATTCTTTCCAGGTAACCAGTTAGGTACCTTAGTTAACCATAGTAGAACATAATGTTAACCACTCAAATCCAGTCCAATGTGCTCTTTTTTTCCCCAATCCCCAACAAAATATTATTCAAATTTGATCAAAGGACAGTCAATAATGTGCATTTTGTCAGTTGATTTCATCCTATATGAAGTAACCAAATAAGTAGTTAAAATATTTCCAGGTAACCAGTTAGGTACCTTAGTTAACCATACTAGAACACACTGTTAACCACCCATATGCAATCCCATGTGCATTTTCTTTTCAATACCCAGTATAATATGATGCAAATATGATCAAAGGACCAGTCAATTATGTTCTTAATCATGCATTTTGTCAGTTTTTTTCATCCTATATGAAGTTACCAAATAATTAGTTAGATTATCCCCAGGTGACCTATTAGATAGCTTTGTTAACCACATGGGAACACACAGTTAACCACGGAAAGACAGTCCAATTTGCATTTTTTTTCCCAATCCCCAACAAAATATGATTTAAATTTGATTAAAGGACAGTCAATAATGTGCATTTTGTCAGTTGTTTTCATCCTATATAAGTTATTAAATAATTAGTTAAATTCTTTCCAGGTAACCAGTTAGGTGCTTGAGTTAACCACAAGAGAACACATAGTTAACCACCCAAAGGCAGTCCAATGTGCTTTTTTTTTCCAATCCCCAATAAAATATTATTCAAATTTGATCAAAGGATCAGTCAATAATGTGCATTTTGTCAGTTGTTTCATCCTATATGAAGTTACCAAATAATTAGTTAATTTTTTTACTGGTAACCAGTTAGGTACCTTAGTTAACCATAGTAGAACACACAGTTAACCATTCAAATGCAGTCCCATATGCATTTTTTTCCAATACCCAGTATAATATGATCAAGGGATCAATAATTATGTTCTTAATCAATAATTGGTGGTGGCGGTTTCAGAAGAGGGTGAGTGTTTCACAGTGGAGAAGTGTATGGCGGCGCTGGGGTGAGGGAGAAGATGGTTGGGGGAGACGAAGGAAAGTTCGGTGGTGGTTGGGTGAAGAGGAAGGGTGGTGGTCGGCGTTATGCAGAGAAGGCAATTCAGTTGAGAGGTTGGGAAGGAAATGATGGTGGTGGCGGCTCTGGTAAGGTAGGAGGAGTTAGGTGGGCGACGCGGGGTGGGGTTGCAACGGGCGGCAGAGCCGCTGGAAAGGAGAGATAAGAGAGACTCGGTGGTTGATCGATGAAGAGAAATGGCAGAACCGTGGAAGAAGAGAAAGAGGGAAACCATGAGGGTGTAATGGTAAAGAGGGAAAAGAGGGAGGGGTATAGTAGTCTTATGAGCAAGGGATATAATAGTAACTTTAGTAATTAATAAATTTATTGAATTATTTTTTATAAAATTTGTGTGGTCCATATTTAATGTTGCAAGTAATATACGGTATATCACCTAAAGTGGTGACTTACCGTAGCCTTCACCAAGTGCATTTGACAGTGAGGTTATTATCTTGATATTTGCATTGTTTTTGCTTCTTGATGATAAAAGTAACTTCTTGACAACAAAGTTGTTTCTTGTTAAAAATGAGTGCTTGATTGATTATTTTGATGTCTTTGGTTGGAGGTAAAAATGCAATTCGTGATAGAAATGGGTATCGGTCTACCTTTTTCCTTTATGCAGTATCACGTTTAAAATAAAAATGCGAATGCGATGCGAGGTATCGACTGTTCGCCAGTAGGATGTCGTTCCTCATACCGTTTCACTTTCCTTTCCTTTTCTCCGCGCCAATGTGCATAATAATCAATAAATGCAATAGTGATGCGAGGTATCGACTGTTCACTAGTAGGATATCGTTCCTCGTACCACTTTTTCTCGTTTTCATTAAAAAAACCAAAACCAAAAAAATCAATTTTAAACCTTACAACCCCGCCAGGCACACTTTTTTTTAAATCACCCTTTTTTTAAAACAATTTAAATCTTTAGAACTACGTAGCCTTGACCTTCCCATTGAGAGGAAGTAGGTTCACCTATCAGGCTAAATAAAATAAAAAAATAAACATTTTGTTTTTTAAATAATTCTTTCCTTTTTCTATGTAAATAGTAAAATGTTAAAGATAATAAATAAATCTTTTAATAATTTATGCATAGTTAATCTATGGTATCGGTCTAACGGGCGCTGCGGGGTGCTAACACCTTCTCTACACGAAACCGACTCCCGAACCTAGAATTTTAGGTTTCGTAGACCTTTTATTTTATTTTTTAGGTTTCTAGTGTTTCCCTCTTAAAAAACGTTAGTGGCGACTCTGACAGTTTTATATTTGTTTTAGCGCCGTCCCCGCCGGGGCCCCGGTTACGATAATGACTCTAATGGCCCCGTGACAAGTCTTAGCTGGGCTCCTGATGGTCGCCATTTAGCGGTTAGTTTGAACAATTCTCATGTCCAGTTATGGGATGCTACTCTTTGTGTTAATCCTTTTAAAATTGTAATTATGAATTTATGATGAAATGTGTTTTATTTAGGGTTTGATTTGGTGGCTGCCTGCAGCTAAGAACACTCAAGTGTGGACATCAAGAACGAGTAAGTTCACTGGCTTGGAACAATTATATCCTCTCGACAGGAAAACAAAATTGGGAGATTCTAACTCACGTGCTGCCATTCCGTCGAACAGTTGGCGTGCACATCACCAGTACAATTCCAAACACTCAAATGCCGTTTGTTTCAGCAATTTTTCCTTCAGAAATTCATTAACAACAAACTGAACACAATCACACCCACCAATCATTCTTAATTTCAAATTTGTAAATGAAACAAGTTCCACATAAAACCTTACATCTGATCTGGAGTCACTATAGTCATTGACTCCTATAGTGACTGGTCAAGTTTTGCACTTGCTGAACTAGAATTTCCGGAAGTAGTATTTTTTATATTCCAGAAGTTCAACAAACGATACACTTCAGGAAGTTGAACTTGGAGAATTGTAATAAATACACTTCCGGAACGTAAGTAACGGAAAATGAAAAAAAAAAAATTGACTTCACTGGTTCCAGCATTCACTACACACCTTCACAATTCCGGAAGTTCAACTTTTTGGAAGTTATTTTTCACTACCGGGAAGTGCAAAGCTTGACGGTAGAAAATGTAGAAACCAATGACCACATTAAATCCGAATTCTACATCTCCTCCCTCTACTGCTATAACTTCTCCTCCTCACACAAAAAAGGAAAATTTCTGCTACATCTATCAACTTGTTCAAGAACCTACCAATAGATTCTCATAATCATATGCTTTTTTTTCTTCTATATGTTCCCCAAACAAATGTGTTAGCGTGGAAAAACCCACATTCTAAATTATAATTCCTAAACTGGTTAGTAATGACTAATACTCCTAACAATAGAAGAAAAATGCAGAAATTAGGATCACCTTTTCCAAGCATAAACAATCAAAGAAAACCCAAGAGGAACCACCAACTCATTCTCCTCCACACTGGACCACTCCAAAACAGAGGAACTTCCACCAAAAGACCCTGCAGAAGAAGAAATTGACAAAGAAGAAGACGACCCTGTTTTCCCCAATTCACCAGAGGATCCCAATTTCCAATTCGAGCACAGATTCTGTTCTCCGCCTAGTACCCCGTTTTCCTCGAACTTGAACATGAAAACCGCACGCCCCTCGCCGGTGTTGTCGCTGCTGTCCTCGTCGAAAAGCCAATCGTGCATATCCCAAGAGATCTGAACCGGAACCCCATCAACTTCCAGTCTCTCGTTTCCTCTGAATTTCCACTTCAAACGCTTCACCTCCAACACGCTCTCACCATCCACAAGAAAACACACCCTCGAATTGTTCTTGTTCTGCTTGTAGCTTTCACGCTCAAAATCTATCTCGATCTCGATCGCGATTTCTCTCACCTTCCCACCGATACTCGCGCGTGTTCTGTACGCGCCGTGGCGATCGCGCGCGTCGATGTCGACGTGCTCCCGCTTCAGCAGGAGGGCTTGGGGGTTCTGGGGCTCGCGGGCTCTGCACCTGGCGCGCGCGTCGATGTCGCCGATGAGGAGGATCAGCTCGTGGTCCACGACGAGGGCGACGTAGAACCGCGATTGCGGTTCGGGTCCGGACCCGAACCGGGCCTTGGAGAGGTTCCAGAAGAGGAGGGTGTTGTCGGAGAGTTTTTTGGATCCGTGCTTGTTCCAGAAAGTGAAGGGCTTGATGTGGAGCGAGAAGGAGGATGAGTTAAATGGATGGTGGTGGTAGTGGAGGAGGTGAAGGGTGCAACCCAGAATGGAGCGTGACCATGTAAGGGAAACGGAGCCTGCATCGGTTTGGTAGATGTAAGTGGTGAGGTTGGGGTTGCCGGAGAGTGGCTGGGACGGCGGCGGATGGTTGTGGTCGTCGGTGGTTTTGGATGGGCGGAAGCAGGGCAAGGGGGAGGAGATGAAGGACATTTGTTTGTGAGTTATTTTTCTTTCTTTTTTGGGGTTTGGGAATGTGAAATGGGTAAGGGGGTGTATTTGAGCTTTAATGGTGTGATTTATGGGTTCTTTAATTTGAGGAATAGTGATGTGAATGTAGAACAGGGGAATGGATGGGGATGCTTTTGCAAGGGATCGGGGTGTTACGAAACAAAACAACAAGACTTGTGAACGCTGACTTGACCCTAGCACAGTGGTAGCACGGCATGTGTTGAAACTTGAAAGAGTTGTAACATTGTTCAATCAGAGAATTTAAAATACAATAATACTTTGTTGAGGTATCTTTTCCGCATGAGAGGTAGATTTTCGAACTCATACACTTAATTTGGAATTTTAGGTAAGTGCAGTAATTGTCCCAAATGCTCCTGACTTACATTTCGGGTTTTAAAATCCTGAAACATTAATTGTTTCATGTATCGGGTTTTGTAATCCCAAAATATACAATGAATTTTACATACCGGTGTATAAAACGCGGTATTATTGTAGAAATATCTTCTGAGAATTAAAATCCCGGAATGATATGAATCCAACTTAAACAAGTTTTGAGATTTGTAAAACTGGAACGAATATATAAATACTGAATTTTCAAATCTCGGAATGCAAATTAAAATATCTTCCGGGATTTCAAAACCTGGAATGTTATTTGTTGGATTTAATTATGTTCCGGGATTTGTAAACCCGGAAATTATCAATACATACCTTCCGGCGTTTTAAATCTCGGAAACTATTTTGCTTCCAGGTTATATATCCCGGTGTGTAACATTTAAAATTTGTTCTACCGGATTATCAATCTCGGAATGATTAAAACACAGGTTTTTTTCCGAGATCAATATCCCGGAATCATATTTGTTATATGTTTAACATAATTATACAAATCAAACTAACAAACTTAAAAAAACATTTACATGGTTTACATAATAATAATGTACATAATAATGAACTTGCCCGGTTCCAAAAATTAACATGTCAAGTTAATCAAACCAAGAAACTTAAACGATAATCATCTGCCTACACTCGATGTCGAAGTAGACCCCCTCCCCTACCCCTCCTCTGATACACAAAATTTGACATGGTCCTCTATCTGGTGTAGTCCAATGCTCTCTGTAATGCAGCTCTACTGGGTCCCCCGGCTGGAGGTGCATCGTGTGCAGCTTGAGACTGCGCCAACCAATCCTCAATTCTCTGGAGCATAGAATGAAAGGATTCAATTTAAAATGTCATTGAACTATTAAAGTAAAAGTAACATGAATTAATTACGTGGATATGTGACCCGATAATGAACTTACCGCTACACCAACATTATCACACCTGCAATCTAGGATTAGGAGTGGATGTGAATGCCTCAAGAACCATGCCATGTAATATGGGGTTGTCTCAGTAGGAAAAGAAACCTGGAGCCCTAGAGGGATGACGACATCAGTGAATGCTGCAAACGCAACATCTATGTCTTCGGCAGAGGGAGGTGGACCAGGAGGGAATCGGGGGACCGTCTGTATGTGGCCGACCTGGCAGAGGTCCCTTTCGGGAAGGTAAGGTCGAGTGGCGTCTGGTCCACGGATGTATCCAGAGAAAAGTGCCATATCCTGCCGGAGACGATGGTCCCTATGCCTAGTGTAAGGGGTCCAGATGATGACATGGGCGTCCATGTCGTCCAGATGTTCCCTCGGCGTCTGGCATGGAACAGTCCCTTGCTTCCCACACCGCCATTGGGTCGCCCTCGGCTTGTCCTCCGTATAACCCGGCACTGAGTGTCTGAAGAACATGTTGGTCGGGAAGTGCTCATAAATCCAGGGAGGTGTAGCCACTGAGCTGCTTCGTCTTGTGATGGCTGGCAACCCCAAGATGGTCATACAGTACAGCCAGCGCCATGGTTCCCCAAGCATACATGCCAAGCATGTTGAGGTCGTCGAATGTCGTGAGGTAGGTGATGCTGCTGAAAGTATGACTCTTGTTGGCGAACAATGTGACGCCAACAAGATGAAGCAGGTACAGTGGGGCAGCATGTTCCCATCGCTCGTCTGAAAACATAAAAACATAATGAGTCTAGGTATGAGTCTAAAAGCAGAAAATTGTGAGCCATTTTAAAAGTATACATGCAACTGCATCCGCGTAATGTTGTGCCAGCCATGAGAACCTAAGGTTGACAAACATGAACAGTAAATAGTAAACAAACATACTGGGTGCGTGTCTAAGTATGATTCCCACAGAATGGGTGCCACGTGCTCCGGGTAGTTCCGGAGCAGCGTCAGGTTCTGGGGGCCTCCTGCAAAAGGAGGGTCGTGCCGAAGAACAAATTCTCCAATCTCTTCCTGAGACTGAAGCTCAGGCTGATGCTGAGCTTGATCATGGGCATATGCCTGAGGCCGAGCATCAGGGTCAGCCTGTGGTTGAGGAGGAGCTAGAACCTTAGGCTCACGATTAGGTGGTGGTGGAGGAGGAGGTGGAGCTGAGGAAGAAGCATCGGCTTTACGTTTCCTGTTCGACGCTATAGGTGGCAGATGCCCACCAGGGATACGCCCACTGCCGTATTTGTTGTTCCGTCCACGTCCACGTCCACGTCCACGGGGGCCGAAATGAGTGATAGTAATAAAACCACACAAGAAAGGGGGGTTTGAATTGTGTGTGTGATTTTTTACTTCTTTTTCGAAAAACAACAGTTACAAGTTCGAAAACGTTTGTTAATGAGTGCAGCGGAAATTATTCTAAAACTGAACAATAAAGCACACGAGATGTTTGTCCTGGTTCACCCCTTAATCGACAGGGCTACGTCCAGTCCTTGGCTTAACCAAGATTTTCACTATTTTATCAAAATAGTACAAGTGTTCTCAGGGACTTCTCTCAGTATTCTGAGGACTACTCCTTTACAAGTATTCTAGCAGGACTTCTCCTTTTCGAGTGTTAGACAGGACACCTCCCAGTTCTTTTTCAAGAAGAATTGGTTTCTACAAAATCTCTTCGATAAGAGTGGGTAGACAATATGTGGAACGAATTACAGAGAAAATAAACAAGTTGATTCTCTGAAGGGCTTTGTGTGAAAGAGGATAAGAGTAGCACTCTGTAAAGATCTTCACACTAGTTGGCGACTGAAATCAGAAAATAAATAAGTTGAGACTGCTGAGTGTTTGGCTTAGAGAGATTGGATCGCAAATGATAAACTTAGAAAGTTTGAATGCTTTTGATCGTGTAAAAGTCGCCAAGTTGAATATGGTGCCAAGTCCTCTATTTATATCTTTAGTAGGAAGATCAATGGGACCTTTGCTGAAGATCTGAAGATAGTTCCGTTTGAATTTCTCCTCTATTGTGAGTAACGTATACTTCTGCATCTTCTACTTCAATAAATGCAATCTGCAATGCATTTAATTCTTCTTTAATGGCGGAGGTTGATATCGTCTGGTTCTTCAATGCATTTTTCCTTGAGCTATAACTTCTGTAATTAATGCTCATGCATTCCAGCTAAGGGAGCCATTAATGTTCTAATCAGAAGATTTGAATTTGAACGTTGAGGAGATACGATGATCAGAAAGGCTCACCGCTGATTCCGCAAAAGCATCTTGAATTAAGGAATGTCAGAATATTTGAATTTGCAAGGAATAAAGAATTTAATTCTGTCCTTTTCGCCATTAATGCTCTGAAGAGACAAGTGGTGCTTGACAGCTCATCCTAGGTTGAGCAAACGATCACCTCCTGATTTTTCTTTTGCACTAGTCAACCAAACATTCTGTCTGGAATTTAGATGTTCCTTCCTTCAGATGAACCTAATGACTGAGTGACCAGACGTTTACCATATCCAGACGGACTCTCTGAGGCAGACGTTGTCAGCTGACCGACTGATTCTCAAAGGCTGTGGCCGGACGAATTTTTCTACTATCCTTAACTTGAACATCTGCTTTTGATAATGTTTTGTAGAGGTCCATGCAATGCTTTTTCCAAGTAGAAGGATATTCCTGAGCATGATAGACATTGAGAAGTTAAGAATTCTATTTTTGACAAGATCAATACTTAGCGAAATTGTTATTCATCAAAATATAATAATTCATTAAATTATTTGATTCTAACAATCTCCCCCTTTTTGATAATGACAATTTCCTTTCGAGAAAAAGTTATTGAGAGTAATAAATTTTTAAACTTCCTCCCCCTAAGTTTAATATTTCTTTATTTCTTTAAAAATTACTCCCCCTAAATTTGTGCTCTTCTTTTTCATTCTCAGTTATTCTTCTCCCCCTTTGGCATTATCAAAACAAAACAGAGTAAATGCATATAAGACCAGAGTAAGCAGACGAAGGAGATAATCATTAGATTAGAGTAATTTAAAACAAGACAAAGAGCAAGAAAAGGAAGAGTCAGGGAGAGAGGGATGGCTTCAATTGCTCAAAGAAGAATTTCATAGTGTCCTGCAGCCAGTCAAAGCGAGTGTCCATGGTGGTGGTGAGATTGTGCTGCATGGAGTCAAGACGGTCATGCATATCATCACGAAGATCACGCCTCTCTTGAGAGGTGATAGCTCAAACTGCCTGAATCTCTTGAGTGAGCAGTATGACCAATGCGCGAATGTCGGCCTGCTTACTGGGAGCAGGAGGTAACTGCTTGGAAGTGGAGGTATCAAGGACCTGCGGTGTGACAAGAACCGACGGCAGAATTGGAGTAAAAGGTGCCACTGTAGGTATCAGGGGAGAGGGAAGAATGCAGGGCCAAACGAAACCATAGGCCGTCACCACGGGTGGCAGCACAGAAAAGAGGAGCAGTGCCCAGGTCTTGAACTGCAGTACCAAGGGATCTATCTGACCAGCCAAATGAAGAGGAATGGAGGCCACATGAGTGACACCAGAGACGACCAGCTGCCAATCGAAGTGGAAGAACATGCGGCACTGAGGCAGAGACTGAACAAGCTGAAGGTCATGGCATCCAGTGGGGATCCACAAACCTGCATTGAAGCAAAAGGGGAAACCAAGAACCTGTAGACACACATCTGGAAGCATGTGTTCATTTTGTGAAGTTATGGAACACTTGCGTTTTCCCAAGGCGGATCGAGATCGACAAGGAAATCTGGGCATGAAGGAGATCCGGTTGTGAGAAGGGGAATAGTGTCCAGCTGAGGCAATGAAGGAATTGGACCTGACCATTTTGATATGGTGATGCGTGCAGTGAGTAGATGGAGGTGGAGCATCCAGATCTTTATGGAAGGAGGTAAGTCTGGAGGAATTGAAGGGTACAGTTGGTGACAGATAGGATGCATTAATATTAGTATTAATGTGAGCATCTACTTTCCTCGAAGAAGGTGCAATATGTTGACTATGATCCACAGCCAGACGGAGACAAAGATCAAAATCATTCAGTTAAAGGCCTTCGAATGCATGAAGTAGAGCATTTGGAAGAGCAGACTCAGGCAAGTTTTCCGGACTTTGAGATGCAGTGGATGAGGACGCAACGAAGTGCTGCTGAACTGGTGGTGCACTTGAGGAACATTCAGGCATGAGCACAACTAGAGGGGAAGTACCAACTGGATGTTGAAGATAGGTGAGAGCATGTTCTTCTTCAGAGTCATCGTCAAGATCAATGTGACGAATCATTTTGGGATCTTCAAACAGCGTGTCGAGAAATTTCCCACACTGTCATCGCCTTGCAGCAGCCCTTTGAAGTGCACAATCTTTGATTGAAGAGGAATTTCCCATGCACGAGCATCTGCAGAGTAGTGATGTTTCCATTGAGGTGATATGATTGGCAAGGGAGAATTGTCGGAAAGCTTGACTCGAACCCAGTTCCTGTTGGCGATATTTCCCAAAACAGCAATGGTAGGTACTTCAGCTACAGGACCTAAGAGAGGAAGGTAAGTGCAGTACTGGTTAGGTGCTAAAGTAACCAGAACAATGCGGAGTGCAGTAGCAGCTAGTAGTCCCATGTCTGGAACTGAAAACCATTTGTGTTCATAGGAAGGTTCACCATCACCAAGGGTTAGTGCCAGACGAAAACTTCGATATCTTCATCAGAGCTAAATGTTCTAGAATGAAGCTCTCTGTCGAGACAAGTTCCTTTATCAACAGTGTGCGAATCTCTGACCAATAGTCTTGAGGATGACCCAGCCACTGAGCAAGACACCTGAATCCACAATTGCCATCATCTTCGACATTAAAGACATCGGAAATGTATTTGTGAAAGAGTGGAGGCAAGAACTTCAGATATTGTGCATGAGAGTTTGAGATTAGTTCAGCCGTGGTATGTGCAGCCTTGGGAGGAGGTTTAGAAGGAGTAGTTGTAGATACGGGTGCTGCAGTAGACAATGTTGCCTAAGAGTTAGTCTGGTGAGACATGTCTGATTGCAACTAAGGATCCTTTACCAAGCAACGACGTTTGAGTGCTGGATCCATAGTAGTGGTGCAGTTGCCGGACGGTGTCAGTTCAGGAATCTTCCTATTATCTCGACGTGCTCTTATCTTGTTCTTCTTAGCCAGTTGCTTAACATGTCTTCAGGCATGACAGATATATCAATGTTGAGTTGCATTCGACGAACATCTCCAAACATGATGGTAGTGGCAGCTATAAAGTCACGCGCAATGAACTCTACTCTTTCTGTTGAGGTAGTGAGCAACTTCTTTTGACGCATAAGAGCTGTGATGAGTGAGCCATAGGGAAGGTTCGTGTTGGACCTTTCCAGAGTGTGAAGCATATATTGGACAATAAGATCAGGCAGATTGATTTTCCTACGATGTTGTATCTGGAATAGAGTCCATTGACAGAACTTGTTGACTAAGTCCCGAGAACCTTCCTTTGGTAATACAATCTTGCTAAGAACAGCATGAGGGAAGATACATTCCTCAACAAGATTCTTCACACGGCGAGACGTAAGACCCTTGGTTATTGCCTTCCAGATAGTGAAAGGGTTGCTTTCAGAGGCTTCCCAAGAAGAGGAGTAACAGACTCCGTCGAGGAGAATGCTCAATAGGGCAGACACATTGCTGTATTGAATATCTATCACTTGCCGCAAACATCGTGTTCGGATGTGGTTAGGATGAACTTTGATGGCACAGTCATAGAACTCCTTCATGAGGGGAGAGAGTGCTGGAGTTGCAGAGATATTGAACAAGTTCCCCCAACCTTGAGATAGCAATAGATCAAGACCGGAAACCTTTGCATGTTGATATAGCCTTAGATCAAGATATCTAGGAGTGACAACTTCTCTGTCACCTAGACGTTCAATCATCACAGGGCCAATTTTGGATGCTTGCTCCTTGCGATTCTGGATGAGAAATTCTTTTTGGAGTTCGACAATCCGATGTTCATCTTCGTTAAGAGGCTCCTGAGTCTTTACCTGTTTTTGTCTTTTGGGTGCCATGTTCTCTGTAGCAGAAGTTAGTATAGATGCAAGAACAAGTGCGATGAAGATAAAGAGTGAAAATATGAATAGTTTAAAGTTTTCACCGGAAGCAATATTAGAAGTCCGTTCGTTTTCTTTCTTGAAAAACAATATGTTTTCTTGATTTTGCTAATGTAATGATGAATAATAAATTTGATGCCAAGGCATTAAATAAGGAGAGATAAATAGGTACCAGCAGTGATTAATGCGTGCTCAGTAAGCAATCTGTTCGAAATGACTCAACTATTCATCATTAAATGCAAAGAAAATTAATAATTGTTTTATGTTGAGGTTACTAAGATAGACGAACTCAAAACTGTGAACAGTTGTATCTATGAGAGGAACCTAATACTTGCAAGTATATCATAAAGCAGGGAACATCCCATTCTCTCTCGAAGGCAGGTGAACTTGTTTTCAATGAAAGGTTTTGTAAATATGTCAGCTAATTGATCATCGGTGTGTATATATGAGATGTCAATGTTGCCTTTAGCTACATGATCACGAATAGAATGATGCTTTATCTCAATGTGTTTAGTTTGTGAATGCAAAACAGGATTTTTTTGTAATATTGATAGAACTTGTATTATCACATAACAGAGGAATATTATGCTAAAAAATATTATAATCTTCTAATTGATGCTTCACCCATAGAAGTTGGGTGATGCAAGAACCTGCCGCCACATATTCTGCTTCAGCAGTTGAAAGTGAAATTGTGCTTTGTCTTTTGCTTGCCCAGGATATTAGACATTGCCCTAGAAAGTGGCAACCGCCACTTGTGCTTTTCCTTTCGATTCTATCTCCAGCATAATCAGCGTCACAGAATCCTCTTAACCTGAAATCTTCACCTTTCTCATAGACTAGACCAAGGTTAGTGGTCCCAATGAGATATCTAAATATACGTTTTACTGCACTTAGATGAGATTCTTGGGGACTTACCTGGAACCTTGCACATACACAAACACTATACATAATGTCTGGTCTACTTGAAGTGAGATACAATAATGATCCTATCATCCCTCTGTATTTTGTTGAATCAATGGGCGTTGACTCGTCACCTTTGTCTAGCACAGCTCCAGGATGCATCTAAGTACTCATTGCCTTGGCCTTCTCCATGCTATATTTCTTCAGAAGATCTTTAATATATTTCGTCTGATGGATGTAAGTTCTGGTGGATTCCTGCCTGATTTGCAGTCCTAGGAAGAACTTCAACTCACCCATCATGCTCATTTCAAATTCACTCGGCATCAGCTTGGAAAAATCTTGACAGAGAGTTTCATTTGTGGCACCAAAAATGATATCATCAACGTATAGTTGTACCAAAATGAAGTCCTTTGATGTTTTTCTTCTGAACAAAATATTATCAATGCTACCTCTTGAGAATCCATTGCTCATCAGGAATGAGCTCAAGTGATCATACCAAGCACGTGGGGCCTATTTTAGTCTGTACAGCGCCTTTCGTAATTTAAAGACATGGTCTGGTAGGGCTGGATCTTCGAACCTTGGAGCTTGTTTTACATAGACTTCTTCCTCGATATACCAGTTTAGAAATGCACTTTTCACATCCATTTGATATAGTTTTATAGAATGCTGACAGGCGAATGCCAGTAGGATGCGAATGGCTTCAATTATTGTAACAGGGGCAAGGTCTCTGTGTAGTCAATACCTTCTTGCTGATTGTATCCTTGTGCGACTAATCTAGCTTTATTTCTAGTGACTTTCCCGCATTCGTCCATTGATGAGTGGATATTATATGATGTTTTTAGGTTGTTTTTAGCCTTTTTATTATATTATTTTTGAGTCACATATAGGATTTTTATTATTTTTATGTAGATTTTATATTTATTTTGCATTTTGCATATAGATTAGATTTTATTTGTTTTTCTAACTTTATTTTATATTTTTAGGAATTTTTATAGCTATTTTATATTTTTAGGAAAAGCTGGTATAGTTATCATTTTTGTCCAGGGACCAATTTGTAAAGTTTCAGGAAATCAGGGATCAAAGTGTGAAAGTTCAAGAGTGGAGGATTAAAAGTGAAGTTTCAAAGAATTAAAGGGCCAGAATTGGAGTGCTAGTAAAGAGAGGGCTAAAAGAGAAAAAGAAGAATATGAAGCAACTCTCTTCAATTTAGCACATGGAAAATAAGCTTGAAGAATTGATGGTAGTGGAGGAGAAGTTTCAGAAATGAATAAGGGCTGAGTAGTGGCCATTGAAGGCATTCAAAACCCACTACCATGAAGGAAAGAAAAGCTTGAAGATGAAGCAGCAGGCGACCCAGCGCTCCAGCGTTGGGATCCCAACGCTCAAGCGTTGGGACTCTGACTAGGAGATGAGTCAGATTTCCACCCAGCGCTCAAGCGTTGGAAAGCCAGCACTCAAGCGCTGGGCCTCGGACTGATAGTGGAATTTTAATGCATCCCAACGCCCAAGCGTTGGGAATGCCAGCGCTCAAGCGATGGAGGGTGAATTTTTACTATAAATAGGGGCCTTTTCTTCACTTGTAAGACACACCAATTCAGAATACAACAAGTATTCTTATTTCCTCCTTAAGATCATTGTTCC
This sequence comes from Acmispon strigosus, assembly GCA_030819835.1. Lineage (NCBI taxonomy): Eukaryota > Viridiplantae > Streptophyta > Magnoliopsida > Fabales > Fabaceae > Acmispon > Acmispon strigosus. Next base: position 30,917,961 of record JAUAMA010000003.1, on the reverse strand, counting down.
TAGGAATTGTAGGAAGCCAAACTTGAGCTCCTATCCAGGGTAATTCAATGATTCTTTTAGCCATGCTTGGCTAACTTCTTCTTTAAGTTTTTGGGTTGTTTTAGTTTATAATTCATGTTCTAGTCTTTTACTACATTTCTGAATAATATTTCCTTTCATGTTTTATTTCTTTGTTCTTCATTCATCTTTATGCGCAAAAGATATCTTGCTTTCTATTTATGTCATAAGGCCATTTGGTAAGTAGTAAGGGAAATAGGAAATAAAAAAGGTTATAAGTGTATATCTCTTAAGGCAATTAGGATAGACGTAACTTTGTGCTGGCCCGAATTCATTCTTCATCTTCTTTTCTGGTTAACTAAATACCAAGGCTATGGATTTAGTAATTAGGAAGAAAGTTCTACATTTCTTAAGGAAATTAGGATGCAGAAATTCTAGGCTATAGCATCATGAATTTGGATTTAAAATTCAAAAATTAAGTAGGAGATTACTAGCATGTTTTATAGACTATGTAAACCAACCCAAGAGCTTAAATTCTTATCATCTCTATTTCTTATCATTTTATGCTTTTGTTCTTGTTTGCTCTAAAACCAACATCAAATATTCATCTTTTAATTTTTCTGCACAAGTACTAGATATTATAATAATAAGAACACCTATCCCTTGGGTTCGATCTTTTTACTACGCGATAGTCAATCGTGCACTTGCGATTTGGGTATCAAGTTTTTGTCTTGTTTCTGAATACCCATCTAGTCCTAATGATGGACTTTTCTTCGGGTCTAGGTACCAGATCCCAAAACTTTCTTCTTTCGAATTGATTTAGCTCTTCTTGCATTGCTAAGATCCATCCTTCATCTTGTAGGGCTTCACCTATGGTCTTTGGTTCTATTTCAGACAAGAGCGCACAGTTAGCATAATCATTAAATGTGGATCTAGTTCTTACCTTTTCTTGTACGCTTCCAATTATTTGTGTGGGAGGATGGTCTGGTTTGAACCTCCAGTCTCTGGGTAAAGAGATACTGCTGGAAGTCATGATTTGATTTATGGAGATATCATCAGGCGGAGTCACATTAACATCGTCTGGTTGAGTTGAGGACGAGATGCTTGAGTCAGTGGCTTTGTCAAATGTTGATGGTTGACCCGGATTTGAGGAGGGCTCTCCATTTATTTCCTGATCGTCGAACTCATCTTCCAGTGTGGTTTGATTCTCACACATGTGCTTATCCTCAAATTTGACATTAATAGATTCTTCTACAGCCATTGTTCTGGAGTTGTAGACTCGAAACGCTTTTGAGTTAGGCGAATATCCCAGAAATATTCCTTTGTCTGACTTGGCGTCGAACTTCCCAAGATCATCTTTTGTATTAAGTAGGAAGCACGGGCATCCGAATGGATGAAAATAAGTGATACTTGGCTTTCTTTCCTTCCATAGTTCATATGCAGTCTTCTTCAAGATGGGGCGCATGAATATTCGATTTTGAATATAACATGCAGTGTGAATTGCTTCAACCCAGAAGTATTTGGGTAGAGAGGTTTCATTAAGCATAGTTCTGGCCATTTCTTGAAGTGACTTGTTCTTTCTTTCAGCTACTCCATTTTGTTGAGGAGTTCTTGGAGCAGAGACTTGATGAAATATTCTATTCTCCTCACAGTAGCACTTGAATTCTTCATTTATGAACTCTCCTCCTCGATCACTGCGTATACTAGTGATGCAATAACCTTTTTCATTTTGGATTCTTTTTGAAATGATCAGGAATGACTTGAATGTTTCATCCTTTGTTCCAAGAAATTGTACCCATGTAAATCTTGTGTAGTCATCGATGATGACAAGGCAAAATCTTTTTCTAGAACAACTAGCCATTCTAGTAGGTCCAAACAAGTCCATGTGTAACATCTCCAGAGGTCTCTTAGTACTTACAACGTTCTTTGAATGAAAAGAACTTTTTAATTGCTTTCCTTGGAGACATGTTGAGCATGTGTCATCAGATTTGAAAGATAGATTTGGAAGACCACTTACTAGATCGTGCTTGATCATCTTCGCAATGGTCTTTAAGGATACATGCCCTAGCTTCTTGTGCCATATCCATTTATCATCCTCTGCTGACACTAGACATGTTACCTTTTGTCTTGCAAGGTTTTCCAAGGAGGTCTTATATAGATCTCCTTGTCTCTGTGCTTCAAAGATAATTTTGTCATCATCATTTGTGACTCTACACTTCACTTTGTTGAAGGAAACAGTGACTCCACTATCACATAATTGACTTATGTTAAGTAAATTGTGTTTTAATCCTTCAACTAATAGAACCTTCCGTATTACCGGAAGGGGAACCTTACCGACGTCACCTTCTCCGACGATGAATCCCTTCTGGTTACTTCCAAAGGTAACTGTTCCTCCGTTTTTCTTTTCATGAATCTTTGGGAATAAAGACCTTTTTCCCGTCATGTGTCGTGAGCATTCACTGTCCAGGTACCATAGCTCTCTTTGGCTTTGAGCTGTTAAGCACATCTGCAAGTGGTACAATCATTGATTTAGGTACCCAAACTTTCTTGGGTCCTTTCTTGTTAGTCATAATCTTGGGTGGACTCTTCCTCCCATACACTATTTTTTGAGGAGTTTGTTTCTCCTTACCCTTGACCACAAATGTCCTGGGTTTAATTTTCTGAGGTAGAGATGATAAAGATTTCTTATCAGGTTGGTAAAGGTATGGAACAGCAGAAGAAGTATGTTTTATAACAGTGATATCCCAATTTTCTTCTTCAAATCCTAGACCTCGACGGTCATATGCTGACCTATTATTTCCACTTAGTTTAATTAAATTATCATATCCTTGAGTGAAAGTGGATAAATCCTTAATCAAACTATTTACTCTATGTTTCAGAAATCTGACGTCTTTATTTGCATCTTGTTCCATAAGTGTTTGATTTTTCTTAGTTAGCATGATTGAAACTTCCTTTGAAGCATGCAGTTCTTTTTCAATTTTATCATGCTTCTTTTTGAGTATGCTATATTTAATTGCTAGTGCATGTGAATACTCTAATAGCTCATTATAATCCTCAGAGGAGATTTCGGGAGTTACCTCATCTTTTTCATCTTCTTCATAGTTGGATAGGTCAACGGAGATCATCAGGGCTTCCAAAATAAATAAGTTGAGACTGCTGAGTGTTTGGCTTAGAGAGATTGGATCGCAAATAATAAACTTAGAAAGTTTGAATGCTTTTGATCGTGTAAAAGTCGCCAAGTTGAATCTGGTGCCAAGTCCTCTATTTATATCTTTAGTATGAAGATCAATGGGACCTTTGCTGAAGATCTGAAGATAGTTCCGTTTGAATTTCTACTCTATTGTGAGTAATGGATACTTCTGCATCTTCTGCTTCAATAAATGCAATCTGCAATGCATTTATTGCTTCTTTAATGGCGGAGGTTGATATTGTCTGGTTCTTCAATGCATTTTTCCTTGAGCTATAACTTCTATGATTAATGCTCATGCATTCCAGCTAAGGGAGCCATTAATGTTCGAACATTAATTAATGCTCATGCATTCCAGCTAAGGGGGCCATTAAATGCTCTGATCAGAAGATTTGAATTTGAACGTTGAGGAGATACGATGATCAGAAAGGCTCGCCTCTGATTCCGCAAAAGCATCTTAAATTAAGGAATGTCAGAAGATTTGAACTTGCAAGGAATAAAGAATTTAATTCTATCCTTTTCTCCATTAATGCTCTGAAGAGACAAGTGGTGCTTGACAACTCATCCTTGGTTGAGCATACGATCACCTCCTGATTTTTCTTTTACACTAGTCAACCAAACATTCTGTTTGGAATTTAGATGTTCCTTCCTTCAGATGAACCTAATGATTGAGTGACCAGACATTTACCATATCCGAACGGACTCTCTGAGGCAGACGTTGTCAGTTGGCGGACTGATTCTCAAAGGCTGTGGCCGAACGAATTTTTCTACTATCCTTAACTTGAACATCTGCTTTTGATAATGTTTTGTAGAGGTCCATGCAGTGCTTTTTCCAAGTAGAAGGATATTCTTGAGCATGATAGACATTGAGAAGTTAAGAATTCTATTTTTGACAAGATCAATACTTAGCGAAATTGTTATTCATCAAAATATAATAATTCATTAAATTATTTGATTCTAACAATGAGTTCTTGCCATCTACAAATAATGAAACCAAAATAACAAAATGAATCAAAATAAAAATCCAGAATCCAGTTATGGGTTCTGAAATTACTTATACTGGGTTATAAAACTCGGAAGGTAATGTTCACACAGCCAGTGTTCCAGGTTCTAAAACTCGGAAGGATTTTATAAACCTCTTCGTTCCGAGTTTTTAATCTCGGAAGCAATTATCACCAGGTTTACCGTTCCAGTTTCTAAATCTCGGAATGGGTTTACAAAACTCTTTCTTCCGAGTTCTAAATCTCGGAAGCTAAATTTTCAAATCAAATTAACCTTACGATATATAAAAACCGGAATGGTCCTAATTTATTTTTCCGGGATGTTAAATCTGGAAGCCTAAAACTGAAAGCTCCGAGATTTAAATCCCGGAACCCTAAACCTAAAAGTTCTTATTTAAATCCCGGAACAACGAGGGTCCTCTCCCATGGCGGACGCTTCGTCTTCAATACAACACAAAAGCATGAATGGAAGAAGGTGAACAAGATGAAGGGTTGTGAAGCTTACCTCAGGTCACGAACGAAAAGAAGATGATGAGGTTGATGATGAAGCAGGGAAACGAAGAGCTTGAAATAACATGAGCAGAGCTTGAGAGTGAGAGGGAGACGAAGAGCTTGAGAGTGAGAAGGATACGAGTTCTGATTTCCGAAAGTGAGGAGGGAAATGGGGTGGGGTGTGAGGTTAATGGTAAGAAAAAGGCATTTTTGGGATTATGAAAAAATGCTTGGGGTGTCATTTTGTGTGTTGGGGGTGCCATTTCTAACTCCTTTTCCACTTTCACATTCCATATTCCACATCCATGAAATTGGAAGAAAAGATTGGAAAATGAGTGATATGACGGGTGATGTGTTATGAAATGCACATAGAAATAAAAAGAAAAAAAGTGAAAATGAGATGGAAGAGAAGGTAAAGTGTAAATGAATCATTACTCTTTTAAAAAGTAATATGTTTGGGTAGACACCCAATAAGTATAGACATCTTGAGTGAAAAATCAAATGAAGAAAGGATTAATGAATGTGATATATGATATCTTGTGATAAGAAAATCTAATCTAATGTCATAATATAAAGCAAATGTTATCTAATCAATTCTAACACTATAATAGTGTTCTAATGATATATGAATTGTGTTCTAATTAAAAACTCGACTTCCAAAAAAATTATTAGTTCCTTAAAAGCTTTTCGTAAACTTTGCAGCGGAATATTATTAATCAGAGTGTAAACGATAAAGTTATAAACAACACACACTTTAATGCAGTGGAAATAACAAGAATGAAGCTGTGTGTGATGCGTGCTGTGAAAGGGCAGACGATGCAATCTGTTGAATGGGTAGACGATGTACGCAGTAATCAATGCAAGCATAAATAAACAACACACAGGAGATTTATCTTGGTTCACCCTCAGAACGATAAGGCTACGTCCAGTCCTGGGCTTCACCAATATTTTCACTATTCAAGCCAGAACAGTACAAGTATTAGACACAAGACTTCTCCAGAGTATTCGAAGGACTTCTCCTAAGTATTCCCACAGGACTCCTCCAGAGTATTCTCAGGGACTTCTCCTAACAAGTATTAGCCACAGAACTTCTCCAGAGTATTAGACAGGACTTCTCCTAAGTATTCGAAGGACTTCTCCTTTAACAAGTTGATTCTTCTACAGAGGATCTCTTTTTAAAAGAGTGATGGTAGAAAGTTTAAGCACTGATAAATTCTAAGTATTGTGAAAGGTTTGGCACTTGGGTAAACACTTGAGTACAAACAGAGATGGTATGCAATGGTTCTCTGTTTGAGTGCGAAAGAGGTAGATAAAGTTTGACACTTAAGATCTTTTCACACTTGAGTAACTTCACTCGGATTTGTGGTTTGACACTTGAGTTTCGAGTGAGGAAACTATGCTTGGGCGATTTCAGAAGGATTGAGAGCTTGTGTTTGAATTTACGTTGTAAGTCTTTAAGTCGCTAAGTTCTTCTATCTTCAAATATTCTATTTATATGACTTTGAACTTCTTTTCTTTCTTCCCGTTGCCCAACGGATCTCTTCTTCTTTCTTCAACGAATCTCTTCTTGACCGTTGACAGCTAGCATTTAATGCATTCTGATGAGTGGATTTTATATGATAATTTTAGGGTCTTTTTAGTCTTTTTATTTTATTATTTTTGAGTCTCATGTAGGTTTTTTATTGTTTTTATGTAGATTTTATATTTATTTTGCATTTTGCATGTAGATTAGATTTTTTGTGTTTTTCTATCTTTATTTTATATTTTTAGGGATTTTTATAGCAATTTTATATTTTTAGGAAAAGCTGGTTTAGTTATCATTTTTGTCCAGGGACCGATTTGTAAAGTTTCAGGAAATCAAGAACCAAAATGTGAAAGTTCAAGAGTGGAGGACTTAAAGTGAAGATTGGGAGAATATGAGGGCTTGAATTGAAGTGCTAACCAAGAGAGGACCAAAGTGAAAAAGAGGAATATGAAGCAACTCTCTTCAAATTAGCACATGGAAAATAAGCTTGAAGGAATTGATGGTAGTGGAGGAGAAGTTTCAGAATTAAACAAGGGCTGAGTAGTGGCTTTTGATGGCATTTAAATCCCACTAACCATGAAGAAGGAAGGAAAACTTGGAGCTGAAACAGCAGGTCCCAGCGCTGCAGCGCTGGGAAGCCAACGCTCATGTGCTGGCCCTCGATCTGACAGTGGATTTTTAATGCTCCCAGCGCCCAAGCGTTGGGAATTCTAGCGCTGAAGCGTTGGAGGCTGGATTTTTACTATAAATAGGACCCTCTTCTTCACTTGTAAAGTACACCTTCATAGAATACAACAAGTATTCTCTCTTTCTCCCTCAAAGATCATTGTTCCTAGGAATTGTGGGAAGCCAAACTTGAGCTCCTATCCAGGGTAATTCAATGATTCTTTTAGCCATGCTTGGCTAAATTCTTCTTTAAGTTTTTGGGTTGTTTTAGTTTATAATACATGTTCTAGTTTTTCTTACATTTCTGAATATTATTTCTATTCATGTTTTATTACCTTATGCTTTATTTCTATCTTGATGATCACAAGAGGTTTTGCTTATTGCTTATTACATAAGGCCATTTGGTGAGTAGTAAGGGAACTAGGTAATAAAAAAAGGTTATAAGTATACTTCGCTAAGGAATTAGGAAGGACGTAACTTTATGTTGGCCTGAACATCTTCTTCATCTTCTTCTTTAGTTAACTAGGTGCCAAGGAATTGGGTTTAGTAATTAAAAAGAAAGATCTACAATGCTTAAGGAATTAACTTGTAGTTACACTAGGCTATAGCATCATGATAATGGTTTTATAATTCAGGAATTTAGTAGGAAATTTCTAGCATGTTTTTATAGACTATGTAAACCAACCCAAGAGCTTAATGTTCACCATCTCTTTTTCTTATTATTTTATGCAATTGTTTCTTTCTAGTTCTCAAACCAACAACAATTATTCATCTTTTATTTTTCTGTTTAAGTACTAAATTTTATAATAATAAGAACACCTATCCCTTGGGTTCGATCTTTTTATTACGCGATAGTAAATTGTACACTTGCAATTTCATTATCAAGTTTTTGGCGCCGTTGCCGGGGATAGGTTCTGTTCAAGTTCTTGTTATTATTTTGTTTAGTGCTTCTTGTTTTTATATTTAAAAAAAAATATAAAAAAAATATTATTTGTGTGATGAACTGGTGCTGCTAATTTTGTTTGCTGAGTATTGGCAGGTATAGCAATGGCTGAAACATTTGAGCAAAGGGAGGCAAAATTCCGGGCTAAACTTGAAATAGAAAATGAGAAAAAGAAGCAGGAAGCTTTCACTCTTATTGAAGAATTCTATTCTAATTTAGAGTGCAAGCGGAATGCGGGATTTTTGCCAACCCCTGAGCAAGAATGTAAGGCTAGGGAGGAGCTACAAATGAAAATCCAAAGCATTCTAAGGAGGCAGCCCAGGGATGAACAGCAACCACTTGTTCATGAAAATGAACTCGTGGTTCAAAAAGAGGAGGTGAAAGCAACCTTCATTGTAGAATTTGCCCTTAAAGACAAATTGGAGATGGAGGAAGAAGAACCTCAAGGAACCTATGCTATAGGTTCAGAAAAGCAAGGAACAGAACAGGGAAGGGAAAATTTATTTATCTCTTCCATTTTTAATTTAAATATTGTTGCCTTGTTAGTTGAAAAATCATTTGGCACCATGTTGTACTTGTGCCAAAATATGCATGATTTGCGGGGTCTAAAGAATTTTGTAATAGACCCCGGTTGAAAAGTGATTAGTGGAAGGGTCTATCTCGGACCTTAACAATGAGCTGGTTGGGAGACAACCCAACTTAGGAATAGTTTCAATTCTGTCTTTTAATTTTCTGCATCATCTTTGTAAATAAATAAATAGAAAAAAAATTCTATGTTTTGCTGCAGGAGGGGCCAGCGCTCAAGCGCTGGAGGCCAACGCTCAAGCGTTGAGCCCCTGCTTAGTTTCCCCTATTCCAGTTTATCCCAACGCTCCAGCGTTGGATGTCTAGCGCTCATGCGCTAGGCCCCTGGAATCCACCCAGTTTTTATTTTAAATCCAGCGCCCAAGCGTTGGCATACCCAACGCTCAAGCGCTGGAGCTCGGGCAGTCTTGCTATTTTATTTTTATTTGTTGTTTTTAGTTTTTAATAAATTTTGTGTTCACCATTTTCTGGAAGTTTAAAGGTTCTATGAGTTTTCCCTTGGTTCTAAACTGTTTTTAATTTTTGGGAAACTCAAGAATTCTTGTTTTTTTTAGGTGGACACAAATTTTTCAACCCATGATCTTAAGTGTGCTATTTTTGGGACTAACAAGTCAAGCAAGTTTTTACTTGTGAGACTTTTGTTTGTTACAGGATAGGTACCAAAAAGAGGGAGAGCCCTCTTGAACTTAAGTGTTCAAATTGATTTTTACATTGAGGTTCCCTTGGACCTTTGTGGAAAATTTGTTACTATGCCAGCTTCTTAGCTTTTTAGTTTTTTTCTTTTTATAGTTTTTAGCTTTATTTTTAGTTTAGTTTTTCTGTTTTCTTTTTGCATGAGTCTTGAGTATTTTATCCATTCTGAATGTTGCTATAGCTTTGTGAAATGTTTTATCTGATTGAACTGCTGTGTGAAAAGATCTATGTTTTTAAGCAGTTAGGATTGCATGCTGTAGAAAGGATTTTTGATATCTTGATTGTTGGGTTGTTGGCAAAAGTTTTTCTGAGTTCTAAAAAGGGTACCACTTACCCTATCTTTTTCTGAGAGTTGAGGTCTCTGATGCATGATTGTGAAATTTTTCTGCCTTGTGTTACATGTTGATTGGAGTTTTGTACACTTTGTGAGTTGAGAAGAGATTATAGGCATTTTTGAAAACTCAGATTTTTGCTTGAAATGTTATATCCACTAGTAGCCCCTTTTGAGCCTTAAAAGAGTCATTCTTTGGAGCCTGCTTTGTGTGATAAATTTTCAGTTGTTATAGTGATGCATATGCTGAATTTGTTAGAGCTATATTTGTGGGTTTCTCTCTAAAAAAAAAAGAAAGGAAAAAAGGAAAAAATAAGGTATGTGCCTTAGAAAAAATAATGAAGTAGTGGGGTGAGAAAGAGTATGAAGGGAGTAAAATTCAAGTCATTCATCCCATACATTCCACTACTTTGTTCAAAAAAAAAAAAAAAAGAAAAGAAGAAGAAAAAGAGGAAAAATTGAGAGGACCCTTGTGTTGAATTGTTTAAGCTCTTAGTCAAGAAAATCACTTAACAACAGATTCTGAGTCAGCCACTAGAGTTGCCAATTTCTTGAAATCCATACCTTGAATTGTTCAACCCTTTGGCCAAGTTACAACCTTCAAAAATCTCTTCAAAATCACTTGGTTGCTTTACTTCAGTTTTGATTTGAATTATAGGCAGGATTATTGAGCTTTCTTGTTTTCATGGAGAATATCATTTTTTGTGAGCTTAATTGATGAACTCAAACATGTTAAAAGCCAAGCCTAACTTTCTTGATTCTTTGTCTATAAAACATGCATGTCTTCCTTATCCGCTAAGCTTTCTGGAAAATTATCATATTTCAATCGGATAAAAACTTTCTCAAAACTCAGGGACGAGTTTTTCTTTAAGTTTTGTCGCTTGAGGACAAGCTGTCGTTGGGTATAGTGGTGTGATGAGTGGATTTTATATGATAATTTTAGGGTCTTTTTAGTCTTTTTATTTTATTATTTTTGAGTCTCATGTAGGTTTTTTATTGTTTTTATGTAGATTTTATATTTATTTTGCATTTTGCATGTAGATTAGATTTTTTGTGTTTTTCTATCTTTATTTTATATTTTTAGGGATTTTTATAGCAATTTTATATTTTTAGGAAAAGCTGGTTTAGTTATCATTTTTGTCCAGGGACCGATTTGTAAAGTTTCAGGAAATCAAGAACCAAAATGTGAAAGTTCAAGAGTGGAGGACTTAAAGTGAAGATTGGGAGAATATGAGGGCTTGAATTGAAGTGCTAACCAAGAGAGGACCAAAGTGAAAAAGAGGAATATGAAGCAACTCTCTTCAAATTAGCACATGGAAAATAAGCTTGAAGGAATTGATGGTAGTGGAGGAGAAGTTTCAGAATTAAACAAGGGCTGAGTAGTGGCTTTTGATGGCATTTAAATCCCACTAACCATGAAGAAGGAAGGAAAACTTGGAGCTGAAACAGCAGGTCCCAGCGCTGCAGCGCTGGGAAGCCAACGCTCATGTGCTGGCCCTCGATCTGACAGTGGATTTTTAATGCTCCCAGCGCCCAAGCGTTGGGAATTCTAGCGCTGAAGCGTTGGAGGCTGGATTTTTACTATAAATAGGACCCTCTTCTTCACTTGTAAAGTACACCTTCATAGAATACAACAAGTATTCTCTCTTTCTCCCTCAAAGATCATTGTTCCTAGGAATTGTGGGAAGCCAAACTTGAGCTCCTATCCAGGGTAATTCAATGATTCTTTTAGCCATGCTTGGCTAAATTCTTCTTTAAGTTTTTGGGTTGTTTTAGTTTATAATACATGTTCTAGTTTTTCTTACATTTCTGAATATTATTTCTATTCATGTTTTATTACCTTATGCTTTATTTCTATCTTGATGATCACAAGAGGTTTTGCTTATTGCTTATTACATAAGGCCATTTGGTGAGTAGTAAGGGAACTAGGTAATAAAAAAGGTTATAAGTATACTTCGCTAAGGAATTAGGAAGGACGTAACTTTATGTTGGCCTGAACATCTTCTTCATCTTCTTCTTTAGTTAACTAGGTGCCAAGGAATTGGGTTTAGTAATTAAAAAGAAAGATCTACAATGCTTAAGGAATTAACTTGTAGTTACACTAGGCTATAGCATCATGATAATGGTTTTATAATTCAGGAATTTAGTAGGAAATTTCTAGCATGTTTTTATAGACTATGTAAACCAACCCAAGAGCTTAATGTTCACCATCTCTTTTTCTTATTATTTTATGCAATTGTTTCTTTCTAGTTCTCAAACCAACAACAATTATTCATCTTTTATTTTTCTGTTTAAGTACTAAATTTTATAATAATAAGAACACCTATCCCTTGGGTTCGATCTTTTTATTACGCGATAGTAAATTGTACACTTGCAATTTCATTATCACATTCTGACTTTTCATTTAATGTTGTGCAGAGAGAGATATTAGAGCTGTTGATATTATGACTTGTCATGTGATTCGAGCTCTTTCCCTCGGTTGTGGTTGACAGCTGTAGACAATGTGGCATTAAAGGATTCACCAGACGATGCTTTTTTCACTGTTTGAACATGTCTCCAGACGATTCATTTGAATGTAGGCAGACGTTCCACTTCATTTCATCGAATGATACAGCTTGTCTTCAGCAGACGATGCTTTCCATTCTTGCTGTCACACGATACATCCTTATGTCTGCATGGATGATACTTTCATTCTTTAGCACACGATGTTTTCTCGTTTTTCATCTTTGGTCAATAGGGATTGTTTCTTGAAAATAATAATTCATATAGTTTAGTTTAGGAAATGAAATTGTTGTCATTCAAAGCATGATAAATGTAACACCCCGATATCCAGGGCGTTACTGTAGCGAATGAGCAGTAAATAAATATGCACGTGCATTTTCAAAGCTTGGAAAAGAGAGTATATTTTTTTTTTTTAAAATCATTTTCCTTTTCGAAACATGCCATGCTAAAGTGCATTAATATTATAATTACAACTTCGCAAATAGCCAAAAATATGGCATAAAATGTCCGACCAGCAGTTTGGAAATTTCTTACAAAACATATACTTGTTTTCAAAACTCTGCTGTCAGTTGTAAAATGCAAACTAAAAACTCTACCCTGACCCGTGAATATACATAATATTATTACATAATATTAAAAACGGCGGCACAAGTCTTCCAGCTCTATGCGCCTGACGTCTGGTCATGGTTCTCCTGTAACGGCATCCTTCCGCATCTTCCGGCTAAGGGACGTCCGACTGGCGACGGATCACCAGATATACAAACAACACACATATGCAAGGGTCAACTCAAGATAAAACATTGAGTACAATTTAAAGCCTAGGGCAACACAAAATATCCAAACAAATCAACATGTAGAAAATAACAAGTATACATACATTTATTTGACGCAAGTAATTGAAAACTCTAGGACTCTATATGCACGTACATCATCCACATGTACAGAAAAGGTTTTATCCGGATATGCACCAACTCCCGTAGGCAGGTGGGACACTCTCCCGAACTCCGAACGAACTAGAAAGTACGACGGTAAGTCGAGAGTTGCCTCTTACACGAGAACGTTATGTAATAACGCCCCGATAGGTTGCATCTCCAGTCCGTGACTCTTTATTAGCCCCGAACCATGACGACTTCAAAGAATGCTTGACACGACATGACACAAAACACAAGTAGGACTCATACGTATTTAAACGAGGCCTAGCATAGCTTCATAATTAACACTAATCATGTAGAGCAGTTGCACATATCTTGAGCAGATATAAATCATGTCGAAGGAAGAAACATGCTTTCAATTATCATCAAAGCAATAAACATCCAATAAGTCAAGCCACATATCACAACAATCCAACAATGCCACGCATCAGACAAAAACTAATCCAGCATATCAGATGCCTTCAGAGACTGCATTCATATATCAATTAAATACAGTTTAAGGTCGGGTCGTTCTCAGAACGCCGTCAACTACAATTCTAAGATTATAGTGCAGCATGGTATATACATATATACTTATGCTAAGAGATAGAGATACGAAGTGCCCTTACCTTAAAGGTAGTCGATCCTGGCGATCACGTAAACTTCGTGCGTCTAGATCGGTACGGGGTCTCGTTATCCTTCAACAAACACAACCTAGCTTAGAACTTTGAACTTAAACCTAAGGAGAGGGGCTGGTCTAACAGGGTCTAATCACTTAGACAAGGTTCTAAAACTTAGGAAATCTTAGAGGTTGACAACACTTAAACAAGATTTCGACGATTACCGAAAAACTTAGAAAAAACCTAAGTTACAAAAACCAAAACTTGTCAAAACTTTAAACCATTCAAAGAGCATCAAGGCTAGATGCTTATAAACCATTTTTGAAGCCTTAATCAAGATTTTAGAAGCTAAAAACAGACCCAAAACCACCAAACATCAATTCTGCCCAAATTCTTTAAATTCACAAAAACTTCCTATTTTTACCAAACAAGCCATTAAACTACTCAAGACAATTTCACAAACCAAAACATAACATCTATTTCAAGTTTTCTAAACAAATTTTCAAGTCTTGAGTTCAAAAATCTTGTAAGTGTTAAAAACACAAAATTCCATTCCAAAAGCAAATTTTCCAAATCCTAAGTTTTCTTGACTTAGCAAAAACCCTAATTAAGCTATGAGTTCCAAAGTCCAATTAACCCAAAAGCTCAATTTTAAACTTTACATTCCAAATTTCCAAAGTGCTCTAGAAATCAATTTTCTAGGGTTTCAAATGCACAATTTTACCTAGGCCCTTATGCACTAACTAGGGCAAAACCTTTCCTACAACTAAAAACCATTTTCAGGCATTAAAACACACTCAAAGTTAGTTACAAAATCAATTTATCCCCTGCCCAAAACAGTGGTGTAATTCGGCCAAGAACAAAAATTCCAAAACCAATTTTTTCCAAGTCTTTAACACTCAAATTTTCTAGGCCAATGCTCAACAATTGTGACAAAATATTTTCTCAATACCCAAAACCATTTACAAGCACTTTAACACATCCAAAAGCTAGTTAGAAAATCAATTACCCATTGTTCCAAACCCTAACCCAATTCGGCCAAACCCTTTAATTCAAGGGAAATTTTTTCTTCAAAATCTAGTTTGTACACATCAAAGGTAATAGGAAAACTAAGACACTTAATTACTTAAAGCTTGAAAAATCACTTTTCCAAATAATCAATTTTTCAAAGACAAAACTTCCAAGAAAACAAATTAGAGATTTTCAAAGATCAATCCAATGGGAACAACTTTTCCAAAAGGAACCCTAACAAAAACTCAACTTCAAAATCTTCAAGAGACAAAAACTCACCCAATCAAAAATCTAATTGGTTCAAATTGAAGCTTAAGATGGTGGGAACAACATTTGTGAAGAGACATTTGAGTTCTAACACATGCATAAAAACCAAACTCAACATATGGAAAAACCGAATCGGTAGAAGTGTAGATCAAGAGGAGGGGAGCATTTTACCTCAAAGCACCAAGTGAAGAAGAAAAGAGTAAGGGGTTGCCATGGTGAGGAGGAGGTTCGGCCATGGTGATGAGAAGAGGAAGAAGATGAAGCTTTCTCTTTCTCTCTCTAATTTTCTCTCTAAATTCCACTTAATGAAGGCTTAATGGAAGAAAACACATGGAACCCTCACTTAAGGGGGTATGGGCCACGGCCATGGGCCCTAAAATGGGGGTAAAACTCAATTTTTTACTTACCCAAGGACCAAAGTGAAAACGGTAAAAGGTTAAAGTAAAAACGACTTTTTACTATCGGGGACCAAACCGTAAGGTTTTCAAAGTTCAGGGACTAAACTCTAAATTTAGAAAGTTCTAATAAATATCTAGGTTTGTTTATTAATAAATTCTTAATCATGACGCGTCAGTGCGTCAGTGCGTCAATGCGTCAGTGCGTCAGCGCGTCAGTGCGTCAATGCGTCAGTGTGTCAAGTCACCGGTCATCATCGGGTTCTGGTCATCAGTGAGTACCTCAGTGTCACTGAGAATATCTGCCCTAGGGTCATTTATTGGTCTCGGGGTACCGGGCCCGCACAATTCGGAGCCGGGTCGATCTTTCTCGAAGTCTGCGTTACGCTGCCCGAAAACACTATTCACCGAGTCACTATTCACGAAATTCTTCTTCACAAATTTGGTCTCGAAACGCCAAACGAAATCGTTTGGAGCTTTTTAGATTCTCGATCCGGGGTCCCGAAGTCATCCGTTTCTTCTGTTGAAGTTTCGGCTAAAAGTCCCGTTAGAGCGAAAAATCCTTCCCGGGCTTCGGGAGGAAACCCTATCAATATTACAGTCGTTCTTCACGAAATTTTCCACTGATCGACATGGTGATAGTGAGAACGTCTAATTCTCGTCCGAACTTAAAGTCAAGTCCAGCTTGGTTTCCTACCAAGTGTTGCAAAAGGTGTTTCACCGGTACTTCGCTCGACGATAACGCTTGCCGATGTAGCCGAGCGGATCCAAACAGTACCTTGGAATAATTAAATAATTATTTAATCACTGGGGAAAATTCCGGGTGTTACAATAAACGATCTAACTCGTTCGAACCTAACATTTTATATATGAACTCTCTCTTTATAGCTATTTTACATTTCAATTTCAAGGCATTGCTATTGGTGCCACCTCGACAACTATTGACGCCATCCCGAAATTGGTGAAAATACCAAAATGACCTTAGCTAAAAATACCCCATCAACTCCCCACTGTAACACCTCGATTTCCAGGGCGTTACTGTAGCAAATAATTCGTAAATAAATATGCAGGGGCATTTTCAAAACTTGGAAAAGAGAGTATATTTTTTTTTTGAAATCATTTTCCTCTTCGAAATATTCCATGCTGAAGTGCATTAGTATTATAAATACATAATTCGCAAATAGCCAAACATATGACATAAAATGACCGACCAGCAGCTTGGAAATTACTTACAAAACATTTAACTTGTTTTCAAAAACCCTGCTGTCAGTTGTAAAAGTAACGTAAAAATACTACCCTGACACGTAAGCATACAAAATATTATTACATAACAATAACAGCAATGACCCTGGCTGAGGTTTTGATGACGACAAACTCATCGGCAAAAAGAAGAAAAGAAGACTTAGAGGAAACAGCGCTATAAAGTTCATCATTTACCTATAAGTCTTAGTTTAGGTGAGTTATGCTTCTAAAGGTCTCTCAAAGCATAAAGGCTCTTTAAAACATCTAAACTAATCAAGCTTAACGTTTTCATAACTTAAAAGAAGTAGAAAAACTTAAGCCGATCCTAAAAGATCAAGTTTCTGGAAGTTGGACTTTAGTGTAATCGATTTCAGTCTTCTGGTAATCGATTACACCTAGGCAAGTAATCGATTACTTCTTGCTTGTAATCAATTACATTTATGAATTTGAAATTCAAACTGTAACGGCTCTTAGTGTAATCGATTACCTAAGTGATGTAATCGATTACACACACGAAAAGTTGCATCTTTTCATGAATCATTGTGTCTCAAACCTTTTGGGAAAGGTTGCATTGGTTCAAGGACGTTTCCCTTGCCTATATAAAGTCCATTTGAGTCCATAACACAATAACACATGAGAATACAACATTAGGCCAAAGCTTTATCAAAATAGTTCTTATCATTAAGTCTTTTAGCACTTAAACTTTCAAAGAGCCTAAATTCTGAGTTCATGATCTTCATGTTTATAAGAACACTCTAGTTGTTCATATCTTGAGGAACTCAGAATCTTGTTATGCTTAAGAGCCTTAAAGCATAAATTCTCATGATCAACCCACTTGTATGTTAAAGGATTGATACAGCCAATTGTAAACTCTTCTTCATCTCTTTCTGATAGATTGAGTGTTCACCGTGGATCTCGGTGAAGGGTCGTTGGTACTGAAAGTGGTGTACTTTCAGGGTGTTGATTGAAGGTGGTCAAGCCTTCAAGGTCTGACGGTGGTTTGCCTTCAGGAACTGAAAGTGGTATACTTTCAGGGGCTGTTGAAAGTGGTATACTTTCACAGGAAATTGATAGAAATTCTTAGGGTCCTTGGTGTAAGAACTTGTAAGAGATTTTTATCAATAGTGGAAAAATCCTCAAGGGATTTTCTTGAGGGACTGGACGTAGCCTTCGGTGGATAGAAGGTGAACCAGGATAAAATTCCGTGTGTGAGTTCTTCTTCCCTTCATCTTTACTTTCAAGCAACGCTTAATTCCGCTGCAATTGTTTGCATTTACATTCATCTTGAAAGTAAGAAGTTATTAAGGCAAAAATCGGGTAAACCTGATTCACCCCCCCTCTCAGGTTGCTATCTATACTAACAATAAAATGACCGACCAGCAGCTTGGAAATTACTTACAAAACATTTAACTTGTTTTCAAAAACCCTGCTGTCAGTTGTAAAAGTAACGTAAAAATACTACCCTGACACGTAAGCATACAAAATATTATTACATAACAATAACAGCAATGACACGAGTCTTCCAGCACTATGCGCCCGACTTCTTGTTGCGGTTTCTCCTATAATGGCACCCATCTGCATCTTCCGACTAAGGGTAGTGTTAGAATCAAATAATTTAATGAATTAATATATTTTGATAAATAACAATTTCGCTAAGTATTTCTAACTCCTTAGTAGTTTTCATTCTCAGGAACATTTGTTTACTTGGAGATGCACTGCGTGGACCTCGACAAAGCATTATCAAAAGCAGATATTCAAGTAAAGGATAGTAGAGAAAATCGTCCGGCCACTGCCTTTGTGAATTAGTCTGCTTGCTGATCATATCCACCTGAGAGAGAGTCCGTCCGCCTATGATGAACGTCTGGTTGATCAGTCACTGAATGTATTTATATGAAGAATGTTGGGTTGACTAAAGCAAAAATTGAAGACTCATGCAAAAAGTAATATCAGGAGTCAACCTTAAGATAAGATGTCAAGCACCTCTTGGCTCCGCAGAGCATTAATGGCGAAAGGGACTGATAGGGAAAATCGCAAGTGTACGATTAACTATCGCGTAATACAAAAAGATCGAACGCAAGGGATAGGTGTTCTTATTAATATACAATTTAGTACTAGTGCAGAAAATTAAAAGATGAAAATATGTTGTTGTTTTTTAGAGCAAGTAATAGCAATAACATAAAATGATAAGAGAACAAAATGATGAGAATTAAGCTCTTGGGTTGATTTACATAATCTATAATATATGCTAGCAAGTTTCTACTTAATTTCTGAATTTCAAGTCCAAGTTCAAGATGCTATAGCCTATAATTTCCACAAGTTAATGATCTTAAGAAATGTAGAACTTTCTTCCTAATTACTAAATCCAAGATCTTGTAATTTAGTTAACCAGAAAAGAAGATGAAGAATGAATTCGGGCCAACATAAAGCTACGTCTATCCTAATGATCTTTAGAGATATATACTTATAGCCTTTTCTATTTCCTAGTTCCCTTACTACTTACAAAATGATCTTATGACATAAGTAATAAGCAAAACTTCTTGTGATCATCAAGATTAAATTAAGTACAAGAAAATAAAACAAGAACTGGAAATATAATTCAGAAAGGTAGAAGCAATACTAAAACATAAATTATAAATTATTACAACCCAAGAAACTTAAAGAAGAAGTTAGCCAAGCATGGCTAAAGGAGTCATTGAATTACCCTGGATAGGAGCTCAAATATGGCTTCCCACAAGTCCTAGGAACAATGCTCAAAAGGGAGAAAGAGAGAATACTTGTTGTATTCTAAGAGGTGTGTCTTACAAATGCAAATTGCCTCCCTATTTATAGCAAAAATCTGGGCTCCAGCGCTTGAGCGCTGACATTACCAACTCTTGGGCGCTGGGAAGCATTTAAATCCCACTTCCAGACCGAGGGCCAGCGCTGCAGCGCTGAGTGTGATTTCCAGCTCAGGTCCTAGTCAGAGTCCCAGCGCTGGAGCGCTGGGATACCAACGCTGGAGCGTTGGGACGCTGCTGCTTCATCTTCAAGCTTTTCTTTCTTCTTTATTCATGGTAGTGGGTTTTGATTGTCATAAAAAGCCACTACTCAGCCCTTAATCAATTCTGAAACCTTCCTCCCACTACCATCAATCCTTTAACATTATTTTCCATGTGCTAATTTGAAGAGAGTTGCTTCATATTCCTCTTTTCCACTTTTGGTCCTCTCTTGGTTAGCACTTCAATTCTGGCCCTTGAATTCTCTCAGTCTTCACTTTTAGTCCTCCACTCTTGAACTTTCACATTTTGGTCCCTGATTTCCTGAAACTTTACAAATTGGTCCCTGGACAAAAATGATAACTAAACCAGCTTTTCCTAAAAATATAAAATTGCTATAAAAATTCCTAAAAATAGAAAATAAAGGTAGAAAAACAAATAAAATCTAAACTACATGCAAAATGCAAAATAAATATAAAATCTACATAAAAATAATAAAAAACCTATATGTGACTCAAAAAATGATAAAATAAAAAGACTAAAAACTACCTAAAAACATCATATAATATCCACTCATCACACCACTATACCCAACGACAGCTTGTCCTCAAGCGACAAAACTTAAAGAGAAACTCGTCCCTGAGTTTTGAGAAAGTTTATCTGATTAAAACTTGAAGCACAAAAACCTTTCCAAGAAAGCTTAGCGGATAAGGAAGACATGCATGTTTACAGATATTTAATCAAGAAAGTTAGGCTCGGCTTTTAACATGTTTGAGTTCACCAATTAAGCTCACAAAATGATATTCTCCATGAAAAACAAGAAAGCTCAATAATCCTGCTTATCATTCAAATCAAAACTGAAGTAAAGCAACCAAGTGATTTTGAAGAGATTTTTAAGGTTGTAACTAGGCCAAGAGGTTGAACAATTCAAGGTGTGGATTTCAAGAAATTGGCAACTCTAGTGGCTGACTCAGAAACTGTTGTTAAGTGATTTTTCTTGACTAAGAGCTTTAAACAATTCAACACAAGGATTCTCTCAATTTTTCTCTTTTTTTCTTCATTTTTTTTGAACAAAGTAGTGGAATGTATGGGATGAATGACTAGAATTTTACTCCCCTCATACTCTTTCTCACCCCACCACTTCATTATTTTTTCCTAAGGCACATACCTTATTTTTTAATTTTTTCCTTCTTCTTTTTTTTAGAGAGAAACCCACAAACATAGCTCTAACAAATCACCACATGAATCACAATAACAACTTTAAGAATTATCATACAAAGTAGGCTCCAAAGAATGACTCTTTTAAGGCTCAAAAGGGGCTACTAGTGGATATAACATTTCAAGCAAAACTCTGAGTTTTCAAAAATGCCTATAATCTCTTCTCAACTAACAAAGTATACAAAACTCCAATCAACATGCAACACAAGGCAGAAAAATTTCACAATCATGCATTCAGAGTCCTCAGCTCTCAGAAAAAGATAGGGTAAGTGGTACCCTTTTTAGAACTCAGAAAAAGACTTATGCCAACAACCCAACAATCAAGATATCAAAATCCTTTCTACAGCATGCAATCCTAACCACTTTAAAACATAGAACCTTTTTCACAAAGAAGTTCAATCAGATAAGGTATTCACAAAGCTATAGCAATATTCAGAATGGATAAAATACTCAAGACTCATGCAAAAATAAAACAGAAAAACTAAACTAAAAATAAAACTAAAAAACTATAAAAAGAAAAACAAAAAACTAAGAAGCTGGCATAGTACACAAATTTCCACAAAGGTCCAAGGGAACCACAATGCAAAAATAAAATTGAACACTTAAGTTCAAGAGGGTTCTTCCTCCTTTTGGTACTTATCCTGTAACAATGAACAAACAAAAGTCTTACAAGCAGAAGCTTGCTTGACTTGTGAGTTCCAAAATCAGCACAAACAAGATCATGGGTTGAAAAATTGTGTCCACCTTAAAAAGGAGAATTCTTGAGTTCCCAAATATTAAAAACATTGTAGCAATAAGGGAAAACTCATAGAATCTAAAACTTTCAGAAAATGGTGAACACAAAATTTTATTAAAATCTAAAAACAGCAAATCTGCCCGAGCTCCAGCGCTTGAGCGTTGGGGATACCAACGCCTGGGCGCTGGAATAAAAATAAAAACTGGGCATCAGAGGTCCCAGCGCCTAAGCGCTGGATTTCCACCGCTATGGCGCTGGAAATTAAAAAATAAAGAACTGGGATTCCAGGGGCCTAGCGCATGAGCGCTAGCCCTCCAGCGCTCCAGCGCTGGAATAGACTGGAACCAGGGGAATTTTACAGGGGCCTAACGCTTGAGTGTTGGCCACCAGCGCTTGAGCGCTGGCCCCTCCTGCAGCAAAAACATAGAATTCTTTTCTTTTATTTATTTACAAGAGTAGTGCAGAAAATTAAAAAAAACATAATAATAAACTATCCTAAGTTGGGTTGTCTCCCAACCAGCTCAATGTTAAGGTCCGAGATAGACCCTTCCCTTTAATCAATTAGGGGTACTTTTTCTTTTCTTGCTACAAACATCATCTTTGAACTCATCCTCTTCTTCGGACTCATAATGCTTACAAGTCCGGAATACAGAAAACTTCACTTTTTCATCCCCTACTTTCAAAGATAGGAGGCCTTCTGCCACATTAATCTTGGCATTTCCTGTAGCAAGGAAAGGTCGCCCAAGAATTAATGGTACCTTGGAGTCTTCTTTTATATCGAGGATCACAAAATCAACCGGGAAGACAAACTTGTCAACCCTTACTAGCACATCTTCAGCCACCCCATAGGGGTATTTAATTGACTTGTCCGCCAATTGTAAACACATCAAGGTAGGAGTGGCCTCTCCCATGTCCTATTTCCTAAACATTGAGAGTGGCATAAGGTTAATACTAGCTCCTAAGTCACAAAGAGCTGTTGCATTTGGTAACCCCTCAATTTCCACGGGTAAAGTAAAGCTCCCCGGATCCTTCAACTTTTGGGGCAACTTCCTTAAAACCATAGCTGAACACTCCTCAGTTAACATAACAGTTTCATCCATCTCACTCAACTTCCTCCTTCTAAATAAAATGTCCTTCATAAATTTAGCATAAATTGGCATTTTTCCAAAGCTTCAGAAAAAGGAATATTAATTTGAAGTCTTTCGAAAATCTCAAGAAATCTTGAGAATTGCTTTTCCAAATTCTTTTTTAAAGCTTTAGGAAATGGAACTTTGCCAATTTTCTTAGAAGGAGGAATTACATTTTCAGCAATTTTTTCAACAACAATAGGCACACTCCTCTCCTTTTCTTTTTCTTCACCACTTACCTCTTGTTCAATTTCCACTACCCTTTCGGGCATAGTCTTACCATTCCTAAGAGTGATGGCAGAAACATTCTCAACATTTTCCTTTGGATTGACAAGAGTATCAGACGGGAAAGTACCTGGAATCCTTTCTGAGATGGTCTTGGCCAACTGGCCTGTTAGAGAAAAATATCCAAATGAATAAATCTATTTTGATAAATAACAATTTCATTAAGAGTCACTAACTTTCTTGGAAGAATTTTATATTCAGGGACTCTTATGAACAGAAGGCACGCTACGACCATTTTCAAAACGCAAAGGAAAAGTCCGTCCGGCTATAAGAATTGAATCCACCCTCAAAGTAAAGTTCGTCCGCCTGAAAAGTCTGTCCGGTCCATTCCTCGTCAAACATATAGGTTGACTAAGGAGTAATGATCGAAGACTGGTACAAAAAGAATCTGCTTAGAAGAGATCGTTTGCTTAAACCAAAAATGAGCTGTCATGCACCTCCTGGTTGATCAGAGCATTAATGTCGAAAGAGACAGAATTAAGCGCCATCTACCTTGAAGAGTCAAATTCTCTGACATTCCTTAATTCAAGCTGCTTTTGCTGAATTAACGGTGAAATCCTTTGATCATCGTATCTCCTCAACGGCCGAATCCGAATCCTCTAGTCAGAGCATTAATTGTCTTACTAGCTGTAATACACTTGCATTAATGGCTGCCTCTGAGTACCAGTAGAAAAAGTATTGCCAGACGATCTCACTTTCTATCAGTTGAAGAAATATTCTTCACTTTGGCAAACCGTATCAAGCAACAAGATGCAGAAGTATCCGTTACTCACAATCAAGTAAATCTCCAACGGAACTATTTTTAAAGATCTTCATCATCTCATCCAGTTCTCATCCTACTGAAGATATAAATAGTGGCCTCTGCATCATTTTCAACTTGGCGACTTACACACTATCAAAGAATTCAAATCCTTCAAGTCAATTTATAATTTGAACAAGCTTTAGCCAAGAACACTCAGTAACTCTAGATTTTCTATTCTTCTGAGTTTAGTCGCCAACTCGTGTGAAATCTTCATAGAGTGAAAACTCTTATTCTTCTCACACTACCTCTTCAGAGAATCAAACATAAATATCATCTCTGAACCTAGAACCTCATAGTTTCTACCCACTCTTTGTGAAGAGATTCTTGTAGAAAACCAACCTTCTTGAAAAAGAACTGGGAGAAGTCCTGTCGAATACTTGAGAGATAAAGGAGAAGTCCTGAGAAAACTTGTAAAGGAGTAGTCCTCAGAATACTGGGAGAAGTCCCTGAGAACACTTGTACGATTCAGTCGAAATAGTGGAAAATCTTGGTATAGCCAAGGACTGGACGTAGCCCTTTCGGTTTTGGGGGTGAACCAGGATAAATATCTTGTGTGCTTTACTATTTACGCTCTAAGTATATTTTCGCTGCACCTTTATTTAAACGTTTTCAAACTTATAAATAGTATTCTGCGAAAAACTTTCAAAAGTCACACACACAATTCAAACCCCCCCTTTCTTGTGTGATTTTATTTCTATCAATTGGTATCAGAGCATAACCGCTCTGAGAATTACTAACATCTTAACAGGTGTAGAGTGAAAAGATCCATGGACGGGATTGCCTACCCAACCGGAACCGCAACAAACAAGCCACCATTCTTCGATGGCTCAAACTATCCCTACTGGAAGAAGCATATGCAGCTATTCATTGAATCGACTGATTGGAAATTATGGGACGTGATATCTAAGGGAAATTACTTTCCTTAAGATAGTGAAAACAAGGCCATTCCAGCTGACAAATGGAGAGATGAACACAAGACCGAAAATCAGAGGAATGCCAAGGCGAGGCAATTTCTTATATGTGCTCTCAGCAAAAGTGAGCATGACAAAGTTGACAGCCTAAGTACTGCAAAGGAGGTATGGGACACACTGGCTATTGCTCATGAAGGAACAACTGCTGTTCAAACCACCAAGATGAGTATGCTTGCCTCCCAATACGAAAACTTCATGATGGATGATAATGAGTCCATTGACTCCATGTTTTCACGACTTCAAACCATTCACAATGGTATGAGGAATTTGGGCAAAACCTTCACTAACAAGGAGCAAGTGGTCAAGATTCTCAGGAGTCTTCCCACCAACTGGAGAAATTTCGTTACCTCCCAAAGATCCAGAAAGAATATGGACACATATCATGTGAAGAAGGTCTTGCTCCTGACCCTGGCTGTGGTTTTGATGACGACAAACTCATCAACAAAAAGAAGAAAAGAAGACTTCAAAGAATCAAGCACTCAAGTCCATCAATAGTCTAGAAGTCTTAGTATTAGGTGAGTTATGCTTCCAAAGGTTTATTAAAGCATAAAGGCTCTTAAAACACCTAATCTAATCAAGCTAAGTGTTTTCATAACTTAAAAGAAGTAGAAAACCTTAAGAAAGTCTCAAAGATCAAGTTTCTGGAAAATGGGCTTCTGTGTAATCGATTACACCATTATGGTAATCGATTACACCTAGGCAAGTAATCGATTACTCATGTCTTGTAATCGATTACATGTTTGAAATTCAAATTCAAACTGAAACGGTCACTTGTGTAATCGATTACACTAAGTATGGTAATCGATTACCAGAACGAAAAAGTGCATCTTTTCATGAACCATTGTGTCCCAAACCTTTTGAAAAGGGTTGTGATGGTTCAAGGACGTTTCCCTTGCCTATATAAAGACCATTTGAGTCCAGAAAACACAACACACATATAACATACACAACACAACAAGAGACAACACATTACACATGAGAAAATCACTTTAGGCCAAAGCTTTGTCAAAATTAGTTCATCTTTTAGAACTTAAATCTTTTGGAGCCTAAATTCTGAGTTCATGATCTTCATGTTTATAAGAACACTTTAGTTGTTCATATCTTGAAGAACTCAGAATTGTATTATGCTTAAAAGCCTTAAAGCATAATTTCTCATGTTCAATCCAATTGTGTGTTAAAGGATTGAAACAGCCAATTGTAATATCTTCTTCATCTCTTTCTGTAAGATTGAGTTCTTCACCGTGTTATTCGGTGAAAGGTTGTTGTCACTGAAAGTGGTTTGCTTTCAGGGTTTCGATTGAAGACAAGTTTGTCTTCAAGGTCTGAGGGTGGTTTGCCTTCAGGAACTGAAAGCGGTTTGCTTTCAGGTGCTGTTGAAAGAAGTTTGCTTTCATAGGATATTGGTAGAAATTCTTGGGGTCCTTGGGTTAGGAACTTGTAAGAAATTTTTATCAATAGTGGAAAAATCCTCAAGGGGTTTTCTTGAGGGACTGGACGTAGCCTTCGGTGGATTGAAGGTGAACCAGGATAAAATCTTGTGTGTGATTCTCTTCATCCTTCACATTTACTTTCAAGTATCGTTCATATCCGCTGCAATCACAACGATCGTTTCGTGATCATCATAAACTTGAAAGTAACAATTTCAATAAGGCGAAAATTGGGGCAACACTGATTCAACCCCCCTCTCAGGTTGCTATCTTTTCTAACATATCAGGTTGAAGATTTGCTGGGAGAAATGAAGATCCACGAGCAGGATCTTGCAAATGATGCTGCGATCATAAAAAGAAAAGCAGCTGCTGCAAAAGCTGTAGCTTTTAAAGCCAACAAATCAAAGGCTTTGAAAGCTAATGAATCCTCAGATGAGGAAACAGTTCAATCTGATCGATCTGATGATGAACAAGCTCTGTTCAACATGAGAAGAAGTATCGATCAATTTCCCTAAAAGCAAAAGAAAGCATCAAAGAAGATTATGATGCAGATTCTGAAGAAGAAGACAATGGAAATCTGAATCTTCTAGTAAAGAACTTTGGAAAGTTTCTTAAAAGGAAAAACGTTAAATTTAACAACAATAGAGTCTTCCAAAGGAACAATGAGTCTTCTTCATCTCAAAAGATTACATGTTTCGAGTGTGGCAAAACGGAACATTTCAAGTCAGATTGTCCAAATCTCCAGAAGAAGAAACATGGTCTAAGAGAGAAATTCGAGAAAAAGAATCAACCTACTCGAAGAGCATATTTGGCTTGGGATGATAATGAAGTAAGTTCATCATCAGATTTTGACAAAGAAGAAGCACAAGTTGCCTTGATGGCTTCACTTGACTCAGATGTTGAAGATTCCCAGGTTAGTGATAATTCTATATCTTCTCATGATTTAAAGTTTGCTATGGAGAATATGTTTAAATTATGTCAAGAATTTTCCAAGATTAGCACTAAGCAAAATGACTTGATTTCATCCTTAGAAAGTAAATGTAGAACTTTACAAGAGGAATTAGACATAGTGAAAACCCTATCATGCATTCTCGAACTAAGCATATTGATATACGACATCATTTTCTTCGAGATCATGTTATGAGGAAAGATATTGAGATTTCATTTGTGGATACACATAATCAGTTAGCAGATATCTTTACTAAGCCTCTTCCTAAGGAATCATTTTTCAAGATAAGAAGAGAATTAGGTATATTAGATGAGTATGACATTTAAGATAACATGTTATTTGCATAAACTTTATGATAATTATATGTTCATATGCATCATGTGCTTAAGTGTTTATATGAAAATGTGTTACATAGGATTCTAGAGCCTAGAACTTATAAAAGTGTCCTAGTAATCGATTAATATAGGTCCTGTAATCGATTATCCATGTTCTAAGTCCTCGTGCCTGATAGAGCTATCTGAGTAATCGATTATCCTAACTGCCATAATCGATTACATATTCAAAATTTGAAATTTTTCAAATTTGTAACTGATGTAATCGATTACCCTAACTACAGTAATCGATTACATACTCGAAAAATTGCCTGAATTTCAATTTCCCTCCATCTTTTGAAATTCAAACTTGGCATAACTGCTCTGTAATCGATTACTTAACTGCTGTAATCGATTACATGCTCGGGATATTTAAGCCAGCCTTGGTGTTGTTTAGTCATATCCTCCCAAATCCTTCTACGTTCTGATTTTTACCATTCAAGGCACCATGTCTTTCCCTCCATACTTATCCTCAGCCTTTTGCCCTCACAATCCACTAAATTTCTCCCGTCTTCTTCCCACTTCTGATGAGAAAACTCGATTTATTTCTTACTTTCTCACCCAAACAGTTCGAACCCCCTCTTATGCTGACTTAGATTCTTTCATCGAAGCCGGTCTAACATTTCCCGCTTTACTCGGAGATCAATATGTTGATACTTTCCTTACATCAACCACACCCTACTATCCAGAGTTAGTCAAAGTATTCTACTGTAACTTGCAAGTTGTAGGTACTAGTATTACTTCTTCTGTAAAAGGGACTACCATTCAGTACTCTCTTGTTTCTCTTGGCAAATTCTTGGGCCTTCCATTTTCTGGTGCTGAGTTGGGAGCAAATCTGCCCTGCCCCTGGCCTGACTATAACTCTGACTCTTTTTATCGCACTTTGTGCCGCTTTACTCCTTCAGAGGTTCAGAAACTTCATCCTCCTCGCACCAAAACCTGTCCCTTTCATGTTGATGTTCTTACCACCACCAACCACTTGCTTCATTATTTTTTTCATCACATCCTACTGCCTCAAGAAGACCTTCATGCTCATATTAGTGAGTTAGAACTCCAAGTGTTATATGGCATCCTTCATGGTCACGCCATTAACTGGACCTTCTTGGTGATGCACCATATGCTTACTTGCAGAACTAAAGCACAGTCATTTCCCTATGCTCCTAGTATCACTCGTCTTCTCCTTCAATCTGGAGTTCCCATTGCTGACTCCCATGATGTTCGCTCTTCGAATTACAAGTGTGTTAATTCTAGGATACTATCTAACTTAGGTTTATTTCATGACTATGGAATTGATACTCTTTCCTGGTTACTTCATTATGACGGCATTGGCATCTTGTCCGATGATGAGGACATGTCTGATGACTCTTAAGTTTATAAGATTTTGTCTCATTCACCGTTGCCGTTTGTATAACTTATGTATTTGCTCTTTTATATATATATAAGTGCTGGTTGTTCATGTTTTACACATTTACCCCTACCCCCAATGCTTTATGTTTCAATATATACTTGTGTATATGCCTGTACATTTTTGGCCTTTTCTTCTTTTTGATGAAGTCAAAAGGGGGAGAAAGGTTCTGTGCTCTTAAAGATCATATGCAGGAATTCAACAAGTACATTAGAAAGGGGGAGAAATATCAGTAATACTAGATTCCATCAAATAGGGGGAGTTAAGCATCAAGAATGTATATATGATCTTCAAGTATCAAGAATGTGTTTGCCATCATCAAAAAGGGGGAGATTGTGAAGAAGGTCTTGCTCCTGACCCTGGCTGTGGTTTTGATGACGACAAACTCATCAACAAAAAGAAGAAAAGAAGACTTCAAAGAATCAAGCACTCAAGTCCATCAATAGTCTAGAAGTCTTAGTATTAGGTGAGTTATGCTTCTAAAGGTTTATTAAAGCATAAAGGCTCTTAAAACACCTAATCTAATCAAGCTAAGTGTTTTCATAACTTAAAAGAAGTAGAAAACCTTAAGCAAGTCTCAAAGATCAAGTTTCTGGAAAATGGGCTTCTCTGTAATCGATTACACCATTATGGTAATCGATTACACCTAGGAAAGTAATCGATTACTCATGTCTTGTAATCGATTACATGTTTGAAATTCAAATTCAAACTGAAACGGTCACTTGTGTAATCGATTACACTAAGTATGGTAATCGATTACCAGAACGAAAAAGTGATTCTTTTCATGAACCATTGTGTCCCAAACCTTTTGAAAAGGGTTGTGATGGTTCAAGGACGTTTCCCTTGCCTATATAAAGACCATTTGAGTCCAGAAAACACAACACACACATAACATACACAACACAACAAGAGACAACACATTACACATGAGAAAATCACTTTAGGCCAAAGCTTTGTCAAAATTAGTTCATCTTTTAGAACTTAAATCTTTTGGAGCCTAAATTTTGAGTTCATGATCTTCATGTTTATAAGAACACTTTAGTTGTTGATATCTTGAAGAACTCAGAATTGTATTATGCTTAAAAGCCTTAGAGCATAATTTCTCATGTTCAATCCAATTGTGTGTTAAAGGATTGAAACAGCCAATTGTAATATCTTCTTCATCTCTTTCTGTAAGATTGAGTTCTTCACCGTGGTATTCGGTGAAAGGTTGTTGTCACTGAAAGTGGTTTGCTTTCAGGGTTTCGATTGAAGACAAGTTTGTCTTCAAGGTCTGAGGGTGGTTTGCCTTCAGGAACTGAAAGCGGTTTGCTTTCAGGGGCTGTTGAAAGCAGTTTTCTTTCACAGGATATTGGTAGAAATTCTTGGGGTCCTTGGGTTAGGAACTTGTAAGAAATTTTTATCAATAGTGGAAAAATCCTTAAGGGGTTTTCTTGAGGGACTGGACGTAGCCTTCAGTGGATTGAAGGTGAACCAGGATAAAATCTTGTATGTGATTCTCTTTATCCTTCACATTTACTTTCAAGTATCGTTCATATCCGCTGCAATCACAACGATCATTTCGTGATCATCATAAACTTGAAAGTAACAATTTCAATAAGGCGAAAATTGGGGCAACACTGATTCACCCCCCCTCTCAGGTTGCTATCTGTTCTAACATATCAGGTAGAAGATTTGCTGGGAGAAATGAAGATCCACGAGCAGGATCTTGCAAATGATGCTGCGATCATAAAAAGAAAAGCAGTTGCTGCAAAAGCTGTAGCTTTTAAAGCCAACAAATCAAAGGCTTTGAAAGCTAATGAATCCTCAGATGAGGAAACAGTTCAATCTGATCGATCTGATGATGAACAAGCTCTGTTCAACAGACGATTCAGAAAAATGGTGGGAAACAGGAAGCAGTTCAAAGGAAGACCATCTTCCTCATCAAGAGAAGAAGAAAGAATTCCAAGCAAGGGAGGGATTGTCTTCTATGAGTGCAAGAAACCTGGTCACGTCAAAGCCGATTGTCCTCGTCTAGGGAATAAGTCTTCGCAGAAAACTTTCTATAAAAAAAAGGCCTTTTCCAGCCAAAACGATGAATCAGAAGATGACTCTGATCAAGAAGAAGAAACCAAGGGAGCTAATGAAGAAGCTTCATACTGTGCGTTTATGGCATCCATAGACACCTCAGATATTGAAGCCGACAGAGAAGCAGAGGCATTGATGATTTCTGTCGACCAATCCAATGACGAAGAAGATGATCAAGATGAGATGTGCTTAACAGTTCGAAACCAAAGAGAACAATGGTACCTGGACAGTGGATGCTCACGGCACATGACGGGAAAAAGGTCTTTATTCCCAAAAATCCATGAAAAGAAGACAGGAGGGACAGTGACCTTTGGAGGTAATCAAAAAGGCTTCATTGTCGGAGAAGGTAATGTTGGTAAGAACCCCCTTCCCGTAATCCGGAAGGTTCTACTAGTTGAAGGATTAAAACATAACCTACTTAGCATAAGTCAATTGTGTGATAGTGGGCTCACTGTTTCCTTCACCAAATTGAAGTGTAGTGTCACTAATAAGGATGACAAGATTATCTTTGAAGCTCAGAGACAAGGAGATCTATATAAGACCTCCCTGGAAAACCTTGCAAGTCAAAAGGTAACATGTCTAGTATCAGCAGAGGATGATAAATGGATCTGGCACAGGAAGCTAGGGCACGCATCCCTCAAGACCATTGCTAAAGTAATCAAACATGATTTAGTACGTGGTCTGCCAAATCTATCTTTCAAATCTGATGATACATGCTCAGCATGTCTCCAAGGAAAGCAAGTAAAAAGTTCTTTCCATGCAAAGAACGTTGTAAGTACAAAGAGACCTCTGGAGATGTTGCACATGGACTTGTTTGGACCCACTAGAACGGCTAGTTGTTATGGAAAAAGATTTTGTCTTGTCATCGTTGATGACTACACCAGATTCACATGGGTACAATTCCTTGGAACAAAAGATGAAGCTTTCAGGTCCTTTCTAATTGTTGCAAAGAGAATTCAAAATGAGAAGGGATACTGCATCACCAACATCCGGAGTGACAGAGGAGGAGAATTCATAAATGAAGAATTCAATCATTACTGCGAGGAAAATGGTATATTCCATCAAGTGTCCGCTCCTAGAACCCCTCAGCAAAATGGAGTAGCAGAAAGGAAAAACAGGTCACTTCAAGAAATGGCAAGGACTATGCTCAATGAAACATCTCTGCCCAAGTACTTCTGGGCTGAAGCCATCCATACAGCATGTTATATTCAAAATAGAATTTTCATGCGTCCTATTCTGAAGAAAACTGCTTATGAGATATGGAAGGGAAGGAAGCCAAACATCTCATATTTTCATCCATTCGGAAGCTCATGTTTTCTACTCAACACAAAGGATGATCTCGGAAAATTTGATGCAAAATCAGATAAGGGAATATTCTTAGGATATTAACCTAATTCTAAGGCTTTTCGAGTATACAACTCCAGAACCATGGCAGTTGAAGAATCTATCAATGTTAAGTTTGAAGATAAGCACGTAGGTGTAAATCCAATCTCTTCAGAAGATGATGAACTGGAAGTATATGAAGCTCCTTCATCAAATCCGGCTCAGCCATCATCGTCCAGCAAAGAGACAGACTCAACTATTCCTTCTTCAACTCAACCAGACGAAGTTGATGAAACTACGTCTGACGATATCTCATCAAGTCAAGTTATGACCTCCAGTGGCATATCACTGCCTCGAGACTGGAGATTCAAACTTGACCACCCTCCAACGCAAATCATTGGAAATGTCCACGAAAAGGTAAGAACTCGATATACTTTTAATGATTATGCTAACTGTGTGTTTCTTTCTGAGATAGAGCCAAAGAACATAGGAGAAGCACTTCAGGATGAAGGATGGATCCTAGCCATGCAAGAAGAACTGAATCAGTTTGAAAGAAGTAAAGTCTGGGATTTGGTGCTGAGACCAGAAGACAAATCCATCATAGGTACTCGATGGGTCTTCAGGAATAAAATGGATGAAAATGGAAAGGTCACAAGAAACAAAGCTCGTCTGGTGGCCCAAGGGTATAATCAACAAGAAGGAATTGATTATACAAAGACGTTTGCACCAGTAGCAAGAATTGAAGCCATACGTATTCTTCTAGCATTTGCATGTCAACACTACATAAAACTATTTCAAATGGATGTAAAAAGTGCGTTCCTAAATGGATTTATTGAGGAAGAAGTCTACGTAAAGCAACCTCCAGGATTTGAAGATCAGGATCTACCAGACCATGTCTTCAAGCTGAGAAAAGCACTATATGGATTAAAGCAAGCACCACGTGCATGGTACGATCGCTTGAGCTCATTTCTGATGAAGAATGGATTTTCTCGAGGAAGCATCGACAACACTCTCTTTAGAAGAAAGAGGTTCAAGGACTTCATTCTAGTACAGCTGTATGTCGACGATATAATATTTGGGGCCACAAATGAAGCTCTATGTCAAGAGTTCTCCAAGCTAATGCAAAGTGAATTTGAGATGAGTATGATGGGAGAATTAAAGTTCTTCCTAGGATTACAAATCAGACAGGAAGGAACTCGAACATACATTCATCAGACCAAATATATCAATGACCTACTAAAGAAGTACTGCATGGAGAAAGAAAAAGCCATGGGAACTCCAATGCATCCTGGAACTATACTTGATAAAGGGGATGAATCAACTCCTGTTGACTCAACCAAATACAGAGGAATGATAGGATCCCTATTATATCTCACTTCAAGTAGACCAGACATCATGTACAGCGTCTGTGTATGTGCAAGATTCCAGGTAAGTCCCCAAGAATCTCATCTTAGTGCCGTAAAACGAATTTTTTGCTACCTTATTGGCACTACTAATCTTGGTCTAGTCTATGAGAAAGGTGATGATTTCAGGCTAAGAGGATTTTGTGATGCTGACTATGCCGGAGATAGAATAGAAAGAAAAAGCACAAGTGGAGGATGTCACTTCTTAGGACACTGTCTAATCTGTTGGGCAAGCAAAAGACAGAGCACAATCTCTCTTTCAACGACTGAAGCAGAATACGTCGCTGCAGGTTCATGCTGCACCCAACTTCTTTGGGTGAAGCATCAATTAGAAGATTATAATATTTTTGAGCATAACATCCCATTATTATGTGATAACACTAGTGCCATTAACATAACCAAGAACCCTGTGTTGCATTCACGAACAAAACATATTGAAATCAAACATCATTTTATTCGTGATCATGTAGCAAAAGGAAATATTGACATCTCATACATACCATCTGATGATCAACTGGCAGACATTTTCACTAAACCTCTAATTGAAAACAAGTTTGCATGCCTTAGAGAAAGAATAGGAATGTTTCCTGCACTATAAATTTCTATTTATCATGTTCGTCTGGTTATTTTCATTTAAATTTAATATCCACTACGAAATATGCATTTAATGCTGAAACAGTTGTGTCTTTTCATATGTCTCACTTGCTCTGCACGCACACACGAAGGTTGGCATTTATTATCTCTCTTCATTTAATACGATTTAATGAACTGTGTTACTCATCATGGGAATGATAAAATCGAGAAATTATTTACACTATCCAACATAAAAACTGACGGTTCGTGAAAATACATCTCTCATAATTGTTCCAATACACTCATTCAACCTACTCCGTGCATTTGTAGTTGTCGTTCTATCTTCCCTTTCTACAGATCTCATGGCCCCCAACAAACGAAGAAACGGAAAAGCTCAGGGAGTTCTAAGCATGGAAGAAACTCAAATCATCCAGAACCAGATTAATCTTACTACTCGCAATCGCAAACTACAAAGTTATGAAATTGGTCCTGTGAAGGTTGAACACCTGGGGGACAGAGAGCTTGTCACCCCGAGGTATATTGATCTGAAGCTATTTGAACATGCAAAAGTGGCCGGACTTGATCTCCTTCTCTCACACGCTTGGGGGAACCTGTTCATTGTCTCCACAACTTCAGTCATCAAGCCTCTCGTTCAAGAATTCTACGACTGTGCTGTCAAGATGAACCCTAACCACATCCGAACTCGGTGTTTGGGTCAAGTGGTTGATATACTCACCAGTGACATATCTCGACTCCTCAACCTTCCTCTCGAAGGAATGTGCTACTCCTCGTCTTGGGAAAGCTCTGAAAGCTCTCCTTTCACTATCTGGAAGGAGATTCCCAAAAGTTCCACTTCTAGGCGAGTGAAAAACCTAGTTGAAGAATGCATTCTTCCCCATGCTGTTCTTAGCAAGGTTATTCTGCCAAAAGAAGGTTCTCGAGACTTAGTAAATAAGGTCTCTCAATGGGCCTTATTCCAACTCCAACATCGCAAGAACATCAATTGGCCTAATCTTGTGTTTCAATACATACTCCACACTCTGGAACAGCCTAACTCTAACCTTCCCTATGGAGCTCTTATCTCTGCTCCCATGCGTCACAAGCAGCTAATCAACCCTTCTATTGAATCGTTGCACTACATTTCATCTGATTATGTCTTTTCTACTCCGATTAAGTTTAGTGATGTCCGTCGAATGAATTTGTCTGTTGACATATCTGAAGTACCCACTGAACTTCTAAGTGACTGGACCAAGAGGACTCAAAAATGAAAGCTTTCTTCATCAACTCCGTCTGCTGCCAGCCTCAAACGACATTTTTCAGACGCTCCCTCTCCACAATGTTCCAGTCATGCTCACCAGACTAAGTCCCTTACCCGTTCACCTGCTCCCACAATCCTACATGCATCAACTTCATCCAAGCCGCCCCCGGAGACTGTGCACTCCACAGCTAACCTCATCTCAATCTCTCATGCTCACTATTTGAAGTTCCTGCCTCAAATATTTCACAAATATATATCTGATGTCCTTGATGTTGAGGATGATGGTAATTGTGGTTTCCGTTGTCTTGCTCAATGGATGGGTCACTCTCAGAGTTACTGGCCAGAAGTTCGCAGATTGCTCATTCAAGAACTTCTATCTCATCGTGTGCTTCATTCCCAAACGTTTTGCTCCGATAAAGATGTTGATAGACTGTGTGAGGCCCTTACATTCTGTGCAAATGAACCTGCACCTATGTCCAAGTGGTTTACAGTTCCAGATATGGGATTGCTTGCTGCCACTGCATTTCGCATGGTTCTCGTGACTCTATCTCCCACTCAGTGTTGCACGTATCTACCACTTCTTGGGCCTGTTAATACTACACCTACCATTGCTGTTGATGAGTGGATTTTATATGATAATTTTAGGGTGTTTTTAGTCTTTTTATTTTATTATTTTTGAGTCTCATGTAGGTTTTTTATTGTTTTTATGTAGATTTTATATTTATTTTGCATTTTGCATGTAGATTAGATTTTATTAGATTTTCTAGCTTTATTTTATATTTTTAGGAATTTTTCTAGTTATTTTGTATTTTTAGGAAAAGCTGGTTTAGTTATCATTTTTGTCCAGGGACCACTTTGTAAAGTTTCAGGAAATCAAGGACCAAAATGTGAAAGTTCAAGAGTGGAGGACTAAAAGTGAAGATTGAGAGAATTAAAGGGCCAGAATTGAAGTGCTAACCAAGAGAGGACTAAAAGTAAAAAAGAGGAATATGAAGCAACTCTCTAAATTAAGCACATGGAAAAAAGGATTAAAGGATGAGTGGAGGATTGATGATAGTGGAGGAGAGGTTTCAGAATTGTTTAAAGGGCTGATAAGTGGGTTTTTATGGCATTCAAAACCCACTACCATGAAGAAGGAAGGAAAAGCTTGAAGTTGAAGAAGCAGTAGCCAGCGCTGCAGCGCTAGAACCCAGTGCTCAAGTGCTGGGCCTCGGTCTTGTAGTGGGAATTAATTGCTGGAGGCCAGATTTTTGCTATAAATAGGGAGGCAATTTGCACTTGGAAAACACACCTTTCTTAGAACACAACAAGTGTTCCTCTTTCTCCCTCAAGAACATTGTTCCTAGGAATTGTGGGAAGCCATATTTGAGCTCCTAGTCCAGGGTAATTCAATGCTTCTTTTAGCCATGCTTGGCTAAATTCTTCTTTAAGTTTTTGGGTTGTTTTAGTTTATAATTCATGTTCTAGTTTCTTCTACATTTCTGAATAATACTTTCAAATCATGTTTTATTTCTTTGTTCTTCATTAATCTTGTGTACAAAAGATTTCATGCTTTCTACTTATTCATAAGGCCATTTGGTAAGTAGTAAGGGAAATAGGAAATAAAAAAGGTTATAAGTATACATTTCTTAAGGCTATAAGGATGGACGTAACTTTGTGTTGGCCCGAATTCCTTCTTCATCTTCTTTTCTGATTAACTAATAACCAAGGCTATGGAGTTAGTAATTAGGAAAGAAAGGTCTACATTTCTTAAGGCTATTAGGATGTAGAAACTCTAGGCTATAGCACCATGATTTTGGATTTAAAATTCAGAAATTAAGTAGGAGATTTCTAGCATGTTTTATAGACTATGTAAACCAACCCAAGAGCTTAAATTCTTATCATCTTATTTCTTATCATTTTATGCTATTACTATTTCTTGTTCTAAAAACAACAACATCTTTTTATCTTTTAATTTCTTGCACAAGTACTAAATTTATATTAAAAAGAACACCTATCCCTTGGGTTCGATCTTTTTATATTACGCGATAGTTTAATCGTACACTTGCGATTTCCCCTATCAGCTGTACTGGGCAACATTGGCAACCGACACTGGGTTCGCGTCAAGCTCTCAGAGAACTCTCCACTGCCCACTGTTTCACCTCAATGGAAGCATCATTGCTCTCCTGATGCCCTAGGATGGGAACTGCCTCTTCAATCCAAGATTCTTCATTTCCAAAATCTTCTACAAATTGAAGCTGAGCAATTTCTTGACTCATTATTTGACGTCCCCAGCTTTGATAATCCTATCCAAATTGATGACGAATCTGAACCTGACCCCAACACTAACCTTTCTTGCTTCGCTCTTGATTTCAGCCGTCTCAATTTAACTGATGTTGAAAGTGATCTTCGTCTGCCTCCTGGTCAAAGTCAACCGACTCTTTCACTGTTACCCCGGGTAGATGTCCACTTTAATACATCTATTAATACATCCTACCTGTCCCCACCTGCATGTCTCCATAAAAGTATGGATCTGGATCTCAAGCTTGCACCTCCGGGTTTCTTCACCACTGATTCAGGCATGTCTCTCCATCAGATCTACTCCATGCCCAGTAACCCTCCTAGATCCAGTTCATCTTTGGGAAAGCGCAAGCACTCACACGATGCACCCAATGCTCACCTCCTATCAGATCTCTGTCTTCAAGCATTTGGTTTCCCATTTTTCTTTAAGGCTGGATTGTGGCTTCCCCATGGGTGTCCTACTTCTCACTTTACCCAATCCATGCCCTCAGGTCACCAATTCTTTCATTCTGACTGGGACCTTCAGGTTCGCAAGGATGTCCACGTTGCTTCAATCCCTCTTCATCTGGCTGGCTGTGTTGAATCCCTAGTTCTAAAGTTTAGAACATGGACCCTGATTCTCCTTCCTCAGATATCACCCATTTTGAAGACTCTGCGTCCTACTTGGCTGTATTTGCATCCTGCGCCGCTCATCCCAACTGTGGCATACTTCACTCCCATCCTGTCATCTCCGTCAGTCGCTTACTGCTCACACTCAGACTCTGATGATGATCGCTCTATGATCCACCTTCTCTCTCAGGAAGTTAAGGCATTCACTGCTCGTCTATCTCTTGAACGGGCCCGTTGAGATCAAGCTGTGAATGCTCGTCTTGAATCCATGGATACAAGGCTCTCTGCAAAGATAGATGCTAGTTTCGCTCAACTGCATGCCTCTATGGCCTTACTTTTAGGACTTTCTAAGACATCCTCTTAATAAACATTTTTGCTGTCATATGGTATCATTCCTCTTGTTATATCATTCGCTGTGTTCTCTATGTTTTTGATAATGTCAAAGGGGGAGAAATTTATATAACAAATGACTGTTAGATCAAATGATTAAAATTAATTATTATGTTTTTGATAATTAACAATTTCTTTTCAATAGCGTCAAAGACAATATTCCTAACATAGTAAAAGTTACCATGAACAGGAACAACCATCTCTGGAAGGAATAAATAAAAATCAGTGACCTATCAAGAGAATCAGTTCGACAGAAGAGTTCGTCTGATCACCTCGAAGGAAACAACATCAAGGAAGTACGTACAGAAGCATCTTCTTACAAGACAGTCCAATAGAGCAATTAAGGAAGAAACTCAAGTACAAGACTGTCCGGTAAACCAAGAGAGATAAATAAACAAGCTTCAAATGAACAGCGTCTCTTTCTACGACCACTTGATGGGAATCCTCACACTCGAATCAAGCCTACTTGAAGCAGCTGAATCAGTCCACCACCCGAATCTACAAAGATCAAATATGAAGACTGTACTGTTTAAAGGTGAAAGAGGATAACAATCTTGAAGAAACTCCGTCTGCCTTGAAACCTCTCCAGCATCATATAAAGGAGTTGTGGATCAACTCTCTCTGATGAAGAACTTCAGTGAAAGAAAGAATTCAGACAAGAATATTCTATTTCCTAGAAACAAATTGACTGAAGGAAATTCGTTTGGCAATACGGGCCAATCACGGAACTTCAAACATTCAATGGAGACTGTGTCTGCCAAAGCTGAATGAAAGAATCCGTCCACCAAAGTATAAATCGCGCCAAAGACACAAGGATCATTAAGCACGTCTTTCGAGGAGATCAAGTCAACAGAAGTATTAAAGAAATTATTCGTTCGAGTAATTACTTCTATCCTCGTTTGCACGGTTATCAAAACCTGACGATCACAGAAAGAAAGATGGGACTCAATAAATCCAATATCTCTTGGTCCCACTACTTCTCTGCTTTTCCTAAAATCAAGCTGACATCGCGAAATCAACGGCAAGAATCTCTGAGCATCGTATACTCTCAACGGTCAAAATTCAAAATCCTGACCAAGGCACGTGATGAGTATTAGCTGTCAAGCACTGGGGTAAAAGAGTCAACGCAGTCCTCACCGCTGAACTTTTACACGTTATATACGAAGAAACCAGCTCAAGGCTACTCGCTCAGCATGGAGCCAGACGACATCAACCCAGACGAACTGATGATTTCCAGATCATATCTTATGCTTGCAGAAAAGCCTCTGATCGTGACTTACGCCTACTGAGAGATGCAGAACTAGCCGTTATGTGCTTCCCGGAGAGGACGACGCACTACGGGCAGGTTTTCACTCCTACTGTGGAGAATGAACGAAGATCTTCAACTGAAGATATATATAGAGAACCTTGCTCCCGTTGCAACTTGGCGACTAGAACTAAATTATACACACCTCAATCTAGTTCGTCCAAAGACCAAGGCAACCTTGGTCTTCAACTCAGGATACTTCAATTCATATCCCAACCTGAGTTGAGTTGCTTATGTGTGTGGACACCTTATAGAGTTTAACTCTCATCATATTCCACACACATAACTCAGAACAAGAGATCAACTTGCTTATGATCTCTCTGTTCTATAAGCTTCATTTCTTCTACCCACTCTTATCAATAAGAGATTATTGTAGAAAAGAAAAATCCTGAAAAAGGTGATAGGAGAAGTCCTGACAATACTTGTAAGGAGAAGTCCTAATAATACTTGTAAGGAGAAGTCCTCATAATACTTGTAAGGAGAAGTCCTTCGAATACTTGATAGGAGAAGTCCTTAGAATACTTGTTGGGAGGAATCCCTGATAATACTTGTACTATTTGTTGAAATAGTGGAAATCTTGGTGAAGCCAAGGACTGGACGTAGCCCTGTCGATTATGGGGGGTGAACCAGGATAAAAACTTTGTGTGCTTTACTTTCATGTTTTATCGCTTACTCGTTACACCTTGGTTCATGCTTTCATAAATAAATTATCTTGAGAACATATAACTAACTTTCAATATCTGTTAAACATTTCACGCATTCCTTCTTGTGTCATAGAAGACCTTAAAGTGAAAAATAAATAACTTCTAATAGATGATCATTAAACTAATGTCTTCAAACGAAATTTCAAAAATGGGTCACACAATTCAAACCCCCCCTTTATTGTGTGTTTTCTGCACCTTCAATGACTATGTAGCAGAAAGGCACATGTTTAGGGGGAGCTAATAAAATAAATGACTAAGATAACTAAGCAGAAGAAAGGCACATACTTAGGGGGAGAATTTACTCGCATTTGTTCTTAGAAATTGTCATTATCAAAAAGGGGGAGATTGTTAGAGAAAAATATCCAAATGAATAAATCTATTTTGATAAATAACAATTTCGTTAAGAGTCACTAACTTTCTTTGAAGAATTTTATATTCAGGGACTCTTATGAACGGAAGGCACGCTACGACCATTATCAAAAAGCAAAGGAAAAGTCCATCCGGCTATAAGAATTGAATCCACCCTCAGAGTAAAGTTCGTCCGCCTGAAAAGTCTGTACGGTCCATTCCTCGTCAAACATATAGGTTGACTAATGAGTAATGATCGAAGACTGGTACAAAAAGAATCTGCTTAGAAGAGATCGTTTGCTTAAACCAAAAATGAGCTGTCATGCACCTCCTGGTTGATCAGAGCATTAATGTCGAAAGAGACAGAATTAAGCGCCACCTACCTTGAAGAGTCAAATTCTCTGACATTCCTTAATTCAAGCTGCTTTTGCTGAATTAACGGTGAAATCCTTTGATCATCGTATCTCCTCAACGACCGAATCCGAATCCTCTGGTCAGAGCATTAATTGCCTTACTAGCTGTAATACACTTGCATTAATGGCTGCCTCTGAGTACCAGTAGAAAAAGTATTGCCAGACGATCTCACTCTCTATCAGTTGAAGAAATATTCTTCACTTTGGCAAACCGTATCAAGCAACAAGATGCAGAAGTATCCGTTACTCACAATCAAGAAAATCTCCAACGGAACTATTTTTAAAGATCTTCATCAGCTCATCCAGTTCTTATCCTACTGAAGATATAAATAGTGGCCTCTGCATCATTTTCAACTTGGTGACTTACACACTATCAAAGCATTCAAATCCTTCAAGTCAATTTATAATTTGAACAAGCTTTAGCCAAGAACACTCAGTAACTCTAGATTTTCTACTCTGCTGAGTTTAGTCGCCAACTCGTGTGAAATCTTCATAGAGTGAAAACTCTTATTCTTCTCACACTACCTCTTCAGAGAATCAAACATAAATATCATCTCTAAACCTAGAACCTCATAGTTTCTACCCACTCTTTGTGAAGAGATTCTTGTAGAAAACCAACCTTCTTGAAAAAGAACTGGGAGAAGTCCTGTCGAATACTTGAGAGATAAAGGAGAAGTCCTGAGAAAACTTGTAAAGGATTAGTCCTCAGAATACTGGGAGAAGTCCCTGAGAACACTTGTACTATTCAGTCGAAATAGTGGAAAATCTTGGTATAGCCAAGGACTGGACGTAGCCCTATCGGTTTTGGGGGTGAACCAGAATAAATATCTTGTGTGCTTTACTATTTACGCTCTAAGTATATTTTCGCTGCACCTTTATTTAAACTTTTTCAAACTTATAAATAGTATTCTGCGAAAAACTTTCAAAAGTCACACACACAATTCAAACCCCCCCTTTCTTGTGTGATTTTATTTCTATCATGGCCTACCTGGACCTCCAAATTTCTAATGGAGGCTTCATGATTCTTAGCACTTGTCCTGGTCTCGTTCATGAATTGCACAGTTTGTTGGCCTATTTCACCAACAATTTCTTCCAAACTCTTTCTTCCCTGGTTTGGATTCAAAGGCATTAGTGGCCTCTGATTCTGGAATGGCCTCTGAAACTGTTGCCTGTTTTCTCCTTGACCACCCCCTTGGTCCCTCCAAGAGAAATTGGGGTGGTTTCTCCAGCTGGGGTTATAGGTGTCGCCATAGGAATTCTGAAAATTCCCCATAGCTTTTACCTCAGCCTCTAATTCTGCCTCCTCCGGACTTAGTTGAAAACCTTCCAATCTTTTGACCA
The DNA here is from genome assembly GCA_030819835.1 of Acmispon strigosus. Classification (NCBI taxonomy): domain Eukaryota; kingdom Viridiplantae; phylum Streptophyta; class Magnoliopsida; order Fabales; family Fabaceae; genus Acmispon; species Acmispon strigosus. The sequence continues at coordinate 30,875,312 of JAUAMA010000003.1, read as the reverse complement.
TTGCATCAACTTTCCTGGATAAAAGTTTATTTGAAGCAACAATGGATTCAAAAGAATCAACCTCATAAATACCTTTCCTTACTGCCCGGTCCTGGTTTGAATGAGCAGCTCTTGCAGCAAGTTTGTTGATTAAATCAAGAGCTCCTTGTGGTGGAAAGGCATCAAATGCCCCACTTGCTGCAGTATCCAGCTTGTCCCTGGTATAATCATTCAAAGCAGCATAAAATTTCTCTACCTGATCTGCAATAGAAATGTTATGACCTGGGCACCTTCTGAGAAGTCCCTTGAACCTCTCCCATGTCTCATACAGGTTTTCAGCATCTTGTTGAATGAAGGAGTTGATTTCCTGCTTCAACTTCCTTATGCGGTTGTAAGGGAAGAATTTAGCCGTGAATTTCTTGGCCAAATCATCCCATGAAGTTATGCTCCTGAGTGAAGGTGCAAGACACACACAAGAAAGGGGGGGTTTGAATTGTGTGTCTTATTTTAAATTTCGTTTATCATATATTACAAATAATATATATATATATATATATCATTTGATATTTAAATTTGGCATGGATCACTTTTGTAGGAGAGCATGAAATTCATTTCATAAGATTTAAAACTATGATTATTTATTTTCCATAATCGTTTGCAAGTTGAAAACGTATGAATGAGCATGCAGCGTAAAATTAACAACATGAAAATAAAACACACATGATTTTATCCTGGTTCACCCCCATAACCGACAGGGCTACATCCAGTCCTTGGCTTCACCAAGATTTTCACTATTTCATCAAATAGTACAAGTATTTTCAGGGACTTCTCCCAACAAGTATTCTAAGGACTTCTCCTATCAAGTATTAGAAGGACTTCTCCTATCAAGTATTAGAAGGACATCTCCTTACAAGTATTATGAGGACTTCTCCTAACAAGTATTATACAGGACTTCTCCTGACACCTTTTTCAAGGGTTGGCTTCTCTACATGGTTCTCTTCTTAATAAGAGTGGGCAGAGGAAATGAAGCTCAGTTTACAGAGATGATAGAAATTTGAGTTCTCTGTTTTGAGGGATGTGTGAGTTGGGAAAGATAAGAGTAACACTCTATGGATTTTCCTCACACAAACTCATATACTCAGGTAGGGATAATCTTGAGGCATCCTGAGTATGAACCAAGGTTGCTTGGTTCTTGGGACAGACTTAGTTAACATATGGAGGTTTAAGTCTAAGTTGCCCAAAAACTTCGGAGGAGGATCTTCTATATATATCTTCAGTTGCTTCTTCTTCTTGAGAAAGAGAGAAAAAAAAACTGTCCGAAGTGCCTCTTCCCTTCTGAGCTGTGCGTAACGGCTAGTTCTGCATCTTTCAACATGCGTAAGTCACGATCAGAGGCTTTTCTGCAAGCATAAGATATGATCTGGAAATCATCAGTACTTCTGGGTTGATGTCGTCTGGCTCCATCTTGAGCAAGTAGCTTTGAGCTGGTTTCTGTGTATATAACGTGTGAGAATACAGCGGTGGAGACTACTTTGACTCTTTTACCCCAGTGCTTGACAGCTAATACTCATCACGTGCCTTGGTCAGAATTTTGAATTTCGACCGTTGAGAGTGTACGATGCACAGAGATTCTTGCCGTTGATTTCGCGATGTCAGCTTGATTTGAGGGAAAGTAGAATGTCAGAGGGACCAAGGAATATTGTATTAATTGTGTCCCTTTCTACTTTCTGCCGCAGCCAGTATGTTAATAAATGTGTAGACGAGGTAGGAGTCTTTTAATTCCACGAAGTAATTACTCCAGATGAGAAAAATAGATTCTTTAATACTTCGATAATCCTGATGTCCTCGAAAACCACATTTCTTGATCTCTGTTCCTTTGGCGCAATTGTTACTTTGAGCGAACGGATTTTTCCTTGTACCTTGGCAGACGTAGTCTCCATTCAATGCTTGAAGTTCTGCTGCAAAGTAATTTGGATTGGCGGACGAACTTTTCTTTATTCAGTCTTTCTTAACTGTTAGGATCTTCTTGTCTTGTAGATGACTGAATCTCTTCCTTTGATCTTACTGAAGTTCTTTCATCTGATAGAGTTGATTCACAACTTCCTTTTGTGATGCTAGAGAACCTTTGAAGCTGAAAGAGTTTCTTCATATATTAACCTGTCCTTTGATTTAAGCAGTCTTCTCAAGTGGCAGACTGTTTTGTCTTCTCAAGATAGGCTTTGATTTAGAGCTTGCAGACTTTTATGAGGTGTTCTCAGATGTTGGTTGTTGATACGCTTTAGACTCTTGTGATTCACCAGACGCAGTTTTCTTCATGGTGACCGGACGAACTTCTCCTGATGAACTGGTATTCTTGATGACGCTTTGAAGTTTACTCAGTCCTTTTAGAAATAGTTATTCCTGTACATAGGAGTTTTCACTGTGTTAGGAAATCCAATTTAATACAGTATTGAACCTTAAAGAAATTGTTGATTATCAAAATATAAATATTAATTTAATTACTTAAATCTAACACTGAGTGATTGTGAAGATAACCACTCCTCTGCCACATCTCTTAAGGAAAATGGAAACAGCATAAGTCTTACCGTATCCAAGTGAGCATCATTCCTCCTTAAGGTGGAGCATTGTCTGGTGAATCGCTCCAGATGTGTGTGGCAATCTTCATTGACATTTCCACCAAATTGGTTTTGACTAACCAAAGAGATGAAGTGTGGAGGAATCTGAAAATTTGGCAATGCATCCTCCGGAACCACAATACTCCCCTCAAAATTGTAATCTACCTGGGGAGCTGTGATATCACGAAGGGAGTGGTTAGCATCCCGCTCTTCCTCCTCCAATCTCTGCCTTCGAAGTCTAGCTTGGACTTCATCTTCTACCCTTGCATTATATTCAGCAAGGAGGCGCTTGATAAGGAAATCGCAAGTGTACGATTAACTATCGCGTAATATAAAAAGATCGAACCCAAGGGATAGGTGTTCTTATTATTATAATATTTAGTACTAAAACAGAAAAATAAAAGATGAATATTTGTTGTTGGTTTGAGAACTAGAAAGAAACAATAGCATAAAATAACAAGAGAAAGAGATGATGAACATTAAGTTCTTGGGTTGGTTTACATAGTCTATAAAAACATGCTAGCAATCTCTTACTAAATTCCTGAATTATAAATCCATTATCATGATGCTATAGCCTAGTGTAACTACAAGTTAATTCCTTAAGCATTGTAGATCTTTCTTTTTAATTACTAAACCCAATTCCTTGGCACCTAGTTAACTAAAGAAGAAGATGAAGAAGATGTTCAGGCCAACATAAAGTTACTTCCTTCCTAATTCCTTAGCGAATTATACTTATAACCTTTTTTATTACCTAGTTCCCTTACTACTCACCAAATGGCCTTATGTAATAAGTAAAAAGCAAAACCTCTTGGGATCCACAAGATAGAAACTAAGCATAAGGTAATAAAACATGAATGGAAATAAAATTCAGAAATGTAAGAAAGAACTAGAACATGTATTATAAACTAAAACAACCCAAAAACTTAAAGAAGAATTTAGCCAAGCATGGCTAAAGGAGTCATTGAATTACCCTGGATAGGAGCTCAAATATGGCTTCCCACAAGTCCTAGGAACAATGCTCAAGAGGGAGAAAGAGAGAATACTTGTTGTATTCTAAGATGGTGTGTCTTATGATAATGAAATTGCAAGTGTACAATTTACTATCGCGTAATATAAAAGATTATCGAACCCAAGGGATAGGTGTTCTTATTGATATAAAATTTAGTACTTAAGCATAAAAATTAAAAGATAGAAATATGAAGTTGGTTTAGAACAAAGATATAACAATAGCATAAAATGATAAGAAATAAGATGAGAGGAATTTAAGCTCTTGGGTTGATTTACATAATCTATAAAACATGCTAGAAAACTCTTACTAAATTTCTGAACTTTAGATTCAAATTCATGGTGCTATAGCCTAAGTTTCTACACCCTAATGGCCTTAAGAAATGTAGAACTTCCTTTCCTAATTACTAACTCCATAGCATTGTTTATTAGTTAATTAGAGAAGAAGATGAAGAAGAAATCCGAGCCAACACAAGATTACGTACATCCTTATAGCCTTAAGTAATGCAAACATATAACCTTTTTTATTTCCTATTTCCCTTACTACTTAACAAATGGCCTTATGAATAAGTAGAAAGCATGAAACCTTTTGCGCATAAAGATTAATGAAGAACAAAGAAATAAACATGAATAGAAAATATTATTCAGAAATGTAAAAGAAAACTAGAACATGAATTATAAATTAAAACAACCCAAAAACTTAAAAGAAGAATTAGCCAAGCATGGCTAAAAGATTCATTGAATTACCCTGGATAGGAGCTCAAGTATGGCTTCCCACAAGTCCTAGGAACAATGATCTTTGAGGGAGAAAGAGAGAATACTTGTTGTATTCTATGAAGGTGTGTCTTACAAGTGAAGCAAAGGGCCCTATTTATAGTAAAAATCCAGCCTCCAACGCTTGAGCGCTGGCTTTCCCAACGCCTGAGCGCTAGGATGCATTAAAAACCCACTTTCTGTCCGAGGCCCAGCGCTTGAGCGCTGGCTTTCCAACGCTTGGGCGCTGGGTCACCATCTGACTCATCATCTAGTCAGAACCCCAGCGCTGGAGCGCTGGGATCCCAACGCTGGAGCGTTGGGATGCTGCTTCTTCATCTTCTTGCTTGTTCTTCCTTCTTCATTCATGGTAGTGGGTTTTGATGGCCATAAAAAGCCACTAACCAGCCTTGATCAATTCTGAAACCCTTCCTCCACTAACATCAATTCTTTAAACATTTTTTCCATGTGCTAATTTGGAGAGTGACTCTTCATATTTTTCTTTTTCACTTTGGTCCTCACTTGGTTAGCACTTCAATTCAAGCCCTCATATTCTCCCAATCTCCACTTTAAGTCCTCCACTCTTGAACTTTTACAATTTGGTCCCTGACTTTCTGAAACTTTACACATTGGTCCCTGGACAAAAATGATAACTAACCAGCTTTTCCTAAAAATATAAAATAACTAGAAAAATCCCTAAAAATATAAAATAAAGATAGAAAAACACAAAAAAAATCTAATCTACATGCAAAATGCAAAATAAATATAAAATCTACATAAAAACAATAAAAAACCTACATGTGACTCAAAAATAATAAAATAAAAAGACTAAAAAGACCCTAAAAACATCATATAAAATCCACTCATCACACCACTATACCCAACGACAGCTTGTCCTCAAGCGACAAAACTTAAAGAAAAACTCGTCCCTGGGTTTTGAGAAAGTTTTATCTGATTACAACTTGAAGCACATAAACCTTTCAAAGAAAGCTTAGCAGAAAAGGAAGACATGCATGTTTTATAGACAAAGAATCAAAAAAGTTTAGGCTTGGCTTTTAACATGTTTGAGTTCAACAATTAAGCTCACAAAATGATATTCTCCATGAAAACAAGAAAGCTCAATAATCCTGCCTATAATTCAAATCAAAACTGAAGTAAAGCAACCAAGTGATTTTGAAGAGATTTTTGAAGGTTGTAACTTGGCCAAAGGGTTGTTTATTTCAAGGTATGGATTTCAAGACTTGGCAACTCTATTGACTGACTCAGAATTTGTTGTTTAAGTGATTTTTCTTGATTTAAGAGCTTCAACAATTTTCACAAGGGTTCTCTCAATTTTTTCCTTTTCTTTTTTCTCTCTCTTTTTTTTTTGAACAAAGTAGTGGAATGTATGGGATGAATGACTTGAATTTTACTCCCCTCATACTCTTTCTCACCCCACTACTTCATTATTTTTTCTAAGGCACATACCTTATTTTCAATTTTTCCTCCTTTTTTTTTTTTTTTTTAGAGAGAAACCCACAAACATAGCTCTAGCAATTTCAGCACATGCATCACTATAACAACTGAAAAATTATCACACAAAGTAGGCTCCAAAGAATGACTCTTTTAAGGCTCAAAAGGGGCTACTAGTGGATATAACATTTCAAGCAAAAATCTGAGTTTTCAAAAATGCCTATAATCTCTTCTCAACTCACAAAGTATACAAAACTCCAATCAACATGTAACACAAGGCAGAAAAATTTTACAATCATGCATCAGAGACCTCAGCTCTCAGAAAAAGATAGGGTAAGTGGTACCCTTTTTAGAACTCAAAAAAAAAGACTTAGCCAACAACCAAACAATCAAGATATCAAAAATCCTTTCTACAGCATGCAATCCTAACTGCTTAAAAAACATAGAATTTTTCACAAAGCAGTTCAATCAGATAAAGCATTCACAAAGCTATAGCAATATTCAGAATGGATAATATACTCAAGACTCATGCAAAAATAAAACAGAAAAAACTAAAAATAAAAATAAAACTAAAAACTATAAAAAGAAAAATAAAAACTAAAAAGCTGGTATAGTAACAGATTTTCCACAAAGGTCCAAGGGAACCTCAATGTAAAAATTCACTTTGAACATTCAAGTTCAAGAGGGCTCTCCCTCTTTTTGGTACCTATCCTGTAACATTGAACAAACTAAAGTCTCACAAGCAAAGCTTGCTTGACTTGTTAGTCCCAAAAACAGCTCAAAAGATCAAGGGTTGAAAATTTGTGTCCACCTTAAAAACAAAAATTCTTGAGTTTCCCAAAAATTAAAACCATTGTAGAAACAAGGGAAAACTCAAAGAACTTAAAACTTTCAGAAAATGGTGAACACAAAAAACTAAAAACAGCAACACTGCCCGAGCTCCAGCGCTTGAGCGTTGGGGATGCCAACGCTTGGGCGCTGGAATTAAAAGAATTACTGGGCATCAGAGGTCCCAGCGCCTGAGCGCTGGGTTCCAACGCTATGGCGCTGGAAAATAGAAAATAAACTGGGTGGATTCCAGGGGCCTAGCGCATGAGCGCTAGCCCTCCAGCGCCTAAGCGCTGGGATCAACTGGAACCAGGGGGCTTTTACAGGGGCCTAACGCTCGTGCGTTGGCCTCCAGCGCCTAAGCGCTGGCCCCTCCTGCAGCAACAACATAGAATTCTTTTCTTTTATTTATTTACAAGAGTTGTGCAGAAAATTAAAAAGACATAAAAATAAACTATCCTAAGTTGGGTTGTCTCCCAACCAGCTCAATGTTAAGGTCCGAGATAGACCCTTCCCCTTAATCAATTGGGGGTACTTTTTCTTTTCTTGTTACAAACATCATCTTTGAACTCATCCTCACTTTCAGACTCATAGTGCTTACAAGTACGAAATACAGAAAACTTTACTTTTTCATCTCCTACCTTCAAAGATAGGAGGCCTTCTGCTACATTAATCTTGGCGTTTCCTGTAGCAAGGAATGGCCGCCCAAGAATCAATGGTACCTTGGAGTCTTCTTCCATGTCAAGTATCACAAAATCAACTGGGAAAACAAACTTGTCAACCCTTACCAGAACATCTTCAGCCACCCCATAGGGGTACTTAATTGACCTATCCGCCAATTGTAAACACATCAAAGTAGGAGTGGCCTCTCCCATGTCCAATTTCCTAAACATGGAGAGTGGCATGAGGTTTATAGAAGCTCCTAAATCACAAAGAGCTGTTGCATTAGGTAATCCCTCAATTTCCACAGGCAAAGTGAAGCTCCCTGGATCCTTCAATTTTTGGGGCAACTTCTTCAAAACCATAGCTGAACACTCCTCAGTTAACATCACAGTTTCATCCATCTCACTTAATTTCCTCCTTCTAAATAGAATGTCCTTCATAAACTTAGCATAAATTGGCATTTGTTCCAAAGCTTCAGAAAATGGAATGTTAATTTGAAGCCTTTTAAAAATCTCAAGAAATTTCGAGAATTGTTTTTCCAAATTCTTTTTGAAAGCTTTAGGAAAAGGAACTTTGCCAATTTTCTTAGAAGGAGGAATTACATTTTCAGCAATTTTTTCAACAACAATAGGCACATTCCTTTCTTCTTCTTTCTCTTCACCACTTACCTCTTGTTCAATTTCCACTACCCTTTCGAGCATAATCTTACCACTCCTAAGAGTGATGGCAGAAACATTCTCAACATTTTCTTTTGGATTGACAAGAGTATCAGACGGAAAAGTACCTGGAATTCTTTCTGAGATGGTCTTGGCCAGTTGGCCTACCTGGACCTCCAAATTTCTAATGGAGGCTTCATGATTCTTAGCACTTGTCCGGGTCTCATTCATAAATTGCACAGTTTGTTGGCCTATTTCACCAACAATTTCTTCCAAACTTTTCCTCCCCTGGTTTGGATTCAAAGGCATTGGTGGCCTTTGATTTTGGAATGGCCTCTGAAATTGTTGCCTGGCTTCACCTTGTCCACCCCCTTGATCTCTCCAAGAAAAATTGGGGTGGTTTCTCCAGCTTGGGTTATAAGTGTTGCCATAGGAATTCTGAAAATTCCCCATAGCTTTTACCTCAGCTTCTAATTCAGCCTCCTCCGGGCTCAGTTGAACCCCCTCCATTCTTTTGACCATTGCATCAACTTTCCTGGATAAAAGTTTATTTGAAGCAACAATGGACTCAAAAGAATCAACCTCATAAATACCTTTCCTGATTGCCCGGTCCTGGTTTGAATGAGCAGCTCTTGCAGCAAGTTTGTTGATAAGATCAAGAGCTCCTTGTGGTGGCAAGGCATCGAATGCCCCACTTGCTGCAGTATCCAATTTGTCCCTGGTATAATCATTTAAAGCAGCATAAAATTTCTCTACCTGATCTGCGATAGAGATGTTATGACCTGGGCACCTTCTGAGAAGTCCCTTGAACCTCTCCCATGTCTCATACAAATTTTCAGCATCTTGCTGAATGAAGGAGTTGATTTCTTGCTTCAACTTCCTTATGCGATTGTATGGAAAAAATTTGGCCGTGAATTTTTCAGCCAAATCATCCCATGAAGTAATGCTTTTGAGTGGTTGAGAAGAAAGCCACTCCTCTGCCACATCTCTCAAGGAAAATGGAAACAGCATTAGTCTTACCGTATCCAAATGAGCATCATTTCTCCTTAAGGTGGAGCATTGCCTGGTGAATCGCTCCAGATGTGTATGGCAGTCTTCATTTACACTACCACCAAATTGGTTTTGACTTACCAATGAGATGAAGTGTGGAGGAATCTGGAAATTTGGCAAAGCATCCTCCGGAACCACAATACTCCCTTCAAAATTGTAGTCTACCTGGGGAGCTGTGATATCACGAAGAGAGCGATTAGCATTCTGCTCTTCCTCCTCCTCTCTCAGCCTTTGAAGTCTAGCTTGGACTTCATCTTCCACCCTTGCATTGTATTCAGCAAGGAGGCGCTCCTCCATTTGTGCTTGTGTTTCAGCCATGGCCCTTGCTAATCTCCTTTGCTCCGCTAATCTGCGATGCAAAGTTCTTTCAATTTCAGGGTCCAAATCAAAATGTCCTACCATGCAAACAAGCCAAAGAAGTTAATAGCACCTATTCAATAAATTTTTTATATATTTTTTTTTCTTTTTTTTTTTTGAATTTTTTATATAAACAAAAAGTACTAAATAAAATAAAAACAAGAACTTGAAAGAACCTATCCCCGGCAACGGCGCCAAAAACTTGATAATGAAATTGCAAGTGTACAATTTACTATCGCGTAATATAAAAGATTATCGAACCCAAGGGATAGGTGTTCTTATTGATATAAAATTTAGTACTTAAGCATAAAAATTAAAAGATAGAAATATGAAGTTGGTTTAGAACAAAGATATAACAATAGCATAAAATGATAAGAAATAAGATGAGAGGAATTTAAGCTCTTGGGTTGATTTACATAATCTATAAAACATGCTAGAAAACTCTTACTAAATTTCTGAACTTTAGATTCAAATTCATGGTGCTATAGCCTAAGTTTCTACACCCTAATGGCCTTAAGAAATGTAGAACTTCCTTTCCTAATTACTAACTCCATAGCATTGGTTATTAGTTAATTAGAGAAGAAGATGAAGAAGAAATCCGAGCCAACACAAGATTACGTACATCCTTATAGCCTTAAGTAATGCAAACATATAACCTTTTTTATTTCCTATTTCCCTTACTACTTAACAAATGGCCTTATGAATAAGTAGAAAGCATGAAACCTTTTGCGCATAAAGATTAATGAAGAACAAAGAAATAAACATGAATAGAAAATATTATTCAGAAATGTAAAAGAAAACTAGAACATGAATTATAAATTAAAACAACCCAAAAACTTAAAAGAAGAATTAGCCAAGCATGGCTAAAAGATTCATTGAATTACCCTGGATAGGAGCTCAAGTATGGCTTCCCACAAGTCCTAGGAACAATGATCTTTGAGGGAGAAAGAGAGAATACTTGTTGTATTCTATGAAGGTGTGTCTTACAAGTGAAGCAAAGGGCCCTATTTATAGTAAAAATCCAGCCTCCAACGCTTGAGCGCTGGCTTTCCCAACGCCTGAGCGCTAGGATGCATTAAAAACCCACTTTCTGTCCGAGGCCCAGCGCTTGAGCGCTGGCTTTCCAACGCTTGGGCGCTGGGTCACCATCTGACTCATCATCTAGTCAGAACCCCAGCGCTGGAGCGCTGGGATCCCAACGCTGGAGCGTTGGGATGCTGCTTCTTCATCTTCTTGCTTGTTCTTCCTTCTTCATTCATGGTAGTGGGTTTTGATGGCCATAAAAAGCCACTAACCAGCCTTGATCAATTCTGAAACCCTTCCTCCACTAACATCAATTCTTTAAACATTTTTTCCATGTGCTAATTTGGAGAGTGACTCTTCATATTTTTCTTTTTCACTTTGGTCCTCACTTGGTTAGCACTTCAATTCAAGCCCTCATATTCTCCCAATCTCCACTTTAAGTCCTCCACTCTTGAACTTTTACAATTTGGTCCCTGACTTTCTGAAACTTTACACATTGGTCCCTGGACAAAAATGATAACTAACCAGCTTTTCCTAAAAATATAAAATAACTAGAAAAATCCCTAAAAATATAAAATAAAGATAGAAAAACACAAAAAAAATCTAATCTACATGCAAAATGCAAAATAAATATAAAATCTACATAAAAACAATAAAAAACCTACATGTGACTCAAAAATAATAAAATAAAAAGACTAAAAAGACCCTAAAAACATCATATAAAATCCACTCATCACACCACTATACCCAACGACAGCTTGTCCTCAAGCGACAAAACTTAAAGAAAAACTCGTCCCTGGGTTTTGAGAAAGTTTTATCTGATTACAACTTGAAGCACATAAACCTTTCAAAGAAAGCTTAGCAGAAAAGGAAGACATGCATGTTTTATAGACAAAGAATCAAGAAAGTTTAGGCTTGGCTTTTAACATGTTTGAGTTCAACAATTAAGCTCACAAAATGATATTCTCCATGAAAACAAGAAAGCTCAATAATCCTGCCTATAATTCAAATCAAAACTGAAGTAAAGCAACCAAGTGATTTTGAAGAGATTTTTGAAGGTTGTAACTTGGCCAAAGGGTTGTTTATTTCAAGGTATGGATTTCAAGACTTGGCAACTCTATTGGCTGACTCAGAATTTGTTGTTTAAGTGATTTTTCTTGATTTAAGAGCTTCAACAATTTTCACAAGGGTTCTCTCAATTTTTTCCTTTTCTTTTTTCTCTCTCTTTTTTTTTGAACAAAGTAGTGGAATGTATGGGATGAATGACTTGAATTTTACTCCCCTCATACTCTTTCTCACCCCACTACTTCATTATTTTTTCTAAGGCACATACCTTATTTTCAATTTTTCCTCCTTTTTTTTTTTTTTTTTAGAGAGAAACCCACAAACATAGCTCTAGCAATTTCAGCACATGCATCACTATAACAACTGAAAAATTATCACACAAAGTAGGCTCCAAAGAATGACTCTTTTAAGGCTCAAAAGGGGCTACTAGTGGATATAACATTTCAAGCAAAAATCTGAGTTTTCAAAAATGCCTATAATCTCTTCTCAACTCACAAAGTATACAAAACTCCAATCAACATGTAACACAAGGCAGAAAAATTTTACAATCATGCATCAGAGACCCTAAAAAACATCATATAAAATCCACTCATCATCTTACAAGTGCAAATTGCCTCCCTATTTATAGCAAAAATCTGGGCTCCAGCGCTTGAGCGGTGGCATTCCCAACGCCTGGGCGCTAGGATGCATTAAAAATCCACTTTCTGTCCGAGGACCAGCGCTTGAGCGCTGGCTTTCCAACGCTTGGGCGCTGGGACAAAATCTGACTCATTTCCTAGTCAGAGTCCCAGCGCTAGAGCGCTGGGATCCCAACGCTGGAGCGTTGGGACGCTGCTTCTTCATCTTCAAGCTTTTCTTCCTTCTTCATTCATGGTAGTGGGTTTTGATTGCCATAAAAAGCCACTACTCAGCCCTTGTTTAATTTCTGAAACCTTTCCTCCACTAACATCAATTCCTTCAACCTTTTTCTCATGTGCTAATTTAGAGAGTGATTCTTCATATTCTTCTTTTCCACTTTGGTCCTCTCTTGGTTAGCACTTCAATTCAAGCCCTTTCATTCTCTCAATCTTCACTTTTAGTCCTCCACTATTGAACTTTTACAATTTGGTCCCTGATTTCCTGCAACTTTACATATTGGTCCCTGGACAAAAATGATAACTAAACCAGCTTTTTCTAAAAATATAAAATAACTAGAAAAATTCCTAAAAATATAAAATAAAGCTAGAAAAACAAATAAAATCTAATCTATATGAAAAATGCAAAATAAATATAAAATCTACATAAAAACAATAAAAAAACTATATGTGACTCAAAAATAATAAAATAAAAAGACTAAAAACTACCTAAAAACATCATATAAAATCCACTCATCAGCGCTCCTCCATTTGTGCTTGTGTTTCAGACATGGCCCTCGCTAATCTCCTTTGCTCCGCTAATCTGCGATGCAAAGTTCTTTCAATTTCAGGGTCGAATTCAAAATTTCCTACCATACAGACAAGCAAAAGAAGTTAATAGCACCTACTCAATACAATTTTTTCTTTTTTTTTTTTTAATTTTTTTTATATATATAAACAAGAAGTACTAAATAAAATAAAAACAAGAACATGAAAAGAACCTATCCCCGGCAACGGCGCCAAAAACTTGATAGGGAAAATCGCAAGTGTACGATTAACTATCGTGTAATGCAAAAAGATCGAACCCAAGGGATAGGTGTTCTTATTAATATAAAATTTAGTACTAGTGCAGAAAATTAAAAGATGAAAATATGTTGTTGTTTTTTAGAGCAAGTAATAGCAATAATAGCAATAACATAAAGTGATAAGAGAACAAAATGATGAGAATTAAGCTCTTGGGTTGATTTACATAATCTATAGTATATGCTAGCAAGTTTCTACTTAATTTCTGAATTTCAAGTCCAAGTTCAAGATGCTATAGCCTATAATTTCTACAAGTTAATGATCTTAAGAAATGTAGAACTTTCTTCCTAATTACTAAATCCAAGATCTTGTAATTTAGTTAACCAGAAAAGAAGATGAAGAATGAATTCGGGCCAACATAAAGCTACGTCTATCCTAATGATCTTTAGAGATATATACTTATAGCCTTTTCTATTTCCTAGTTCCCTTACTACTTACCAAATGATCTTATGACATAAGTAATAAGCAAAACTTCTTGTGATCATCAAGATTAAATTAAGTACAAGAAAATAAAACAAGAACTGGAAATATAATTCAGAAAGGTAGAAGCAATACTAAAACATAAATTATAAATTATTACAACCCAAGAAACTTAAAGAAGAAGTTAGCCAAGCATGGCTAAAGGAGTCATTGAATTACCCTGGATAGGAGCTCAAATATGACTTCCCACAAGTCCTAGGAACAATGCTCAAAAGGGAGAAAGAGAGAATACTTGTTGTATTCTAAGAGGTGTGTCTTACAAGTGCAAATTGCCTCCCTATTTATAGCAAAAATCTGGGCTCCAGCGCTTGAGCGCTGACATTACCAACGCTTGGGCGCTGGGAAGCATTTAAATCCCACTTCCAGACCGAGGGCCAGCGCTTGAGCGCTGGCTTCCCAGCGCTACAGCGCTGAGTGTGATTTCCAGCTCAGGTCCTAGTCAGAGTCCCAACGCTGGAGCGTTGGGACGCTGCTGCTTCATCTTCAAGCTTTTCTTTCTTCTTCATTCCTGGTAGTGGGTTTTGATTGTCATAAAAAGCCACTACTCAACCCTTAATCAATTCTGAAACCTTCCTCCCACTACCATCAATCCTTTAACATTATTTTCCATGTGCTAATTTGAAGAGAGTTGTTTCATATTCCTTTTTTCCATTTTTGGTCCTCTCTTGGTTAGCACTTCAATTCTGGCCCTTGAATTCTCTCAGTCTTCACTTTTAGTCCTCTGCTCTCGAACTTTCACATTTTGGTCCCTGATTTCCTGAAACTTTACAAATTGGTCCCTGGACAAAAATGATAACTAAACCACCTTTTCCTAAAAATATAAAATTGCTATAAAAATTCCTAAAAATATAAAATAAAGGTAGAAAAACAAATAAAATCTAAACTACATGAAAAATGCAAAATAAATATAAAATCTACATAAAAATAATAAAAAACCTATATGTGACTCAAAAAATGATAAAATAAAAAGACTAAAAACTACCTAAAAACATCATATAATATCCACTCATCAGGGACAGAATTAAGCACCTCATTCCCTGAAGATTCAAAACCTCTAACATTCCTTAATTCAAGCTGCTTTTACGGAATTAGCGGCGAGCTTTTCTGATCATCGTATCTCCCCAACGGTCAAATTCAAATATTATGGTCAGAGCATTAATGACTCCCTTAGCTGTAATACATGAGCGTTAATTGCAGAAGTTATGGCTCAAGGAAAAATGCATCACCAGACGATATCGACTTCTGTCATTGAAGAAACATTAAATATCTGGCAGATTGCAGCAGCAGATGCAGAAGTGTCCGTTACTCACATTCGAGCAGAAATTCAAACGGAACTATTTTGAAGATCTTCAGCAAAGCTTCCATTAAACACCCTACTAAAGATATAAATATTGGACTTAGCATCAGTTTCAACTTGGCGACTTTTACACAATCAAAGCATTCAAACTTTCCAAGTTTATTATCTATGATCAAACAGCTCTAAGCCAAACACTCAGCAATCTCAACTTATCTATTATCTGAGTACTGTCGCCAACCAGTGTGAAGTTCTTTACAGAGTGAAAAACTCTTATCCTTTCTCACACAAACCCGTTAGAGAACCAACTTGTTCATTATCTCTGAATCCTGTTCTTCACATTTTCTACCCACTCTTACTGAAGAGATTTTGTAGAAACCAAGTCTTCTTGTAAAAGAACTGGGAGGAGTCCTGTCTAACACTCGAAAAAGGAGAAGTCCTGCTAGAATACTTGTAAAGGAGTAGTCCTAAGAATACTGGGAGAAGTCCCTGAGAACACTTGTACTATTTTGATCAAATAGTGGAAATCTTGGTTAAGCCAAGTACTAGACGTAGCCCTGTCGATTAAGGGGGTGAACCAGGATAAACATCGTGCGTGCTTTATTGCTCAGTTGTAGGATTATTCCGCTGCACTTCTTTAACAAACGTTTTTGCACTTATAACTGTTATTTCGCGAAAATAAGCTTAAAAATCACACACACAATTCAAACCCCCCTTTCTTGTGTGGTTTTATTATTATCAATTGGTATCAGAGCTTAACCGCTCTGAGATTTACTAACACCTTAACAGTTGTAGAGTGCAAAGATCCATGGACAACATTGCCTACCCAACTGGAACTGCAACCAATAAGCCACCATTCTTTGATGGCTCCAACTATCCTTATTGGAAGAAGCACATGCAACTCTTCATCGAGTCAACCGACTGGAAGCTTTGGGACGTGATATCCAAAGGAAATTATGTCCCCAAAGACAGTGAAAATAAAGCCATCCCAGCCGAGAAATGGACTGACAAACAGAAGACGGAAAATCAAAGAAATGCCAAGGCTAGGCTGTTTCTCATCTGTGCTCTGAGAAAAAACGAGCACGACAAGGTTGACAGCTTGAGCACCGCAAAAGAAGTCTGTGACACCTTAGCCATTGCTCATGAAGGAACATCAGCTGTACAAGATACTAAGATGAGCATGCTAGCATCTCAGTATGAAACCTTCATGATGGAGGACAATGAGTCTATTGACTCTTTATTTGCCAGACTTCAGACCATCCACAATGGGATGAGGAACCTGGGAAAAAGCTTCACCAACAAGGAGAAAGTGATTAAGATTCTCAGAAGTCTTCCTACCAACTGAAGGACATTCGTCACTGCCCAACGGGCTGGAAAGAATCTTGATAACTATCAAGTGGAAGATCTTCTGGGAGAACTGAAGATTCATGAGCAGGATCTTGCCAATGATGCTGTCATTATACGAAGAAAAGCGTCCGCCGCTAAAGCTGTAGGATTCAAAGCTAACAAATCAAAAGCCTTGAAAGCCAACGAATCCTCAGACGAGGAAACTGTGCAGTCTGACCACTCTGATGATGAACAAGCTTTATTCAACCGAAGAGAAAATCGTCCTCCTCATCAAGAGATGAAGAGAAAATTTCGAGCAAAGGTGGGACCGTCTGCTACGAATGCAAAAAGCCCGGACACGTTAAAGCTGATTGTCCCCGTCTGGGAAACAAGCCTTCCCAAAAGAATTTTTATTAGAAAAAGGCTTTCTCCAGTCAAAATGATGAGTCAGAGGACGAGTCTGACCAAGAAGTAGAAGTCAAAGGAACCAATGATGAAGCTTCATATTGTGAATTTATGGGATCTATAAAGCAGACAAAGAAGTAGAAGCACTGATGATCTCCGTTGACTTGTCCAACTACGAGGAAGAGGACAAAGATGAGGTAACTCCCGAAATCTCCTCTGAGGATTATAACGAACTATTAGAGTATTCACATGCATTAGCAATTAAATATAGCATACTAAAAAAGAAGCATGATAAAATTGAAAAAGAACTGCATGCTTCAAAAGAAGTTTC
Source organism: Acmispon strigosus (assembly GCA_030819835.1). Classification (NCBI taxonomy): domain Eukaryota; kingdom Viridiplantae; phylum Streptophyta; class Magnoliopsida; order Fabales; family Fabaceae; genus Acmispon; species Acmispon strigosus. Next base: position 30,858,333 of record JAUAMA010000003.1, on the reverse strand, counting down.
AATCCTGCTAACTAAGAAAAATCAAACACTTATGGAGCAAGATGCAAATAAAGATGTCAGATGTCTGAAACAAAGAGTGAGTAGCTTAATCAAGGACTTATCCACTTACACTCAAGGATATGATAACTTAATTAAATTAAGTGGAAATAACATATCAGCATATGATCGTAGAGGTCTAGGATTTGAAGAAGAGAATTGGGATATAATTGCTATAAAACATACTTCTTCTGCTGTTCCATATTGTTATCAATCTGATAAGAAATCTGCATCATCTCTACCTCATAAAATCAAACCCAAGACATCTGTGGTCAAGGGTAAGGAGAAACAAACTCCTCAACAAATAGTGCATGGGAGGAACAGTCCACCCAAAATTATGACTAACAAGAAAGGACCCAAGAAAGTTTGGGTACCTAAATCGATGATTGTACCACTTGCAGATGTGCTTAGCAGCTCAAAGCCAAAAAGAGCTATGGTACCTGGACAGTGGATGCTCACGGCACATGACGGGAAAAATGTCTTTATTCCCAAAGATTCGTGAGAAGAAAAACGGAGGAACAGTTACCTTTGGAGGTAACCAAAAGGGATTCATCGTCGGAGAAGGTGACGTTCGTAAGGTTCCCCTTCCAGTAATACGGAAGGTTCTATTGGTTGAAGGACTAAAACACAATCTACTTAGCATAAGTCAATTATGTGATAGTGGACTCACTGTTTCCTTCAACAAAGTGAAGTGTAGTGTCACAAATGATGATGAAAAAATTATCTTTGAAGCACAGAGACAAGGAAATCTATATAAGACCTCCTTGGAAAACCTTGCAAGTCAAAAGGTAACATGTCTAGTAGCAGCAGAGGATGATAAATGGATATGGCACAGGAAGCTAGGGTATGCATCCTTAAAGACCATTGCTAAAATGATCAAGCATGATCTAGTAAGTGGTCTGCCAAATCTGTCTTTCAAATCTGATGATACGTGCTCAGCATGTCTCCAAGGAAAGCAATTAAAAAGTTATTTTCATTCAAAGAACGTTGTCAGTACAAAGAGACCTCTGGAGATGTTGCACATGGACTTGTTTGGACCTACTAGAACGGCTAGTTGTTCTGGAAAAAGATTTTGCCTTGTCATCGTTGATGACTACACTAGATTTACATGGGTACAATTTCTTGGAACCAAGGATGAAACATTCAAGTCCTTCCTGATCAATTTTTCAAAAACAAAACTTCCAAGAAAACAAATTAGAGATTTTCAAAGATCAATGTCATGGGAATGACTTTTCCAAAGGGAACCCTAACAAAAACCCAACTTAAATTTTTCAAAGAACCAAAACTCATTCAATCAAAAATCCAATCGGTTCAAAATGAAGCTAAAGGTAGTGGGAACAATATTTGTGAAGGGACTTTCCAATCTTAGTACATGCATAAATTTGAAACTCCACAAAATGAAAAACCGAATCGGTAGCAATATAGATCAAGGGGAGCGGAGCACTTTACCTCAAAGAATCAAGTGGAAAAGAGTTGAGGGAGGGATGCCATGGAGGAGGGGAGGGGGCGGCCAAGAGAGCTTGATAAGGAAGATGGTGAATTGTTCCTTAGCTCTTTATCTCTCTAAAACTCCAAGGCTTTTCACTTATGACTCATTAAATGAATTAAGGGTGGGGTTTCACCGCTTTAATGGCCCTCGGCCGTGGGTTTGGAGGGTAAAATGGGGTGGGGTTTTAATTTTTTTCTTACCTTAAGCACCTAAGTAAAGATGGTACATGGTTAAGGTAAAAAAAAACTTTTACTGTTCGAGGACCAAAGCGTAAGGTTTTCAAAGTTCAGGGACTAAACTCTAAGTTTAGAAAGTTCCAAATAAAATATCTAGGTTTGTTTCTTAATAAATTCTTTATCATGACGCGTTAGTGCGTCAAGTCACCGGTCATCATCAGGTTCTGGTCATCAGTGAGTACCTCAGTGTCACTGAGAATATCTGCCCCGGGGTCATTTATTGGCTTCGGGGTATCGGGACCGCACAATTTGGGGTTGGGTCGATCCTTCTCGAAGTCCGCGCCACGCTGCCCGAAAACACTATCCATCGAGTCACTATTCACAAAATTCCTCTTCATGAATTCGGTCTCGAAACGCCAAACGAAATCATTTGGAGCTTTTCGAATTCTCAATCCGGGGACCCGAAGTTGTCCGTTTCGTCTGCTGAAGTTTCGGCTAAAAGTCTCGTTAGCGCGAAAAATCCTTCCCGGGCTCCGGGAGGAAACCCCATCAATATTATAGTCATTCTTCACGAAATTTTCCACTAATCGTCATGGTGATAGTGAGAATATCTTATTCTTTTCTGAACTCAATCAAGTTCAACTTGGTTTCCTACCAAGTGCTGTTAAAAGGTGTTTCACTCGCTCGACGATAACGCTTGCCGATGCCGCCGAGTGGATCCAAACAATACCTTGGAATAATTAAATAATTATTTAATTATTGGGGAAAATTCCGGGTGTTACACCTGTTAGTACAGATAGCAACCTGAGAGGGGGGTGAATCAGAGTTGCCCCGATTTTCGCGTAATAGTACCAAACGACTTTCAGCGCAATTAGAGTTGTAACGTAAGAACGTTGTTGCAGCGGAATATTGTAATTGCTTGAAAGTAAAAGATGAAGGATGAAGGAAATGACACACAGAGTTTTATCCTGGTTCACCTTCAATCCACCGAAGGCTACGTCCAGTCCCTCAAAGAAACCCCTTGAGGATTTTTCCACTATTGATAAAAATCTCTTACAAGTTCCTAACCTAAGGACCCCAAGAATCTCTACCAATATCCTGCGAAAGCAAACCACTTTCAACAGCCCTTGAAAGCAAACCGCTTTCAGTTCCTGAAGGCAAACCACCCTCAGACCTTGAAGGCTAAACCACCTTCAATCAACACCCCTTCACCGAATACCACGGTGAAGTTAGAATCCCTCAGAAAGATTACCACTTTCTGAAGAACCACTCCACTGAATTCCACAGTGAAGATTTCCCATGATCAAGTACTCTTACGGATACTTACACCAAGGACCCTAAGATATCTTATCAATCTTCCTGAAGCAACCCACTTCTGATTGATCAAGTCTTCTTAGCAATACTTGTGCCAAGGACCCTAAGAGAACCCATCAAACCTCAGAAAGCAAACCACTTTCTGATGACACCGTATTACCACGGTGGACTTTGAATCAAACCTGATTCAAAGGGCCTTTTTACAACCACCGAAAACTACGGTGAATGAATCAACATGATTCAAATAGAAGAAGAAGAAGAAGATGCCTTTTCTATGCATGATTCAATCCTTTTGACAAGAAGGATTGATCTTAGTTTGTATGCTCCAGGCAATTACAATGAAGGCTCTTCCATTCTGAGTTTCTGAAATGTTGAACATCATGAGTGTTCTTATGAAAATGAGAGAACCGAAACTCAGAATGATGACTTTAATGAATATGAAAGTTATGGACCAAGTCATTATTGTTTCTGAGTGTCTAGGTACTTTATATAGGCACTAGAGGTCGTCCATGAACCAACACAACCTTTCCCAACGGGTTTGAGACACAATGGTTCATGAAATAACACATCTGTCGACCTGGTAATCGATTACCACAGTTAGTGTAATCGATTACACCATGCCGTTGAAGTTTGAATTTGATTTTCAAACTTGGTAATCGATTACACACTTGTGGTAATCGATTACACACATCCTGTAATCGATTACACACATCTGTAATCGATTACAGACAGTCCAGAACTCAGTTTTAACCATCTTAAACCCTAATTGAGTGTTCCTACCAAGTTTAACTTGTGAGAACATATTGTACTCAATTAGTTGATCTTTCATGAGCCTTCTAATGCAATTAAACCTTAATAAAGCATAGCACACTAAGTTGACAAGACTTACTTAAAACTAGAACCTTCATGTTTTGGTCTTGACGTTCTGAGCCTGGTTCTTGCAATTATATCTCCCCCTTTGTTTTGCAAATGAAGCACAGTATCCTGAAAATGATGAAGCATACACAAGACTTTTCACCCCCTTTTGACATCATCAAAAAGAAGATAAAGCCACACAAAATATTCCAGGATAATAGAAATAAAGAGAGGCATGCATAATATTCATCAGAACTTTTCTCCCCCTTTTTGTTCCACTTGTAGCCTTTCTTGTAAACAATCTTTACAAGGCACAGAACCCATCTTTACAAGGCACCACATAACCCTTTCTCCCCCTTTTGACTTCATAAAAAAGGAAGATGAGTCCAAGCATAACCCACACATGCTAACAAGTAGTATAGATAATTAATACATGGGGAGTGGGGTAAGCAAGACAATATATATAAATACTTATGCATCACACGTAATTTAAAGCATAACTAGTTAAGTTTAGAATACATAAGTAAACGTGCAAGCAATAACCTAAACATCCAGAAGATAAGACTAAACTATTACAATCCCAAAATAAATAGTCCGTATGAAAATAGAGATAGTCTAAGTAAAGATAGAAATAGTCTAGAAATCTTCAGAATCATCAGAGAGATCAAAAGTGTCATGGGTAGAGGGAGCCATGCGATCAACACAAAGACTAAGACGATCCATATCCGCACGAACAGCGGTGTACATGGATTCGATCCGTCCTTCCATGTGATCAAACCTCTGATCAAAGTGTGCCCGCATGTCAGCCAGATGAGAAAGGATGAGTTGTGTAGAGGCATCCATACCAGCAGATGATGAAGGAACACTCTCAGAAGGAGGAAAGAATGCTGCAGGAGTAGGAGCAGGAGGATCCTCGGATGGTAGATCAGATTTGTTCCTGAAGAATCCATCATCATCCTGAATGAATCCCATCTTGTTCAGGATGTTCAGATCAATGCGCTGAGCCTTACCATCCATTTTAACAGAATATTCACCATGAGTAGGAACACCCTTCTTCTTCAGAATGATAGAAATTGCAGAAGCAAATGGAAGAGGGCTAGTTCTTTCCTTATGTAGCATCATGTGTATCATTACCAAATAAGCCCAATTAATAGAATTTTGATTAATCATGCTATATAGAATTTGTAACTCTAGATCGCTTATCTGAGCATGATTAGAACTTTGAGGTAAGATCACATAACTGAGCAAATAGTGAAGCATTCTGTCTTCAACAGTGAGAAACCCAACAGCAAGGGTGTCTCTAGAATGGTTTGCATCAACTCTCTGCTTTTTAGACTGAATTTTCTCCTCAGTGAAGCGACGTAAAGATAAATAAAATGATCGCTTATCATAATCTTCCCATGGGCAAGGCAATTCAGAACCTAATTTTACTCCGGTGCTAGGAATAGACAGACATTCTCCCAACTCATCAAGTGTCAAAGATATGTCGATACCCTTGACAGATGTGCATATTTTGCCACCACGCTTAATCAAATTACAGTAAAAGACTCTGACAAGTTCGGGAAAGAATTTACCTTTAATCTCAATGAACGAGTCAAGTCCCTGATGATTAAGCAGTGTTGGAAATGTCATCCCTGCTGCCAAGAAAGAATCCAGAGCACCATACTTTGGTGTAAGAACTGGTCGATCAAGAAAATGAGCAAGAAATCGTTGTTTCTGTTCTTCAGTTGCCAACAGCCTTGAGAGGTCCAAAGCATCCATGGATGGGTTCTTAGAACGAAGAGGTTTACGTGAGGAAGAGGCCATGGAAGCTGAATTTGAGAATTTTCGAGTTCTAGGGTTTAGCAGGACCGAATTGGGGCTTTTTGATACAGACCAATTCAACAACAATTGGCAGTATGAATAGATGGAGATGGATATTAGGAGCAAAACCCACAAAGAATTCTTGAAAACGAACAAGAATTGTGGAAGATATAGGGAAAACGGAGGTGCTAGTGTCGCACGAGAGAGAGAAGGAACCAGAGGGGATGTAATCGATTATGAACATAAAACCCAGAAAAAATATATATTATCGGGCATGTAATCGATTACTACCTTTTATGTAATCGATTACATACTGAAAATTTGAATTCTAACTCAAAATTTCGAGGAGGTAATCGATTTGATTACCCTCCTTTCTGGAAAGGAAACAGGGCCAGAATAATCCCTGTAATCGATTACTGATCCTATGTAATCGATTAATATGACTAAAAACTTGAAAATTCAGACATAATAGGCACAATATGAAGAATATCTCTAACAGAGATTCATAATGTAAATACAAATGCCTAAGAATGCATTACTATTCAATTTAATGTCTTTTAGTTTTGTAAGGATGAGATGATCCCACTTTAATGTGCATAAACTTCATATATGTTCAAGAAACTATCATGCAATCTAACAAAGATACTTTATAATTTTAACATATGAAATTGCATTACTAACCTCTTTATCAGAATGATGTGTTGCCATTAAAATGTGACAAGCTTTCCTCATTTTGAGTTGAATGATGAATTTGCTCCATTGTCATCCAAGTTTGTCTTCTTTGTTTTGGAACTCTTTTTCTTCTTTGAAGCTTATAACCTTGTGCTACTAATCTAGCCTAATTTTCTAACTATGATTTCTTGTTCTTCTAAATTGTTCCTAAACATCTATTTGGCTTCAATGATATACTTATCTTTTAGGGAACCGATATAAATACTAGGTTTTTCTCAAACTAGTTCAACTCTTGTGACTTGAATCCAGTACTTATCTCCTAAAGGATTATGTACTTTAGATGGCTCTATCTTAGTATGGTTTGAGAAGGCGTACCTATTTTTCTTATGCTAAGAAATTACCCCTTTTTCATTATTCTCATATAAGATATAAAGATTTTGTTTTGTCTCCAATCATGTGTGATGTGCAGCCATTTTCAAGATATCATAAATCCTTTGCTGTTTTTCATACACACTTACAAAACAAATTCTTATGAAGGAATGTTAGAAACCTAAATTGCTTTGGGTTCTAGGTTATTGTTTGTCTTAACCACCCACATACATTACCCACTTGATATTCCTATAATAACTTCTGCTAGCGGTATGTCCTATTCTATAGCAATAACTATAAGCATATAGTCTATAACCTTCATAGCATATCATAATGTCTCCTAGGTTGTCTTGGAACAATTTGAGAATAATTCCTATTGAAACTTTTATGCTTTGATTATATAGCATGAGTATGTAATCGATTACAGCAGTTATGGTAATCGATTACTTAGACGATTTTAACAGGCACGAGGACTGAGAACAGGATTAATCGATTACAGGTCTATGTTAATCGATTACTAGGACATTTTTATAAGTTCTAACCTATAAATTCCTATGTAACATATTTCTAGAGGAACATATAATCATATAGTCAATGCAATCAAATAAGTTTTCATAAAGAGCATGCAATGTAACATATAAACACATACTTAGATAAATATCTAATTAAATATCATGTTCATCTAAAATACCTAATTTTCTTCTAATCTTAAAGAATGAATCTTTAGGATTGTTTTGGGACATTTTGTGGATAGTTCCTATAGTTCATATTTCTAGAAGAATTAGCATGCATGTGTTTACTCCTAAGAGATCTAATTCCATTTGAAGCATTTAACATTTTTCTTCTAAAGATGAAATAGTAGCATTTTATCACTAAATTTAGAAGTACTATGACACATCTTAAAGAAACTTTCCATAGGATATTCTAACTTATTAGAAATAGAAGTGTAGGTACTAACCTGGATATTTTCTTGTCAGAATTCTGAGACTGAGCCAACGTCATTGTCATCCCAAGAAATGTATGCTTTTCTGGAGTTTGAATCCTCCTTTAGTCCATGCTTCTTCTTTTGAATGTTTGGACAATCATATTTGATATGACCAGATTTTCCATATTCATAACATGTGATCTTTTGTGAAGAGCAGGAGGGTTTATTTCCCTTTTGAAAACTTGTAGACTTCATACCTTTTCTTTGTAAGAACCTTCGAAAATCTTGACTATTAAGACCATGTTCTTATCATCTTCTGACTCTGCATCATATTCTTTATTGATGCTTTCTTTGGCTTTTAGAGCAATAGACCAATGTCTCTTTTTGTTGTTCTCATATTGATCAATTCTTCTTTGAGAGAGCAGTGTTCTTTTGGTTGCCATGTTCTTGTAAGGGATCTTAACATTTTCATGTTTATGGCATAATAAGAGAATTCCTTACCAAGAACAACCAAGTGATTCAATAAACGTGTGAACCGCTTTTGCATGTCAAGTATGCTTTCTCCAGGCACTATTCTGAACATCTTATATTCTTGCGATAGAATATTGATCTTTGAATCTTTTCCCTTCATCAGTCCCTTCGTGTATAACCATTAAAGTATCCCATATTCCTTTTGAAGATTTGCAAGTAGATACTCTAAGGAATTTCTTCATACCAAGGACTGAAGTCTTGATGTTCATACCTTTTTAAGTCATGATGAACTTTCTTCTTTTCTTTGTCACTCTATGTGTTTTCTGGTTCTGATTGTGAACTTCCTTCAACTTCTACTACAGGCCCAAGGAGATCTTCTTCAATGACTTTCCAGATTCCCGCGTCTAATGGCTTTATGAAGATCATCATCTTGATATTCCAGAAATCGTAGAGTTCTCCATTGTAGAATGATGGCCTGTTTATGTTGAATCCTTCATTGGTACTTGTTGTAGATGAGGATGCTATATTTTCCCGGATCTTAGGAGTAACTTACCTAAACTTCCGCTCTGATACCAATTGTTAGTACAGATAGCAACCTGAGAGGGGGGGTGAATCAGAGTTTCCCCGATTTTCGCGTAATAGTACCAAACAACTTTCAGCGCAATTAGAGTTGTAACGTAAGAACGTTGTTGCAGCGGAATATTGTAATTGCTTGAAAGTAAAAGATGAAGGATGAAGGAAATGACACACAGAGTTTTATCCTGGTTCACCTTCAATCCACCGAAGGCTACGTCCAGTCCCTCAAAGAAACCCCTTGAGGATTTTTCCACTATTGATAAAAATCTCTTACAAGTTCCTAACCCAAGGACCCCAAGAATCTCTACCAATATCCTGTGAAAGCAAACCACTTTCAACAGCCCCTGAAAGCAAACCGCTTTCAGTTCCTGAAGGCAAACCACCCTCAGACCTTGAAGGCTAAACCACCTTCAATCAACACCCCTTCACCGAATACCACGGTGAAGTTAGAATCCCTCAGAAAGATTACCACTTTCTGAAGAACCACTCCACTGAATTCCACAGTGAAGATTTCCCATGATCAAGTACTCTTACGGATACTTGCACCAAGGACCCTAAGATATCTTATCAATCTTCCTGAAGCAACCCACTTCTGATTGATCAAGTCTTCTGAGCAATACTTGTTCCAAGGACCCTAAGAGAACCCATCAAGCCTCAGAAAGCAAACCACTTTCTGATGACACCGTATTACCACGGTGGACTTTGAATCAAACCTGATTCAAAGGGCCTTTTTACAACCACCGAAAACTACGGTGAATGAATCAACATGATTCAAATAGAAGAAGAAGAAGATGCCTTTTCTATGCATGATTCAATCCTTTTGACAAGAAGGATTGATCTTAGTTTGTATGCTCCAGGCAATTACAATGAAGGCTCTTCCATTCTGAGTTTCTCAAATGTTGAACATCATGAGTGTTCTTGTGAAAATGAGAGAACCGAAACTCAGAATGATGACTTTAATGAATATGAAAGTTATGGACCAAGTCATTTTTGTTTCTGAGTGTCTAGGTACTTTATATAGGCACTAGAGGTCGTCCATGAACCAACACAACCTTTCCCAACGGGTTTGAGACACAATGGTTCATGAAATAACACATCTGTCGACTTGGTAATCGATTACCACAGTTAGTGTAATCGATTACACCATGCCGTTGAAGTTTGAATTTGAATTTCAAACTTGGTAATCGATTACACACTTGTGGTAATCGATTACACACATCCTGTAATCGATTACACACATCTGTAATCGATTACAGACAGTACAGAACTCAGTTTTAACCATCTTAAACCCTAATTGAGTGTTCCTACCAAGTTTAACTTGTGAGAACATATTGTAATCAATTAGTTGATCTTTCATGAGCCTTCTAATGCAATTAAACCTTAATAAAGCATAGCACACTAAGTTGACAAGACTTACTTAAAACTAGAACCTTCATGTTTTGATCTTGACGTTCTGAGCCTGGTTCTTGAAGTCTTTCTTCTCTTAAGTCTTCTTGAAGTCTTTTTTTTTTTTTTGTTCCTTTATTTCTTGAAGTCTTCTTGAAGTCTTCCTTTTCTCTTCTGAAGTCTTTCTTCTTTTTGTGATGTGTTTGTCTTCATCAAAACCTCAGTCGAGTCCAAGGACGAGACTTGATTTACAATCTCCCCCTTTTTGATGATGACAAACATCATGCTTGAACATTGATGGATCATTAGACTTTCTTTCTTGTCTTGTATCTCCCCCTTGGTTTTGCAATTATATCTCCCCCTTTGTTTTGCAAATGAAGCACAGTATCCTGAAAATGATCAAGCATACACAAGACTTTTCTCCCCCTTTTGACATCATCAAAAAGAAGATAAAGCCACACAAAATATTCCAGGATAATAGAAATAAAGAGAGGCATGCATAATATTCATCAGAACTTTTCTCCCCCTTTTTGTTCCACTTGTAGCCTTTCTTGTAAACAATCTTTACAAGGCACATAACCCATCTTTACAAGGCACCACAGAACCCTTTCTCCCCCTTTTGACTTCATCAAAAAGGAAGATGAGTCCAAGCATAACCCACACATGCTAACAAGTAGTATATGTAACACCCGGAATTTCCCCAAGTGATTAAATAATTATTTAATTATTCCAAGGTACTGTGTGGATCCGCTCGGCGGCATCGGCAAGCGTTATCGTCGAGCAAAGTACCGGTGAAACACCTTTTGCAGCACTTGGTAGGAAACCAAGCTAGACTTGACTTTAAGTTCGGACGAGAATTAGACGTTCTCACTATCACCATGACATTCAGTGAAGAATTTCGTGAAGAACGACTGTAATATTGATATGGTTTCCTCCCGGAGCCCGGGAAGGATTTTTCGCTCTAACGGGACTTTTAGCCGAACCTTCAACAGAAGAAACGGACGACTTCGGGACCCCGGATCGAGAATCTAAAAAGCTCCAAACGATTTCGTTTGGCGTTTTGAGACCAATTTTGTGCAGAAGATTTTTGTGAATAGTAACTCAGGGAATAGTGTTTTCAGGCAGCGTGGCGCAGACTTCGAGAAAGATCGACCCGGCCCCGAATTGTGCGGGCCTGGTACTCCGAAACCAATAAATGACCCCGGGGCAGATATTCTCAGTGACACTGAGGTAGTCACTGATGAGCAGAACCCGATGATGACCGGTGACTTGACGCACTGATGCACTGACGCACTGACGTACTGACGCACTGATGCACTGACGCACTGACGTACTGACGCACTGACGCATTGACGCACTGACGTACTGACGCACTGACGCACTGACGCGTCATGATTAATAATTTATTAATAAACAAACCTAGATATTTATTAGAACTTTCTAAATTTAGAGTTTAGTCCCTGAACTTTGAAAACCTTACGGTTTGGTCCTCGAACAGTAAAAGTTTTTTTTTTACTTTAACCTTTTACCATTTCAACTTTAGTCCCTTGGGTAAGTGAAAAATTAAGTTTCACCCCCCATTTTAGGGCCCAAATCCACGGCCCAAACCCTCCTTAAGGGTCCATGTAACCTTTCTTCTTCATCAAAGACTCATTAAGTGTCATTAAGTGGGTTTTAGTGAGATTTAGAGAGAGAAACTCTCATCCTCCTCCATTGTTGAGAGCTTGGCCGAACCCTCACCTCACCATGGCAGCCCCTTCCTCTTGTCTTCTTCACTTGGTGCTTTGAGGTAAATTACTCCTCTCCTCTTGATCTATATTGCTACCGATTCGGTTTTTCAATTTGTTGAGTTTGGTTTTTATGCAAGTACTAGGATTTGAAAGTTCCTTCACAAATGTTGTTCCCACTACCTTTAGCTTCATTTTGAACCGATTAGATTTTTGATTGGTTGAGTTTTTGGTTCTTTGAAAAATTTCAAGTTGGGTTTTTGTTAGGGTAGCCTTTAGAAAAGTCATTCCCATTGAGTTGATCTTTGAAAATCACCAATTAGTTTTCTTGGAAGTTTTGTCTTTGAAAAATTGATTATTTGGAAAAGTGATTTTTCAAGCCTTAGGTAATTATTCACCCTAGTTTTCTTGTTGTCTTTGACGTGTACAAATTAGATTTGGAAGAAAAATTTATCCTTGAATTAAAGCTTTTGGCCGAATTGGACAGCATTGGTCTAAGGGTAGAAAATTGATTTTCAACTAGCCTTGAGTGAGTTTAAATGCTTGAAAATGATTTTGGGTTTGTAGGAAAGTTTTTGCCCTAATAGGTGCAAAAGGGCCTAGAGAAAAATTGTGCATTTGAAACCCTAGAAAATTGATTTCTAGAGCACTTGGGGTAAACTTGATTATGGAACTTCTAGCTTGTTTTAGGGTTTTGAAAAGTTGGGAAATTGAGAGTTTAAAAGTTTACAATTAAATGAAGTTGGTTTGTTCTTGACACTTAGGTTTTATTGAATACAAGAGTTGGAAAATTGATTTGGAAACTTGTAGAAAAAGTTGAGTTTTTGGGCAAATTGGATCTTGGAACTTATAGTTCAAATTGGGGTTTTGAACATTCTGAAAACTTGGAGAATTTGGTGGGGAAATTGGATTTAAAAGTTATGTTTTTGGTTGTGTGATTGATTTTGAAATTGAGTGAAGTGTTTGGTGAAAATTTGGAAATTTTTAGTGATTTTAGAATTTTGGGCAGAATTGATGTTTGATGAAAATATGTGTGTTTTTTTCTTCTAAAATCTTGATTAAGGCTTCAAAATGGTTTATAAGCATCTAGCCTTGATGCTCTTTGAACGGTTTAAAGTTTTGAGAAGTTTTGGTTTTTGTAACTTATGGTTTTCCTAAGTTCTTTGGTAAGCGTCGAAAAATCTTGTTTAAGTGTCTTCGACCTCCGAGCATTTCCTAAGTTGTAGAGCTTATGTCTAAGTGTTTAGACCCCTGTTTGGACCAGCCTCTTGACCTTAGGTTTAAGTTCAAAGTTCTAAGCTAGGTTGTGTTTGTTGAAGGATAACGAGACCCCGAACCGATCTAGACGCACGGAGCTTACGTGACCACCAGGATCGAATACCTTTTAAGGTAAGGGCACTTCGTATCTTTAGCTACTAGGCATGAGTATTGAATTATGAAAATGTATGCTCTACTATGATTTTTTGAAATTGTAGTTGACGGCGTTCTGAGAACGACCCAATTCATAACTGTATTGATTTCGATGTTAATGCAAGTCTCTGAAGGCATCTGATATGCTGGATTAGGTTTTATTTGATGAATGACACCGTTGAATATTGTGGTTGTTGCTTGCTTACGATTTCATGTGCAGGAACGTTTCCCAAGACGACGCTGTCGTCATCCCCCAGCTGTTTGGAATAGCAAGGCTATCCGTCCAGCATGCTGTGGGGAAGCTATGTGCCGTGCTTTGTGCCGTGCTATGTGCCGTGCTATGTGCCGTGCTTTGTGCCGTGCTATGTGCCGTGCTTTGTGCCGTGCTATGTGCCGAATAAGATTGGGATAACTAGTTTATTCCCAATCAGCTATGTGCCGGGCTTTGTGCCGTATTCGGTTGGGAAATTAAGTTTATTCCCAACCAGCTATGTGCCGCTTTGATTGAATTTTTGTTGAAATTCTACTTGTATTGTGATTTATGCTTACTCGTAAATTTTCCTGCATGGCCTTTATGTTTATTTGATTTGCTTTCTGCACCTTCTCGTTGTAGATATTTGTTTGTTATGTATATGTGATGACTTGTATTGCAATCGGTATTGTCTGTTTTAGAAGTTGACCCTTGCTTGTCTGTTGTGTGTGTTTTCTGGCGATCCGTCGCCAGTCAGACAGCCCTTAGCCAAAAGCTGCAAGTGGTTGCCGATTCAGAGAAGATCAAGATAGAAGCTGGATGCTACGTTGTTGGACGACTCCTCCCAGACGTTTGATTTCTTATGTATGCTTATGAATTAGAGTAGGGAGTTTTAGATTTCTTTCCTACCACTGGCAGCGAAGTCTTTGAATTTGAAGTAAATCGTTTGTAAATTATTTCTAAGTCGCTGACCAGACACTTTATGCCACATGTGTGGCTATTTGTGAATCAGGGTAATTATATTAATAATGCATCTCATTTTGGCATATTTCGAAGAGGAAGTATTTTAAAAAAAATATACCCTCTTTTCTACAGCCTTAGAAACCTTTTTGCATATTTCTTTACTGTTCATTTGCTACAGTAACGCCCTGAAAATCGGGGTGTTACATTGTGGTATCAGAGCTCCGGTTGAGAAAACCAGAGCTGTCGGGGAACGGGTTTTTCTATGCTAAGTTGCTTGCTGTTTGTGTCTACAAATAGGATGTTTCGGCTTTGATTGCTGGGGAGTTAGTTCATAAGACTTGATCAACCTTATGACTTCTCCCAGCGTGATGAGATCCTGAAGTATCCGAACTTGTAGATTGCCTTAGGTTTATCCCGTGAGTGGAGAACCTCGTTATATGCTGTTTGTCCATCTTTCAGGATACCTGACTCCTGATTTGTTTGAATAATGTTATTGTGGTATTGATATGAGGCAATCCTGCCTCGATCTTTTCCTTGGTTCTGGACTGAAACAAGTATGTTGTGAGCAGACATTCTAGCTTCGGACTGGTAGGATGGTGACCCGACGAGAGGGTAACGCGGAGATGGGACAACTAGCTCAAGCTATGGCCACTATGGCAAACACCCTGACACAGCAAGCTGAAACGTCGAGTGCTCAGGCCGCCGCAACTGCACGACGGGATGCTGAGAACCAGGAACGCTACGAGCGACAACAGCAGAGGGAAGATGCCCAGACTCAAACTCGAGCACTTACAAACTTCAGGCGCCATGACCCATCCAAGTTTTTGGGGGAGGCTGATCCCGATAAAGCAGATCTATGGATACTGGAGATAGAAAAGATTTTCGAGGTACTGCAGACTCCTGAACAGTCCAAGCTTGGATTCGCCACCTACCTCCTCCAGGGAGATGCAGAGTATTGGTGGAAGGGAGCTAAACAAATTATGGAGGCAAATCAGGAAGCAGTTAACTGGACCTCCTTTCGTAGAGCCTTCCTAGACAAGTACTTTCCAGCTAGTGCCAGGGAAGAAAGGGAGGTGCAATACCTGAAACTAAAGCAAGGAAGCATGAGCGTGTCGGAATATGCAGCAAGGACAGAATCATTGGCAAGACACTTTCGATTCTTTGAAGGAGGGGTGGACGAACCCTACCTATGTACTAAGTTCACCAGTGGACTCTGCTACGAGATTGAGAAATCAGTGCGACCCTTGGGAATCCGCCAATTCCAACCACTGGTGGAAAAATGCAGGGAGATTGAGATAATGAGGAGTAAGAAGAATGAAAGACGGGAAAGTGGAGGACCGTCTAGGATCAATAGAAATAATCAGGATAAGTACGAAAAGGTGAAACAATCTCAGGAGAAGCCCTACACTCGCCCGCAGGGGAATGATCAGACCTTAAGACAGTATAGACCCATGGCTACGACTCCAGGAAACAATGGACTCCAACCTCGAGATCAAAGAATAGTCTGTCACCGATGCGGGAAGACTGGGCACTGTGCAAGGGATTGCCCATTGAACAAGAGGCTATGTTATAATTGCAGGGAACCTGGGCATTGATATTGAAATTGCAAGTGTACAATTTACTATCGCGTAATATAAAAGATTATCGAACCCAAGGGATAGGTGTTCTTATATTTATATAATTTAGTACTTGTGCAAAGAAGGTAAAATAATATGATTGATGTTTGGTTTATGGCAAGAAGAGAGTAATAGCATAAAAAATAATAAAGCAAATAAGATGAGAGAATTCAAGCACTTGGGTTGATTTACATAATCTATAAAACATGCTAGAAAACTCTTACTAAATTTCTGAACTTTAAATTCAAATTCATGGTGCTATAGCCTAAGTTTCTACACCAGCCTTAAGAAATGTAGAACTTCCTTTCCTAATTACTAACTCCATAGCATTGGTTATTAGTTAATTAGAGAAGAAGATGAAGAAGGAATCTGAGCCAACACAAGATTACGTACATCCTTATAGCCTTAAGTAATGCAAACATATAACCTTTTTTATTCCCTATTTCCCTTACTACTTACCAAATGGCCTTATGAATAAGTAGAAAGCATGAAATCTTTTGCGCATAAAGATTAATGAAGAACAAAGAAATAAAACATGAATAGAAAATATTATTCAGAAATGTAAAAGAAAACTAGAACATGAATTATAAATTAAAACAACCCAAAAACTTAAAAGAAGAATTAGCCAAGCATGGCTAAAAGATTCATTGAATTACCCTGGATAGGAGCTCAAATATGGCTTCCCACAAGTCCTAGGAACAATGATCTTTGAGGGAGAAAGAGAGAATACTTGTTGTATTCTATGAAGGTGTGTCTTACAAGTGAAGAAAAGGGCCCTATTTATAGTAAAATTCTAGCCTCCAGCGCTTGAGCGCTGGCATTCCCAACGCATGGGCGCTAGGATGCATTAAAAATCCACTTTCTGTTCGAGGCCCAGCGCTTGAGCGCTGGCTTTCCAACGCTTGGGCGCTGGGTCAACATCTGACTCATCATCTAGTCAGAACCCCAGCGCTGGAGCGCTGGGATCCCAACGCTGGAGCGTTGGGATGCTGCTTCTTCATCTTCTTGCTTGCTCTTCCTTCTTCATTCATGGTAGTGGGTTTTGATGGCCATAAAAAGCCACTAACCAGCCTTGATCAATTCTGAAACCCTTCCTCCATTAACATCAATTCCTTTAAGCATTTTTTCCATGTGCTAAATTGGAGAGTGACTCTTCATATTTTTCTTTTTCACTTTGGTCCTCCCTTGGTTAGCACTTCATTTCAAGCCCTCATATTCTCTCAATCTCTACTTTTAGTCCTCCACTTTTGAACTTTTACAATTTGGTCCCTGACTTCCTGAAACTTTACATATTGGTCCCTGGACAAAAATGATAACTAAACCAGCTTTTCCTAAAAATATAAAATAACTAGAAAAATCCCTAAAAATATAAAATTAAGATAGAAAAACACAAAAAATCTAATCTACATGCAAAATGCAAAATAAATATAAAATCTACATAAAAACAATAAAAAACCTACATGTGACTCAAAAATAATAAAATAAAAAGACTAAAAAGACCCTAAAAACATCATATAAAATCCACTCATCACACCACTATACCCAACGACAGCTTGTCCTCAAGCGACAAAACTTAAAGAAAAACTCGTCCCTGGGTTTTGAGAAAGTTTTATCTGATTACAACTTGAAGCACAGAAACCTTTCAAAGAAAGCTTAGCAGAAAAGGAAGACATGCATGTTTTATAGACAAAGAATCAAGAAAGTTTAGGCTTGGCTTTTAACATGTTTGAGTTCAACAATTAAGCTCACCAAAAATAATGTTCTCCATGAAAACAAGAAAGCTCAATAATCCTGCCTATAATTCAAATCAAAACTGAAGTAAAGCAACCAAGTGATTTTGAAGAGATTCTTAAAGGTTGTAACTTGGCCAAAGGGTTGAACAATTTAAGGTATGGATTTCAAAACTTGGCAACTCTATTGGCTGACTCAGAAATTTTGTTGTTAAGTGATTTTTCTTGATTTAAGAGCTTCAACAATTTTCACAAGGGTCCTCTCAATTTTTTCCTTTTTTTTTTTTTTTTGAACAAAGTAGTGGAATGTATGGGATGAATGACTTGAATTTTACTCCCCTCATACTCTTTCTCACCCCACTACTTTATTATTTTTTTCTAAGGCACATACCTTATTTTTCAATTTTTCCTCTTTTTTTTTTTTTTTTTTTTTTTTAGAGAGGAACCCACAAACATAGCTCTAACATTTCAGCACATGGATCACAATAACAACTTTAAGAATTATCACACAAAGTAGGCTCCAAAGAATGACTCTTTTAAGGCTCAAAAGGGGCTACTAGTGGATATAACATTTCAAGCAAAAATCTGAGTTTTCAAAAATGCCTAATATCTCTTCTCAACTCACAAAGTACACAAAACTCCAATCAACATGCAACACAAGGCAGAAAAATTTCACAATCAAGAATTCAGAGTCCTCAGCTCTCAGAAAAAGATAGGGTAAGTGGTACCCTTTTTAGAACTCAGAAAAAGACTTAGCCAACAACCAAACAATCAAGACATCAAAAATCCTTTCTACAGCATGCAATCCTAACTGCTTAAAAACATAGAATTTTTCACAAAGCAGTTCAATCAGATAAAGCATTCACAAAGCTATAGCAATATTCAGAATGGATAATATACTCAAGACTCATGCAAAAATAAAACAGAAAAACTAAACTAAAAATAAAAATAAAACTAAAAACTATAAAAAGAAAAACAAAAACTAAAAAGCTGGTATAGTAACAGATTTCTGGGTGGATTCCAGGGGCCTAGCGCATGAGCGCTGGCCCCCCAACGCCTAAGCGTTGGGATCAACTGGAACCAGGGGGCTTTTACAGGGGCCTAACGCTCGTGCGTTGGCCTCCAGCGCCTAAGCGCTGGCCCCTCCTGTAGCAACAACATAGAATTCTTTTTATTTATTTATTTACAAGAGTTGTGCAGAAAATTAAAAAGACATAAAAATAAACTATCCTAAGTTGGGTTGTCTCCCAACCAGCTCAATGTTAAGGTCCGAGATAGACCCTTCCCCTTAATCAATTGGGGGTACTTTTTCTTTTCTTATTACAAACATCATCTTTGAACTCATCCTCACTTTCAGACTCATAGTGCTTACAAGTACGGAATACAGAAAACTTCACTTTTTCATCCCCTACCTTCAAAGATAGGAGGCCTTCTGCTACATTAATCTTGGCGTTTCCTGTAGCTAGGAATGGCCGCCCAAGAATTAATGGTACCTTGGAGTCTTCTTCCATGTCAAGTATCACAAAATCAACTGGGAAAACAAACTTGTCAACCCTTACCAGAACATCTTCAGCCACCCCATAGGGGTACTTAATTGACCTGTCCGCCAATTGTAAACACATCAAAGTAGGAGTGGCCTCTCCCATGTCCAATTTCCTAAACATGGAGAGTGGCATGAGGTTTATAGAAGCTCCTAGATCACAAAGAGCTGTTGCATTAGGTAGTCCCTCAATTTCCACAGGCAAAGTGAAGCTCCCTGGATCCTTCAATTTTTGGGGCAACTTCCTCAGAACCATAGCTGAACACTCCTCAGTTAACATCACAGTTTCATCCATCTCACTTAATTTCCTCCTTCTAAATAAAATGTCCTTCATAAACTTAGCATAAATTGGCATTTGTTCCAAAGCTTCAGAAAATGGAATGTTAATTTGAAGCCTTTTAAAAATCTCAAGAAATTTCGAGAATTGTTTTTCCAAATTCTTTTTGAAAGCTTTAGGAAAAGGAACTTTGCCAATTTTCTTAGAAGGAGGAATTACACTTTCAGCAATTTTTTCAACAACAATAGGCACATTCCTTTCTTCTTCTTTCTCTTCACCACTTACCTCTTGTTCAATTTCCACTACCCTTTCGGGCATAATCTTACCACTCCTAAGAGTGATGGCAGAAACATTCTCAACATTTTCTTTTGGATTGACAAGAGTATCAGACGGAAAAGTACCTGGAATCCTTTCTGAGATGGTCTTGGCCAGTTGGCCTACCTGGACCTCCAAATTTCTAATGGAGGCTTCATGATTCTTAGCACTTGTCCGGGTCTCATTCATAAATTGCACAGTTTGTTGGCCTATTTCACCAACAATTTCTTCCAAACTTTTCATTCCCTGGTTTGGATTCAAAGGCATTGGTGGCCTTTGATTTTGGAATGGCCTCTGAAATTGTTGCCTGGCTTCACCTTGACCACCCCCTTGATCTCTCCAAGAAAAATTGGGGTGGTTTCTCCAGCTTGGGTTATAAGTGTTGCCATAGGAATTCTGAAAATTCCCCATAGCTTTTACCTCAGCTTCTAATTCAGCCTCCTCCGGGCTCAGTTGAACCCCCTCCATTCTTTTGACCATTGCATCAACTTTCCTGGATAAAAGTTTATTTGAAGCAACAATGGACTCAAAAGAATCAACCTCATAAATACCTTTCCTGATTGCCCGGTCCTGGTTTGAATGAGCAGCTCTTGCAGCAAGTTTGTTGATAAGATCAAGAGCTCCTTGTGGTGGCAAGGCATCGAATGCCCCACTTGCTGCAGTATCCAATTTGTCCCTGGTATAATCATTCAAAGCAGCATAAAATTTCTCTACCTGATCTGCGATAGAGATGTTATGACCTGGGCACCTTCTGAGAAGTCCCTTGAACCTCTCCCATGTCTCATACAAATTTTCAGCATCTTGCTGAATGAAGGAGTTGATTTCCTGCTTCAACTTCCTTATGCGGTTATAAGGAAAAAATTTGGCCGTGAATTTTTCAGCCAAATCATCCCATGAAGTAATGCTTCTGAGTGGTTGAGAAGAAAGCCACTCCTCTGCCACATCTCTTAAGGAAAATGGAAACAGCATTAGTCTTACCGTATCCAAATGAGCATCATTTCTCCTTAAGGTGGAGCATTGCCTAGTGAATCGCTCCAGATGTGTATGGCAGTCTTCATTTACACTTCCACCAAATTGGTTTTGACTTACCAATGAGATGAAGTGTGGAGGAATCTGGAAATTTGGCAAAGCATCCTCCGGAACCACAATACTCCCTTCAAAATTGTAATCTACCTGGGGAGCTGTGATATCACGAAGAGAGCGATTAGCATTCTGCTCTTCCTCCTCCTCTCTCAGCCTTTGAAGTCTAGCTTGGACTTCATCTTCCACCCTTGCATTGTATTCAGCAAGGAGGCGCTCCTCCATTTGTGCTTGTGTTTCAGCCATGGCCCTTGCTAATCTCCTTTGCTCCGCTAATCTGCGATGCAAAGTTCTTTCAATTTCAGGGTCCAAATCAAAATGTCCTACCATGCAAACAAGCCAAAGAAGTTAATAGCACCTATTCAATACAAATTTTATATTTTTTTTTTTTGAATTTCTTATATAAACAAATAGTACTAAATAAAATAAAAACAAGAACTTGAAAGAACCTATCCCCGGCAACGGCGCCAAAAACTTGATATTGAAATTGCAAGTGTACAATTTACTATCGCGTAATATAAAAGATTATCGAACCCAAGGGATAGGTGTTCTTATATTTATATAATTTAGTACTTGTGCAAAGAAGGTAAAATAATATGATTGATGTTTGGTTTATGGCAAGAAGAGAGTAATAGCATAAAAAATAATAAAGCAAATAAGATGAGAGAATTCAAGCTCTTGGGTTGATTTACATAATCTATAAAACATGCTAGAAAACTCTTACTAAATTTCTGAACTTTAAATTCAAATTCATGGTGCTATAGCCTAAGTTTCTACACCCTAATAGCCTTAAGAAATGTAGAACTTCCTTTCCTAATTACTAACTCCATAGCATTGGTTATTAGTTAATTAGAGAAGAAGATGAAGAAGGAATCTGAGCCAACACAAGATTACGTACATCCTTATAGCCTTAAGTAATGCAAACATATAACCTTTTTTATTCCCTATTTCCCTTACTACTTACCAAATGGCCTTATGAATAAGTAGAAAGCATGAAATCTTTTGCGCATAAAGATTAATGAAGAACAAAGAAATAAAACATGAATAGAAAATATTATTCAGAAATGTAAAAGAAAACTAGAACATGAATTATAAATTAAAACAACCCAAAAACTTAAAAGAAGAATTAGCCAAGCATGGCTAAAAGATTCATTGAATTACCCTGGATAGGAGCTCAAATATGGCTTCCTACAAGTCCTAGGAACAATGATCTTTGAGGGAGAAAGAGAGAATACTTGTTGTATTCTATGAAGGTGTGTCTTACAAGTGAAGAAAAGGGCCCTATTTATAGTAAAATTCCAGCCTCCAGCGCTTGAGCGCTGGCATTCCC
Organism: Acmispon strigosus; assembly: GCA_030819835.1. Taxonomy (NCBI): domain Eukaryota; kingdom Viridiplantae; phylum Streptophyta; class Magnoliopsida; order Fabales; family Fabaceae; genus Acmispon; species Acmispon strigosus. The sequence continues at coordinate 30,836,302 of JAUAMA010000003.1, read as the reverse complement.
AACGCATGGGCGCTAGGATGCATTAAAAATCCACTTTCTGTCCGAGGCCCAGCGCTTGAGCGCTGGCTTTCCAACGCTTGGGTGCTGGGTCAACATCTGACTCATCATCTAGTCAGAACCCCAGCGCTGGAGCGCTGGGATCCCAACGCTGGAGCGTGGGGATGCTGCTTCTTCATCTTCTTGCTTGCTCTTCCTTCTTCATTCATGGTAGTGGGTTTTGATGGCCATAAAAAGCCACTAACCAGCCTTGATCAATTCTGAAACCCTTCCTCCATTAACATCAATTCCTTTAAGCATTTTTTCCATGTGCTAAATTGGAGAGTGACTCTTCATATTTTTCTTTTTCACTTTGGTCCTCCCTTGGTTAGCACTTCATTTCAAGCCCTCATATTCTCTCAATCTCTACTTTTAGTCCTCCACTTTTGAACTTTTACAATTTGGTCCCTGACTTCCTGAAACTTTACATATTGGTCCCTGGACAAAAATGATAACTAAACCAGCTTTTCCTAAAAATATAAAATAACTAGAAAAATCCCTAAAAATATAAAATAAAGATAAAAAAACACAAAAAATCTAATCTACATGCAAAATGCAAAATAAATATAAAATCTACATAAAAACAATAAAAAACCTACATGTGACTCAAAAATAATAAAATAAAAAGACTAAAAAGACCCTAAAAACATCATATAAAATCCACTCATCAGGCATAAAGCTAGAGACTGCAGGGCGCCGAGACAAAACCAGCCGTGAGGGTAACGAAGGGATCTTACCCAGTTTCAGGGGACCTCTTTAATATTGTGATTCAGTCTTAGCACAACAAACTCTTCCACCACTAGAGATGGCGATGCTGTTTGACACCCTTCCTTTTGTCTTAACCTTGGTCACATTATGTTGTAAGACTTAACTATGTCGACATGTGCTTAAGACACTTTTTATTTGATATATCTATGGGACTCTGTTTCAATCCCTGCGTATATCCCTAGCAAGGAACACAGGAAAAGGTCGGAGAATGATGTGATGTGTCAGATAGCTCATTACCTATCTTCTCTATGTAGGGAGCGGTGCATTCACCCATTCGATGAATGGTGAGGACCACTAGATGCTACATAACCTTTCTCCGCTTTTCATTTGGTAATCTTTTGTTGTTGTTGTTTGTTTGCTATACTCTTGCGTGCTTTTAGGTTGATGTTTATGAGTAGAATTTCTTCTCTTGTCTATTATAAGAATATATATGTGTGTATGTATATTTTCCCCCTACAACCTCTGCTTGAGCCGATTATCCAAGAACCATGTGGAACTGGATAGTCTATGTAGGATAGGACAGAGTGTCTCTGAATGTTTTACAGAGAACCTCGTGGGAACCTCCCGAAGGAAGGACTCCAACAGCGTTCTTCTATCGATCAACAATGAAGAGAGAAGGGAAATGAAGATGCGAATCGTGCAAGACGACACAAGACCCATCTCAGATGCAACTTACGAATTACGCCTGCACCGCCCACCGAGAACAAGTGATAGATAAAGGAGTTAACTTGGAGTGGTCGCGCAAGAGTAAAGTGTTTCGCTTTGGGAAAGTGCCAGCGTTGCGGTTAAAGGGGAAGGACAGGAGGTCCCGACCCTGTATGGATTGACGACAACCGAGTGAGACGACAGTAAGAGACCAATGCTCTTACTAAAGGCCAATGACTTAGCGAACATACTTGAGAAGCAGTGTGGTTCCCTAAGCTCGACCAGGACTACCATATCATCAGAATCGGATTGAGGAAGAGGATGTTCCGGAGACCATTACCAGAACCCGTTACAGACAGACCGAGTGTCTTGCGGTGCCTTGGGGTGACCAATGCACCAGTCGTCTTCGTAAGATACGAGGACGGGGAGACCTCAGCCACTTATGGACCATTCGTGGCCTTGATGATTAATGATGTACTTGCGTTTGCGCCAAGATTTTTGAAGAACAGGAGAAGCTATCTCCGACGAGTACCGCACGTGTTACGGAGAAGAAGCGGTATGCCAGTCCTTCAAGTCCGAGTTCGACTCGAAGGAGTAAAACCTTTTGACAGGTGACTTCAAGGGAAGGAATCACAGTCGACCCAGCCAAGTGAAGTCAGAGTTTGCATGGGAACGACTAAAGACAACATCTGAGACAGGGAGTTGCTTCGGTTTTGGATGGTTATTATTGGTGCTCCACCGAAGGATTCTCAAGGCTAGTGGGACCGAAAATGCGACTCGCTAAGAAGGACCAACCTCTTGTAAGGGCCAAGAGGGGTGAGTTTATAAATTGATGAATGAAGAAGCCGTGAATGACTTCGTCAGCACCAGTTTTACTACAGCAAGGAGCTAAGTACGTAGTCAAATTTGATATGTATACCAAAGGATAGGCCGTGTTCTGAAGCAGGACCTTAAAGTGTGGATGCCTGTTTGGAAACGGTTAATGATGCCGAAGCAGGGTTGTCAAAGATATCAGTTGGAATTAGCTGCAATGAAGTTGCGCTCAAGATATGAAAACGCCACCTCTATGACGGTGCTACACTACCTTCAGCTATCACGAGGAATTTGGAATACTCGTTTGATTTGAAGGAGGAAGCTTGAAGCGGCGTGAATGGGCAAAGCCTGTGAGGGATTATGATTTTACCCTGCAGTACCATCTGAGGGAGTTCATCGTGGTTGCCAGGTCTTGGATCAACCAGCAATGAATGCCTCCACCACGACGGTGAGAAAGATGGATTTCTTCAAACAGTTTCAAGGTCTGAAGTTGGATCAGGCTATCATGAACAAGGAAGCAGGCAGACTGAGTGTGATGGCGTACCTTACTTGTCAGAAGGCAATGACGGAACATGAGGAGCTGGCAAGAATGTTTCAGCCCCTTAACCCCCCAAGTGGAAGTGGGACGGTACATCGATGGACATGGGTATTCGAGGACTGATCAAGTCAGCTCACCTCTACCCGCAATGAAAATCTTCAACGTACAACAGACGTCAGAAGTATGTTTTCAAAGGATTCTTAACTGCACAGAACGTGCCCAGCAGCACCTTGGGTATGGAACGATATTCCAATCGCCCTTGAGGGAACGAATCCAAAGAGCTTAGGGTTAAAGCTCTCTCGTTGAATCGAGCACTTTGAAGTCATCTTGGTTCGGGGTTTTTCAGCACCCTAGACCAGAGATGCAATCATTCGGGAGCGTTATGCAGAACGTACCCGTGTAAGTGACAACTCCCGACTGTCCGTGGCACTTTCATTTTCGCACGGAGATCGGTTGAGTGTCCCGCCAACTTACGAGGTTTTGTGCTATCTTTCTGAATGAGACTTCTTTGTACAACGGGGAGTTGTACGTGCACATAGGAACCGTAGAGCCATCGACCACGCTGTTTATTTATTTCTGTGTGGAATGCGCCTTACGTGGAAACTTGAATGTTACCTACGTGCTTGACTGCCTAGTTTACACCTGACGGTATTTGAAGACTGGGCCAAGATTCTTCTGTCACCCTTCGACGACAAAGCAGAGCTAGACAGATATTGGGATCACTAGAGGATTTGCAAGACTTGTGTTTTGGACCATTGAAAAAAAAAAGGGGCTGGAGGGAACAACTACCTTTGATGGAGTTTATCTTCGGCGATGACTATCGTGCAACCAGGGATGGAACCCTGCAAAGCGAAGTGTGGACGCGAGATGTTTCGAGCTGCACCGAGGCGGTGGAAGCTGGTAATTGGAGTATACTTGCTCAGCAAACCATGGAAGGGTTTGAGTCAAGTAAAGAAAAGATGAGAACTTCTCAGAGCAGGCGTAACGACTACGCCAGCAAGAGGATTGGAGCATGAAACGAGGGACATGCCTACCTCGAAAGAACCTGACGAAGGGAGTCGGGAAGGCAATTAAGTCAGGAAGGCTTATGCATTGTTGTTGAGTCAGAGCACTCGCAACTCAAGGATGACCTATCACTCATAGTTTCATCTATGATGACCAAGGACAAGGACGGTAAGAAGTCCCAAGGAAAGAGTTTCCCTAGCCATGTAGTATTGGACGAACCACGGAAGGGAATACTCAAGCACTTCGCCGACCTATAGTTTCGAGGACGAAACTAATTTATGGGGGGTAGGATTGTAACACCCGGAATTTCCCCCAGTGATTAAATAATTATTTAATTATTCCAAGGTACTGTGTGGATTCGCTCGGCGGCATCGGCAAGCGTTATCGTCGAGCAAAGTACCGGTGAAACACCTTTTGCAGCACTTGGTAGGAAACCAAGCTAGACTTGACTTTAAGTTCGGACGAGAATTAGACGTTCTCACTATCACCATGACATTCAGTGAAGAATTTCGTGAAGAACGACTGTAATATTGATATGGTTTCCTCCCGGAGCCCGGGAAGGATTTTTCGCTCTAACGGGACTTTTAGCCGAACCTTCAACAGAAGAAACGGACGACTTCGGGACCCCGGATCGAGAATCTAAAAAGCTCCAAACGATTTTGTTTGGCGTTTTGAGACCAATTTTGTGCAGAAGATTTTTGTGAATAGTAACTCAGGGAATAGTGTTTTCAGGCAGCGTGGCGCAGACTTCGAGAAAGATCGACCCGGCCCCGAATTGTGCGGGCCTGGTACTCCGAAACCAATAAATGACCCCGGGGCAGATATTCTCAGTGACACTGAGGTAGTCACTGATGAGCAGAACCCGATGATGACCGGTGACTTGACGCACTGATGCACTGACGCACTGACGTACTGACGCACTGACGCATTGACGCACTGACGTACTGACGCACTGACGCACTGACGCGTCATGATTAATAATTTATTAATAAACAAACCTAGATATTTATTAGAACTTTCTAAATTTAGAGTTTAGTCCCTGAACTTTGAAAACCTTACGGTTTGGTCCTCGAACAGTAAAAGTTTTTTTTTTACTTTAACCTTTTACCATTTCAACTTTAGTCCCTTGGGTAAGTGAAAAATTAAGTTTCACCCCCCATTTTAGGGCCCAAATCCACGGCCCAAACCCTCCTTAAGGGTCCATGTAACCTTTCTTCTTCATCAAAGACTCATTAAGTGTCATTAAGTGGGTTTTAGTGAGATTTAGAGAGAGAAACTCTCATCCTCCTCCATTGTTGAGAGCTTGGCCGAACCCTCACCTCACCATGGCAGCCCCTTCCTCTTGTCTTCTTCACTTGGTGCTTTGAGGTAAATTACTCCTCTCCTCTTGATCTATATTGCTACCGATTCGGTTTTTCAATTTGTTGAGTTTGGTTTTTATGCAAGTACTAGGATTTGAAAGTTCCTTCACAAATGTTGTTCCCACTACCTTTAGCTTCATTTTGAACCGATTAGATTTTTGATTGGTTGAGTTTTTGGTTCTTTGAAAAATTTCAAGTTGGGTTTTTGTTAGGGTAGCCTTTAGAAAAGTCATTCCCATTGAGTTGATCTTTGAAAATCACCAATTAGTTTTCTTGGAAGTTTTGTCTTTGAAAAATTGATTATTTGGAAAAGTGATTTTTCAAGCCTTAGGTAATTATTCACCCTAGTTTTCTTGTTGTCTTTGACGTGTACAAATTAGATTTGGAAGAAAAATTTATCCTTGAATTAAAGCTTTTGGCCGAATTGGACAGCATTGGTCTAAGGGTAGAAAATTGATTTTCAACTAGCCTTGAGTGAGTTTAAATGCTTGAAAATGATTTTGGGTTTGTAGGAAAGTTTTTGCCCTAATAGGTGCAAAAGGGCCTAGAGAAAAATTGTGCATTTGAAACCCTAGAAAATTGATTTCTAGAGCACTTGGGGTAAACTTGATTATGGAACTTCTAGCTTGTTTTAGGGTTTTGAAAAGTTGGGAAATTGAGAGTTTAAAAGTTTACAATTAAATGAAGTTGGTTTGTTCTTGACACTTAGGTTTTATTGAATACAAGAGTTGGAAAATTGATTTGGAAACTTGTAGAAAAAGTTGAGTTTTTGGGCAAATTGGATCTTGGAACTTATAGTTCAAATTGGGGTTTTGAACATTCTGAAAACTTGGAGAATTTGGTGGGGAAATTGGATTTAAAAGTTATGTTTTTGGTTGTGTGATTGATTTTGAAATTGAGTGAAGTGTTTGGTGAAAATTTGGAAATTTTTAGTGATTTTAGAATTTTGGGCAGAATTGATGTTTGATGAAAATATGTGTGTTTTTGTCTTCTAAAATCTTGATTAAGGCTTCAAAATGGTTTATAAGCATCTAGCCTTGATGCTCTTTGAACGGTTTAAAGTTTTGAGAAGTTTTGGTTTTTGTAACTTATGGTTTTCCTAAGTTCTTTGGTAAGCGTCGAAAAATCTTGTTTAAGTGTCTTCGACCTCCGAGCATTTCCTAAGTTGTAGAGCTTATGTCTAAGTGTTTAGACCCCTGTTTGGACCAGCCTCTTGACCTTAGGTTTAAGTTCAAAGTTCTAAGCTAGGTTGTGTTTGTTGAAGGATAACGAGACCCCGAACCGATCTAGACGCACGGAGCTTACGTGACCACCAGGATCGAATACCTTTTAAGGTAAGGGCACTTCGTATCTTTAGCTACTAGGCATGAGTATTGAATTATGCAAATGTATGCTCTACTATGATTTTTTGAAATTGTAGTTGACGGCGTTCTGAGAACGACCCGATTCATAACTGTATTGATTTCGATGTTAATGCAAGTCTCTGAAGGCATCTGATATGCTGGATTAGGTTTTATTTGATGAATGACACCGTTGAATATTGTGGTTGTTGCTTGCTTACGATTTCATGTGCAGGAACGTTTCCCAAGACGACGCTGTCGTCATCCCCCAGCTGTTTGGAATAGCAAGGCTATCCGTCCAGCATGCTGTGGGGAAGCTATGTGCCGTGCTTTGTGCCGTGCTATGTGCCGTGCTATGTGCCGTGCTTTGTGCCGTGCTATGTGCCGTGCTTTGTGCCGTGCTATGTGCCGTGCTATGTGCCGAATAAGATTGGGATAACTAGTTTATTCCCAATCAGCTATGTGCCGGGCTTTGTGCCGTATTCGGTTGGGAAATTAAGTTTATTCCCAACCAGCTATGTGCCGCTTTGATTGAATTTTTGTTGAAATTCTACTTGTATTGTGATTTATGCTTACTCGTAAATTTTCCTGCATGGCCTTTATGTTTATTTGATTTGCTTTCTGCACCTTCTCGTTGTAGATATTTGTTTGTTATGTATATGTGATGACTTGTATTGCAATCGGTATTGTCTGTTTTAGAAGTTGACCCTTGCTTGTCTGTTGTGTGTGTTTTCTGGCGATCCGTCGCCAGTCAGACAGCCCTTAGCCAAAAGCTGCAAGTGGTTGCCGATTCAGAGAAGATCAAGATAGAAGCTGGATGCTACGTTGTTGGACGACTCCTCCCAGACGTTTGATTTCTTATGTATGCTTATGAATTAGAGTAGGGAGTTTTAGATTTCTTTCCTACCACTGGCAGCGAAGTCTTTGAATTTGAAGTAAATCGTTTGTAAATTATTTCTAAGTCGCTGACCAGACACTTTATGCCACATGTGTGGCTATTTGTGAATCAGGGTAATTATATTAATAATGCATCTCATTTTGGCATATTTCGAAGAGGAAGTATTTTAAAAAAAATATACCCTCTTTTCTACAGCCTTAGAAACCTTTTTGCATATTTCTTTACTGTTCATTTGCTACAGTAACGCCCTGAAAATCGGGGTGTTACATTGTGGTATCAGAGCTCCGGTTGAGAAAACCAGAGCTGTCGGGGAACGGGTTTTTCTATGCTAAGTTGCTTGCTGTTTGTGTCTACAAATAGGATGTTTCGGCTTTGATTGCTGGGGAGTTAGTTCATAAGACTTGATCAACCTTATGACTTCTCCCAGCGTGATGAGATCCTGAAGTATCCGAACTTGTAGATTGCCTTAGGTTTATCCCGTGAGTGGAGAACCTCGTTATATGCTGTTTGTCCATCTGTCAGGATACCTGACTCCTGATTTGTTTGAATAATGTTATTGTGGTATTGATATGAGGCAATCCTGCCTCGATCTTTTCCTTGGTTCTGGACTGAAACAAGTATGTTGTGAGCAGACATTCTAGCTTCGGACTGGTAGGATGGTGACCCGACGAGAGGGTAACGCGGAGATGGGACAACTAGCTCAAGCTATGGCCACTATGGCAAACACCCTGACACAGCAAGCTGAAACGTCGAGTGCTCAGGCCGCCGCAACTGCACGACGGGATGCTGAGAACCAGGAACGCTACGAGCGACAACAGCAGAGGGAAGATGCCCAGACTCAAACTCGAGCACTTACAAACTTCAGGCGCCATGACCCATCCAAGTTTTTGGGGGAGGCTGATCCCGATAAAGCAGATCTATGGATACTGGAGATAGAAAAGATTTTCGAGGTACTGCAGACTCCTGAACAGTCCAAGCTTGGATTCGCCACCTACCTCCTCCAGGGAGATGCAGAGTATTGGTGGAAGGGAGCTAAACAAATTATGGAGGCAAATCAGGAAGCAGTTAACTGGACCTCCTTTCGTAGAGCCTTCCTAGACAAGTACTTTCCAGCTAGTGCCAGGGAAGAAAGGGAGGTGCAATACCTGAAACTAAAGCAAGGAAGCATGAGCGTGTCGGAATATGCAGCAAGGACAGAATCATTGGCAAGACACTTTCGATTCTTTGAAGGAGGGGTGGACGAACCCTACCTATGTACTAAGTTCACCAGTGGACTCTGCTACGAGATTGAGAAATCAGTGCGACCCTTGGGAATCCGCCAATTCCAACCACTGGTGGAAAAATGCAGGGAGATTGAGATAATGAGGAGTAAGAAGAATGAAAGACGGGAAAGTGGAGGACCGTCTAGGATCAATAGAAATAATCAGGATAAGTACGAAAAGGTGAAACAATCTCAGGAGAAGCCCTACACTCGCCCGCAGGGGAATGATCAGACCTTAAGACAGTATAGACCCATGGCTACGACTCCAGGAAACAATGGACTCCAACCTCGAGATCAAAGAATAGTCTGTCACCGATGCGGGAAGACTGGGCACTGTGCAAGGTGATGAGTGGATTTTATATGATGTTTTTAGGGTCTTTTTAGTCTTTTTATTTTATTATTTTTGAGTCTCATGTAGGTTTTTTATTGTTTTTATGTAGATTTTATATTTATTTTGCATTTTGCATATAGATTAGATTTTTTGTGTTTTTCTATCTTTATTTTATATTTTTAGGGATTTTTCTAGTTATTTTATATTTTTAGGAAAAGCTGGTTAGTTATCATTTTTGGGCCAGGGACCAATTTGTAAAGTTTCGGGAAGTCAGGGACCAAGTTGTAAAAGTTCAAGAGTGGAGGACTTAAAGTGGAGATTGAGAGAATATGAGGGCTTGAATTGAAGTGCTAACCAAGGGAGGACCAAAGAGAAAAAGAAAAATATGAAGAGTCACTCTCCAATTTAGCACATGGAAAAAATGTTTAAAGAATTGATGAAGGGTTCAGAACTGATCAAAGCTGGTTAGTGGCTTTTTATGGCCATCAAAACCCACTACCATGAATGAAGAAGGAAGAACAAGCAAGAAGATGAAGAAGCAGCATCCCAACGCTCCAGCGTTGGGATCCCAGCGCTCCAGCGCTGGGGTTCTGACTAGATGATGAGTCAGATTGTGTCCCAGCGCCCAAGCGTTGGAAAGCCAGCGCTCAAGCGCTGGGCCTCGGACAGAAAGTGGATTTTTAATGCATCCTAGCGCCCAGGCGTTGGGAAAGCTAGCGCTGAAGCGTTGGAGGCTGGATTTTTACTATAAATAGGACCTTTTTCTTCACTTGTAAGACACACCTTCATAGAATACAACAAGTATTCTCTCTTTCTCCCTCAAAGATCATTGTTCCTAGGACTTGTGGGAAGCCATACTTGAGCTCCTATCCAGGGTAATTCAATGAATCTTTTAGCCATGCTTAGCTAATTCTTCTTTTAAGTTTTTGGGTTGTTTTAATTTATAATTCATGTTCTAGTTTTCTTTTACATTTCTGAATAATATCTTCTATTCATGTTTTATTTCTTTGTTCTTCATTAATCTTGTGATCAAAAGATTTCTTGCTTTCTACTTATTCATAAGGCCATTTGGTAAGTAGTAAGGGAAATAGGAAATAAAAAAGGTTATAAGTATACATTTCTTAAGGCTATAAGGATGGACGTAGCTTTGTGTTGGCCCGAATTCTCTCTTCATCTTCTTCTCTAATTAACTAATAACCAAGGCTATGGAGTTAGTAATTAGGTAAGAAAGTTCTACATTTCTTAAGGCTATTAGGATGTAGAAACTTAGGCTATAGCACCATGAATTTGAATTTAAAGTTCAGAAATTTAGTAAAAGTTTTCTAGCATGTTTTGTAGATTATGTAAATCAACCCAAGAGCTTAAATTCTCTCATCTTATTTTCTCATTATTTTATGCTATTGCTCTCATCTTTTCCTAAACCAAACATCAATCATATTATTTTATTTTCTTTGCACAAGTACTAAACTTAATAAATATAAGAACACCTATCCCTTGGGTTCGATAATCTTTTATATTACGCGATAGTAAATTGTACACTTGCAATTTCATTATCAAGTTTTTGGCGCCGTTGCCGGGGATAGGTTCTTTCAAGTTCTTGTTATTATTTTCTTTAGTGCTTTTTATTAAAAAAAAAAATATAAAAAAAATATTATTTATGTGATGAACTGGTGCTGCTAATTTTGTTTGCTGAGTATTGGCAGGTATAGCAATGGCTGAAACATTTGAGCAAAGGGAGGCAAAATTCCGAGCTAAACTTGAAATAGAATATGAGAAAAAGAAGCAGGAAGCTTTCACTCTTATTGAAGAATTCTATTCTAATTTAGAGTGCAAGCGGAATGCGGGATTTTTGCCAACCCCTGAGCAAGAATGTAAGGCCATGGAGGAGCTACAAATGAAAATCCAAAGCATTCTAAGGAGGCATCCCGGGGATGAACAACAACCACCCGTTCATGAAAATGAACTCGTGGTGGTTCGAAGAGAAGAGGTAAAAGAAACCTTCATTGTAGAATTTGTCTTTGAAGACAAATTGGAGATGGAGGAAGAAGAACCTCAAGGAACCTATGCTATAGGTTCACAATGGCAAGGCAAAGAACAAGGAAGGGAAATTTTATTTATCTCTTCCATTTTTAATTTGAATATTTTTGCTTTGTTAGCTGAAAATTCATTGGGCACCATGATGTTGTTGTGCCAAAATTTGCATGATTTGCGGGGTCTAATGAATTTTGTAATAGACCCCGGTTGAAAAATGATTAAGTGAAGGGTCTATCTCGGACCTTAACAATGAGCTGGTTGGGAGACAACCCAACTTAGGAATAGTTTAAAATTCTGTCATTTAATTTTCTGCATCATCCTTGTAAATAAATAAAAGAAAAAAATTCTATGTTTTTGCTGCAGGAGAGTCCAGCGCTCCAGCGCTGGAGGCCAACGCTCAAGCGTTAGGCCCCTGCTTTGCACCTCTGATTGCCCAGTTTTTATTTTAATCCAGCGCCCGAGCGTTGGTATCCCCAACGCTCCAGCGCTGGAGCTCGGGCAGATTTGCTGTTTTATTTTTATTTGCTGTTTTTAGTTTTTAATAAATTTTGTGTTCACCATTTTCTTAAAGGTTTTAGATTCTATGAGTTTTCCCTTGTTTCTACAATGGTTTTGATTTTTGGGAACTCAAGAATTCTTGTTTTTAAGGTGGACACAAATTTTTCAACCCATGATCTTTTGTGCTAATTTTGGAACTAACAAGTCAAGCAAGCTTTGCTTGTGAGACTTTTGTTTGTTCAATGTTACAGGATAGGTACCAAAAAGAGGAAGAGCCCTCTTGAACTTGAGTGTTCAAAGTGATTTTTACATTGAGGTTCCCTTGGACCTTTGTGGAAAATTTGTTACTATACCAGCTTGATAGTTTTTATTTTTATTTTTATTTTTCTTTTTATTTTTCTTTTTATAGTTTTTAGTTTTATTTTTATTTTTAGTTTAGTTTTTCTGTTTTATTTTTGCATGAGTCTTTGAGTATATTATCCATTCTGAAGTTGCTATAGCTTTGTGAATGCTTTATCTGATTGAACTGCTTTGTGAAAAATTCTATGTTTTTAAGCAGTTAGGATTGCATGCTGTAGAAAGGATTTTTGATGTCTTGATTGTTTTGGCTGTTGGCAAAAGTTTTTCTGAGTTCTAAAAAGGGTACCACTTACCCTATCTTTTTCTGAGAGCTGAGGACTCTGATGCATGATTGTGAAATTTTTCTGCCTTGTGTTACATGTTGATTGGAGTTTTGTTTACTTTGTGAGTTGAGAAGAGATTATAGGCATTTTTGAAAACTCAGATTTTTGCTTGAAATGTTATATCCACTAGTAGCCCCTTTTGAGCCTTAAAAGAGTCATTCTTTGGAGCCTACTTTGTATGATAATTTTTCAGTTGTTATAGTGATGCATGTGCTGATTTGTTGGAGCTATATGTTTGTGGGTTTTTCTCTAAAAAAAAAGAAGAAGGAAAAAGTTGAAAAAATATGGTATGTGCCTTAGGAAAAATAATGAGGTAGTGGGGTGAGAAAGAGTATGAGGGGAGTAAAATTCAAGTCATTCATCCCATACATTCCACTACTTTGTTCAAAAAAAAAAAAAAAAAAAAAAAAAAGAAAAGAAAAGAGGAAAAGTTGAGAGGACCCTTGTGTGAATTGTTTAAAGCTCTTAGTCAAAGAAAAATCACTTAACAACAAATTCTGAGTCAGCCAATAGAGTTGCCAAGTTTTGAAATCCATACCTTGAATTGTTCAACCCTTTGGCCAAGTTACAACCTTCAAAAATCTCTTCAAAATCACTTGGTTGCTTTACTTCAGTTTTGATTTGAATTATAGGCAGGATTATTGAGCTTTCTTGTTTTCATGGAGAATATTATTTTTGGTGAGCTTAATTGGTGAACTCAAACATGTTAAAAGCCAAGCCTAACTTTCTTGATTCTTTGTCTATAAAACATGCATGTCTTCCTTTTCTGCTAAGCTTTCTTTGAAAGGTTTCTGTGCTTCAAGTTGTAATCAGATAAAACTTTCTCAAAACCCAGGGACGAGTTTTTCTTTAAGTTTTGTCGCTTGAGGACAAGCTGTCGTTGGGTATAGTGGTGTGATGAGTGGATTTTATATGATGTTTTTAGGGTCTTTTTAGTCTTTTTATTTTATTATTTTTGAGTCTCATGTAGGTTTTTTATTGTTTTTATGTAGATTTTATATTTATTTTGCATTTTGCATATAGATTAGATTTTTTGTGTTTTTCTATCTTTATTTTATATTTTTAGGGATTTTTCTAGTTATTTTATATTTTTAGGAAAAGCTGGTTAGTTATCATTTTTGGACCAGGGACCAATTTGTAAAGTTTCGGGAAGTCAGGGACCAAGTTGTAAAAGTTCAAGAGTGGAGGACTTAAAGTGGAGATTGAGAGAATATGAGGGCTTGAATTGAAGTGCTAACCAAGGGAGGACCAAAGTGAAAAAGAAAAATATGAAGAGTCACTCTCCAATTTAGCACATGGAAAAAATGTTTAAAGAATTGATGAAGGGTTCAGAACTGATCAAAGCTGGTTAGTGGCTTTTTATGGCCATCAAAACCCACTACCATGAATGAAGAAGGAAGAACAAGCAAGAAGATGAAGAAGCAGCATCCCAACGCTCCAGCGTTGGGATCCCAGCGCTCCAGCGCTGGGGTTCTGACTAGATGATGAGTCAGATTGTGTCCCAGCGCCCAAGCGTTGGAAAGCCAGCGCTCAAGCGCTGGGCCTCGGACAGAAAGTGGATTTTTAATGCATCCTAGCGCCCAGGCGTTGGGAAAGCTAGCGCTGAAGCGTTGGAGGCTGGATTTTTACTATAAATAGGACCTTTTTCTTCACTTGTAAGACACACCTTCATAGAATACAACAAGTATTCTCTCTTTCTCCCTCAAAGATCATTGTTCCTAGGACTTGTGGGAAGCCATACTTGAGCTCCTATCCAGGGTAATTCAATGAATCTTTTAGCCATGCTTGGCTAATTCTTCTTTTAAGTTTTTGGGTTGTTTTAATTTATAATTCATGTTCTAGTTTTCTTTTACATTTCTGAATAATATCTTCTATTCATGTTTTATTTCTTTGTTCTTCATTAATCTTGTGATCAAAAGATTTCTTGCTTTCTACTTATTCATAAGGCCATTTGGTAAGTAGTAAGGGAAATAGGAAATAAAAAAGGTTATAAGTATACATTTCTTAAGGCTATAAGGATGGACGTAGCTTTGTGTTGGCCCGAATTCTCTCTTCATCTTCTTCTCTAATTAACTAATAACCAAGGCTATGGAGTTAGTAATTAGGTAAGAAAGTTCTACATTTCTTAAGGCTATTAGGATGTAGAAATTTAGGCTATAGCACCATGAATTTGAATTTAAAGTTCAGAAATTTAGTAAAAGTTTTCTAGCATGTTTTGTAGATTATGTAAATCAACCCAAGAGCTTAAATTCTCTCATCTTATTTTCTCATTATTTTATGCTATTGCTCTCATCTTTTCCTAAACCAAACATCAATCATATTATTTTATTTTCTTTGCACAAGTACTAAACTTAATAAATATAAGAACACCTATCCCTTGGGTTCGATAATATTTTATATTACGCGATAGTAAATTGTACACTTGCAATTTCATTATCACAAGGGATTGCCCATTGAACAAGAGGCTATGTTATAATTGCAGGGAACCTGGGCATTGATATTGAAATTGCAAGTGTACAATTTACTATCGCGTAATATAAAAGATTATCGAACCCAAGGGATAGGTGTTCTTATATTTATATAATTTAGTACTTGTGCAAAGAAGGTAAAATAATATGATTGATGTTTGGTTTATGGCAAGAAGAGAGTAATAGCATAAAAAATAATAAAGCAAATAAGATGAGAGAATTCAAGCTCTTGGGTTGATTTACATAATCTATAAAACATGCTAGAAAACTCTTACTAAATTTCTGAACTTTAAATTCAAATTCATGGTGCTATAGCCTAAGTTTCTACACCCTAATAGCCTTAAGAAATGTAGAACTTCCTTTCCTAATTACTAACTCCATAGCATTGGTTATTAGTTAATTAGAGAAGAAGATGAAGAAGGAATCTGAGCCAACACAAGATTACGTACATCCTTATAGCCTTAAGTAATGCAAACATATAACCTTTTTTATTCCCTATTTCCCTTACTACTTACCAAATGGCCTTATGAATAAGTAGAAAGCATGAAATCTTTTGCGCATAAAGATTAATGAAGAACAAAGAAATAAAACATGAATAGAAAATATTATTCAGAAATGTAAAAGAAAACTAGAACATGAATTATAAATTAAAACAACCCAAAAACTTAAAAGAAGAATTAGCCAAGCATGGCTAAAAGATTCATTGAATTACCCTGGATAGGAGCTCAAATATGGCTTCCCACAAGTCCTAGGAACAATGATCTTTGAGGGAGAAAGAGAGAATACTTGTTGTATTCTATGAAGGTGTGTCTTACAAGTGAAGAAAAGGGCCCTATTTATAGTAAAATTCTAGCGTCCAGCGCTTGAGCGCTGGCATTCCCAACGCATGGGCGCTAGGATGCATTAAAAATCCACTTTCTGTCCGAGGCCCAGCGCTTGAGCGCTGGCTTTCCAACGCTTGGGCGCTGGGTCAACATCTGACTCATCATCTAGTCAGAACCCCAGCGCTGGAGCGCTGGGATCCCAACGCTGGAGCGTTGGGATGTTGCTTCTTCATCTTCTTGCTTGCTCTTCCTTCTTCATTCATGGTAGTGGGTTTTGATGGCCATAAAAAGCCACTAACCAGCCTTGATCAATTCTGAAACCCTTCCTCCACTAACATCAATTCCTTTAAGCATTTTTTCCATGTGCTAAATTGGAGAGTGACTCTTCATATTTTTCTTTTTCACTTTGGTCCTCCCTTGGTTAGCACTTCATTTCAAGCCCTCATATTCTCTCAATCTCTACTTTTAGTCCTCCACTTTTGAACTTTTACAATTTGGTCCCTGACTTCCTGAAACTTTACATATTGGTCCCTGGACAAAAATGATAACTAAACCAGCTTTTCCTAAAAATATAAAATAACTAGAAAAATCCCTAAAAATATAAAATAAAGATAGAAAAACACAAAAAATCTAATCTACATGCAAAATGCAAAATAAATATAAAATCTACATAAAAACAATAAAAAACCTACATGTGACTCAAAAATAATAAAATAAAAAGACTAAAAAGACCCTAAAAACATCATATAAAATCCACTCATCACACCACTATACCCAACGACAGCTTGTCCTCAAGCGACAAAACTTAAAGAAAAACTCGTCCCTGGGTTTTGAGAAAGTTTTATCTGATTACAACTTGAAGCACAGAAACCTTTCAAAGAAAGCTTAGCAGAAAAGGAAGACATGCATGTTTTATAGACAAAGAATCAAGAAAGTTTAGGCTTGGCTTTTAACATGTTTGAGTTCAACAATTAAGCTCACCAAAAATAATGTTTTCCATGAAAACAAGAAAGCTCAATAATCCTGCCTATAATTCAAATCAAAACTGAAGTAAAGCAACCAAGTGATTTTGAAGAGATTCTTAAAGGTTGTAACTTGGCCAAAGGGTTGAACAATTTAAGGTATGGATTTCAAAACTTGGCAACTCTATTGGCTGACTCAGAAATTTTGTTGTTAAGTGATTTTTCTTGATTTAAGAGCTTCAACAATTTTCACAAGGGTCCTCTCAATTTTTTCCTTTTTTTTTTTTTTTTGAACAAAGTAGTGGAATGTATGGGATGAATGACTTGAATTTTACTCCCCTCATACTCTTTCTCACCCCACTACTTTATTATTTTTTTCTAAGGCACATACCTTATTTTTCAATTTTTCCTCTTTTTTTTTTTTTTTTTTTTTTAGAGAGGAACCCACAAACATAGCTCTAACATTTCAGCACATGGATCACAATAACAACTTTAAGAATTATCACACAAAGTAGGCTCCAAAGAATGACTCTTTTAAGGCTCAAAAGGGGCTACTAGTGGATATAACATTTCAAGCAAAAATCTGAGTTTTCAAAAATGCCTAATATCTCTTCTCAACTCACAAAGTACACAAAACTCCAATCAACATGCAACACAAGGCAGAAAAATTTCACAATCAAGAATTCAGAGTCCTCAGCTCTCAGAAAAAGATAGGGTAAGTGGTACCCTTTTTAGAACTCAGAAAAAGACTTAGCCAACAACCAAACAATCAAGACATCAAAAATCCTTTCTACAGCATGCAATCCTAACTGCTTAAAAACATAGAATTTTTCACAAAGCAGTTCAATCAGATAAAGCATTCACAAAGCTATAGCAATATTCAGAATGGATAATATACTCAAGACTCATGCAAAAATAAAACAGAAAAACTAAACTAAAAATAAAAATAAAACTAAAAACTATAAAAAGAAAAACAAAAACTAAAAAGCTGGTATAGTAACAGATTTCTGGGTGGATTCCAGAGGCCTAGCGCATGAGCGCTGGCCCCCCAACGCCTAAGCGTTGGGATCAACTGGAACCAGGGGGCTTTTACAGGGGCCTAACGCTCGTGCGTTGGCCTCCAGCGCCTAAGCGCTGGCCCCTCCTGTAGCAACAACATAGAATTCTTTTTTTTTATTTATTTACAAGAGTTGTGCAGAAAATTAAAAAGACATAAAAATAAACTATCCTAAGTTGGGTTGTCTCCCAACCAGCTCAATGTTAAGGTCCGAGATAGACCCTTCCCCTTAATCAATTGGGGGTACTTTTTCTTTTCTTATTACAAACATCATCTTTGAACTCATCCTCACTTTCAGACTCATAGTGCTTACAAGTACGAAATACAGAAAACTTCACTTTTTCATCCCCTACCTTCAAAGATAGGAGGCCTTCTGCTACATTAATCTTGGCGTTTCCTGTAGCTAGGAATGGCCGCCCAAGAATTAATGGTACCTTGGAGTCTTCTTCCATGTCAAGTATCACAAAATCAACTGGGAAAACAAACTTGTCAACCCTTACCAGAACATCTTCAGCCACCCCATAGGGGTACTTAATTGACCTGTCCGCCAATTGTAAACACATCAAAGTAGGAGTGGCCTCTCCCATGTCCAATTTCCTAAACATGGAGAGTGGCATGAGGTTTATAGAAGCTCCTAGATCACAAAGAGCTATTGCATTAGGTAGTCCCTCAATTTCCACAGGCAAAGTGAAGCTCCCTGGATCCTTCAATTTTTGGGGCAACTTCCTCAGAACCATAGCTGAACACTCCTCAGTTAACATCATAGTTTCATCCATCTCACTTAATTTCCTCCTTCTAAATAAAATGTCCTTCATAAACTTAGCATAAATTGGCATTTGTTCCAAAGCTTCAGAAAATGGAATGTTAATTTGAAGCCTTTTAAAAATCTCAAGAAATTTCGAGAATTGTTTTTCCAAATTCTTTTTGAAAGCTTTAGGAAAAGGAACTTTGCCAATTTTCTTAGAAGGAGGAATTACACTTTCAGCAATTTTTTCAACAACAATAGGCACATTCCTTTCTTCTTCTTTCTCTTCACCACTTACCTCTTGTTCAATTTCCACTACCCTTTCGGGCATAATCTTACCACTCCTAAGAGTGATGGCAGAAACATTCTCAACATTTTCTTTTGGATTGACAAGAGTATCAGACGGAAAAGTACCTGGAATCCTTTCTGAGATGGTCTTGGCCAGTTGGCCTACCTGGACCTCCAAATTTCTAATGGAGGCTTCATGATTCTTAGCACTTGTCCGGGTCTCATTCATAAATTGCACAGTTTGTTGGCCTATTTCACCAACAATTTCTTCCAAACTTTTCCTTCCCTGGTTTGGATTCAAAGGCATTGGTGGCCTTTGATTTTGGAATGGCCTCTGAAATTGTTGCCTGGCTTCACCTTGACCACCCCCTTGATCTCTCCAAGAAAAATTGGGGTGGTTTCTCCAGCTTGGGTTATAAGTGTTGCCATAGGAATTCTGAAAATTCCCCATAGCTTTTACCTCAGCTTCTAATTCAGCCTCCTCCGGGCTCAGTTGAACCCCCTCCATTCTTTTGACCATTGCATCAACTTTCCTGGATAAAAGTTTATTTGAAGCAACAATGGACTCAAAAGAATCAACCTCATAAATACCTTTCCTGATTGCCCGGTCCTGGTTTGAATGAGCAGCTCTTGCAGCAAGTTTGTTGATAAGATCAAGAGCTCCTTGTGGTGGCAAGGCATCGAATGCCCCACTTGCTGCAGTATCCAATTTGTCCCTGGTATAATCATTCAAAGCAGCATAAAATTTCTCTACCTGATCTGCGATAGAGATGTTATGACCTGGGCACCTTCTGAGAAGTCCCTTGAACCTCTCCCATGTCTCATACAAATTTTCAGCATCTTGCTGAATGAAGGAGTTGATTTCCTGCTTCAACTTCCTTATGCGGTTATAAGGAAAAAATTTGGCCGTGAATTTTTCAGCCAAATCATCCCATGAAGTAATGCTTCTGAGTGGTTGAGAAGAAAGCCACTCCTCTGCCACATCTCTTAAGGAAAATGGAAACAGCATTAGTCTTACCGTATCCAAATGAGCATCATTTCTCCTTAAGGTGGAGCATTGCCTAGTGAATCGCTCCAGATGTGTATGGCAGTCTTCATTTACACTTCCACCAAATTGGTTTTGACTTACCAATGAGATGAAGTGTGGAGGAATCTGGAAATTTGGCAAAGCATCCTCCGGAACCACAATACTCCCTTCAAAATTGTAATCTACCTGGGGAGCTGTGATATCACGAAGAGAGCGATTAGCATTCTGCTCTTCCTCCTCCTCTCTCAGCCTTTGAAGTCTAGCTTGGACTTCATCTTCCACCCTTGCATTGTATTCAGCAAGGAGGCCCTCCTCCATTTGTGCTTGTGTTTCAGCCATGGCCCTTGCTAATCTCCTTTGCTCCGCTAATCTGCGATGCAAAGTTCTTTCAATTTCAGGGTCCAAATCAAAATGTCCTACCATGCAAACAAGCCAAAGAAGTTAATAGCACCTATTCAATACAAATTTTATATTTTTTTTTTGAATTTCTTATATAAACAAATAGTACTAAATAAAATAAAAACAAGAACTTGAAAGAACCTATCCCCGGCAACGGCGCCAAAAACTTGATATTGAAATTGCAAGTGTACAATTTACTATCGCGTAATATAAAAGATTATCGAACCCAAGGGATAGGTGTTCTTATATTTATATAATTTAGTACTTGTGCAAAGAAGGTAAAATAATATGATTGATGTTTGGTTTATGGCAAGAAGAGAGTAATAGCATAAAAAATATTAAAGCAAATAAGATGAGAGAATTCAAGCTCTTGGGTTGATTTACATAATCTATAAAACATGCTAGAAAACTCTTACTAAATTTCTGAACTTTAAATTCAAATTCATGGTGCTATAGCCTAAGTTTCTACACCCTAATAGCCTTAAGAAATGTAGAACTTCCTTTCCTAATTACTAACTCCATAGCATTGGTTATTAGTTAATTAGAGAAGAAGATGAAGAAGGAATCTGAGCCAACACAAGATTACGTACATCCTTATAGCCTTAAGTAATGCAAACATATAACCTTTTTTATTCCCTATTTCCCTTACTACTTACCAAATGGCCTTATGAATAAGTAGAAAGCATGAAATCTTTTGCGCATAAAGATTAATGAAGAACAAAGAAATAAAACATGAATAGAAAATATTATTCAGAAATGTAAAAGAAAACTAGAACATGAATTATAAATTAAAACAACCCAAAAACTTAAAAGAAGAATTAGCCAAGCATGGCTAAAAGATTCATTGAATTACCCTGGATAGGAGCTCAAATATGGCTTCCCACAAGTCCTAGGAACAATGATCTTTGAGGGAGAAAGAGAGAATACTTGTTGTATTCTATGAAGGTGTGTCTTACAAGTGAAGAAAAGGGCCCTATTTATAGTAAAATTCCAGCCTCCAGCGCTTGAGCGCTGGCATTCCCAACGCATGGGCGCTAGGATGCATTAAAAATCCACTTTCTGTCCGAGGCCCAGCGCTTGAGCGCTGGCTTTCCAACGCTTGGGCGCTGGGTCAACATCTGACTCATCATCTAGTCAGAACCCCAGCGCTGGAGCGCTGGGATCCCAACGCTGGAGCGTTGGGATGCTGCTTCTTCATCTTCTTGCTTGCTCTTCCTTCTTCATTCATGGTAGTGGGTTTTGATGGCCATAAAAAGCCACTAACCAGCCTTGATCAATTCTGAAACCCTTCCTCCACTAACATCAATTCCTTTAAGCATTTTTTCCATGTGCTAAATTGGAGAGTGACTCTTCATATTTTTCTTTTTCACTTTGGTCCTCCCTTGGTTAGCACTTCATTTCAAGCCCTCATATTCTCTCAATCTCTACTTTTAGTCCTCCACTTTTGAACTTTTACAATTTGGTCCCTGACTTCCTGAAACTTTACATATTGGTCCCTGGACAAAAATGATAACTAAACCAGCTTTTCCTAAAAATATAAAATAACTAGAAAAATCCCTAAAAATATAAAATAAAGATAAAAAAACACAAAAAATCTAATCTACATGCAAAATGCAAAATAAATATAAAATCTACATAAAAACAATAAAAAACCTACATGTGACTCAAAAATAATAAAATAAAAAGACTAAAAAGACCCTAAAAACATCATATAAAATCCACTCATCAGGCATAAAGCTAGAGACTGCAGGGCGCCGAGACAAAACCAGCCGTGAGGGTAACGAAGGGATCTTACCCAGTTTCAGGGGACCTCTTTAATATTGTGATTCAGTCTTAGCACAACAAACTCTTCCACCACTAGAGATGGCGATGCTGTTTGACACCCTTCCTTTTGTCTTAACCTTGGTCACATTATGTTGTAAGACTTAACTATGTCGACATGTGCTTAAGACACTTTTTATTTGATATATCTATGGGACTCTGTTTCAATCCCTGCGTATATCCCTGGCAAGGAACACAGGAAAAGGTCAGAGAATGATGTGATGTGTCAGATAGCTCATTACCTATCTTCTCTATGTAGGGAGCGGTGCATTCACCCATTCGATGAATGGTGAGGACCACTAGATGCTACATAACCTTTCTCCGCTTTTCATTTGGTAATCTTTTGTTGTTGTTGTTTGTTTGCTATACTCTTGCGTGCTTTTAGGTTGATGTTTATGAGTAGAATTTCTTCTCTTGTCTATTATAAGAATATATATGTGTGTATGTATATTTTCCCCCTACAACCTCTGCTTGAGCCGATTATCCAAGAACCATGTGGAACTGGATAGTCTATGTAGGATAGGACAGAGTGTCTCTGAATGTTTTACAGAGAACCTCGTGGGAACCTCCCGAAGGAAGGACTCCAACAGCGTTCTTCTATCGATCAACAATGAAGAGAGAAGGGAAATGAAGATGCGAATCGTGCAAGACGACACAAGACCCATCTCAGATGCAACTTACGAATTACGCCTGCACCGCCCACCGAGAACAAGTGATAGATAAAGGAGTTAACTTGGAGTGGTCGCGCAAGAGTAAAGTGTTTCGCTTTGGGAAAGTGCCAGCGTTGCGGTTAAAGGGGAAGGACAGGAGGTCCCGACCCTGTATGGATTGACGACAACCGAGTGAGACGACAGTAAGAGACCAATGCTCTTACTAAGGGCCAATGACTTAGCGAACATACTTGAGAAGCAGTGTGGTTCCCTAAGCTCGACCAGGACTACCATATCATCAGAATCGGATTGAGGAAGAGGATGTTCCGGAGACCATTACCAGAACCCGTTACAGACAGACCGAGTGTCTTGCGGTGCCTTGGGGTGACCAATGCACCAGTCGTCTTCGTAAGATACGAGGACGGGGAGACCTCAGCCACTTATGGACCATTCGTGGCCTTGATGATTAATGATGTACTTGCGTTTGCGCCAAGATTTTTGAAGAACAGGAGAAGCTATCTCCGACGAGTACCGCACGTGTTACGGAGAAGAAGCGGTATGCCAGTCCTTCAAGTCCGAGTTCGACTCGAAGGAGTAAAACCTTTTGACAGGTGACTTCAAGGGAAGGAATCACAGTCGACCCAGCCAAGTGAAGTCAGAGTTTGCATGGGAACGACTAAAGACAACATCTGAGACAGGGAGTTACTTCGGTTTTGGATGGTTATTATTGGTGCTCCACCGAAGGATTCTCAAGGCTAGTGGGACCGAAAATGCGACTCGCTAAGAAGGACCAACCTCTTGTAAGGGCCAAGAGGGGTGAGTTTAGAAATTGATGAATGAAGAAGCCGTGAATGACTTCGTCAGCACCAGTTTTACTACAGCAAGGAGCTAAGTACGTAGTCAAATTTGATATGTATACCAAAGGATAGGCCGTGTTCTGAAGCAGGACCTTAAAGTGTGGATGCCTGTTTGGAAACGGTTAATGATGCCGAAGCAGGGTTGTCAAAGATATCAGTTGGAATTAGCTGCAATGAAGTTGCGCTCAAGATATGAAAACGCCACCTCTATGACGGTGCTACACTACCTTCAGCTATCACGAGGAATTTGGAATACTCGTTTGATTTGAAGGAGGAAGCTTGAAGCGGTGTGAATGGGCAAAGCCTGTGAGGGATTATGATCTTACCCTGCAGTACCATCTGAGGGAGTTCATCGTGGTTTCCAGGTCTTGGATCAACCAGCAATGAATGCCTCCACCACGACGGTGAGAAAGATGGATTTCTTCAAACAGTTTCAAGGTCTGAAGTTGGATCAGGCTATCATGAACAAGGAAGCAGGCAGACTGAGTGTGATGGCGTACCTTACTTGTCAGAAGGCAATGACGGAACATGAGGAGCTGGCAAGAATGTTTCAGCCCCTTAACCCCCCAAGTGGAAGTGGGACGGTACATCGATGGACATGGGTATTCGAGGACTGATCAAGTCAGCTCACCTCTACCCGCAATGAAAATCTTCAACGTACAACAGACGTCAGAAGTATGTTTTCAAAGGATGCTTAACTGCACAGAACGTGCCCAGCAGCACCTTGGGTATGGAACGATATTCCAATCGCCCTTGAGGGAACGAATCCAAAGAGCTTAGGGTTAAAGCTCTCTCGTTGAATCGAGCACTTTGAAGTCATCTTGGTTCGGGGTTTTTCAGCACCCTAGACCAGAGATGCAATCATTCGGGAGCGTTATGCAGAACGTACCCGTGTAAGTGACAACTCCCGACTGTCCGTGGCACTTTCATTTTCGCACGGAGATCGGTTGAGTGTCCCGCCAACTTACGAGGTTTTGTGCTATCTTTCTGAATGAGACTTCTTTGTACAACGGGGAGTTGTACGTGCACATAGGAACCGTAGAGCCATCGACCACGCTGTTTATTTATTTCTGTGTGGAATGCGCCTTACGTGGAAACTTGAATGTTACCTACGTGCTTGACTGCCTAGTTTACACCTGACGGTATTTGAAGACTGGGCCAAGATTCTTCTGTCACCCTTCGACGACAAAGCAGAGCTAGACAGATATTGGGATCACTAGAGGATTTGCAAGACTTGTGTTTTGGACCATTGAAAAAAAAAAGGGGCTGGAGGGAACAACTACCTTTGATGGAGTTTATCTTCGGCGATGACTATCGTGCAACCAGGGATGGAACCCTGCAAAGCGAAGTGTGGACGCGAGATGTTTCGAGCTGCACCGAGGCGGTGGAAGCTGGTAATTGGAGTATACTTGCTCAGCAAACCATGGAAGGGTTTGAGTCAAGTAAAGAAAAGATGAGAACTTCTCAGAGCAGGCGTAACGACTACGCCAGCAAGAGGATTGGAGCATGAAACGAGGGACATGCCTACCTCGAAAGAACCTGACGAAGGGAGTCGGGAAGGCAATTAAGTCAGGAAGGCTTATGCATTGTTGTTGAGTCAGAGCACTCGCAACTCAAGGATGACCTATCACTCATAGTTTCATCTATGATGACCAAGGACAAGGACGGTAAGAAGTCCCAAGGAAAGAGTTTCCCTAGCCATGTAGTATTGGACGAACCACGGAAGGGAATACTCAAGCACTTCGCCGACCTATAGTTTCGAGGACGAAACTAATTTAAGGGGGGTAGGATTGTAACACCCGGAATTTCCCCCAGTGATTAAATAATTATTTAATTATTCCAAGGTACTGTGTGGATTCGCTCGGCGGCATCGGCAAGCGTTATCGTCGAGCAAAGTACCGGTGAAACACCTTTTGCAGCACTTGGTAGGAAACCAAGCTAGACTTGACTTTAAGTTCGGACGAGAATTAGACGTTCTCACTATCACCATGACATTCAGTGAAGAATTTCGTGAAGAACGACTGTAATATTGATATGGTTTCCTCCCGGAGCCCGGGAAGGATTTTTCGCTCTAACGGGACTTTTAGCCGAACCTTCAACAGAAGAAACGGACGACTTCGGGACCCCGGATCGAGAATCTAAAAAGCTCCAAACGATTTCGTTTGGCGTTTTGAGACCAATTTTGTGCAGAAGATTTTTGTGAATAGTAACTCAGGGAATAGTGTTTTCAGGCAGCGTGGCGCAGACTTCGAGAAAGATCGACCCGGCCCCGAATTGTGCGGGCCTGGTACTCCGAAACCAATAAATGACCCCGGGGCAGATATTCTCAGTGACACTGAGGTAGTCACTGATGAGCAGAACCCGATGATGACCGGTGACTTGACGCACTGATGCACTGACGCACTGACGTACTGACGCACTGACGCATTGACGCACTGACGTACTGACGCACTGACGCACTGACGCGTCATGATTAATAATTTATTAGTAAACAAACCTAGATATTTATTAGAACTTTCTAAATTTAGAGTTTAGTCCCTGAACTTTGAAAACCTTACGGTTTGGTCCTCGAACAGTAAAAGTTTTTTTTTTTACTTTAACCTTTTACCATTTCAACTTTAGTCCCTTGGGTAAGTGAAAAATTAAGTTTCACCCCCCATTTTAGGGCCCAAATCCACGGCCCAAACCCTCCTTAAGGGTCCATGTAACCTTTCTTCTTCATCAAAGACTCATTAAGTGTCATTAAGTGGGTTTTAGTGAGATTTAGAGAGAGAAACTCTCATCCTCCTCCATTGTTGAGAGCTTGGCCGAACCCTCACCTCACCATGGCAGCCCCTTCCTCTTGTCTTCTTCACTTGGTGCTTTGAGGTAAATTACTCCTCTCCTCTTGATCTATATTGCTACCGATTCGGTTTTTCAATTTGTTGAGTTTGGTTTTTATGCAAGTACTAGGATTTGAAAGTTCCTTCACAAATGTTGTTCCCACTACCTTTAGCTTCATTTTGAACCGATTAGATTTTTGATTGGTTGAGTTTTTGGTTCTTTGAAAAATTTCAAGTTGGGTTTTTGTTAGGGTAGCCTTTAGAAAAGTCATTCCCATTGAGTTGATCTTTGAAAATCACCAATTAGTTTTCTTGGAAGTTTTGTCTTTGAAAAATTGATTATTTGGAAAAGTGATTTTTCAAGCCTTAGGTAATTATTCACCCTAGTTTTCTTGTTGTCTTTGACGTGTACAAATTAGATTTGGAAGAAAAATTTATCCTTGAATTAAAGCTTTTGGCCGAATTGGACAGCATTGGTCTAAGGGTAGAAAATTGATTTTCAACTAGCCTTGAGTGAGTTTAAATGCTTGAAAATGATTTTGGGTTTGTAGGAAAGTTTTTGCCCTAATAGGTGCAAAAGGGCCTAGAGAAAAATTGTGCATTTGAAACCCTAGAAAATTGATTTCTAGAGCACTTGGGGTAAACTTGATTATGGAACTTCTAGCTTGTTTTAGGGTTTTGAAAAGTTGGGAAATTGAGAGTTTAAAAGTTTACAATTAAATGAAGTTGGTTTGTTCTTGACACTTAGGTTTTATTGAATACAAGAGTTGGAAAATTGATTTGGAAACTTGTAGAAAAAGTTGAGTTTTTGGGCAAATTGGATCTTGGAACTTATAGTTCAAATTGGGGTTTTGAACATTCTGAAAACTTGGAGAATTTGGTGGGGAAATTGGATTTAAAAGTTATGTTTTTGGTTGTGTGATTGATTTTGAAATTGAGTGAAGTGTTTGGTGAAAATTTGGAAATTTTTAGTGATTTTAGAATTTTGGGCAGAATTGATGTTTGATGAAAATATGTGTGTTTTTGTCTTCTAAAATCTTGATTAAGGCTTCAAAATGGTTTATAAGCATCTAGCCTTGATGCTCTTTGAACGGTTTAAAGTTTTGAGAAGTTTTGGTTTTTGTAACTTATGGTTTTCCTAAGTTCTTTGGTAAGCGTCGAAAAATCTTGTTTAAGTGTCTTCGACCTCCGAGCATTTCCTAAGTTGTAGAGCTTATGTCTAAGTGTTTAGACCCCTGTTTGGACCAGCCTCTTGACCTTAGGTTTAAGTTCAAAGTTCTAAGCTAGGTTGTGTTTGTTGAAGGATAACGAGACCCCGAACCGATCTAGACGCACGGAGCTTACGTGACCACCAGGATCGAATACCTTTTAAGGTAAGGGCACTTCGTATCTTTAGCTACTAGGCATGAGTATTGAATTATGCAAATGTATGCTCTACTATGATTTTTTGAAATTGTAGTTGACGGCGTTCTGAGAACGACCCGATTCATAACTGTATTGATTTCGATGTTAATGCAAGTCTCTGAAGGCATCTGATATGCTGGATTAGGTTTTATTTGATGAATGACACCGTTGAATATTGTGGTTGTTGCTTGCTTACGATTTCATGTGCAGGAACGTTTCCCAAGACGACGCTGTCGTCATCCCCCAGCTGTTTGGAATAGCAAGGCTATCCGTCCAGCATGCTGTGGGGAAGCTATGTGCCGTGCTTTGTGCCGTGCTATGTGCCGTGCTTTGTGCCGTGCTATGTGCCGTGCTATGTGCCGAATAAGATTGGGATAACTAGTTTATTCCCAATCAGCTATGTGCCGGGCTTTGTGCCGTATTCGGTTGGGAAATTAAGTTTATTCCCAACCAGCTATGTGCCGCTTTGATTGAATTTTTGTTGAAATTCTACTTGTATTGTGATTTATGCTTACTCGTAAATTTTCCTGCATGGCCTTTATGTTTATTTGATTTGCTTTCTGCACCTTCTCGTTGTAGATATTTGTTTGTTATGTATATGTGATGACTTGTATTGCAATCGGTATTGTCTGTTTTAGAAGTTGACCCTTGCTTGTCTGTTGTGTGTGTTTTCTGGCGATCCGTCGCCAGTCAGACAGCCCTTAGCCAAAAGCTGCAAGTGGTTGCCGATTCAGAGAAGATCAAGATAGAAGCTGGATGCTACGTTGTTGGACGACTCCTCCCAGACGTTTGATTTCTTATGTATGCTTATGAATTAGAGTAGGGAGTTTTAGATTTCTTTCCTACCACTAGCAGCGAAGTCTTTGAATTTGAAGTAAATCGTTTGTAAATTATTTCTAAGTCGCTGACCAGACACTTTATGCCACATGTGTGGCTATTTGTGAATCAGGGTAATTATATTAATAATGCATCTCATTTTGGCATATTTCGAAGAGGAAGTATTTTAAAAAAAATATACCCTCTTTTCTACAGCCTTAGAAACCTTTTTGCATATTTCTTTACTGTTCATTTGCTACAGTAACGCCCTGAAAATCGGGGTGTTACAGTATAGATAATTAATACATGGGGAGTGGGGTAAGCAAGACAATATATATAGATACTTATGCATCACACGTAATTTAAAGCATAACTAGTTAAGTTTAGAATACATAAGTAAACTTGCAAGCAATAACCAATACACAATGGCCTGTTTATGTTGAATCCTTCATTGGTACTTGTTGTAGATGAGGATGCTATCTTTTCCCGGATCTTAGGAGTAACTTACCTAAACTTCCGCTCTGATACCAATTGTTAGTACAGATAGCAACCTGAGAGGGGGGGTGAATCAGAGTTGCCCCGATTTTCGCGTAATAGTACCAAACGACTTTCAGCGCAATTAGAGTTGTAACGTAAGAACGTTGTTGCAGCGGAATATTGTAATTGCTTGAAAGTAAAAGATGAAGGATGAAGGAAATGACACACAGAGTTTTATCCTGGTTCACCTTCAATCCACCGGAGGCTACGTCCAGTCCCTCAAAGAAACCCCTTGAGGATTTTTCCACTATTGATAAAAATCTCTTACAAGTTCCTAACCCAAGGACCCCAAGAATCTCTACCAATATCCTGTGAAAGCAAACCACTTTCAACAGCCCCTGAAAGCAAACCGCTTTCAGTTCCTGAAGGCAAACCACCCTCAGACCTTGAAGGCTAAACCACCTTCAATCAACACCCCTTCACCGAATACCACGGTGAAGTTAGAATCCCTCAGAAAGATTACCACTTTCCGAAGAACCACTCCACTGAATTCCACAGTGAAGATTTCCCATGATCAAGTACTCTTACGGATACTTGCACCAAGGACCCTAAGATATCTTATCAATCTTCCTGAAGCAACCCACTTCTGATTGATCAAGTCTTCTTAGCAATACTTGTGCCAAGGACCCTAAGAGAACCCATCAAGCCTCAGAAAGCAAACCACTTTCTGATGACACCGTATTACCACGGTGGACTTTGAATCAAACCTGATTCAAAGGGCCTTTTTACAACCACTGAAAACTATGGTGAATGAATCAACATGATTCAAATAGAAGAAGAAGAAGATGCCTTTTCTATGCATGATTCAATCCTTTTGACAAGAAGGATTGATCTTAGTTTGTATGCTCCAGGCAATTACAATGAAGGCTCTTCCATTCTGAGTTTCTCAAATGTTGAACATCATGAGTGTTCTTATGAAAATGAGAGAACCGAAACTCAGAATGATGACTTTAATGAATATGAAAGTTATGGACCAAGTCATTATTTTTTCTGAGTGTCTAGGTACTTTATATAGGCACTAGAGGTCGTCCATGAACCAACACAACCTTTCCCAACGGGTTTGAGACACAATGGTTCATGAAATAACACATGTGTCGACCTGGTAATCGATTACCACAGTTAGTGTAATCGATTACACCATGCCGTTGAAGTTTGAATTTGAATTTCAAACTTGGTAATCGATTACACACTTGTGTTAATCGATTACACACATCCTGTAATCGATTACACACATCTGTAATCGATTACAGACAGTCCAGAACTCAGTTTTAACCATCTTAAACCCTAATTGAGTGTTCCTACCAAGTTTAACTTGTGAGAACATATTGTACTCAATTAGTTGATCTTTCATGAGCCTTCTAATGTAATTAAACCTTAATAAAGCATAGCACACTAAGTTGACAAGACTTACTTAAAACTAGAACCTTCATGTTTTGGTCTTGACGTTCTGAGCTTGGTTCTTGAAGTCTTTCTTCTCTTAAGTCTTCTTGAAGTCTACTTGAAGTCTTTTTTTTTTTTGTTCCTTTCTTTCTTGAAGTCTTCCTTTTCTCTTCTGAAGTCTTTCTTCTTTTTGTGATGTGTTTGTCTTCATCAAAACCTCAGTCGAGTCCAAGGACGAGACTTGATTTACAATCTCCCCCTTTTTGATGATGACAAACATCATGCTTGAACATTGATGGATCATTAGACTTTCTTTCTTGTCTTGTATCTCCCCCTTGGTTTTGCAATTATATCTCCCCCTTTGTTTTGCAAATGAAGCACAGTATCCTGAAAATGATCAAGCATACACAAGACTTTTCTCCCCCTTTTGACATCATCAAAAAGAAGATAAAGCCACACAAAATATTCCAGGATAATAGAAATAAAGAGAGGCATGCATAATATTCATCAGAACTTTTCTCCCCCTTTTTGTTCCACTTGTAGCCTTTCTTGTAAACAATCTTTACAAGGCACATAACCCATCTTTACAAGGCACCACAGAACCCTTTCTCCCCCTTTTGACTTCATCAAAAAGGAAGATGAGTCCAAGCATAACCCACACATGCTAACAAGTAGTATAGATAATTAATACATGGGGAGTGGGGTAAGCAAGACAATATATATAGATACTTATGCATCACACGTAATTTAAAGCATAACTAGTTAAGTTTAGAATACATAAGTAAACTTGCAAGCAATAACCAAAACATCCAGAAGATAAGACTAAACTATTACAATCCCAAAATAAATAGTCCGAATGAAAATTGAGATAGTCTAAGTTAAGATAGAAATAGTCTAGAAATCTTCAGAATCATCAGAGAGATCAAAAGAGTCATGGGTAGAGGGAGCCATGCGATCAACACGAAGACTAAGACGATCCATATCCGCACGAAGAGCGGTGTACATGGATTCGATCCGTCCTTCCATGTGATCAAACCTCTGATCAAAGCGTGCCCGCATGTCAGCCAGATGAGAAAGGATGAGTTGTGTAGAGGCATCCATACCAGCAGATGATGAAGCAACACTCTCAGAAGGAGGAAAGAATGCTGCAGGAGTAGGAGCAGGAGGATCCTCAGATGGTAGATTAGATTTGTTCCTGAAGAATCCATCATCATCCTGAATGAATCCCATCTTGTTTAGGATGTTCAGATCAATGCGCTGAGCCTTACCATCCATTTTAACAGAATATTCACCATGAGTAGGAACACCCTTATTCTTCAGAATGATAGAAGTTGCAGAAGCAAATGGAAGAGGGCTAGTTCTTTCCTTATGCAGCATCATGTGTATCATTACCAAATAAGCCCAATTAATAGACTTTTGATTAATCATGCCATATAGAATTTGTAACTCTAGATCGCTTATCTGAGCATGATTAGAACTTTGAGGTAAGATCACATAACTGAGCAAATAGTGAAGCATTCTGTCTTCAACAGTGAGAAACCCAACAGCAAAGGTGTCTCTAGAACGGTTTGCATCAACTCTCTGCTTTTTAGACTGAATTTTCTCCTCAGTGAAGCGACGTAAAGATAAATAAAATGATCGCTTATCATAATCTTCCCATGGGCAAGGCAATTCAGAACCTAATTTTGCTCCGGTGCTAGGAATAGACAGACATTCTCCCAACTCATCAAGT
Organism: Acmispon strigosus; assembly: GCA_030819835.1. NCBI lineage: Eukaryota > Viridiplantae > Streptophyta > Magnoliopsida > Fabales > Fabaceae > Acmispon > Acmispon strigosus. Next base: position 30,804,302 of record JAUAMA010000003.1, on the reverse strand, counting down.
GTCAGAGATATGTCGATACCCTTGAAAGATGTGCATATTTTGCCACCACGCTTAATCAAATTACAGTAAAAGACTCCGACAAGTTCGGGAAAGAATTTACCTTTAATCTCAATGAACGTGTCAAGTCCCTGATGATTAAGCAGTGTTGGAAATGTCATCCCTGCTGTCAAGAAAGAATCCAGAGCACCATACTTTGGTGTAAGAACTGGTCGATCAAGAAAATGAGCAAGAAATCGTTGTTTCTGTTCTTCAGTTGCCAACAGCCTTGAGAGGTCCAAAGCATCCATGGATGGGTTCTTAGAACGAAGAGGTTTACGTGAGGAAGAGGCCATGGAAGCTGAATTTGAGAATTTTCGAGTTCTAGGGTTTAGCAGGACCGAATTGGGGCTTTTTGATACAGACCAATTCAACAACAATTGGCAGTATGAATAGATGGAGATGGATATTAGGAGCAAAACCCACAAAGAATTCTTGAAAACGAACAAGAATTGTGGAAGATATAGGGAAAACAGAGGTGCTAGTGTCGCACGAGAGAGAGAAGGAACCAGAGGGGATGTAATCGATTATGAACATAAAACCCAGAAAAAATATATATTATCGGGCATGTAATCGATTACTACCTTTTATGTAATCGATTACATACTGAAAATTTGAATTCAAACTCAAAATTTCGAGGAGGTAATCGATTACACTACATGGTTAATCGATTACCCTCCTTTCTGGAAAGGAAACAGAGCCAGAATTATCCCCGTAATCGATTACTGATCCTATGTAATCGATTAATATTACTAAAAACTTGAAAATTCAGACATAATAGGCACAATATGAAGAATATCTCTAACAAAGAACCATAATGTAAATACAAATGCCTAAGAATGCATTACTATTCAATTTAATGTCTTTTAGTTTTGTAAGGATGAGATGATCCCACTTTAATGTGCATAAACTTCATATATGTTCAAGAAACTATCATGCAATCTAACAAAGATACTTTATAATTTTAACATATGAAATTGCATTACTAACCTCTTTATCAGAATGATGTGTTGCCATTAAAATGTGACAAGCTTTCCTCATTTTGAGTTGAATGATGAATTCGCTCCATTGTCATCCAAGTTTGTCTTCTTTGTTTTGGAACTCTTTTTCTTCTTTCAAGCTTATAACCTTATGCTACTAATCTAGCCTAATTTTCTAACTATGATTTCTTGTTCTTCTAATTTGTTCCTAAATATCTATTTGGCTTCAATGATATACTTATCTTTTAGGGAACTGATATAAATACTAGGTTTTTCTCAAACTAGTTCAACTCTTGTGACTTGAATCCAGTACTTATCTCCTAAAGGATTATGTACTTTAGATGGCTCTATCTTAGTATGGTTTGAGAAGGCGTACCTACTTTCCTTATGCTAAGAAATTACCCATTTTTCATTATTCTCATATAAGATATAAAGATTTTGTTTTGTCTCCAATCATGTGTGATGTGCAGCCATTTTCAAGATATCATAAATCCTTTGCTGTTTTTCATACACACTTACAAAACAAATTCTTATGAAGGAATGTTAGAAACCTAAATTGCTTTGGGTTCTAGGTAATTGTTTGTCTTAACCACCCACATACATTACCCACTTGATATTCCTATAATAACTTCTGCTAGCGGTATGTCCTATTCTATAGCAATAACTATAAGCATATAGTCTATAACCTTCATAGCATATCATAATGTCTCCTAGGTTGTCTTGGAACAATTTGAGAATAATTCCTATTGAAACTTTTATGCTTTGATTATATAGCATGAGTATGTAATCGATTACAGCAGTTATGGTAATCGATTACTTAGACGATTTTAACAGGCACGAGGACTGAGAACAGGATTAATCGATTATAGGTCTATGTTAATCGATTACTAGGACATTTTTATAAGTTCTAACCTATAAATTCCTATGTAACATATTTCTAGAGGAACATATAATCATATAATCAATGCAATGAAATAAGTTTACATAAAGATCATGCAATGTAACATATAAATACATACTTAGATAAATATCTAATTAAATATCATGTTCATCTAAAATACCTAATATTCTTCTAATCTTAAAGAATGAATCTTTAGGATTGTTTTGGGACATTTTGTGGATAGTTCCTATAGTTCATATTTCTAGAAGAATTAGCATACATGTGTTTACTCCTAAGAGATCTAATTCCATTTGAAGCATTTAACATTTTTCTTCTAAAGATGAAATAGTAGCATTTTATCACTAAATTTAGAAGTACTATGACACATCTTAAAGAAACTTTCCATAGGATATTCTAACTTATTAGAAATAGAAGTGTTGGTACTAACCTGGATATTTTCTTGTCAGAATTCTGAGACTGAGCCAACGTCATTGTCATCCCAAGAAATGTTTGCTTTTCTGGAGTTTGAATCCTCCTTTAGTCCATGCTTCTTCTTTTGAATGTTTGGACAATCATATTTTATATGACCAGATTTTCCATATTCATAACATGTGATCTTTTGTGAAGAGCAGGAGGGTTTATTTCCCTTTTGAAAACTTGTAGACTTCATACCTTTTCTTTGTAAGAACCTTCGAAAATCTTGACTATTAAGACCATGTTCTTATCATCGTCTGACTCTGCATCATATTCTTTATTGATGCTTTCTTTGGCTTTTAGAGCAATAGACCAATGTCTCTTTTTGATGTTCTCATATTGCTCAATTCTTCTTTGAGAGAGCAGTGTTCTTTTGGTTGCCATGTTCTTGTAAGGGATCTTAACATTTTCATGTTTATGGCATAATAAGATAATTCCTTCCCAAGAACAACCAAGTGATTCAATAAACGTGTGAACCGCTTTTGCATATCAAGTATGCTTTCTCCAGGCACTATTCTGAACATATTATATTCTTGTGATAGAATATTGATCTTTGAATCTTTTCCCTTCATCAGTCCCTTCGTGTATAACCATTAAAGTATCCCATATTCCTTTTGAAGATTTGCAAGTAGATACTCTAAGGAATTTCTTCATACCAAGGACTGAAGTCTAGATGTTCATACATTTTTAAGTCATGATGAACTTTCTTCTTTTCTTTGTCACTCTATGTGTTTTTTGGTTCTGATTGTGAATTTCCTTCAACTTCTACTACAGGCCCAAGGAGATCTTCTTCAATGACTTTCCAGATTCCCGCGTCTAATGGCTTTATGAAGATCATCATCTTGATATTCCAGAAATCATAGAGTTCTCCATTGTAGAATGATGGCCTGTTTATGTTGAATCCTTCATTGGTACTTGTTGTAGATGAGGATTCTATCTTTTCCCGGATCTTAGGAGTAACTTACCTAAACTTCCGCTCTGATACCAATTGTTAGTACAGATAGCAACCTGAGAGGGGGGGTGAATCAGAGTTGCCCCGATTTTCGCGTAATAGTACCAAACGACTTTCAACGCAATTAGAGTTGCAACGTAAGAACGTTGTTGCAGCGGAATATTGTAATTGCTTGAAAGTAAAAGATGAAGGAAATGAAACACAGAGTTTTATCCTGGTTCACCTTCAATCCACCGAAGGCTACGTCCAGTCCCTCAAAGAAACCCCTTGAGGATTTTTCCACTATTGATAAAAATCTCTTATAAGTTCCTAACCCAAGGACCCCAAGAATCTCTACCAATATCCTGTGAAAGCAAACCACTTTCAACAGCCCCTGAAAGCAAACCGCTTTCAGTTCGTGAAGGCAAACCACCCTCAGACCTTGAAGGCTAAACCACCTTCAATCAACACCCCTTCACCGAATACCACGGTGAAGTTAGAATCCCTCAGAAAGATTACCACTTTCAGACGAACCACTCCACTGAATTCCACAGTGAAGATTTCCCATGATCAAGTACTCTTACGGATACTTGCACCAAGGACCCTAAGATATCTTATCAATCTTCCTGAAGCAACCCACTTCTGATTGATCAAGTCTTCTTAGCAATACTTGTGCCAAGGACCCTAAGAGAACCCATCAAGCCTCAGAAAGCAAACCACTTTCTGATGACACCGTATTACCACGGTGGACTTTGAATCAAACCTGATTCAAAGGGCCTTTTTACAACCACCGAAAACTACGGTGAATGAATCAACATGATTCAAATAGAAGAAGAAGATGCCTTTTCTATGCATGATTCAATCCTTTTGACAAGAAGGATTGATCTTAGTTTGTATGCTCCAGGCAATTACAATGAAGGCTCTTCCATTCTGAGTTTCTCAAATGTTGAACATCATGAGTGTTCTTATGAAAATGAGAGAACCGAAACTCAGAATGATGACTTTAATGAATATGAAAGTTATGGACCAAGTCATTTTTGTTTCTGAGTGTCTAGGGACTTTATATAGGCACTAGAGGTCGTCCATGAACCAACACAACCTTTCCCAACAGGTTTGAGACACATTGGTTCATGAAATAACACATCTGTCGACCTGGTAATCGATTACCACAGTTAGTGTAATCGATTACACCATGCCGTTGAAGTTTGAATTTGAATTTCAAACTTGGTAATTGATTACACACTTGTGGTATACGATTACACACATCCTGTAATCGATTACACACATCTGTAATCGATTACAGACAGTCCAGAACTCAGTTTTAACCATCTTAAACCCTAATTGAGTGTTCCTACCAAGTTTAACTTGTGAGAACATATTGTACTCAATTAGTTGATCTTTCATGAGCCTTCTAATGCAATTAAACCTTAATAAAGCATAGCACACTAAGTTGACAAGACTTAAGTCTTCTTGAAGTCTTCTTGAAGTCTTTTTTTTTTTTTTGTTCCTTTCTTTCTTGAAGTCTTCTTGAAGTCTTCCTTTTCTCTTCTCAGTCGAGTCCAAGGACGAGACTTGATTTACAACACCCACCACTCACCTCCATCCACCTTCTTCCCAACCTCACCACCCCATCTTGACGGCCACCGTCCTGCTCCAAATACCTTCACCGTCGGCCACCCATCTCTTGGCCTCACTCTCTGTCTAATTTTCGCTCTCTGTGGCGGCCGGCGACGTTGCCATTGTCGTTCTTCAAGTTGTCGTAAAATTCAGATAAATCACAGAAAACTCATTTTATTAATCAAAGAAAGCACAGTTACAAGCCCTATAAGGAAAAATTACATTAACATAGAAAATATAAAACTATCCTATTTGCATAATATAAACCACCCTATTACACAAGTCCTATTGTCCACACTGCAAAATTTGGATGGATGTCTAATAAGGACTAGACTCCAATCCCGATTAGAGTGGTGACGACTACCATCCAATGGGGCTATCCCTAAATATTGTCCCATCAGTGACTCGTCAAGTATGAGGATATTTAGCTTCTTTGATGTTCGTGAAGAAAGTGTTCTTCAAGAAAACTATCTCCCTTTCTCGTCTTCTTCCATCGTCTACTCCCATCATCTACTTGGTATAGTCTTCTATAATCTTCTCAAACAGAAATGTTATCAACACCTACATTAGCTCTTTTGAGTTCATGAATGTTGAAACTCAACATCACGAACATCAAACGAGCTAGTATTGGGGATGAAACCTAAATTGAGAAACACTATGGCTAATATGTAACAAAGCAAGGTAAGGAATGAACAAGTGTGGAAGGTGTTCCAAAGATGGGGGAGGGTTTGGGAAGTACTTATCCCAAGGGAAAAGAGCAGATCAAGACAAAGGTTCGGATTCGTTCGGTTCTTGAATGTTCCTAATATGGGATTGTTGGAAAGGCAGCTTGATAAGAAGTTATGCTCAAGCAGTTACTCAAGGGATTGCAGTTAGGGAAGAGATAAAGAACAATCTAATAAGCCGGTTCAAAGACGGGGAGTTACCAAGGAAGATTGATTGAAAATGGAGTCCACCTTACAAGGAGACTTGAAAATGGAAGGACCTTGACTTAAAGCTTGAAGGGAGAGGAGAAGAGTAGCTACATAAGTGTTCTGTAGGAATGCAAGAAAGCCATATATATAGGCGAAGAAGCATAGAAACTAACGGAACATGCTGCAAGTCCCAAAACAAATACATTCGCAGTTTGAAACTGCGGACGCTTATAACGTCCGCAGTTTGAAACTCCAAACGCATCTTCATTCCGCAGTTTGAAACTGCGGACGTTATAAGCGTCGAAGTTAACGGTTTTATCATGGAAATTAACGTTTTTGCATTAAACTGGTCTTCATTTCCAACGGGTCGGTTACGTGCCGCAGTTTAAACTGCAGAAATGTCCGCAGTTTCAAACTATGGCCAGAATATTTTCCGCGGTTAGAAACTGCGGTGAGAGGGTTAAACTCAGGTTTTAACAAATTTGAGATGACGCTAATAGTCATGTGAGTGACATTAATAGAATGCACCCCAATTTCATACATGCTTTCTATTTTCACTTGCATTTTCTATTGCACCACAATATTGAGATGCTTTTGTAAGGGGATGGGGTGTCAGAAAACAAAATAGTAAGACCTCTGAAGGTTTACTTGACTCTATTTTTTATCATTAACAGATGTTAACTTGTTTGGAATCCAGTGTCGGTTCCTCCTAACAAAAGACTTTCGAATTAAATCAATTAAATTTTAAAATGTTAACTAATTTTAAATATTATTTGGTTGTATATTACTAGTATCTGTATTGTGCGCTGCACAGAAATATTTATCTTGTGAATTATAAAGGAGTTGAAAAGTTTGACATTTTTAAGGCAAAGATTGTTATAGATAAATGTGTATTACAAATATATAAGAAATAAACAGCTTTCAACATCAATTTGAAATGCACTTTTTATACCAAGAATGTTGTTATAGATATGTGGGAAAGTAAGTGTAAACAATTTTTTTTACAACTGCCTAAGATATCAACTCATCATACATAGCAACAGTAATCCCAAAGACGTCACGGTTTGCTCCAATTTATGGCATTCTTATTATGGAAATTGCAGGAAAGGAATTCACGTGTGGGAATCAATTTTCTGGCAACCACATACCGAATTATATAACATGTTAGTAATAATTAAATAATTTAAACCCATATAATATGAAGCATTTATATTCTGTTACCTGAAGAATAGATGAGACAGCATGGTTGTTGTTCATGGTTAATAATTTTCCATATATCAATACCTGATAATTAAACTTGAACATGTGCTTCAGGTAAACACTTAAGGTAGTAATTATAAGGGGGAATTAGGATTTCAAAAATCAATTGAACTTCTTAAAAAATTGACTTAAAAATCATATAGCAACTTTTGGTAATCTATTACGGTTCCTCGGTAATCTATTACTAGGGGATGGTAATCTATTACCGTTCCTCAGTAATATGTTACCGGTCAAGAGCAATTTTCAAGAAACTCAGATATTTACAACAGAAATGATTTCGGAGATGAATCAAGATATACACAGAAGCATATACATCATATACAAAGACCCTATAACACATATTATATTAATTAATCACGAATTCATGAAAAGCCCCAAATTAAGAACTAGAACATTCATATTGCAAAAATGTAAAAAGAGATAAGGGTTGAAGGAGATGACACCGTGATTTTTATCCTGGTTCGTTCGCCATTTGAACTACATCCAGGCCCCAACGTGTAATGGGATTTGCTGATCACTATCGATTGTCGAGGTTCATACAAGACATACACCAAGTCACTCACAATGAACCTAGAAACTCAAAAACCCAATATGCAAGACGCTCTTGCACTTATGCACATTTAGCTGAGCATGATTTGAACTAGTAGGAATAATTATGTAGCTCAGAAAATAATGAAGCAAGCGGTCATTAGGATTAAGATTTCCAACAGTCAACACTTCCTTAGCCCTAATGTCAGTTGACTTTCTCTTCTTACTTTGGATTTCCTCTCTGGAACTAGTACACATAGAGTAGTAAAACTCTTTCCTATCAAGATCTTCCCAAGGACATTGTGTACTAAAAGCAACTCTAACACCCTTATAGTCCATGTGAACATTTAGAAAGAGTTTTACTACTCTATGTGTACTAGTTCCCGAGATGATCAAATGTATTTAACTAATTATAATTTGTACCTTGATAGTCTAATCATAAACATTATCCTTGTAAACAGGAGAAACTAGTCTCCAATCCTCATAAATTATGGGGAAATTGGAAAAATTGCTTGCCACAAGTCCCAAAAATTGTCCCAATAATCCACCAGAGTGTCCTACGGGTTGGCTACGAGAATTCCATTCAATCAATATCCTAGTCATCATTTTTGTTGCCAGGACATCAGCTGCTCTTAATGATGATGGCGTAATACGACCCTCAGCATCTAGCATGTCACGTAACCACATATATTAGGCCATGGAAATATAAGAGTAAGAAAAAACTAAAATTAAATGACATATACCCATTACGTTCACATTCCAGTAAGCATTTCTTGGCTTTCTTATCTTTGCAGATGAGCTTGCAACTGGTGCCTCACCCTGAGTAGTTGCATTAGCATGATCTTGAGTAGTTGCATTAGCTTGATCTTGAGTAGAGGGGACGGTGTGTACCTCTTCATGAGAAGATGAACCTAAGTTGGCTATAGGCACACTATGATCACCGCCAACATCTGAACATTGTGGATTGTGTGGATCAACTGGTGTGGATACACACCTCCGAGGAGCATGTCTTGTTCTACGAGTCATACCTATATATAGTATGGATAAGATATTATCAGAATTTGCACAGTTTCACAACAACACAACAAGAGCTATTTATTATTTGATCTCAAAATCACAGCTAGATCATGTAAAACCAATGCCAGACATAGAAGACACACAAGTCCAGGTAATGTCTCTTTGATCAAGATGTTCTTCAATCCCATTCATGTACAGTGTTATGTATACATTGTATCTGGTCCCGATACATGATTATTCAGATCTGTTGTTACAAAGGCCAGAACAATAATTCACTAAAGGTAAACAAGCTTTATATAGGTAATATATGGACAATGATAATAATTAACAGCCAGGACAATCAATGATTAATTAATGATAATAATTAAGGGGCAACCAATTCTATGAAGCAAAGGTGTTGGACGTGTAGGATTTTACCCCAGTTTCCACTTTCAGGCTTTACAGGGCTGGTCATATTAAGATTCAGTTCCTTTAGATTGGTTGGAGGGTGGTAGAGTATAGTTACAGCATTAGTATTATATTTTGACACCATGGGGGAAAGGTTAAGTAGTCTAAGTTGTATGAATAAAGAGCACCATCGCAATCTTCTAATTCATAGAACTGTGGACATTTTCTGATTATCTTTATAGGCTTTGAAGACCATTTACAAAACTGAAGTTGTGTGTTTGCCTTTCTCACTTGCAAGGATTATTCACTCAACTTGCAATTTCTATTTTCATGATCTATTGTTATTTTCAAAAGAACCTTGCGCAAGACTAATAAGAATATCTTTATGTGTTCTGGAAACAGTGTCAAGATTATTTCGAATCTACAAGAGATACCATACATTGCTAGTCACATTCCAATTAAAAATCGTCCACGACATATACATACATGCGAAAACACTTACACGATTAGAGAACCAGCGAACAAACTCTCTGTGTACCTTCTAGTCTACCTCAAGAGCATTTCTTGTACCACCACGTAATTGTCTTTGCACAATAGTTCTATATTTCCTATTTATTTAAATCATGTTAGAAATATGAAAGAGAAAGTTAGTGTTCCATCTAAGTGAAAGATCTACTTACTGGAGATAGTAATCCACTGCAGGGCAGTTCGTCAACACGTGTCTATGAGCCTGAAACTTTTCCATGCGGGAAAGAGTGAAAGTAGAAGAGCCACCAACTAGTTTTCCAATTCCAGGAAATAATTCGGCTATACGGGATTGTGATTGTATACCATTAGGTTCATCATCAACACAACGAGGACGATTCCATCTTGTCTCGATGTCATCTAAATATCTCGAACAAAAGGTCAGGATCTCTTCCATCAAGTAGCCTTCTGCTATGGAGCCCTCTGGCCTTGCTTGATTACGTACGTAGGATTTGTTAGAATCAAATAATTTAATGAATTAGTATATTTTGATGAATAACAATTTCGCTAAGTCCTGATCTTGTCAAAGATAAAATTCCTAACTTCTCAATGTTTTTCATACTCAGGAATATCTATTTACTTGGAGAAAAACTGCATGGACCTCTACAAAGAATTATCAAAAGTAGATATTCAAGTAAAGAATAGAAGAAGAATCCGCCCGGCTATAGCTCTTGACAACATTTGACTAGAGCGTTCGTCCGGCTATGGTGAACGTCTGGTTCTCAATCATTGGGTTGATATGAAGGAAAGTGCATCTAAATCTCTAACAGAATATTTGTTTGACTAAACAACGCTTGAAGACTCATGCAAAAGAAAAATCAGGAGGTGATCGTTTGTCAAACCCATGATGATCTGTCAAGCACCATTTGTCCCTTCAGAGCATTAATGGCGAAAAGGACATAATCAATACTTTATTCCTCGCAAATTCAAATTCCCTGACATTCCTTAATTCAAGCTGCTTTTGCGGAATCAGCGGTGATCTTTTCTGATTATCAACGTTCAAATTCAAATCCTCTGAGCAAAGCATTAATGGCTCTCTTAGCTGGAATGCATGAGCATTAATTACAGAAGTCATAGCTCAGGGCAAAATGCTTTGAAGAGCCAGACGATGTCAACCTCCGCCATTGAAGAAGCATTAAATGCATTAAATGCTTAACTAGATATGCAGAAGTATCTGTTACTCACAATAGAGGAGAAATCCAAACGGAACTATTTTTCTAAGTCCTCAGCCAAGCTTCCAGTGATCATCCTACTGAAGATATAAATAGAGGACTTGGCATCAATTTAAAGTTGACGACTTTCACACGATCAAAGCTATCAAACTTTCTAAGTTCATCTGCGATCATACTTCTAAAACTAAGCACTCAGCAATCTCAACTTGTTTATTCCCTGAGTTTAGTCGCCATCTAGTGTGAAGATTATCATAGAGAGCAACTCTTATCCTTTTTCATGCAAACCCTTCAGAGAACCAACTTGCTTAATCTCTTTGTAATCTGTTCTTCATATCTCTACCCACTCTGATCGTAGAGACTTTGTAGAAACCAACTCTTCTTGAAAAAGAACCGGGAGAAGTCCTGTCTAATACTTGTGAAGGAGAAGTCCTGATAAAATACTTGTAAAGGAGTAGTCCTCAGAATACTGGGAGAAGTCCTGACGAATACTTGTACTATTTTAATATAATAGTGAAAATCTTGGTAAAGCCAAGGACTTGACGTAGCCCTGTCGATTTTGGGGGTGAACCTGGATAAATACTCTGCGTGATTTATTATTCCGTCTTAGATTGTACTCCGCTGCACTTTTCGAACAAACGTTTTAAACTTATAACTGCTGGTTTTCGTAAAAGAAGTTAAAAATCATACACACAATTCAAACCCCCCATTTCTTGTGTGGTTTCGTTAGATGTCCTTAGTACCTATAAGTAAACCAAAAGATATGAGATAAAATAACCATATACATTCCTCTCATGTAAAACATGAAAAAATGTCTACCACGCTTTTACCTTTCTATGGGATACATCCACCGATAATGGACAGAGCCTCCAAGCTTAGCTTCCTCAACAAGATGAACGACTAAGTGAACACTCACAGTGAAGAAGGAGGGAGGAAATAACATTTCCATGTGGCATAAAGTGAGGATGATTTGATCTTGCCATTTGTCTAAATCATTCACGTTCAACACTTTACCACTTAATTTTCTAAAGAATGAGCAGAACTCTATTAATATTGTTGTAACCTCATCAGGCAATGTTGATCGCAACCGGAACTGCAACCAACAAGCCACCATTCTTCGATGGCTCAAATTACCCCTACTGGAAAAAGCACATGCAGCTATTCATCGAATCAACCGATTGGAAGCTATGGGATGTAATATCGAAAGGAAACTACGTTCCCAAAGATAGTGAAAGCAGGGCCATTCCAGCTGATAAATGGACAGATGAACAAAGGACCGACAATCAGAGAAATGCCAAGGCGAGGCTGTTTCTTATATGTGCTCTCAGCAAAAGTGAGCATGACAAAGTTGATAGCCTGAGCACTGCAAAGGAGGTCTGGGATACACTAGCTATCGCTCATGAAGGAACCTCTGCTGTTCAAACCACCAAGATTAGCATGCTCGCGTCTCAATACGAAAACTTCATGATGGACGACAATGAGTCCATTGACTCCATGTTCGCACGACTTCAAACCATTCATAATGGAATGAGAAACCTGGGTAAAACTTTCACGGACAAGGAGCAAGTGGTCAAGATTCTTAGAAGTCTTCCCACGAATTGGAGAAACTTCGTTACTTCCCAAAGAGCTGGAAAGAATCTTGATACCTATCAAGTAGAAGACCTGCTGGGAGAAATGAAGATTCACGAGCAGGATCTTGCTAATGATGCTGCAATCATAAAAAGGAAAGCAGCTGCCGCAAAAGCTGTAGCTTTTAAAGCCAACAAATCAAAGGCTTTGAAAGCTGATGAATCCTCTGATGAGGAAACTGCGCAGTCTGATCGCTCCGATGATGAACAGGCCCTGTTCAATAGAAGATTCAGAAAGATGATGGGGAACAGGAAGCAGTTCAAAGGAAGACCATCTTCCTCATCAAGATACGAAGAAAAGATCCCAAGTAAAGGAGGGATCGTTTGCTACGAGTGTAAGAAACCTGGACACGTCAAAGCCAACTGCCCTCGTCTGGGAAACAAGCCTTCCCAAAAGAACTTCTATAAGAAGAAGGCCTTTTCCAGTCAAAACGATGAGTCAGAAGATGACTCCAACCACGAAGAAGAAACTAAGGGAGCCAACGAAGAAACTTCATACTGTGCGTTTATGGGATCCATAGACACTTCAGACATTGAAGCAGATAGAGAAGCAGAGGCACTGATGATCTCTAACGACCAATCCAACGACGAAGAAGATGACAAAGATGAGATGTGCTTAACAGTTCAAAACCAAAAAGAACAATGGTACTTGGACAGTGGGTGCTCACGGCACATGACGGGAAAAAGGTATTTATTCCCAAAGATCCATGAGAAGAAGACAGGAGGGACAGTGACCTTCGGAGGCAACCAAAAAGGTTTCATTGTCGGAGAAGGTAATGTTGGTAAGAATCCCCTTCCAGTAATTCGGAAGGTTCTGCTAGTTGAAGGACTAAAACATAACCTACTTAGCATAAGTCAATTGTGTGATGGTGGGATCACTGTTTCCTTCACCAAATTGAAGTGTAGTGTCACAAACGAGGATGACAAGATTATCTTTGAAGCACAGAGACAAGGAGATCTATATAAGACCTCCCTGGAAAACCTAGCAAGTCAAAAGGTAACATGTCTAGTATCAGCAGAGGATGATAAATGGATATGGCACAGGAAGCTAGGGCATGCATCCTTAAAGACCATTGCTAAGATAATCAAACATGATTTAGTAAGTGGTCTGCCAAATCTGTCTTTCAAATCTGATGATACATGCTCAGCATGTCTCCAAGGAAAGCAATTAAAAAGTTCTTTTCATCCAAAGAACGTTGTTAGTATGAAGAGACCTCTGGAGATATTACACATGGACTTGTTCGGACCCACTAGAACGGCTAGTTGTTCTGGAAAAAGATTTTGTCTTGTCATCGTTGATGACTACACCAGATTTACATGGGTACAATTCCTCGGAACAAAAGATGAAACTTTCAAGTCCTTCTTAATCATTGCGAAAAGAGTTCAAAATGAAAAGGGTTATTGCATCACCAACATTCGTAGCGACAGAGGAGGAGAATTTATAAATGAAGGATTCAACCACTACTGTGAAGAGAATGGAATATTTCATCAAGTGTCTGCTCCAAGAACTCCTCAGCAAAACGGAGTAGCCGAAAGGAAGAACAGGTCATTTCATGAAATGGCCAGGACTATGCTCAACGAGACATCTCTACCCAAGTACTTCTGGGCTGAAGCCATTCATACAGCATGTTACATTCAAAATAGAATATTTATGCGTCCCATCTTGAAGAAAACAGCCTATGAATTGTGGAAAGGAAGAAAGCCAAACATCTCATACTTTCATCCTTTTGGAAGTACATGCTTTCTACTCAACACAAAGGATGACCTTGGAAAATTTGATGCAAAATCAGACAAAGGGATATTCTTGGGATATTCACCCAACTCCAAAGCATTCCGAGTATACAACTCCAGAACAATGGCAGTTGAAGAGTCTATCAATGTTAAGTTTGAAGATAAACACGTAAGTGTAAATCAGATAACTCCAGAAGATGATGACCTGGAAATATGTGAAGCTCCCTCATCAAATCCAGCTCAGCCATCATCGTCTGATAAAGAGACGAATCCAATCATCCCCTCCTCAACTCAACCAGACGATGTTTGCGAAACTACGTCTGATGACAACTCCACAAGTCAAGTCATGACCTCCAGTGGCATCTCTCTACCTCGAGATTGGAGATTCAAACCAGATCATCCTCCCACACAGATTATTAGAAATGTCCATGAAAAGGTAAGAACCCGATCCACCTTTAATGATTATGCTAACTGTGCGTTCCTTTCTGAGATAGAACCGAAGAACATAGGTGAAGCACTACAGGATGAAGGATGGATCCTAGCCATGCAAGAAGAACTGAATCAATTTGAGAGAAGAAAAGTCTGGGATTTAGTGCCTAAACCTGAAGACAAATCTATTATAGGCACTCGATGGGTCTTTAGAAATAAAATGGATGAAAATGGAAAAGTCACCAGAAACAAAGCTCGTCTGGTGGCCCAAGGGTATAATCAACAAGAAGGAATCGATTATACAGAAACATTTGCTCCAGTAGCAAGAATTGAAGCCATTCGTATTCTTCTGGAATTTGCATGTCAGCACTCTATAAAACTATTTCAAATGGATGTGAAAAGTGCGTTCCTAAATGGATACATTGAGGAAGAAGTCTACGTGAAGCAGCCTCCAAGTTTTGAAGATCCGGATCTACCAGACCACGTCTTCAAGCTAAGAAAAGCATTATATGGACTAAAGCAAGCGCCACGTGCATGGTACGATCGCTTAAGTTCATCTCTGATGAACAATGGATTTTCACGAGGAAGCATCGACAACACTCTATTTAGAAGAAAGAGGTCCAAGGACTTCATTCTGGTACAGCTGTACGTCGATGATATAATATTTGGTGCCACCAATGAAGCTCTCTGCCAAGAATTCTCAAAACTGATGCAGAGTGAATTCGAGATGAGTATGATGGGAGAATTGAAGTTCTTCCTAGGATTACAGATCAGACAGGAAGGAACCCGAACCTATATTCATCAGACCAAATACATTAATGATCTACTAAAGCAGTATTGCATGGAGAAAGAAAAAGCCATGCAGAGGAATGATACTAAAGGTGATGAATCAACTCCGGTCGATTCGACCAAATACAGAGGAATGATAGGTTCACTATTGTACCTTACCTCAAGCAGACCAGACATTATGTACAGCGTCTGTGTTTGTGCAAGATTCCAGGTAAGTCCCCAAGAATCTCATCTTAGTGCAGTAAAGCGCATATTTCGTTATCTCATTGGAACAACTAATCTTGGTCTAGTCTATGAGAAAGGTGACGATTTCAGGCTAAGAGGATTCTGTGATGCTGACTATGCCGGAGACAGAATCGAAAGAAAAAGCACAAGTGGAGGATGTCACTTTCTAGGGCATTGTCTAATATCATGGGCAAGCAAGCGGCAAAGCACAATCTCTCTCTCAACGGCTGAAGTAGAATATATGGCTGCAGGTTCTTGCTGCACCCAACTTCTTTGGGTGAAGCATCAATTAGAGGATTATAATATTTTTGAGCATAACATTCCATTATTATGTGATAACACAAGTGCCATTAATATTACAAAGAACCCTGTGTTTCATTCACGAACCAAACATATTGAAATTAAACATCATTTTATTCGTGATCATGTAGCCAAAGGAAATATTGACATTTCATACATACACACTGATGACCAGCTAGCAGATATATTTACTAAACCACTTATTGAAAATAAGTTTGCATGCCTTGGAGAAAGAATAGGGATGTTTCCTGCACTATAGATATGTCTGCTCTAAGTTCGTCTGATTGGTTCACATCTAAAATCAATATCCACTACAAGATATGCATTTAATGCTGAAATAATTGTGTCTTTTCATATGTATTACTTGCTCAGCACGCATACATAAATCCTGGCACTCCTTATCTCTCATCATTTAATGCGCATTAATTAGCTGCATCATTCATCATGAGATTGATAATGCCGAGACAATATTCACATTCTCCAAAATGAAAAATTAACAATTTTCAGAATATATCTCTAATAACCATTCTAATGCATTCACTTTTAGTCTAAAATACTATATACTCTGTGTACTTGTCTTTGTCTTTCTATTTTCCTCATCTACAGAAATCATGGCTCCTAACAAACGGAGAAATGTAAAGACTCAAGCAGTCCTCGGCACGGAGGAGACTCAGATCACCCAGAAACAACAGGATATTACTGCTCGAAATCGTACACAACAAATTTCTGAAATTGGTCCTGTAAGGATTGAACATCTGGGGGACAGAAAGCTTGTCACCCCTAGATATCTCAATCTGAAGCTGTATGAACATGCAAAGGTGGCCGGACTTGATCTCCTGCTCTCACAAGCATGGGGAAATTTATTCGAGATCTCCACATCCTCAGCAATCACGCCTCTCGTAAAAGAATTTTACGATTGTGCCGTTAAGATAAACCCTAACCACATCCGAACAAGGTGCTTGGGGAAAGTAATCGACATTCACACCAGCGATGTGTCTCAACTACTCAATCTTCCTCTCGACGGTGTCTGCTACTCCTCCTCTTGGGAAAACTCTAAAAGTACTCCTTTCACTATATGGAAGGAGGTTCCAAAAAGTTCTACCTCTCGACGAGTGAAAAACCTAGTTGAGGAATGCATTTTCCCTCACGCTGTTCTTAGCAAGGTTGTGTTACCTAAAGAAGGGTCTCGAGACTTAGTAAATAAGTTCTCTCAGTGGGCTCTATTCCAGCTGCAGCATCGCAGGAAAGTTAATTGGCCTGACCTTTTGCTTCAATACATGTTTCATACCCTGGAACAGTCTAACACCAACCTTCCATATGGGTCTCTCATAACGGCCCTTATGCATCACAAGAACTTACTCAATCCCTCTATTGAATTGGCGCAATACATCTCATCTGACTATGTCTCTGCTACTCCCATCAAATTTGGAGATGTTCGTCGTATGAATCTGTCCGTTGACATATCCGCAGTACCTCCAGAACTCTTAAGTGACTGGACTAAGAGGAATCAACAACGGAGACCTTCTTCACCAACTCCGTTTGATGCCTGCCTCAAATGTCGTCATTTGGGCACTCCATCTCCGCAATGTTCGGATCATGCTCACCAGACTGAGTCTCACGAATGCTTGCCTACGCCCACGATCGTGCATGCATCAACCTCATCCAAACCACCTCCTGAGACTGTGCACTCCACCGCTGAACTAATTTCAGACTCTCATGCTCAATATTTGAAGTTCTTGCCTCAAATCTTTCACAAATATATTTCGGATGTCTTCGACGTCCAAGATGATGGAAACTGTGGATTTCGATGTCTTGCTCAATGGCTGGGTCATCCTCAGGATTATTGGCCAGAAGTTCACAAGCTTCTTATTCAGGAACTTCTATCTCATAGAGTGTTGCATTCCAAAACCTTTTGCTCTGACAAAGATATTAACACTTTATGTCTGGCCCTCACGCTCAATGAAAACGAACCTGCGCCTGAGTCCAAGTGGTTTACAGTTCCAGATATGGGGTTACTAGCTGCCACTGCGTTTCGCATTGTTCTAGTTACCTTAGCTCCTAACCAGTGTTGCACATATCTCCCACTCCTAGGTCCTATTGATGATGCTCCTATAATTGCTGTTTTGGGCAACATTGCCAATCGACACTGGGTTCGCGTCAAGCTCTCCGAGAACTCTCCACTACCTACTATTTCACCTCAATGGAAGCACTATTGCTCTCCTGATGCTCGAGGATGGGAAGTGCCTCTTCAATCCAAAATTCTACACTTCAAAAATCTACTACAACTTGAAGCTGAGCAATTTCTGGATTCCTTATTTGAAGTTCCTAGCATTGACAATCCCATCCATCTTGATGACGAATCTGAGCCTGATCCCACTCCTAGCACTGACCTCTCTTGCTTAGACCTTAAATTCACTCGTCTCAACTTGCATGATATTGAAGTTGATCTTCGTCTGCACCTTGGTCAAAATCAACCCACTTATTCAATGTCACAAAGGGTAGATGCTCACATTAATACATCTTTTAATGCATCTTATCCGTCCCCACCGGCTCTCCTCCATAAAGCTATGGATCTGGATCTCAAGCTTGCACCTCCGGGTTTTCTCACTTGTGATACAGGCATGTCTCTCCATCAGATCTACTCCATGTCCTGTTACCCTCCGAGTTCCAGCTCTGCTTTGGGCAAACGCAAGTGCTCACCAATTGCACCCAATGCTCATCTGCTCTAAGTTGTATGTCTTTAGGTTCTTGGTTTCCCTTTCTGCTTTAAGGCTGGATTATGGCTTCCCCATGGATGTCCTTCCTCTCAGATTACTTCATCCATGCCCTCATGCTAACAATTCTTCCACATCGATTGGGAACTCACTGTTCGTAGGGATGCTCACATTGCTTCCATTCCTCTTCATCTGGCTGGTAGAGTTGATTCACTGGTTCTAAAGCTTAGGACATGGACACTGGTACAACTTCCTATGCTGCCACCCGTTTTGAAGACTCTGGGTTTTGCTTGGCAGTGTCTTCCTCCATCTCCATTCATTCCTACTGTGGCATATTTCACTCCCATTCTGCCATCTCGTAAAGCATCGTCGTTGGTCACTCGAAGTTCAAGTCCTGACTCTGACGATGTTCGCAC
The DNA here is from genome assembly GCA_030819835.1 of Acmispon strigosus. NCBI lineage: Eukaryota > Viridiplantae > Streptophyta > Magnoliopsida > Fabales > Fabaceae > Acmispon > Acmispon strigosus. The sequence goes on along the minus strand of JAUAMA010000003.1, from coordinate 30,785,352 downwards.
CATGGTTTCCCTACTTTCTCAGCAAATTACAACCTTCAATACCCGCTCATCTCACGAAAGGGTTGTTCTGCATCAAGATGTGAATGCTCGTATTGAATCCATGCACACTGATCTTTCTGATAAGATGGATGCTCATTTCAATCAACTGCAGGGCTCTATTGCTCTACTTCTAGGGCTATCTAAACCACCCTCTTAATCTATACTTATTGTTATCTTTTGTATTTACCTCTTCTTATCTCAATGAATATTATTGTTTCTATCTTTGTTTTTGATAATGTCAAAGGGGGAGAAATTATACCAATAACAAATGACAAAGAAGAAGATAGCATATATTTCGGGGGAGCTAATAAATATGAAATATAGGGGGAGGAAATGATACTCTCATTTGTTTTAGAAATTGTCATTATCAAAAAGGGGGAGATTGTTAGAGTAAAATATTTAAATGAATTAATCTATTTTGATAAATAACAATTTCGCTAAGTGTTACTAACTTCCTTAAAAGATTTCATATTCAGGAACACTTATGAACTGAAGACATGCTGCAAAGATCTCGACAAAACATTATCAAAAAGCAAGTGAAGAAACTGTCCGCCTATGAGAAAAGAGTCTGCCTTCAGAGTAAAGTTCGTCCGCCTGCAAAGACCGTCCGGCTTAACCCCTGTCAAACACATGGGTTGACTAAAGAGAAATGATTGAAGACTCGTGCAAAAAGAATTAGCTTAAAGGAGATCGTTTGCGCAAACCAAAGATGAGTTGTCATGCACCTCTTGGTGAATCAGAGCATTAATGGCGAAAGAGACAGAATTAAGCGCCTTATTCCTTCAAAGTTCAAATTCTCTGACATTCCTTAATTCAAGCTTCTTTTTCTGAATTATCGGCGATATCCTCTGATCATCGTATCTCCCCAACGGCCAAATTCAAATCTTCTGGTCAGAACATTAATTACCAGATTAGCTGCAATGCATATGCATTAATTGCAGCCTCTGAGAACCGGAACAAAAGCATCGCCAGACGATATCACTCTCTACCTGTTGAAGAAACATTTCTCACCTGGCAAACTATATCAGCAGATGTAGATGTATCCGTTACTCACAATCAAGCAAAAATTCAACGGAACTATTTTTGAAGATCTTCATTGAAGCTCCCAGTTATCATCCTACTGGAGATATAAATAGTGGTCTCTGCATCATCTTCAACTTGGCGACTTATACACTATCAAAGCATTCAAATCTTTCAAGTCAGTTTACAATTTGAACAAGCTTTAGTCAAGAACACTTAGTTACCTCAGCCTTCTCATTTTCTGAGTTTAGTCGCCAATTAGTGTGAAATCCCTTACAGAGTGAAAACTCTCACCCTTTCTCACACAAGCCTTTCAGAGAACCAATTTGAATACCATATCTGATTTTAGAACTTCATAGTTTCTACCCACTCTTTGTGAAGAGATTCCTGTAGAAAACAAATCTTCTTGAAAAAGAACTGGGAAGAGTCCTGTCCAACACTCGAGAGATAAAGAAGAAGGCCTAGAATACTTGTAAAGGAGTAGTCCTCGGAATACTGGGAGAAGTCCCTGAGAACACTTGTACTATTCTGTTGAAATAGTGGAAAATCTTGGTATAGCCAAGGACTGGACGTAGCCCTATCGATTTAGGGGGTGAACCAGGATAAATATTGTGTGTGCTTTATTCTTCAAGCTCTAAGTTTATTTCCGCTGCACATATCATTCAACGTTTTCGAACTGATAATAACTATATTGTGAAAAAGTTTTTAAAAGTCACACACAGAATTCAAGCCCCCCTTTCTTTTGTGGTTTTATTACTATCACGAACCTGTCGTCGATGGCTACGAGAAGCTGGTACAATCTCTGTTCCTGTATCTTGTTGTTATATATTTGGATATCTGTAGGACAAGTCATCGGATTTGGATCTCGCCGATCAATGGCAATCCAGAGATTCTGCAGCTTGTTCCAACAATTTTCCAAGGTGTCACTACCTTGCCGCATTGAATTCTCCCTCCTGTGAAGGTCAAACACCTGCAAAGAATCAATTCCTGCACCATATGTTAGAGCTAATCCATCCCACAAAGTTTTCGCCGTTGGATATTGTGAAACGTTGTTCACCAAGTGTGATTCAATATTTTGAATCAACCAGGTAAACAAACAGTGATCATCTTGCTCCCATCGTGCGTATTCTTGATCTGTTCTTTGTGGTGCTGCAGGTTCTCCGGTGAGATGGGCGCTTCGCCCTCGGCCACCGATAGCCTTCTTCATCAAGGTTGCCCATAGTGGATAATTGTCTCCACTCAGTTTGATCCCGAGAGATAAATTCTCGAAGTTGGTTGTTGAGGTCTGGGCTCCAAGACTGTTCCGTAGAAGAGCCGCAATCTGGAGCGTTAATTCATCAGGAATACTGTTTTTTTTATTTTGATTCTGGTCAGAGTCATTATCAACATCTGACATGGTTTTGGTTTTGGGATTTTAGGTTGTGGTTGTTTTGTGGCTAGAGAATGAAGAAGAAGAAGGTGATGGAGCTATTCTTAATTTCCAGAATCAAGAAACCTGCTCTTGATACCATGTTGAAATAGAAGAAATAGAGAAATAGAGACTCAGGGAATTGTGAAATAAAATAAGGAAATAAAATATTACAAATAATACCGTGATATTCTTTCCCTAATTATATTCTGATCTCCTCCTTATTTATTCTTAATTCTCTTTTGAGCAAATCTGGCTTCATGCTCTCCTTGAATATGTTGATATTCTGACATACTCCACATTTCAGAATTAGCTTGCGGTTAGGAAGTCTAGAACACTTGACATCATTCAGAAATTCAGATGTAAACCATTCTCTGTTTACTGCACAATCTTCATCTGGCTTACACGCAGTGTTAGAGCTTAGGCACTCTTTTTCAACACCAGGAATCTAATATGTCAAGAGCAAATGTCATACAACATAAAAATATAATATAAACATACGTAGAATAAAACTTTAATCACCTGTAGATTCATAGTTTGTTACATCATTGTTTCTTATGGATCTATTCTTCAACCTCTCATTTGCAAGGATAAGTTTCCTGGTACGTGGAGCATCAGCTCCCTCAATGGCAGTAGGTCTAGGTATTAGCTTCAATGGAGTAACCATAGATTCAGTTGATACCTTTCCTCAGACCAGCGAAAAAGATGAAAAGATGACTGTAGGTTTTCTTCACATGAAGCCAGCATCTGTTTTACACTAAAGAGATCTTTTGTATTCTCTAGTATGATGCATCATAAAGGAAGCCAATCACTAAAACAAAATGGTTGTTGCGTGTTTACCGAAAAAAAATAAAGTGTGCTTCTATGCATTCTATCCAAGGATATAATCATCAATTGATTCTTGGAAATTAAAAATACATTTTTTAATGCAAAAGTCATTAATATCTAGATATACTTGTTTGGTTGCTTATTAACTCTCACTTTAAGGTTTTGCACATATATTAAAAAATTGTATAAATGCTCTTGTTTTTATCAAAGTTACTATCTAACTTTCTAACATACCCTTTATGTCTTTTCTTAATTTTGACTTTTTAATTTTCTATCACCATTAAACTAATGGTAGAATTGGTAAAACATAATTAATATTCTCTTGAAATTTTAAAGTGACAGATAATTAGAAACAAAAACAAGATTAAAATAGTGATAGATATATAGGAACGGATTGAGTAAAACCTTTTTGGATTTCAGTATAAAAATATATAATTGCATATTAAAAATCATCTATCGAGAATATATCATTTTTTTAAACCCTTAATTCAAAAAATAAGATCATTTGTTTGTTTATTTTTTCATCCCAATAGAAACTGGAAGTATTAATTTAAAGAAAGAATTAATTTTTCTTAAACAAAGGGATTTTTCTTCTCCATTTGAAGTTTGAAAATTGAAAGTCTTTGACTATTTGATTATAAGTAAATCAAATTTCGAACAATTAAGTTAAGAAAATGATGAAACATATTGATAACTTCTAAATTTAGCAAAAACTTATTATAAAAACAGTATTTAAGATTATCTGATGAGTAGAAAAATAATAACGAATTTAAATTTTTTAGTAATATTCGAGTTTGGATATATCAAATAAATGATGAGTATTATTATCATAAAGTAAATGAACTAAGAATATAAAATTTTATGCGAAATTTTGTGTGGTAAAGAGAACTGATTTTATAAAAGACTAAAATATGTAGAAAAAAAAAAATTAAACATCTAATAAATCATTTCCCCAAAATGACCAGATATTTAAAAATTAATTAAAAAACATCACATTGTTCATCTGGCAGGGACACATGCCCTAATTCAAACCAAGCAAAATAAAAAGACATTGTTCAAGAGAAACCGAAAGATAACTACAACAACTGCTAGAGAATTCACGGGAGATCAGAATTACCTAGGTACAAAAATAAAATAAGCATACGATCCACAGGATTAGTAAAGTTGAATTTCAATATATCCCCAGGTGCATAAGGTCTTCATCCTGACCCAATATTGAAAGATCTCCTATGAGGGGGAGCATTAATTCTGTACTCAACCTCTGCTCCTAAAGGTCCTCTAAAAATCCATGAGTTCAACCCAGCATTTCGAAGATAGTCTTAAACTCCCACAGGAATGTACTGCAAGGGTAAGAAAATGTATTGGAAAAACATATCCACATTATGATGCATATTACATGAATTTAGATTGAAGGGGTATTGTGTTTGAGTCATATTTCCCTCTTGTTGCAGAGTCATTTCATTTGTTGTTTCCTCTATGGATTACAAATTGTATACAGTGTTGTTTCACTTCTTTTAGAGACTCTGTTTTGTATATGGGTAAGCATCCCTTGTGCTATATCAATATACTTTTAGCTTATAAAAAATAAGAGAGCAAACCTCCATTTTCGTCCCTGAAGTTGTTCACTTATGACTCGTTGGTCCTTGATCCATTTCCGTAGATCACTATCGTCCTTAAAGAAATCACTGTCGGTCAGTTTGATCCTTTTGCACTATTTTCGTTGGTCCCTGTTGACCAAAACACCAAATAAGAGAGAGGACTGCCACGCAAGCGTGCCACGTCAGCCCCAACGGTTATAATTTAAGTTTCTGAAACCAGTCAAATCAGTCCCTTCGTCCTCTACCATGAAATTCCCAAATTGAAAACCCTAATTTCCCCCATTATCAACCCTTGCAACGACAAGCTTCAAAATCCGACTAAGACGTGTCTCGATAAACCCCTCTGTGAATCCGATTGAGAATCCGAGTGGGAACCATGGCAGGAGGCTTAAAAAAGCACATGAAACAGACACCGGGTTCGAAGAATGAAGGTGGCAAAAGCTCTTCTGCAAATGTTGGAGGTGTGTTTTGCTACTGCGGTGTGAAGGCAAAAGTGAGGATTTGCAAAACAGATTTGAACCCAGAAAGACCTTGGTATGGTTGTTATTTACCCAAGGTTAGTTCCTCTTCATCCACTGTTATACATTTCTGCCATTGATTGAACCAAGGTCTGAATTATGTTTTTTTTTCCAGAACCATCCCAAAAATTGCAACTATTTCCTTTCGGTTGGTGACGAAGATGATGGAATCACAGATGAGGCATTCATAGACAAGGGAAGCTCGAGGGATAGGAATGATGCAGAGGCCAGGGATTTGATGTTAGATTTAAGTAATTAAATTAATAATTATATTTTGATAATCAACAATTTCTTTAAGGTTCAATACTGTATTAAACTGAATTCCCTAACACAGTGAAAACTCCCATGCACAGGAATAACTATTTCTAGAAGGACTAAGTAAACCTCAAAGCGTCATCAAGAATACCGTTTCATCAAGAGAAGTTCGTCCGGTCACCATGAAGAAAACTGCGTCTGGTGAAGCAGAAGAGTCTAAGGCTGCAACAACAACAATCAATATCTGAGGACACCTCATCAAAGTTTGCGTGCTCTAAATCAAAGTCTATCCTAAGAAGACATAGCAGTCTATCAATCAAAGTTGAACAGGACAAGTTAATCTATGAAGAATTCCTGTCTGTCTCAAAGAATCTCCATCATCATAAAAGGAAGTCATCAGATGAAGAAACCTCAGAGGAAGAGAATCAATCATCTACAAAGACAAGAAGACTCTGTTAGACAAGGAAGACTAAATGAAGAAAGGTGCGTCCGCCGATACCAACCACTTAAAGAAGAACTTCCTTAAATAAACAGAGACTACGTCCGCCAAAGCTACAGAAATCAAGAAATGTGACTTTCGAGGAAATCAGGATCATTGAAGTACTAAAGAACATAATCTCTCATATGAAATTATTACTTCATTCAAAAAGACTCCTACCTCGTCTACACATTTACTAATATACTGGCTACGGCAGAAAGTAGAAAGGGACACAATTAATACAATATTCTTTGGTCCCACTGATGTTCTACTTTTCCAAAAATCAAGCTGACATCGCTGAATCAACGGCAAGAATCTCTGCACATCGTACACTCTCAACGGTCGAAATTCAAAATTCTGACCAAGGCACGTGAAGAGTATTAGCTGTCAAGCACTGGAGTAAAAGAGTCAAAGCAGTCCTTATTGCTGAACTTTTACACGTTATATACGAAGAAATCAGCTCAAGAGTACTTGCTCAAGATGGAGCCAGACGACATCAACCCAGATGTACTGATGATTTCCAGATCACATCTCATGCTTGCAGAAAAACCTCTGATCGTGACTTACGCCTGCTGAAAGATGCAGAACTAGCCGTTACATACAGCTCAGAGAGGAAGAGGCACTTCGGACAGTTTTTCTTTCTTTCTCTAGAAGAAGAAGCAACTGAAGATATAAATAGAAGACTCTTTCTCCGAAGTATTTGGGCAACTTAGACTTAAACTTTCATATGCCAACTAAGTCTGTCCCAAGAGCCAAGCAACCTTGGTTCATGCTCAGGATGCCTCAACCCTATCCCTGTCTGAGCATATAAGTTTGTGTGAGGAAAATTCGCAGAGTATTACTCTTATCTTTCCCAACTCACACATTCTTTCTAACAGAGAACCCAAACTCCTACCCTCTCTGTATATTGAGCTTAATTTCCTCTACCCACTCTTATTGAGAAGAGAACCTTGTAGAGAAGCCAACCTTTGAAAAAGGTGTCAGGAGAAGTCCTGTATAATACTTGTAAGGAGGAGTCCTAATAATACTTGTAAGGAGAAGTCCTTCGAATACTTGTTAGGAGAAGTCCTCAGAATACTTGATAGGAGAAGTCCTTAGAATACTTGTAGGGAGAAGTCCCTGATAATACTTGTACTATTCATTGAAATAGTGAAAATCTTGGTGAAGCCAAGGACTGGATGTAACCCTGTCGATTATGGGGGTGAACCAGGATAAAATCATGTGTGCTTCATTTTCATCTAATTGCTTTTCCGCTGCATTCTCACACATATGTTTGTAACTTGCAAGCTTTCATGGAAAATAAATAACCATTGTTCAAAATTTATGAAATGAATTTCATGATATTTTGTATAAATAATCCACGTCAAATTTAGATGAAAAATGATGAATAAATTGTTTGTAATATATGACATACGAAATTTAAAAATAAAACACACAATTCAAACCCCCCCTTTCTCATGTGTTTTTGCACCTTCAATTGGTATCAGATTATCTGCCTTAAACTCCAAGTGCATCTGGATACAGAACCCAGAGAGTTATGGAACTAATGTCAACAACTTAATAGAGGAATGCAAATTTCCTTATGCCGTGTTGTGCAAAATAGTCATCCCCAGAGAAGGGAACTGCAACAATGTGGACAAGCTGTCTCAATGGGCACTCTACTATATGATGCATAAGCAGAAGATCAACCTCTCATATCTCGTCTTCAATCACATGATATCAACTCTGGAAGGCAAAGAGCTAAAATTGCCATATGGAGCTCTCATATCTGAGCTAATGAGGAAACACCTCATAGACAAAACGAAGGAGGAAAATGAGTTTATTACTCGTGACTACATTCACTCATCTCCAATAAAATTCGACGACCTCAGAAGAATGGGACTAGAGATTGACACTACCAGTGTGCCTGTAGAAGTGCTCTTGCAGGCAAGCAGACTTCAACTCATAGAAGAGGGTGCTGAAGAAGAAGTAGAAGATGAAGAAGCAGAAGAAGACGCTGATATTAATGGTCCCCCACCCACTAAGCGATACCAAATTACCAATTCTGGGAAATGGTTTGAAATTGCTCCCTCTTCAGAACCTAAACAACTAGGAGACACAACTGTTTCACAACAGAGTGATGAAGATAATCGTCTGATAGCATCACTGATCAAAAACGTCCAAAGAGGACCCTCAAGCTCCGAATCCAAGACTCCCCAGCAGCTTGCAATCATATCAAAATATCTTCCACACATTCCCACTGAGTTTCATGAGTTTGTAGAAAATATTGTGGATGTTGATGATGATGGCAACTGTGGATATAGATGTCTTGCACAGTGGATAGGGATGAACGAGAGAGAATGGCCAGAGATAAGGGATCGAATGATCAAGGAGCTAGAAAACAGACGAAATCTTCACCAGAAGATATTTGACTCAAGAGATCATATGGAAGAAATTAAAAAGGCCTTGACCCTCAGCCCAAACGAACCAGCTCTTGAACCCAAATGGTTCACTGTTCCGGACATGGGTTTACTAGCAGCAACTACCTTCAGAGTAGTTCTAGTCACACTCAGTCTCAGGGAATCCTGCATGTATCATCCTATGACTGGTCCAGTTACAACCCCTTCTCCAGTGGCAGTGTTATGCAATGTTGATGATCGACACTGGATAAGAGTGATTCTCAAAGAGAACTCTCCCTTACCCAATGCAACACCACAATGGTTGCCCAACTGTGAGAAGGACGCAAAGGCGTGGGGAAATAATGTGGGACCAAGAATAATAATGTATAGACGCGTTATAGATCCCAACTACGTTCGTCCCTCAAAGTTGAAAAGGAAGCGACATGCTACTCTGAAGAAAGCTGAGAAACAAGTGCAAGTGACCATGCCTTTGTCCAAATCATCAAGGCTAAAGGCAGAAGCATCAGAAGCTGAAAAACCTTCTCCCTCACTAAATGAAATACAAAGTGAGAAGATCGCCAGGAAATCCATTGATGATAACAACACACTCCTTGACCTTCCTATGTCCCAACCAGAGGTTACTATGGAAACACAGGAGATTGAAAATCAACTTAGGGCATCTAAGGAAGCATCTGTGGCCAAAGGAAGAGTGAAGTCTCGCGCAGTCAGGGCTTGTAATCAAAGAAAAAGAAAGAAGAATATCCCAAGGAAGGCTGAGAAAGATGATGCAACTAAACTCGTACAAAGGGATGAAGTCGCTACTGAACAATCAACAGCCAATCAAGAAGGAGGTATATCTGAAGGAAATCAGGAGAACAGCATGCAAGAAGTTCAAACAAGGGAATACAGAATGAAGAGCTTCCCAGTTCATGTGCCCAGACGGTTTCGCCATTGTACTACTCCTACTGCAGCAACAATCCCCAGAATGCTATCCATGATGAATGCTTGGCTCGCACCACAACTTCTTATGGAAACCTTAGGCTTCAATTTCTGTCTCCAAGCCAGAATCTGGACTCCTCCTGCTGTTGACGGGTTAGTACTCATGTTTGCTCCAAGATCAAGGTATGACATCTTCTATCACAACTGGGAACTGTCTGCCTGCAGTCAAACTCATACAAGCACCATTTCATCCAAATTGATTCATGGTGTTGCACGCATCACTCTCAATTTCGGATCATGGTCGCTTACCCTAATAGCAGACAGACCTTCCTATCAGCCATCCCTAACTGCTGACGTCCCTCAGCAAGAATCAGTCAAGCACCAAATCCATATCTTATCTGATTCAGAAGAAGTAGTTGTTGTCTCATCAGACACTGAGGAGGATCAAGATGATACCCACTCACCATCTTCCAAGGAAATCCCTGCTGCTGAAACCCTGATTGAGACCTTGATAATGAAAACCACAGTGGTCGATCCCACCAAAGTCTCCTCACGTAATTATCCTTCTTCAACTAAGGAAATTCCCAGGGCCAAGGAGTCACATGATGTACCACCTACTACTGAACCCTTTGATGCCGAAACTGCCATTAAGGAGCTGTCTGAACAAGTTACACAATCCCTCTCCAACAATTTCAAAGCAACGGAAAAGCTGGAAAGCACTATTCTCAAACGAGCCGATGCAATGGAACAAAATCTCACCGCCATGATAGAGGCTCAACTCAAATTCTTTGAAGAAATGCTCCGCAAAGACCATGAAGCTCGTCAGCAAAAAGCGGATTGATTACCTCTTATCCCTGCTACTCTCTCTAATTATTCATCTTATGCACATTATTCTACTTGCTCTCATGCCTATTTATATTTAATACTTCATACTAGATACCTCTTTATCTTATATGCACTTTGCTTACATAATGGTTTCTAACGTTTTTGATAATGCCAAAGGGGGAGAAGATTTAGGAAAAGAAGAAAGCTAGATTTAGGGGGAGCAAAGATAAGTAAACTTAGGTAAAAAGAAAGCTAGACTTAGGGGGAGCAAAGATAAGTAAACTTAGGTAAAAAGCTTACTAGGAATTAGGTAAAAAGCTTACTAGGAATATTCAACTTAGGGGGAGCAAGCAAAACTAATTCCAACTAAACCAGTAAAATTCGTTTTGGAATTCGACCACCTCCTATATAAATAAAATGAGCAATCATAATACTCTGAAGAACAACTATCATAACAAAATGTCTTATGAACACCTCATAAACAAATCTTTTCCAAAGAAATTGTCATTATCAAAAAGGGGGAGATTGTTAGATTTAAGTAATTAAATTAATAATTATATTTTGATAATCAACAATTTCTTTAAGGTTCAATACTGTATTAAACTGAATTTCCTAACACAGTGAAAACTCCCATGCACAGGAATAACTATTTCTAGAAGGACTAAGTAAACCTCAAAGCGTCATCAAGAATACCGTTTCATCAAGAGAAGTTCGTCCGGTCACCATGAAGAAAACTGTGTCTGGTGAAGCAGAAGAGTCTAAGGCTGCAACAACAACAATCAATATCTGAGGACACCTCATCAAAGTTTGCGTGCTCTAAATCAAAGTCTATCCTAAGAAGACATAGCAGTCTATCAATCAAAGTTGAACAGGACAAGTTAATCTATGAAGAATTCCTGTCTGTCTCAAAGAATCTCCAGCATCATAAAAGGAAGTCATCGGATGAAGAAACCTCAGAGGAAGAGAATCAATCATCTACAAAGACAAGAAGACTCTGTTAGACAAGGAAGACTAAATGAAGAAAGGTGCGTCCGCCGATACCAACCACTTAAAGAAGAAATTCCTTAAATAAACAGAGACTACGTCCGCCAAAGCTACAAAAATCAAGAAATGTGACTTTCGAGGAAATCAGGATCATTGAAGTACTAAAGAACATAATCTCTCATCTGAAATTATTACTTCATTCAAAAAGACTCCTACCTCGTCTACACATTTACTAATATACTGGCTGCGGCAGAAAGTAGAAAGGGACACAATTAATACAATATTCTTTGGTCCCACTGATGTTCTACTTTTCCAAAAATCAAGCTGACATCGCTGAATCAACGGCAAGAATCTCTGCACATCGTACACTCTCAACGGTCGAAATTCAAAATTCTGACCAAGGCACGTGAAGAGTATTAGCTGTCAAGCACTGGAGTAAAAGAGTCAAAGCAGTCCTTATTGCTGAACTTTTACACGTTATATACGAAGAAACCAGCTCAAGAGTACTTGCTCAAGATGGAGCCAGACGACATCAACCCAGATGTACTGATGATTTCCAGATCACATCTCATGCTTGCAGAAAAACCTCTGATCGTGACTTACGCCTGCTGAAAGATGCAGAACTAGCCGTTACATACAGCTCAGAGAGGAAGAGGCACTTCGGACAGTTTTTCTTTCTTTCTCTAGAAGAAGAAGCAACTGAAGATATAAATAGAAGACTCTTTCTCCGAAGTATTTGGGCAACTTAGACTTAAACTTTCATATGCCAACTAAGTCTGTCCCAAGAGCCAAGCAACCTTGGTTCATGCTCAGGATGCCTCAACCCTATCCCTGTCTGAGCATATAAGTTTGTGTGAGGAAAATTCGCAGAGTATTACTCTTATCTTTCCCAACTCACACATTCTTTCTAACAGAGAACCAAAACTTCTACCCTCTCTGTATATTGAGCTTAATTTCCTCTACCCACTCGTATTGAGAAGAGAACCTTGTAGAGAAGCCAACCTTTGAAAAAGGTGTCAGGAGAAGTCCTGTATAATACTTGTAAGGAGGAGTCCTAATAATACTTGTAAGGAGAAGTCCTTCGAATACTTGTCAGGAGAAGTCCTCAGAATACTTGATAGGAGAAGTCCTTAGAATACTTGTAGGGAGAAGTCCCTGATAATACTTGTACTATTCATTGAAATAATAAAAATCTTGGTGAAGCCAAGGACTGGATGTAACCCTGTCGATTATGGGGGTGAACCAGGATAAAATCATGTGTGCTTCATTTTCATCTAATTGCTTTTCCGCTGCATTCTCACACATATATTTGTAACTTGCAAGCTTTCATGGAAAATAAATAACCATTGTTCAAAATTTATGAAATGAATTTCATGATATTTTGTATAAATAATCCACGTCAAATTTAGATGAAAAATGATGAATAAATTGTTTGTAATATATAACAAACGAAATTTAAAAATAAAACACACAATTCAAACCCCCCCCCCCTTTCTCATGTGTTTTTTCACCTTCATTTGAATGAGATATTAATGAAGAATGAGGATGTGATTGTAGAATTGAGCCTTTTGAAGGAGGTTGTGCTGAAGAATGATGTTGTGATTGAAGTAATGATGTTGAAGAATGAAGGTTTACTCCAAGAACTGAGGGTGTTGAGGGGCTGTGTTATAGGAGTGGTTTTGTTGGTGTTGTTACTTTTGTTTTTCCATGTGTTGTAATGGGTTTGTGGTGTTTTTCCATGTTTCGTTGTTGTTTTTCCATGTTTTGTTGGCAATGTAAACAAAATTGTGCTACAATGAAAAAATCAGTGCATTGTGTGTATTTATCATCAATATAATTTCCATTGCGTATTTTCAATGCATTTAAAGGGAATTGACTTCAAATATGGAAATTCCACCAAAATGATAGAGAGCTCTAAAAATTATCCCATAAAACAACATATTCTGACATTTAAAAATTCTAAATCGTTTAAAAGGATCTGACATTGATCACAATAGGGTCTACATATAATAAGGCACACAACAAAGTAATGTCATAAAAAAGTAACAGAGTACTGCATCATTTGTTCCTACAAAGTGGCAATCTCATCATACTATGGATAGGGGTATCAAAATAAAGAAGAGGTCTTGTACCCAAAAAGATGCATCATTTGTTCACAAAAAGTTACAATCCCATATTACTATGGATAGGGATATCAACAAAAAAAAAATTATCATTCTTCATAAGTCTTGGTCTTAGTCTTCTCTTGGTTGTAACGAAGGCGTAGGCATGAAGGTCGTCCCTGCACCCCTTAAGTCATGTGATACTGGTCCTGGTTGGGGGGGGGGGACGTGTGAGTTGAACAGGACGGGCACCTGGAGATGGTGCTGGAGTGGAAGGCCTATAGGTGTAGCGTGGGGGCCTGAAAACAGGGGCTCTGGTAGGAAGCGGCCTAAATCCAGGCTGAAGTGGAGCAGTAGGCTGCATTGGTGGCAGGTGCTGCAGGGGAGCCCTAGCCCTTACTCCTGTAGTCCTTGTACGTCTCAATGGAGCCCTATCCCTTACAACTGAATGTCCTGGCTGCTCTGGAACCTGCAAGGACATGTCCAAATCAGTAACTCCATATATCAACTATTTTAATCCAGTTAAACATTGGGAGTTCAAATTTATTGTACCTTTACAGTAGGTTGTGAAGGAGGTTGTGTAGGATCCTGTGAAGTAGGCTGTGACAAGTTCTATGCTTCAGGTGCACTCTGTGAGAGAAGAATCTCAGATTGGCCTTTTGGATTTGCCTCTTCTACTTCATTAGCTGATGGGGGAGCCCAATTTCTTGGTCTACAGTGAACACCTTGATTCATTCAACCTCTTGAGTTGTGATTCAGCAACCTACACCTTGAGCATTGAAGCTCATCCACTGTTCTCCTAATCTTTGTCCCACTTGTTGTGGCCTCAGTGCTATCCTTTCTCCTATTCTTCTTGGGCCTGCCACATTTTTTCCTTGCAGATGGTGGAATTGGCTTCAAATATGGAGTTGGTTCCCATAACTCTTGACTCTGAGTAGGATGAACAAAGAATTCATAAGTGCTGGTGTAAGCTCCCTTTGTCAACCAAGCATGACAATAGTCCTCTGGAGTGAGGTTCCTGTAAGCAATTGCAGCAATTGCATGCTTGCAAGGCATTCCAGTGAGTTGCCAAACTCTACAGGTGCAAGATCCAATAGCCAAGTTAACATCTACCTTGAACCATGTTGCACTTCATATCTCTGGCTATCTCCATCACCACACCACACAGGGGTCCAACTGTTGCTCATCATCTTCTCCTTCTCAAGTTTACTTCTTTGAACAGGTGTTAGAGCTCCAGTTATGCTACTTGTAATCTCCAAGGTCAAGGTGCAACAACTTCAGGAACCAAACCCAGTTGTCCTTGTCTTCAACATCTACAATTCCATAGGCAATCACAAAGATGTGGTTAATTGCATCCTGTGCAACTGCTGACAATAGCTGGCCACCATAGTAACCCTTCAGGAAGCATCCATCAAAGCCAATAAGAGGTCTACAACCATCTTTGAATCCTCTTGTAACACCTCGATTTCCAGGCGTTACTGTAGCAAATAAACCGTAGATAAATATGCAGGGGCATGTTCAAAACTTGGAAAAAGAGAGTATATTTTTTTTTTTAGAAATCATTTTCCTTTTCGAAACATGCCATGATGAGGTGCATTAGTATTATAAATACCTAATTGGCAAATAGCCAAACATATGGCATAAAGTGACTGACCAGCAGCTTAGAGATTATTTACAAAACAATTAACTTGGTTTTAAAAACTCTGCTGTCAGTTGTAAAAAGCAAACCAAAACTCCTACCCTATACATAATCATACATAAAAATCAACGTCTGGGAGGAGACGTCCTCCGACCAAGCATCCAGCTTCTAACTTGATCTCCCTTGTATCGGCATCCACCTGCGACTTTTGGCTGAAGCTATCCGATTGGCGACGGATCCCCGGCAAGCACACACAACATACAATGCAAGGGTCAACTTCCAAACAGACAATACGCATAAGAGATTCTAATAATAATATTAATAGACAAGCATCTACATCAAGAGGGTGCAAGGAAGTAAGACAGATAAACATAAGGGTCATGCAGGAAAATTAACAAGCAAGCGTCAATCACAACACAAGTAGAGTTTCAATCGAAAACGCACCCCATAAGCAGCACAGAACACGCATAGCAGTCATAATATATTCACTCATCATAATTCTGATGCATTTAAGGTGTAATATGGCCCGATCTTTCGGGTTGCTGCAAAGAGTCTGCACATAGCGGATTCGCGATAAGCTTGTTATCCCAATCATATTGTCTGCACGTAGCATGCACATAGCCTGCACTTAGCCTGCACACATCCTGCACCTAGCCTCCACGTGGTCTGCACCTAGCCTGTGTTAGATTCAAATAATTAATATGTTTCGATAATTAACAATTTATTTTTAGTATGATATTTCTGAAGAAGAACTACTAACTTGCTGAACATCTTTATATCCAGGAGAATCCATCTTCATAAAGGGCTTCATAAAATCCCAAGACATGATCAAATCGTAAAAGCAAGTCAAGCCAAGTAAATGGAAATCGTCTGGGTTCTCACTGAAGAACAATTGCATACACCTTCAAGAAAAGCTGTCAAAATATACAAAAAAAGCAACCATGTGGAGACAGTCCGGTGACTCACAGAAGACCAAACATTGTCCACAAGTAGCAAACATCCTTTGGAAGGCACTCAATCAACTATGCACTCTCACAGCCAAAAACTCACTTGATAAAGTTGAAACAGTCCCACGCTTGACTAAACAGTAATCAACAGGAAGATTGTTTTGTCAAAAGCTGAGTAAGTCTGGCAACAAGTCATGAGGAAACATTCCCAGCTTTGAAGTATCTCTAGCACTATACAAATCAGTTGAGTGACAACTTATTCATAAAGGAGAACTTCAACTAAAGCACAAAAGAAGGAAGCGTCCAGTCATCTACAAATCAGGAATAATCTGAAAAGTCAAGAAAGGTTGGAATAAGAAAGTCCATCTGCCTATGCAACTCACTCAGTAACGAAATTTTGAAGATTTCATAAAGACTGCGTTTGCCAAATCATAATGAAGACTTCGTCCTCTCAAAGCATCAAAGTGCTCAAAAACCATAAATGCTAGAAACTGTGTGTCATGAGGTTATCAGTTCAGCAGAAGCATTAAAGAAATTATTCAACTAAGCTCCGATGAGTTCATTCAGCATAATTTCTTCTTGGATCAAGAATTATCTAACTCGCCTGCACATTAAATGAAGCACTGTTGATTGCAGAAAGAAGAAAAGGACATAATTAATATATTATTCCTTGGTTCCTCTACCTTTCTGCTTTTCCTCAAATCAAGCTGACTTCGCGGAATCAACGGTGTGAAATTCTGAACATCGTATTCCTTCCAAATTCAAAACTCAAATCTTCTGTTCAGAGCATTTAATGATTCTTAGCTGGCATGCACTAAGATATCATGTTCAAACAAAAAAAAACCCAAAGCTGGACACAGCGCCGAGCCAGACGATGTCAACCCAAGCAATTAATGCTTGACAGAACGCATTCAATGCTGATCCAGAATTACAGAATTAGTCATTGTGAAGAAGGCCTTGCTCCTGACCCTGGCTGTGGTTTTGATGACGACAAACTCATCAACAAAAAGAAGAAAAGAAGACTTCAAAGAAACAAGCGCTACAAAGTCCATCAATAGTCTAGAAGTCTTAGTATTAGATGAGTTATGCTTCCAAAGGTCTATTAAAGCATAAAGGCTCTTAAAACACCTAATCTAATCAAGCTAAGTGTTTTCATAACTTAAAAGACGTAGAAAACCTTAAGCCGATCTCAAAGGAACAAGTTTCTGGAAAATGGGCTTCTGTGTAATCGATTGCAGCTTTCTGGTAATCGATTACACCTAGGCAAGTAATCGATTACCACTTGCTTGTAATCGATTACATGTTTGAATTTGAAATTCAAACTGAAACGGCTATTAGTGTAATCGATTACACTAAGTGATGTAATCGATTACCAACACGAAAAGTTGTATCTTTTCATGAACCATTGTGTCCCAAACCTTTTGGAAAGGGTTGTGATGGTTCAAGGACGTTTCTCTTGCCTATATAAAGTCCATTTGAGTCCAGAACACATAACATACACAAGAAAACACGCAACACATGAGAAAATCACATTTGGCCAAAGCTTTGTCAAAATTCGTTCATCTTTTAGAACTTAAACATTCAAGAGCCTAGATTCTGAGTCCATGTTCTTCATGTTCATAAGAACACTTTAGTTGTTCATATCTTGAGGAAATCAGAATCATATTATGCTTAAAAGCCTTAAAGCATAATTTCTCATGATCAATCCACTTGTATGTTAAAGGATTGATACAGCTAATTGTAAACTCTTCTTCATCTCTTTCTGTAAGATTGAGTTTTCACCGTAGTATTCGGTGAAGGGTTGTTGTCACTGAAAGTGGTTTACTTTCAGGGTTCCGATTGAAGGCGGGTTAGTCTTCAAGGTCTGAGGGTGGTTTGCCTTCCGGAACTGAAAGCGGTTTGCTTTCAGGGGCTGTTGAAAGTGGTTTGCTTTCACAGGATATTGGTAGAAATTCTTGGGGTCCTTGGGTTAGGAACTTGTAAGAGATTTTTATCAATAGTGGAAAAATCCTCAAGGGGTTTTCTTGAGGGACTGGACGTAGCCTTCGGTGGATTGAAGGTGAACCAGGATAAAATCTTGTGTGTGATTTCCTTTATCCTTCATATTTACTTTCAAGCATCGCTCAATTCCGCTGCAATCATAACGATCATTTTGTGATCATCATAATCTTGAAAGTAACAATTTCAATAAGGTGAAAATTGGGGCAACACTGATTCACCCCCCCTCTCAGGTTTCTATCTATACTAACAGTCGTTACTCACAAGGAAGCAGGAGCACTAACGGATCTATTTTCTCTCATAGGAAGCAGGTTGCTATCTATACATACAGAGGAACATCCCTCATAGACCTCCTAAGAAGATTCATTCCTCTCCTAGGCAAACATCTAGTTACAATCATTATTCTTGTTCTTATTGTAACAAAATAGGACATACCCCTAGTAGATGTTTCTACAAAAATGTTGGAGTACCAAATAGGGAATACATATGGGTTAGAAAGAAGGTTAACTTAGAAGGACCCAAAACTTGTTGGGTTCCTAATACCCATGTCTGAACTTTGTCATGTAGGTGTGAATGAAAGCAACAAAGGATTTATGGTATCTTGATAGTGGCTGCTCATCACACATGACAAGAGACAAAACAAAGTTTTCTTTTCTTATACCTAGGGAAAAAGGTTTTGTCACATATGGAAACAATCAAAAGGGAAAGATACTTGGTGTTGGAGTAATAGGCACACCCCCTCAAACAGTCATCGATAAAATTCTTTACATTGATGGTTTGATGCATAATCTTCTGAGTATCAGTCAACTATGTGACAAAGGTTTGAAAGTCGGTTTCATTAATGATATATGTGTAGTAAAAGATGTGAAAACTAAAGAAATTAAGTTTTCTGGTTATAAAGTCAATAAAGTCTTCATGATCTCCTTGGAAGAAATTCCACAAAATGTAAGATGTCTTTTGGCCAAGAACAATAGTGATTCATGGCTATGGCATAGAAGACTCGCTCATATACACATAGATCATTTAAACAAACTAGTCAAGCATGATCTAGTTGTTGGGCTTCCAATGATAAGATTCGAGAAAGACAAGCTTTGTGATGCATGTCAAAAAGGGAAGCAAACCAGAACATCGTTCAAACCAAAGAATATAGTTTCGACTTCAAGACCCCTTCAATTGCTACATATGGATTTGTTCGGACCTTCAAGAACAAAAAGCCTCGGAGGTAATTTCTATGCACTTGTTATTGTTGATGATTTCTCTAGATTTACATAGACATTATTCTTGCCTCATAAGAATGAAGCCTTCAACGCATTTAAGAGATATGCAAGGCTAGTTCAAAATGAGAAGGCTTTAAATATCTCTTCTATTAGAAGTGATCATGGTGGAGAATTTTAGAATTATCAATTTCAAGAACTATGTGATGAAAATGGAATATCACATAATTTCTCTACTCTGAGAACACCACAACAAAATGGTGTTGTAGAAAGGAAGAACAGACTACTTGAAGAATTAGCAAGAACCATGCTAAGTGAATCAAGTCTTCCTAAATATTTCTGGGCTGATGCTGAAGAATTAAACCAATTTGAATGGAATCAAGTTTGGGAACTTGTTCCTAAGCCTAGTGACAAGCATGTCATTGGAACAAAGTGGGTATTCAGAAACAAGTTAGATGAAAATGGAATTATCGTTAGGAACAAAGCAAGGTTAGTTGCACAAGGTTATAATCAAGAAGAAGGCATATATTTTGATGAAACCTATGCACCAGTAGCAAGGTTGGAAGCTATAAGACTTCTGTTGGCTTATGGTTGCTCTCTCAATTTCCCATTATATCAAATGGATGTCAAAAGTGCTTTCCTGAACGGATTCATTCAAGAAGAAGTCTATGTGAAGCAACCTCCAGGATTTGAAGATCCCAAGTTTCCCTCACATGTCTTCAAATTAAAGAAGGCACTTTATGGTCTTAAGCAAGCCCCTCGTGCATGGTATGATAGATTAAGCACATTCCTTTGTGAGAAAGGTTTACAAAAGGGAAAGGCCGACACAACCTTGTTTATCAAGAGAACCAAAGGTAACACTTTATTAGTTCAAATATATGTTGATGATATTATTTTTGGTGCAACTAACGAATCTCTATGTAAGGATTTCTCTAACATGATGCAAGAGGAATTTGAGATGTCCATGATGGGACAATTAAATTTCTTTCTAGGATTGCAAATTAAGCAATCACATGATGGAATATTCATCAATCAATCAAAGTTTTGCAAGGAATTATTATAGAAATATGATTTGGATGATTGCAAAGCCATAGCCACACCAATGGGGTCTAACACATATCTAGATCAAGATGAATCCGGTGTTCAAGTAGACATTACCAAATACAGAGGTATGATCGGATATCTTCTATACTTAACTGCAAGTAGACCTGATATCATGTTTAGTGTGTGCCTATGTGCTAGATATCAAGCATCTCCTAGGGAATCACATTTGAGTTTAGTCAACCGGATTTTCAAATATCTGAAAGGAACTACAAATGTTGGTCTGTGGTATCCCAAAGGGAGTGTTTGTGATTTGATTGGATATTCTGATTCTGATTATGCTGGATGCAAAACTGAAAGAAAAAGTACAAGTGGTACTTGTCACTTGTTAGGAAATGCCCTTGTTTCTTGGTCTTGCAAGAAACAAGCATGTGTTGCTCTAAGTACTGCTGAAGCAGAATACATTGCTGCAGGAAGTTGTTGTGCACAAACTCTATGGCTCAAACAACAACTCAAAGATTATGGCTTAGAGCTGGGCTGCATTCCAATCAAATGTGACAACACAAGTGCCATTAATCTCACTAAAAACCCCATCATGCATTCCCGAACTAAGCATAATGATATAAGACATCATTTTCTTCGAGATCATGTCACGAGAAAAGATATTGAGATTTCATTTATAGATACACATAACCAATTAGCTGATATTTTTACTAAACCTCTTCCTAAAGATTCATTCTTTAAGATTAGAAGAGAATTAGGCATATTAGATGAGCATGACATTTAAAGTAACATGATATTTGCATAATCTTTGTGAATTTATATGATTGTATGTATCTAAATTGATTATGTGCTTAAATATTCATTTGGAAATGTGTTACATAGGAATTTATAGGTTAGAACATATAAAAAATGTCCTAGTAATCGATTACCATAGACCTGTAATCGATTATCCCTGCTCTCAGTCCTCGTGCCTGTTAGAAACTTCTAAGTAATCGATTACCATAACTGTTGTAATCGATTACCTATTCAAAATTTTCAAATTTAAACTGCCAGTAATCGATTACCCTAACTGCTGTAATCGATTACCTGCTCGAAAAACTGCCAGAATTTCAAATTTCCCTCCATCTTTTTGAAATTCAAACTCAGTAATCGATTACCCAACTGCTGTAATCGATTACATGTTCGAGCTATTTAATCAGCCTTAGATGATGATCAAACTTGCCTTTCAATTCTCATTTCTATCATTCTAAACTCTGATTTCTATCCTTCCCTAAAGTCCTGTATATCCTTCTCAGCACTGTCTTACAAATCTATCATGGCTTCCTATCACTCTCGTTCTACCCATCCCATGAATTTAACAAGACCTCTTACCTCCACAAACCAGCGGACTCGGTTTGTCTCAAGGTTCCTAAATCAATTATCCGCAAACCCATGTACGGGGATTTGGATTCTTTTGTTGAAAGTGGTAACACCTTTCCGTCTTACCTCAGATATCAGGACCTTGAAGAGTTCATCTCTATAAGTAATCCTTTCTATCCAGAACTAGTTAAAGTGTTCTATTGCAATCTCGAGACTCTGAGAAATGGGTTTCAGAGCTCTGTCAAGGGAATCCTCATTCATCATTCTCTTTCCACCTTTGGTCGATGTCTTGGACTCCCCTCCACTGGCGCCTTCTTAGGTCCCAACCTGCCCTGCCCCTGGCCTGACTACAATCACGAGTCCTTTTATCAGTCCCTTTGCAGATTTCAGTCATCAGACCTTCAAAGGATCCATCCGCCTCATACGAATTCTTGCCCCTATAATACTGATGTCCTAACCACAAATAATCATCTGCTTCACTACTTCATAAATCAAGTCATCCTACCTCAAGAAACTCTTCTCGCTCATATTAGTGAATTAGAGTTACAAATTTTGTAAGGCATTCTCAACTGCCATAAAATTAATTGGGCATTCTTAATTATGAATCACATGCTGCGGTGTCGGGACAATGCTGAGTCCTTTCCTTATGCTTCGGTCATATCCCGCATTCTTATCTACTCCAGTGTACCAATCGCAAAACTTTATGATGAGCGGTCTTCTCATCTTAAGCGTGTTGATATCTCCATTCTTCCCTCTCTTCGGATCACCAATGACTTTGGCATATTTACTCTTCCTCGCCATATTCATGATGCCGGTCGTGATTGTCTACTCACGAAGACCATAGCTGATGACGACTCCTCTATTGATACTTAGTATTCTAGGAGTCTTTCGTGTTTTATTGCTTCCTCTTGTAATTTCTCTTTTGCTATCTATGTCGTTAAATTCTGTATGGTTTCTCTTTTCTTCTATATAAGATGTTTGGATATGTGCGATTTATTGTTGTTTCACATCTTTACCCCCATACCCTTGCTTTTATTTCGCAATATATACTTGTATGGATGTATGCCTGTTTTTGGCCTTTTCTTCTTTTTGATGAAGTCAAAAGGGGGAGAAAGGTTCTGTGCTCTTAAAGATAATATGCAGGAATTCAACAAGTGAATTAGAAAGGAGGAGAAATACTGGATTACATCAAACAGGGGGAGTTTTTCAACAAAGACGCATTCATGATCTTCAAGTATCAAGAATGTGTTTGCCATCATCATAAAGGGGGAGATTGTGAAGAAGGTCTTGCTCCTGACCCTAGCTGAGGTTTTGATGACGACAAACTCATCGACAAAAATAACAAAAGAAGACTTAGAGGAAACAGCGCTACAAAGTTTATCAAATACCTAGAAGTCCTAGTTTAGGTGAGTTATGCTTCTAAAGGTCTATTAAAGCATAAAGGCTCTTTAAAACACCTAAACTAATCAAGCTTAATGTTTTCATAACTTAAAAGAAGTAGAAAACCTTAAGCCGATCTTAAAAGATCAAGTTTCTGGAAGATGGACTTCAGTGTAATCGATTGCAGCTTTCTAGTAATCGATTACACATAGGCAAGTAATCGATTACCACTTGCTTGTAATCTATTACATGTTTGAATTTGAAATTCAAACTGAAATGGCTATTAGTGTAATCGATTACTCTAAGTTATGTAATCGATTACCAACACGAAAAGTTGCATCTTTTCATGAACCATTGTGTCTCAAACCTTTTGGGAAAGGTTGCATTGGTTCAAGGACGTTTCCCTTGCCTATATAAAGTCCATTTGAGTCCAGAACAAAACAACACATGAGAATACAACATTAGGCCAAAGCTTTGTCAAAATTAGTTCATTAAGTCTTTTAGAACTTAAACTTTCAAGAGCCTAAATTCTGAGTTCATGATCTTCATGTTTATAAGAACACTCTAGTTGTTCACATCTTGAGGAACTCAGAATCTTGTTATGCTTAAAAGCCTTAAAAGCATAAATTCTCATGATCAATCCACTTATATGTTAAAGGATTGATACAGCCAATTGCAAACTCTTCTTCATCTCTTTCTGTTAGATTGAGTATTCACCGTGGATCTCGGTGAAGGGTTGTTGATACTGAAAGTGGTATACTTTCAGGGTGTTAATTGAAGGTGGTTTAGCCTTCAAGGTCTGAGGGTGGTTTGCCTTCAGGAACTGAAAGTGGTTTACTTTCAGGGGCTGTGGAAAGTGGTATACTTTCACAGGAAATTGATAGAAATTCTTAGGGTCCTTGGTGTAAGAACTTGTAAGAGATTTTTATCAATAGTGGAAAAATCCTCAAGGGATTTTCTTGAGGGACTGGACGTAGCCTTCGGTGGATAGAAGGTGAACCAGGATAAAATTCTGTGTGTGTGAATTCTTCTATCCTTCATCTT
This sequence comes from Acmispon strigosus, assembly GCA_030819835.1. NCBI lineage: Eukaryota > Viridiplantae > Streptophyta > Magnoliopsida > Fabales > Fabaceae > Acmispon > Acmispon strigosus. The sequence goes on along the minus strand of JAUAMA010000003.1, from coordinate 30,761,355 downwards.
TACTTTCAAGCAACGCTTAATTCCGCTGAAATCATTTGTTGTTTCATTTAACTTGAAAGTAAGAAATTATCAAGGCGAAAATCGGGTAAACCTGATTCACCCCCCCTTTCAAGTTGCTATATGTACTAACAAACAGTAATCAACAGGAAGACTGTTTTGTCAAAAGCTGAGTAAGTCTGGCAACAAGTCATGAAGAAACATTCCCAGCTTCGAAGTATCTCTAGCACTATACAAATCAGTTGAGTGACAACTTATTCATAAAGGAGAACTTCAACAGAAGCACAAAAGAAGGAAACGTCCAGTCAACTACAAATCAGGAATAATCTGACAATTCAAGAAAGGTTGGAATAAGAAAGTCCGTCTGCCTATGCAACTCACTCAGTAACGAAATTCTGAAGATTTCATAAAGACTGCGTCTGCCAAATCATAATGAAGACTTCGTCCGCTCAAAGCATCAAAGTGCTCAAAAATCATAAATGCCAGAAAGTGTGTGTCATGAGGTTATCAGTTCAACAGAAGCATTAAAAAAATTATTCAACTAAGCTCCGATGAGTTCATCCAGCATAATTGCTTCTTGGATCAAGAATTATCTACCCCGTCTACACATTAAATGAAGCACTGTTGATTGCAGAAAGAAGAAAAGGACATAATTAATATATTATTCCTTGGTTCCTTTGCCTTTCTGCTTTTCCTCAAATCAAGCTGACTTCGCGGAATCAACGGTGTGAAATTCTGAACATCGTATTCCTTCCAAATTCAAAATTCAAATCTTCTGTTCAGAGCATTTAATGATTCTTAGCTGTCATGCACTAAGATATCATGTTCCAAAAAAAAATCCAAAGCTAGACACAGCGCCGAGCCAGACGATGTCAACCCAAGCAATTAATGCTTGACAGAACGCATTCAATGCTGATCCAGAACTACAGAATTAGCCGTTACTCACAAGGAAGCAGGAGCACTAACGGATCTATTTTCTCTCCTTCTATAAAAGATCAACGACGATTTTATAATGAAGATATAAATAGAGAATTCAGCTTCCAGAACAACTTGGCAACTTGAATTCAACCCACTGCATATCTTAACGAAGTTGCGCAGAGAACCTAGCTTGCATTGGCTTAAACTCAGAAAGCTTCAAGCCATAATTTACCTGAGTTATGTCATCCACATGTGTGTAGAACCCATAAAGTGATACTCTTATTTTCAGCCACACACAACACAAAACAGAGAACCTTAAATTCCTTATCCTCTCTGTAACCTGAGCTTCATTTCTTCTACCCACTCTTATTGAAGAGAATCTTTGTAGAAAAACAAACTCAATATGTACAAGGAATCAAGAGCAGTCCTGTAGAACACTAATAAGGAGAAGTCCTGGAGATTAATTGATAGGAGAAGTCCTAAGAATGCTAGGAGAAGTCCTGTACAATACTTGATAGGAGAAGTCCTTCTAAAACTATGAGAAGTCCCTGATAATACTTGTACTATTTGATGAAATAGTGGAAAATCTTGGTGAAGCCAAGGACTGGACGTAGCCCTGACGATTATGGGGGTGAACCACGATAAATATCGCGTGTGCTTTATTTTTCTACCTTATGTTAATTTTTCCACTGCATACATGCATACACACACAATCTTTAACACTCTTTGAAAACAAACAACTAAGGTATATTTTAAAAGAAGTTTTCAAAAATGACACACACAATTCAAACCCTCCTTTCTTGTGTGTTTCTTGCACTATCAGCCTACGCGTAGCCTGCACACAGCCTACACACAGTTTGCACACAGCCTGCTGGATGGATAGTCTTGCTATTCCAAACACCTGAAAAATGACAACAACGTCGTCATGAGGAACATCCCTGCAGAAAAAATTTATGATCAGAGAACAACAATAACATGAGCGAGTTCCTCACTCCAATTCCCCACCTAGCGGAAATGTTGTTTTTACGAATCCGAGACCCTTCTTCGAAGGCGGCATCATCCCTGTCGGAGAGCCCGTCAACTTCGAGGGATTGTGATCGCCTAAACTTTCCTGGTCCAGTGATCTCTCGTCGGTAGCTGCCAAAGTGTAAAACGCACGCTACTACCAACGGAGGCATTACCGAATAAGCTACCCAATTTTCTTGAGAAAACATCTCTTGAATTATTTTCGTAAAGGTCTTTGACGTTTTTCAGAAAACATGTCTTATGATTCCTCGTGAGGAAGTCCTTATAGTTCTTTTTCCAAGAAGTGACTTAATTTTCATCGCAAGATAAAACTTATAGAAAGAAGTGGAATCTTCCTTAAGTTCATAAAAGGGTTGATGAATTCCTTTAGTACATTAGGAATTTTCCTTCAAGAAAGCGAGGACAGATTCGTTTCGAAAGCTCACGGTTTAACTGTAGGTTCCCTTGAAAGCATTTTCCAAAACGTTCATTAAGTTTCTAAAAGAAAGTTTCTCTTCTTACTCTTTTCGAAAATGTTAAGAGTGATAGCTGAAACATTCTCAATATTCTCCTTTGGATTGACAAGAGTATCAGAAGGAAAAGTACCTAGAATCCTCTCTGAGATGGTCTTGGCCAATTGGCCTACCTGAACTTCCAAATTCCTAATGGAAGCTTCATGATTCTTTGCACTTGTCCTTGTCTCATTCATAAATTGTGTTGTTTGTTGGCCTATTTCACCAACAATTTCTTCCAAGCTTTTTCTTCCTTGGCTTGGATTCAAAGGCATTTGTGGCCTCTGATTCTGGTATGGCCTCTGAAATTGTTACCTAGCTTCTCCTTGACCACCCCCTTGGTCTCTCCAAGAAAAGTTGGGGTGATTCCTCCAGCTTGGATTATAGGTATTACCATAGGAATTTTGGAAATTCCCCATAGCATTTACCTCAGCCTCTAATTCTGCTTCCTCCGGGCTCAGTTGAACACCCTCCATTCTTTTGACCATTGCATCAACTTTCCTTGTGGTGGCAAAGCATCGAATGCCCCACTTGCTGCAGTATCCAATTTGTCCCTGGTATAGTCATTCAAAGCAGCATAAAATTTTTCTACCTGATCAGCGATATAAATGTTGTGACCTGGGCACCTTCTGAGAAGTCCCTTGAACCTCTCCCATGTCTTATACAGGTTTTCAGCATCTTGTTGTATGAAGGAGTTGATTTCCTGCTTCAACTTCCTTATGCGATTGTAAGGGAAAAATTTAGCCGTGAATTTCTCGGCTAGATCATCCCATGAAGTAATGCTCCTGAGTGGTTGTGAAGATAACCACTCCTCTGCCACATCTCTTAAGGAAAATGGAAACAGCATAAGTCTTACCGTGTCCAAGTGAACATCATTTCTCCTTAAGGTTGAGCAATGCCTGGTAAATCGCTCCAGATGGGTGTGGCAGTCTTCGTTGATGCTTCCACCAAATTGGTTTTGACTAACCAAAGAGATGAAGTGAGGAGGAATCTGAAAATTTGGTAAAGCATCCTCCGGAACCACAATACTCCCTTCAAAATTGTAATCTACCTGGGGAGCTGTGATATCACGAAGGGAACGGTTGGCATCCCGCTCTTCCTCCTCAATTCTCTGCCTTTGAAGTCTCGCATGGACTTCCTCTTCTACTCGTGCATTATATTCAGCACGAAGGCGCTCCTCCATTTGTGCTTGTGTTTCAGACATGGCTCTTGCTAATCTCCTTTGCTCCGCTAATCTGCGATGCAAAGTTCTTTCAATTTCAGGGTCGAATTCAAAATGTCCTACCATGCAGAAAAAGCAAAAGAAGTCAATAGCACCTATTCAACACAATTTTATATTTATTTTTTTATTATTTTTTTTTAACATAAAAAGCACTAAACAAAATAATAACAAGAATAGACCTATCCCCGGCAACGGCGCCTAAAACTTGATAACCAAATCGCAAGTGTACGATTCAATATCGCGTAATAAAAAGATCGAACCCAAGGGATAGGTTTCCTATTATTATAATATTTAGTACTTGTGCAGAAAATTTAAAAGATGAGTATTTGATGTTGGTTTTTATAGCAAGCAAGAACAATAGCATAAAATAATAAAGAAAGAGATGATGATGAGTCTTAAGCACTTGGGTTGATTTATATAATTTATAAAATATGCTAGCAACTACTACTTGAATTCTGAATTTTAGTACCAAGTCATGATGCTATAGCCTAATGTTTTTACAAGTAAATACCTTACACATTGTAAAACTTTCTTCTCAATTACTAAATTCAATACCTTGCAATCTAGAAAAAACCAAGAAGAAGATGAAGAAGGAATTTTCAGGCCAACATAAAGTTAAGTCTATCCTAATACCTTAGTGATATGTCATATAACTTCTTTTAAATCCTAGGTCCCTTACTACTTACCAATTTCCATTGTGATCATCAAGATAAATATTAAGAACAAGGAAATAAAACATGAACTATAGCAATATTATTCAGAAGAGTAGAAGAAAACTAAAACATAGATTATAAACTAAAACAACCCAAGATACTAAAGAAAGAATTAGCCAAGCATGGCTAAAAGAGTCATCGAATTACCCTGGATAGGAGCTCAAGTATGGCTTCCCACAATTCCTAGGAACAATGATCTTTAAGAGGGAAAGAAGAACACTTGTTGTATTCTGAATAGGTGTCCCTTACAAGTGAAGAAAAGCTCCCTATTTATAGCAAAAACCTGACTTCCAGCGCTTGGGCGCTGGCATTCCCAACGCTTGGGCGCTGGGAAGCATTAAAATCCAACGGGCAGAAATAGGCCCAGCGCTTGAGCGCTGGCTTCCAACGCTGCAGCGCTGGGTGCAACCTCTGACTCACATCCTAGTCAGGGGTCCAGCGCTTGAGCGTTGGGTCTTCCAACGCTGCAGCGCTGGGACGAACACTGGCAGCTTTTTCTTGGATTCCTTTCTTCTTCAATGGTGGAATTGATTGGCTTAATTAGGCCACATTCAGCCTCTATTAAGTTCTGAAACCTCCCCTTTTACCACCATTAATCTTCCAACCTTATTTTACATGTGCTCAAATCAAAGAGAGTTGCTTCACATTCTTTAATTCACTTTAAGTCCTCTCTTTGTTAGAACTTCAATTCTGGCCCTTTGACTCCTTCAAACTTCACTTTTCATCCTCCTCTCTTGAACCTTTGCACTTTGATCCTTTATTTCCTGAAACTTTACAAATCGGTCCCTGGACAAAAATGATAACTATACCAGCTTTTCCTAAAAATATAAAATAGCTATAAAAATTCCTAAAAATATAAAATAAAGTTAGAAAAACAAATAAAAGCTAATCTATATGCAGAATGCAAAATAAATATAAAATCTATGTAAAAATACTAAAAATCCTATATGTGACTCAAAAATAATAAAATAAAAAGACTAAAAACAACCTAAAAACATCATATATTATCCTGTCATCAGGGATTCCAGGGGCCTAGCGCATGAGCGCTGGCCCCCCAACGCCTAAGCGTTGAGATCAACTGGAACCAGGGGACTTTAAACAGGGGCCTAACGCTTGTGTGTTGGCCTCCAGCGCCTAAGCGCTGGCCCCTCCTGCAGCAACAACATAAAATTTATTTTCTTTTATTTATTTACAAGAGTTGTGCAGAAATTTAAATGACAAAAAATTTAAACTATCCTAAGTTGGGTTGTCTCCCAACCAGCTCAATGTTAAGGTCCGAGATAGACCCTTCCCCTTAATCAATTGGGGGTACTTTTTCTTTTCTTGCTACAAACATCATTTTTGAACTCATCCTCACCTTCAGACTCATAATGCTTACAAGTACGGAAAACAGAAAACTTCACTTTTTCATCCCCTACCTTCAAAGATAGGAGGCCTTCCGCCACATTAATCTTGGCGTTTCCTGTAGCAAGGAATGGCCGCCCAAGAATTAATGGTACCTTGGAGTCTTCTTCCATATCAAGTATCACAAAATCAACCGGGAAGACAAACTTGTCAACCCTTACCAAAACATCTTCAGCCACCCCATAGGGGTACTTAATTGACCTGTCCGCCAATTGTAAACACATCAAAGTAGGAGTGGCCTCTCCCATGTCCAATTTCCTAAACATGGAGAGTGGCATGAGGTTTATAGAAGCTCCTAAATCACAAAGAGCTGTTGCATTTGGTAGTCCTTCAATTTCCACAGGCAAGGTGAAGCTCCCCGGATCCTTCAATTTTTGGGGCAACTTCCTCAAAACCATAGCTGAACACTCCTCAGTTAACATCATAGTTTCATCCATCTCACTCAATTTCCTCCTTCTAAATAAAATGTCCTTCATAAACTTAGCATAAATTGGCATTTGTTCCAAAGCTTCAGAAAATGGAATGTTAATTTGAAGCCTTTTAAAAATCTCAAGAAATTTCGAGAATTGTTTTTCCAAATTCTTTTTGAAAGCTTTAGGAAATGGAACTTTGCCAATTTTCTTAGAAGGAGGAATTACATTTTCAGCAATTTTTTCAACAACAATAGGCACACTCCTTTCTTTTTCTTCACCACTTACCTCTTGTTCAATTTCCACTACCCTTTCGGGCATAGTCTTACCACTCCTAAGAGTGATGGCAGAAACATTCTCAACATTTTCCTTTGGATTGACAAGAGTATCAGACGGGAAAGTACCTGGAATCCTTTCTGAGATGGTCTTGGCCAACTGGCCTACCTGGATCTCCAAATTTCTAATGGAGGCTTCATGATTCTTGGCACTTGTCCGGGTCTCATTCATAAATTGCACAGTTTGTTGGCCTATTTCACCAACAATTTCTTCCAAACTTTTCCTTCCCTGGTTTGGATTCAAAGGCATTGGTGGCCTCTGATTCTGGAATGGCCTCTGAAATTGTTGCCTGGCTTCACCTTAACCACCCCCTTGATCTCTCCAAGAAAAATTGGGGTGGTTTCTCCAGCTTAGGTTATAGGTGTTGCCATAGGAATTTTGAAAATTCCCCATAGCTTTTACCTCAGCTTCTAATTCAGCCTCCTCCTGGCTCAGTTGAACCCCCTCCATTCTTTTGACCATTGCATCAACTTTCCTGGATAAAAGTTTATTTGAAGCAACAATGGACTCAAAGGAATCAACCTCATAAATACCTTTCCTGATTGCCCGGTCCTGGTTTGAATGAGCAGCTCTTGCAGCAAGTTTGTTGATTAAATCAAGAGCTCCTTGTGGTGGCAAAGCATCGAATGCCCCACTTGCTGCAGTATCCAATTTATCCCTGGTATAATCATTCAAAGCAGCATAAAATTTCTCTACCTGATCTGCGATAGAGATGTTATGACCTGGGCACCTTCTGAGAAGTCCCTTGAACCTCTCCCATGTCTCATACAGGTTTTCAGCATCTTGTTGAATGAAGGAGTTGATTTCCTGCTTCAACTTCCTTATGCGGTTGTAAGGAAAAAATTTGGCCGTGAATTTTTCAGCCAAATCATCCCATGAAGTAATTCTTCTGAGTGGTTGAGAAGAAAGCCACTCCTCTGCCACATCTCTTAAGGAAAATGGAAACAGCATAAGTCTTACCGTATCCAAATGAGCATCATTTCTCCTTAAGGTGGAGCATTGCCTGGTGAATCGCTCCAGATGTGTATGGCAGTCTTCATTTATACTTCCACCAAATTGGTTTTGACTTACCAAAGAGATGAAGTGTGGAAGAATCTGGAAATTTGGCAAAGCATCCTCCGGAACCACAATACTCCCTTCCAAATTGTAATCTACCTGGGGAGCTGTGATATCACGAAGAGAGCGATTAGCATTCTGCTCTTCCTCCTCCTCTCTCAGCCTTTGAAGTCTAGCTTGGACTTCATCTTCTACCCTTGCATTATATTCAGCAAGGAGGCGCTCCTCCATTTGTGCTTGTGTTTCAGCCATGGCCCTTGCTAATCTCCTTTGCTCCGCTAATCTGCGATGCAAAGTTCTTTCAATTTCAGGGTCCAATTCAAAATGTCCTACCATGCAAACAAGCCAAAGAAGTTAATAGCACCTATTCAATACAATTTTTTTATATTTTTTTTTATACTGAATTTTTTTTTTATATATAAACAAAAAGTACTAAATAAAATAAAAACATGAACTTGAAAGAACCTATCCCCGGCAACGGCGCCAAAAACTTGATAATTAAATTGCAAGTGTACAATTTACTATCGCGTAATAAAAAAGATCGAACCCAAAGGATAGGTGTTCTTATTTATATAAAATTTAGTACTTAAACAGAAAAATTAAAAAGATGTATTTGTTGAAAGTTTGTATAAGGTAGCACATGGAACAACAATAAAATAAAAGATAATAAGATGATAGAAAATAAGCTTCTTGGGTTGGTTTACATAGTCTATATAATATGCTAGCAAGTTCTTACTTAATTTCTGAATTATAAATCTAATTTCATGATGCTATAGCCTAATTATCTACAAGTTAATTCCTTACACATTGTAGAACTTTCTTTCTAATTACTAAATTCAATTCCTTGCAACTTAGTTAACTAGAGAAGAAGATGAAGAAGAAATTCAGGCCAACATAAAGTTACGTCCTTCCTAATTCCTTAGTGAAGTATACTTATAACCTTTTTCAGATCCTAGGTCCCTTACTACTTACCAATTTCCATTCGTATAAGTAATAAGCAAGAAATCTTTTGCGCATAAGATGAATGAAGAACAAGGAAATAATACATGAAATAGAAATAAAATTCAGAAAGGTAAAAACAAACTAAAACATAAATATAAACTGTGAAGAAGGTCTTGCTCCTGACCCTGGCTGTGGTTTTGATGACGACAAACTCATCAACAAAAAGAAGAAAAGAAGACTTCAAAGAATCAAGCACTCAAGTCCATCAATAGTCTAGAAGTCTTAGAATCAGGTGAGTTATGCTTCTAAAGGTTTATTAAAGCATAAAGGCTCTCAAAATACCTAATCTAATCAAGCTAAGTGTTTTCATAACTTAAAAGAAGTAGAAAACCTTAAGCAAGTCTCAAAGAATAAGTTTCTGGAAAATGGGCTTCTGTGTAATCGATTACACCATTATGGTAATCGATTACACCAAGGCAAGTAATCGATTACTCCAGTCTTGTAATCGATTACATGTTTGAAATTCAAATTCAAACTGAAACGGTCACTTGTGTAATCGATTACACTAAGTGTGGTAATCGATTACCAGAACGAAAAGTTGCATCTTTTCATGAACCATTGTGTCCCAAACCTTTTGAAAAGGGTTGTGATGGTTCAAGGACGTTTCCCTTGCCTATATAAAGACCATTTGAGTCCAGAAAACACAACACACAAGAACAACAACATAGAACACACACACACACGAAATTTACACATTTCACATGAGAAAAACACATTAGGCCAAAGCTTTTTCAAAATAGGTTCATCTTTTAGAACTTAAATCTTTTAGAGCCTAAATTCTGAGTTCATGATCTTCATGTTTACAAGAACACATTTGTTGTTCATATCTTGAAGAACTCAGAATTGTATTATGCTTAAAAGCCTTAAAGCATAATTACTCATTTCAATCCAATTGTGTGTTAAAGGATTGAAACAGCCAAGTGTAATATCTTCTTCATCTCTTTCTGTAAGATTGAGTTCTTCACCGTAGTATTCGGTGAAGGGTTGTTGTTACTGAAAGTGGTTTGCTTTCAGGGTTTTGATTGAAGACAAGTTTGTCTTCAAGGTCTGAGGGTGGTTTGCCTTCAGGAACTGAAAGTGGTTTGCTTTCAGGGGTTGTTGAAAGCGGTTTGCTTTCACAAGATATTGGTAGAAGTTCTTGGGGTCCTTGGGTTAGGAACTTGTAAGAAATTCTTATCAATAGTGGAAAAATCCTCAAGGGGTTTCTTGAGGGACTGGACGTAGTCTTCGGTGGATTGAAGGCGAACCAGGATAAATCTTGTGTGTGATTCTGTTTATCCTTCACATTTACTTTCAAGCATTGTTCATATCCGCTGCAATCACAAGATCAACTCGTGATCATCATAAACTTGAAAGTAACGATTTCAATAAGGCGAAAATTGGGGCAACACTGATTCACCCCCCCCCCTCTCAGGTTGCTATCTGTTCTAACAATTGGTATCAGAGCGGAGGTTTAGGTAAGTTATTCCTAAGATCCGGGAAAAGATGGCATCCTCTTCCAATCATGGAACAAGTGAAGGACATAACATAAACAGGCCACCATTCTTCAATGGAGAACACTATGACTTCTGGAAAATCAAGATGAAGATATTCATAAAGTCATTAGACTCAGGAATATGGAAAGTCATTGAAGAAGGACCCTTTGTGCCTGTAACAACAAATGATGAAGGAACTTCACAACCAAAAACAGAAAGTACTTGGAGTGAAGAAGAAAAGAAGAAAGTTCAACATGATCTCAAAGGAATGAACATTCTTACATCTGCTCTTGGCATGGATGAATTTTTCAGAGTATCAACATGCACTTCATCAAAAGAAATCTGGGATACTTTGATGGTGACTCATGAAGGAACAGATGAAGTTAAGAGATCAAAGATCAATACTCTTTCTCAAGAATATGAAATGTTCAGAATGCTTCCAGGAGAAAAGGTATTAGACATGCAAAAACGATTCACGCATTTAATTAATCATTTGATTGCTCTTGGTAGACAATTTTCAAACAATGATTTGAACATGAAAGTTCTAAGATCACTTACAAGAGTATGGCAACCAAAAGTAACAGCCATCTCAGAGAAGAAGAGTTTATCAAATATGACTCTTGCAACTCTCTTTGGAAAACTCCAAGAACATGAGTTAGAATTGAATCGTTTAGAAGAGCATGAACAACATGAGAAGAAGTATCGATCAATTTCCCTAAAAGCAAAAGAAAGCATCAAAGAAGAATATGATGCAGATTCTGAAGAAGAAGACAATGGAAATCTGAATCTTCTAGTGAAGAACTTTGGAAAGTTTCTTAAAAAGAAAAATGTTAGATTTAACAACAATAAAGTATTCCAAAGAAACAATGAGTCTTCTTCATCTCAAAAGACTACATGTTTTGAGTGTGGCAAACCGGGACATTTCAAGTCAGATTGTCCAAATCTTCAGAAGAAGAAACATGGTCTAAGAGACAAATTTGAGAAAAAGGATCAACCTACTCGAAGAGCATATTTGGCTTGGGATGATAATGAAGTAAGTTCATCATCTGATTCTGATAAAGAAGAAGCACAAGTTGCTTTGATGGCCTCACATGATTCTTAAATTGAAGATTCCCAGGTTAGTGAGAATTCTATATCTTTTCATGATTTAAAGTTTACCATGGAAAATATGTTTAAAATATGTCAAGAATTTTCTAAAGTTAGCACTAGGCAAAATGAGATAATTTCTTCCTTAGAAAGTAAATGTAGAAATTTACAAGAAGAACTAGATCTAGTAAAATCTAAGATAGACATTACTCACAAATGCACTAAGTGTAGTTCTCTAGAAGAAAAGATTGAAAATCTTCAACAAAGAGTAAATAACTTCAATAAAGGAAAACAGAAGTTAGATGATATCCTAAGTGTCCAAAGACATTCAAACAATAAGTCAGGTTTAGGATATACTTCTCATCCAAAGACAAAAGAGGTTAGGAAAACTGTTTTTGTAAAACCAAACCATGTTTTAGGATCTTCTAGTAACAGTAAGATTAATTCTGTTAAGAGTACAAACAATAGGAAGATTAATCAAAATAGACCTCCTAGGAAGATTCATTCTTCTCCTAGACAAACCTCTAGTTACAATCATTACTCTTGTACTTATTGTAACAAAATAGGACATACCCCTAGTAGATGCTACTACAAACATATAGGAGTACCAAATAGGGAGTATATTTGGGTTAGAAATGATGTTAACTTAGAAGGACCCAAAACTTGTTGGGTTCCTAATACCCATGTCTGAACTTTGTCATGTAGGTGTGTATGAAAGCAGCAAAGGATCTATGGTATCTTGATAGTGGCTGCTCATCACACATGACAGGAGACAAAACCAAGTTTTCTTTTCTTATACCTAGGGAAAAAGGTTTCGTCACATATGGTAACAATCAAAAGGGAAAAATACTCGGTATTGGAAGAATAGGCACACCCCCTCAAACAGTCATCGATAAAGTTCTTTACGTTGATGGTTTGATGCATAATCTTCTGAGTATTAGTCAACTATGTGATAAAGGTTTGAAAGTAGGTTTTATTAATGATATATGTGTTGTGAAAGATGTGAAAACTAAAGAAATTAAGTTTTCTGGATATAAAGTAAACAAAGTCTTCATGATCTCATTGGAAGAAATTCCACAAAATGTGAGATGCCTATTAGCCAAGAACAATAGTGATTCATGGCTATGGCATAGAAGACTTGCACATATTCACATAGATCATTTAAACAAACTAGTCAAGCATGATCTAGTTGTTGGGCTTCCAAAGATAAAATTCGAGAAAGACAAGCTTTGTGATGCATGTCAAAAAGGGAAGCAAACCAGAACATCCTTCAAACCAAAGAACATAGTTTCGACCTCAAGACCCCTTCAATTGTTACATATGGATCTGTTCGGACCTTCTAGAACTAAAAGCCTCGGAGGTAATTTCTATGCTCTTGTTATTGTTGATGATTTCTCTAGATTTACTTGGACTTTATTTCTACCTCATAAGAATGAAGCCTTCAATTCATTCAAAAGATATGCAAGGCTAGTTCAAAATGAGAAGTCTTTGAAGATCTCTTCTATTAGAAGTGATCATGGTGGAGAATTTCAGAATCAACAATTCCAAGAACTATGTGATGAAAATGGAATATCACATAACTTCTCTACTCCGAGAACACCACAAAAAAATGGTGTAGTAGAAAGGAAGAATAGATTACTTGAAGAATTAGCAAGAACCATGTTAAGTGAATCTAGTATCCCTAAATATTTCTGGGCTGATGCTGTAAGTACTGCTTGCTATGTTTCCAATAGAGTTCTTATTAGACCTATCCTTAAGAAAACACCCTATGAACTCTACAAAGGAAGGAAACCAAATATCTCTCATCTACATGCTTTTGGATCAAAATGCTTTGTCTTGAATAATGGAAAGGAAAACCTTGGAAAGTTTGATGAAAAATCTGATGAAGGTATATTCCTTGGTTATTCTCTAACAAGCAAAGCATATAGAGTCTTTAACAAGAAAACTCTATCCGTGGAAGAATCCATACATGTTACTTTTGATGAATCTAAATCTTCAATAGAAGATAAAGTCAATCTTCCAGATAATGAAGAAGATGACATCATTATAAATGAAGATTCTCAAAAGGATGGAGATCAGAATCCAATACAAGAAGAGCACATTGAAAGTAATAATTATCAACTTCCAAAAGAATGGAGAACCCATAGGGATCATCCAGTTGATAATATTATTGGTGATATTTCTAGAGGCGTTTCTACAAGGCTACGCTTGAATGATTCAGTTTTGAATATGGCCTTCGTCTCTCAGATAGAACCATCAAAAGTAAATGATGCTCTAGAAGATGAGTATTGGATTGTAGCAATGCAGGAAGAATTAAACCAATTTGAAAGGAATCAAGTTTGGGAACTTGCTCCTAAGCCTAGTGTCTAGAAGATCATAAGAAAAACAGTAGAAACAATAATAAAATACCTCTCTAAGTATATGTTTATGCTAGTTTTAGAAATTGCCTAGTTAGATTCTGGATTAATATAGACATTCATATATTTACAGTTATCCTCTTTGATAGGCTTAAGATATATAATCTATGATACCACTAGAAATGCCTTAATATAAGTCTCTCTATAAATTGCTTAAATGTTTCATCTGTGCTTGCTTGTCATAATTGATTTTGTGCTGAAATTTTTATATGAACATGTGTTACATATGATAAGACTTATAAAAATATTAATGAAACCAATTATCTTAGGCTTATTAATTGATTACCCTTGTTTTTTAGTCCTGTTGATTATTAAATTCCTCTGAGTAATCGATTACTCTAACTTCCTTAATCGATTACATAGTTGAATTTTAGAAATTTCAAATTTTGGACTTCAGGTAATCGATTACATCAACTGCTGTAATCGATTACTACTGCTATTTTGAATTTTATTCAAAATTCGAAAAGTGGTAATCGATTACACAACTTACTGTAATCGATTACCAAATCGATAATATAAGTTCTTTAGGTCAGAACACTTAATCGATTACACGGCTCTTCCTCTTTCTTCTTCCCTCGTCGCCGAACTGGTTATCTCCATCATTCTCTCTCGTTTCTTGCTCAAACTCAGAACAAATTAGTGGTTTTTGCTCAGTTTTGCCCTCTCCTTCCTCTCCATCCCTTCAAGTTGACAATTTCGGCCTTCCCCAGAAACCCCTTTTCTCAAACCCTAACATTTCAAGACCGAAAATGGCCTCCTCTTCCCGCCGACACCGTTCGAAGAACCTTACCATGAACACTCTTGATCTTTCACGGCTTCTTGTCACAGAGGAGCAAAAGGATCGGTTTTTGGCTTACTTCTTGGAAAGACCCATCCTTCCTCCCAAGTATGCCGATGTCAACTCATTCATCAATGCTGGATTCCTCTTCCCTTCTCTCCTTGATTTCCAAGGACTTGATGAATTCGTTGGCTTGTCGGGTACGTACTATCCTGAATTGGTTAAAGTATTTTACTGTAATTTGGTGAAGAGAGGTGGGAAAATTTGCTCATCGGTCAAGGGAATCGATATTTCATTGACTCAAGAGCAATTGGGAACTCTTCTAAAAATTCCCTATGTTGGAGAACGACTGAGTCCGGAGAAGGCATGTCCATGGGCTGATTATGACAAGAAATCTTTTTATTTATCCTTGTGTCGATTTTCTGAGGACGAGATTCTTTTGAAGAAGCAGCGGGCGGAAGCCAACCGCTCTAGGGATATCCTTGCTGTTGGATATCTTACTGTTGAAGATCGTCTGCTTCATTATCTGATCAGTTATGTTCTTCTTCCTCAATCCTCTAACCATGCCCAAATTAGTGATTTAGAGTTACAAGTTATTTATGGGCTGAAACATAATGAATCCATTAACTGGGCTCATTTGGTTATGATACATATGTTGATACACAAGGATAGATCTGGTCCTCTTCCCTATGCTCCCATTATTACTCTCATTTTGAAGAATTTTGGAATTTCTACACAAGGGGAATATGCTCAGGTCATGGATACTAAGGCACAGAGGATTGATATGGAGATTCTGAACAAGATGGGGATTTTCAGGGATGTTGATGACACTTTCCGTCACAAGTCAGATTTAGGTCCTGATACCACTCAGGCTCCTGCCCCTGCTGCTTTCTATCCACCATCTTCTGAGGAAGGACCTTCATCCTCTATGCTTGGTGATGCCTCCACTCAACTCATTCTCTCTCATCTGGCCGATATGAGGACTCACTTTGATCAGAGGTTTGATCACATGGAAGGTCGGGTTGAATCCATGTACACTACCCTCCGTGCTGATATGGATCGTCTGAGTCTTCGTGTTGATCGCATGGCTCCCTCTCCTCATGATTCCTTTGACTCCTCTGATGAATTTGACCTCTAGACTTGTTAATTTCTTTCATTGACTATTTGCTTTATTTGGTTTGTAATAGTCTAGATTATGACTAATTTCTGCACTGCTGGATGTTTTGCTTGCTTTGATTGGACAATTATGTTCTGTTTGTTTATGTTTTTCATGTTTAACCCCATTCCCCCATGCTTTATATTGCAATATATACTTGTGTGTATGCCTGTACATTTTTTGGCCTTTTCTTCTTTTTGATGAAGTCAAAAGGGGGAGAAAGGTTCAGTGTCTTTAAAGATCATATGCAGGAATTCAACGAGTACATTAGAAAGGGGGAGAAAAATCAGAAATACTAAATTCCATCAAATAGGGGGAGTTAAGCATCACGAATGCATAAATGATCTTCAAAGTTTCAAGTATGTGTTTGCCATCATCAAAAAGGGGGAGATTGTGAAGAAGGTCTTGCTCCTGACCCTGGCTGTGGTTTTGATGACGACAAACTCATCAACAAAAAGAAGAAAAGAAGACTTCAAAGAATCAAGCACTCAAGTCCATCAATAGTCTAGAAGTCTTAGAATTAGGTGAGTTATGCTTCTAAAGGTTTATTAAAGCATAAAGGCTCTCAAAATACCAAATCTAATCAAGCTAAGTGTTTTCATAACTTAAAAGAAGTAGAAAACCTTAAGCAAGTCTCAAAGAATAAGTTTATGGAAAATGGGCTTCTGTGTAATCGATTACACCATTATGGTAATCGATTACACCAAGGCAAGTAATCGATTACTCCAGTCTTGTAATCGATTACATGTTTGAAATTCAAATTCAAACTGAAACGGTCACTTGTGTAATCGATTACACTAAGTGTGGTAATCGATTACCAGAACGAAAAGTTGCATCTTTTCATGAACCATTGTGTCCCAAACCTTTTGAAAAGGGTTGTGATGGTTCAAGGACGTTTCCCTTGCCTATATAAAGACCATTTGAGTCCAGAAAACACAACACACAAGAACAACAACATAGAACACACACACACACGAAATTTACACATTTCACATGAGAAAAACACATTAGGCCAAAGCTTTTTCAAAATAGGTTCATCTTTTAGAACTTAAATCTTTTAGAGCCTAAATTCTGAGTTCATGATCTTCATGTTTACAAGAACACATTTGTTGTTCATATCTTGAAGAACTCAGAATTGTATTATGCTTAAAAGCCTTAAAGCATAATTTCTCATTTCAATCCAATTGTGTGTTAAAGGATTGAAACAGCCAAGTGTAATATCTTCTTCATCTCTTTCTGTAAGATTGAGTTCTTCATCGTAGTATTCGGTGAAGGGTTGTTGTTACTGAAAGTGGTTTGCTTTCAGGGTTTTGATTGAAGACAAGTTTGTCTTCAAGGTCTGAGGGTGGTTTGCCTTCAGGAACTGAAAGTGGTTTGCTTTCAGGGGTTGTTGAAAGCGGTTTTCTTTCACAAGATATTGGTAGAAGTTCTTGGGGTCCTTGGGTTAGGAACTTGTAAGAAATTCTTATCAATAGTGGAAAAATCCTCAAGGGGTTTCTTGAGGGACTGGACGTAGTCTTCGGTGGATTGAAGGCGAACCAGGATAAATCTTGTGTGTGATTCTGTTTATCCTTCACATTTACTTTCAAGCATTGTTCATATCCGCTGCAATCACAAGATCAACTCGTGATCATCATAAACTTGAAAGTAACGATTTCAATAAGGCGAAAATTGGGGCAACACTGATTCACCCCCCCTCTCAGGTTGCTATCTGTTCTAACATAAA
This sequence comes from Acmispon strigosus, assembly GCA_030819835.1. NCBI lineage: Eukaryota > Viridiplantae > Streptophyta > Magnoliopsida > Fabales > Fabaceae > Acmispon > Acmispon strigosus. The sequence continues at coordinate 30,744,142 of JAUAMA010000003.1, read as the reverse complement.
CTACTACAACCCAAGAAACTTAAAGAAGAATTAGCCAAGCATGGCTAAAAGAATCATTGAATTACCCTAGATAGGAGCTCAAGTTTGGCTTCCCTCAATTCCTAGGAACAATGATCTTTGAGGGAGAAAGAGAGAATACTTGTTGTATTCTATGAAGGTGTGTCTTACAAGTGAAGAAAAGGGTCCTATTTATAGTAAAATTCCAGCCTCCAGCACTTGAGCGCTGGCATTCCCAACGCATGGGCGCTAGGATGCATTAAAAATCCACTTTCTGTCCGAGGCCCAGCGCTTGAGCGCAAGCTTTCCAACGCTTGGGCGCTGGGTCAACATTTGACTCATCATCCAGTCAGGACCCCAGCGCTGGAGCACTGGGATCCCAACGCTTGAGCGCTGGGACGCTGCTTCTTCATCTTCAAGCTTTTCCTTCCTTCTTCATTCATGGTAGTGGGTTTTGATGGCCATAAAATGCCACTACTCAGCCTTGTTTAATTCTGAAACCCTTCCTCCACTAACATCAATTCCTTTAAACATTTTTTCCATGTGCTAAATTAGAGAGTGATTATTCATATTCTTCTTTTTCACTTTGGTCCTCTCTTGGTTAGCACTTCAATTCAAGCCCTCATATTCTCTCAATCTTCACTTTAAGTCCTCCACTCTTGAAATTTTACAATTTGGTCCCTGACCTCCTGAAACTTTACATATTGGTCCCTGGACAAAAATGATAACTAAACCAGCTTTTTCTAAAAATACAAAATAACTAGAAAAATTCCTAAAAATATAAAATAAAGCTAGAAAATCTAATAAAATCTAATCTACATGCAAAATGCAAAATAAATATAAAATCTACATAAAACAATAAAAAACCTATATGTGACTCAAAAATAATAAAATAAAAAGACTAAAAATAGCCTAAAAACATCATATAAAATCCACTCATCAACCTGAACAGGACTAACCCATTCACTATCAGAAATGGGATAGATGATCCCTGCATCAAGAAACTTAATTACTTCTTTCCTTACCACCTCTTTCATGGCAGGATTAAGTCTTCTTTGGGGTTGGACTACGGGTTTAACTTGTTCTTCTAAACAAATTTTATGCATACAAACAGTGGGGCTTATGCCCTTAATGTCCTCAATAGTCCAACCCAAAGCAGATTTATGAGCTCTAAGAATTCTTTCCAGTTTTTCTTCTTCAAGAGGAGAGAGGGAACTACTCACAATCACAGGTTTATTGTTACCTTCCTCAAGAAATACATACTTAAGGGTGGAAGGTAAGGGCTTCAATTCCCTCTTCTCCTCTTGAACTTCTTCTTCTCTTTTCAGCTCCTCAACCCAATTTTTCGTTGAAGGGAAAAAATGGGCAGCTTCCAGATATCTTGCCATTTCAATGACCTGTTCGTCATTGCTATCTATATCTTCAAAGTCCAACCCTTCAGAGATTATAGTCTCTAAAGGATCTTCTTTCCACATGGCAACAAACTGTTAGGCAGAAATTTTTTTTTAAATATAAATATATACAAGAAATACTAAACAGAATAAAAATAAGAACTTGAAAAGAACCTATCCCCGGCAACGGCGCCAAAAACTTGATAAGGAAATCGCAAGTGTACGATTAACTATCGCGTAGTAAAAAGATCGAACCCAAGGGATAGGTGTTCTTATTAATATAATATTTAGTACTTGTGCAGAAAAATAAAATGATATATTGTTGATGGTTGAAAACAAGATATAGCAATAAAATAAAAAGAAATAAAGATGAGAATTAAGTCCTTGGGTTGATTGACATAGAATATAAAATATGCTAGTAAGTATCTACTTAATTTCTAAATTATAAATTCAAGTTCAAGGTGCTATAGCCTATTATATCTACAAGTTAATCTCTTACACATTGTAGAACTTTCTTTTTAATTACTAAACCCAATTTCTTGCAATCTAGTTAACTAAAGAAGAAGATGAAGATAGAGTTCCGGCCAACACAAAGCTACGTCTTTCCTAATCTCTTAGCGAAATATACTTATAGCCTTTTTGAATCCTAGGTCCCTTACTACTTACCAATTCTCATTCGTATAAGTAATAAGCAAGAACACTTGTGATCATCAAGATGAAATTAAGAATAAGGAATTAAAACAAGAACTGAAAATAAAATTTAGAAAGGTAGAAACAAAACTAAAACATAAATTTATAAACTAATACAACCCAAGAAACTTAAAGAAGAATTTAGCCAAGCATGGCTAAATGAGTCATTGAATTACCCTGGATAGGAGCTCAAATATGGCTTCCCACAAGTCCTAGGAACAATGCTCAAGAGGGAGAAAGAGAGAATACTTGTTGTATTCTAAGATGGTGTGTTTTACAAGTGAAGAAAAGGGTCCTATTTATAGTAAAATTCTGGGCTCCAACGCTTGAGCGCTGGCTTTCCCAGCGCTTGGGCGCTGGAAAGCATTAAAAATCCACTTTCTGTCCGAGGCCCAGCGCTTGAGCGCTGGCTTTCCAACGCTTGGGCGCTGGGTCAACATCTGACTCAGCAGCCAGTCAGAACCCCAGCGCTGGAGCGCTGGGATCCCCACGCTGGAGCGTTGGGACGCTGCTTCTTCATCTTCAAGCTTTTCCTTCCTTCTTCATTCAGGGTAGTGGGTTTTGATGGCCATAAAATGCCACTACTCAGCCTTGTTTAATTCTGAAACCCTTCCTCCACTAACATCAATTCCTTTAAACATTTTTTCCATGTGCTAAATTAGAGAGTGATTCTTCATATTCTCCTTTTCCACTTTGGTCCTCTCTTAGTTAGCACTTCAATTCAAGCCCTCATACTCTCTCAATCTTCACTTTAAGTCCTCCACTCTTGAACTTTTACAATTTGGTCCCTGACCTCCTGAAACTTTACATATTGGTCCCTGGACAAAAATGATAACTAACCAGCTTTTTCTAAAAAATATAAAATAGCTAGAAAAATTCCTAAAAATATAAAATAAAGCTAGAAAAACAAATAAAATCTAATCTACATGCAAAATGCAAAATAAATATAAAATCTACATAAAAAGACTAAAAATCCTATATGTGACTCAAAAATAATAAAATAAAAAGACTAAAAACTACCTAAAAACATCATATAATATCCACTCATCACAAATCATGCCAAACCCAATTTTAAATCTTCAAATTCCAAATTTACCAAAACTTCTAGAAATCAATTTTCTAGGGCTTTAAACACACAATTTTCACTAGGCCTTTTTGCACTAAATAGGGCAAAAAAATTCCTACTACTCAAAATCATTTCCAAGAATTTAAACACACTCAAAAGCTAGTTGAAAATAAAATTACCCCCTGCCCCAAAACAGCAAGCAATTCGGCCAAACCCCAAACAATACCCAATTAATTTTTCTTTCAAAACTAACTTGTACGCATCAAAGGTTACATGAAATCTATGGTAAAACTAAATTTCAAAGTTTGAAAATCACTTATTTATACAATCAATTTTCCAAAAACTTAACTTCCAAGAAAACAAATTAGACAATTTCATAGATCAATATAGTGGGAACAACTTTCCTAAAGGCAACCCTAGCAAAAGCTCAACTTGAAAATTCTCTAGGGACCAAAAATCAACCAATCAAAAATCTAATCGATTCAAATTAAAGATTATGACAGTGGGAACAACATTAACAAAGGGTGTTTAGTGTTCTAACGATTTCATAAAAACCCAAACTCAACCTATCGAAAATCCGGATCGCTAGAAATGTAGATCGGGATGACATGAGTATTTTACCTCAAAGCACCAAGTGGAGGAGAAAAGAGGAAGGGGAAGCCATGGTGAGGAGGAGGGGCGGCCAAGGAGAGGAGGAGAGGAAGAAGATGATGAATAGTGAAGCTTTCTCTTTCTCTCTATAATTTTCTCTCCAAATCTCACTAAATGAAGCTTAATGAAGAAAACACTTAAAACCCTCAATTAATGGGTGTGGGCCTTGGATTTAATGGGCCAATAGGGGTGGATTTCAATGTTTAATTCACCCTAGGGACCAAAGTGTGAAGGGTAAAAGGTTAAAGTAAAAAACTCTTTTTACTATTAGAGAACAAAATTGTAAACTCTCAAAGGGCAAGGACTAAACCATAAACTTTGAAGGGGCAAGGACCAAACTAGGATTATGGAAATATTAGGAAAATATCTTGAATATTTTATTATTATATTCCTAATCCACGACGCGTCAATGCGTCAGCGCGTCAGTGCGTCAATGCGTCAGTGCGTTAATGCGTCACATCACTGGTCGTCAGTGAGCACCTCTGTGTCACTGAGAGTATCTGCCCCGGCCACTTATTGGCTTCGGGGTACCGGGCCCGCATGATTCGGGGCCGCGTCGATCTTTCTCGAAGTTCGCTCCATGCTGCTTGAAAACATTATTCACCGGGTCACTATTCACGAAAATCTTCTTCATAAAATTGTTCTCGAAACGCCAAACGAAATTGGTTGGGGCTTTTCGGATTCTCGATCCGGGGTCCCGAAGTCGTCTGTTCCGCTTGCTGAAGTTTCGGCTAAATGTCCCGTTAGCACGAAAAATCCTTCCCGGGCTGCGGGAGGAAACCATATCAATATTACAGTCGTTCTTCACGAAATTTTCCACAAATCGTCGCGGTGATAGTGAGAACATCTTATTCTCGTCCGAACTAAAAATCGGGTCTAGCATGGTTTCCTACCAAGTGTCGCAAAGAATACTTCATCGGTACTTCGGCCGACGATATCGCTTGCTGATGCCGCCGAGCGGATCCAAACAGTACCTTGGAAAAATTAAATAATTATTTAATTACTGGGGAAAATTCCGGGTGTTACACCTCTCTTTTAAGCATCAAGACAAACATATACCTTCTTAAACTATGGGTTTGACCCAGTGACAAGGGTAGCGTCCATCATAACAGTTGAACCTGGATTGCTCCTTAAGGGCTCCTGTGCGTAGTCCCATAACCTGCCATATTGTTGTGCTTCACAGCCTTCCATAGCCTTCCTTGCCAGTTTCAAAGATCTGTAGATCATAGTGTCATCCAAGTGTGATAATGAAATTGCAAGTGTACAATTTACTATCGCGTAATATAAAAGATTATCGAACCCAAGGGATAGGTGTTCTTATTGATATAAAATTTAGTACTTAAGCATAAAAATTAAAAGATAGAAATATGAAGTTGGTTTAGAACAAAGATATAACAATAGCATAAAATGATAAGAAATAAGATGAGAGGAATTTAAGCTCTTGGGTTGATTTACATAATCTATAAAACATGCTAGAAAACTCTTACTAAATTTCTGAACTTTAAATTCAAATTCATGGTGCTATAGCCTAAGTTTCTACACCCTAATGGCCTTAAGAAATGTAGAACTTCCTTTCCTAATTACTAACTCCATAGCATTGGTTATTAGTTAATTAGAGAAGAAGATGAAGAAGGAATCCGAGCCAACACAAGATTACGTACATCCTTATAGCCTTAAGTAATGCAAACATATAACCTTTTTTATTTCCTATTTCCCTTACTACTTACCAAATGGCCTTATGAATAAGTAGAAAGCATGAAATCTTTTGCGCATAAAGATTAATGAAGAACAAAGAAATAAACATGAATAGAAAATATTATTCAGAAATGTAAAAGAAAACTAGAACATGAATTATAAATTAAAACAACCCAAAAACTTAAAAGAAGAATTAGCCAAGCATGGCTAAAAGAATCATTGAATTACCCTGGATAGGAGCTCAAGTATGGCTTCCCACAATTCCTAGGAACAATGATCTTTGAGGGAGAAAGAGAGAATACTTGTTGTATTCTATGAAGGTGTGTCTTACAAGTGAAGAAAAGGGCCCTATTTATAGTAAAATTCCAGCCTCCAGCTCTTGAGCGCTGGCATTCCCAACGCATGGGCGCTAGGATGCATTAAAAATCCACTTTCTGTCCGAGGCCCAGCGCTTGAGCGCTGGCTTTCCAACGCTTAGGCGCTGGGTCACCATCTGACTCACCATCTAGTCAGAACCCCAGCGCTGAAGCGCTGGGATCCCAACGCTGGAGCGTTGGGACGCTGCTTCTTCATCTTCTTGCTTGTTCTTCCTTCTTCATTCATGGTAGTGGGTTTTGATGGCCATAAAAAGCCACTAACCAGCCTTGATCAATTCTGAAACCCTTCCTCCACTAACATCAATTCCTTTAAGCATTTTTTCCATGTGCTAAATTGGAGAGTGACTCTTCATATTTTTCTTTTTCACTTTGGTCCTCCCTTGGTTAGCACTTCATTTCAAGCCCTCATATTCTCTCAATCTCTACTTTTAGTCCTCCACTCTTGAACTTTTACAATTTGGTCCCTGACTTTCTGAAACTTTACACATTGGTCCCTGAACCAAAAATGATAACTAAACCAGCTTTTCCTAAAAATATAAAATAACTAGAAAAATCCCTAAAAATATAAAATAAAGATAGAAAAACATAAAAAATCTAATCCACATGCAAAATGCAAAATAAATATAAAATCTACATAAAAACAATAAAAAACCTACATGTGACTCAAAAATAATAAAATAAAAAGACTAAAAAGACCCTAAAAACATCATATAAAATCCACTCATCAAAGTGCACACAAAAACTTTCCTTCATAATGTCAAATGCTTCATGATGTGTAAGTTTTGGTTGATTCCTAAGTCTGGCTTCAGGTTTCTGGCTAACCCACCTTGTATTTGCTTGCATGTTCTTAAATTGCCTGATGCATGTGTGTGTCTCGTCAAATGTCTTCACTTCAAAGCTCTTCTGAGCCTTGCTCCAACCACAAAGTATCTTCCAAGGGAATTCACTCACTTTGCATATAGCCCTGGCTCTCTCTCTCTGTCATTCTTCACCCATTTGATCTGTCTACCTCTATCAATGGTGTAGTCCTGCACTGCTTTTTGAATGTTTTCAAATCAGGAAACTCCATGCCCAGCTCTAACACAACATTACAAAATTCAGCACCTTCTGTGAATTGGGGGAAAACAAATTTCCTGACCCCATTATCAGCCTCGTCACCGGAACTGACAGGGCTACATAGCTCCTCACTAGGATAATTCATGGAACCTTCCTCACATGACCATTCTGCTCGTGCACCTCATATAGAACATGCCCAACTGCATTTTCTTCTGCATTGTCAGAATCTTAAGTCCCACCAGAACATGCATTTCCTAGTTCATTGTCAGTTTCAGTTTCACTGCTATTAGACTCTCTTCTCTTCTTTTGTCTCTTGCTGGAGCTAACCTCCTTACCCTTACTATTACCCACATTAACTTGCTCCTCACCTGCTATGTCATCCATCACTGCCTCAATGTCATTTTCATATTCATGTGAAACTGGATCAACAAGTCCATCATCAGCAACATCCTGCTCAGGCAAGACTACATCATCAACAACAACCTCCGTAGAAACAACCTCCTCATCAACCACCCTCTCATCACTAACAGCCTCATCAACAACTCCCTCATCACCAGAACCCAGTATAAAAACATCAACATCATCATCTGCAGCATCCAACACATGTGGCAGAAGCACTACAAGTGGCTCTGTTTCATCATGCTCAAAGAACACCTCAATATCCCCACCATTATACTTAGCCACAATAATCATGTCTCTGATATGAGCATCCCCATCAATCTTGATAAGTTCTATCTAGACATCTGTTTGAGTGTTCCTCCACCATATGTTCTTAAACTTGGGATACCCATGAGCTTTTGTCATTCCTTCCAAGAGGAATATGTTCAATGTATCACACTCAATATCCTCCCACACACATACTTGACCACCAATGTAATCCACAACTCCAGTATGCTCTGCTACAGTGAGCCTTCCTCCATGGTGCAATATCAAATTCAGAGTCTTCTCCATCTACATTGAACAAAAATCAACTAATTACATTGATGTTGTGGCAGAATAATTGGTTTTAAATCATGCAATTTTTGGGGTTTTCCTAACTACATCAAGCAAGAGGAACGAAACAGAGCAAGTGATGAGATAAGATTAGCAGAAATAGAAACTCACAATCTCAACCATGTTAACCACCATAAAACCCTGATTATATCCCAACTCACCTAACCAAACTAAACTCCCAGTTGTTCCAAAACCCTAACCACATGTGGTCTCTACTTCAGTAACCAAATGAGGGAAAAAAATCATGAGCAAAACCTACAAAACTTGAAATCATGCCTGTTTACAGTTGTGGTGTTACTTACCTTAACGTGATGGGAAAAAAATCGCCCTTGCAACCTTTGAACGTCGATCGGTGCTCTCCACGGCTTCACACAAACAGTGCTTCAACAAAGGAGGTGCGATTTAGGGTTCGCGGGTTCCTTTTCTTCTTCCACTCACTTGTTTTTTGGTTGCTTATTTGATGGGTAAATGAGGAAGATGAAGAGGTTATGAAGGTGGAAGGGACTGATTTGCCTGATGCTGGTACCAATAAGAGTGGGGCACATGGGGAGGGACTATATTTGATCATGTTGTTTTGGAGGGAACCGTCGAACAGGCCACCTAGGACGATGATGTGGAAAAAAGTAGTCAGAATGACGTTTTGGTCAACAGGGACCAATGGATATAGTGTAAAAAGATCAAACTGGCCGACAGTGATTTCTTTAGGGACCATAGTGATCAACGGAAAAGGATCAAGGACCAACGAGTCATAAGTGAACAACTTCAAGAACGATAATGGATGTTTACTAAAAAATAAGATAATTCAAATTAAAGAAAATTATTAAGTCTGTAACATCCCACGTAATCATCGTTACAAACCAAATTTTCAAATAGTTACTTTTCAAATAAAAACCTAAAAGATCTTAAATACTTTTAAATTCTAAACAATTCGAATATATTAGTCTCTAAAAAAAAATATGAAAGATTAAATAAGCACAACATTCTTATTAAAAAAAAATTATAACATGAAAAACAAAAGTAGTAAATCCTAGGGATTTTACGAAATTTTTTAAGTGTCACAAAACAAAATTTTGTAATATTGATTTGTGAGAACAGATTTATCAGGGACTATACATGATAATATTGTATCATCTTTATTAAAACGATGTGTATCATCTTCAACCACATTATCAATCGTAACATTTATCAACCTTATCTGACAACACAAGTGTATTGTTTTATAAATGACAACACATGTGTATTGTCTTTAACATTTTTTCTTCTTTATAAAAATGATGTGTATCATCTTCATTAGAGATATGCATGCACGATATATTTGAGATCAATAAAACCAACATTTGCACTACTGTCATCATATAATTTATATTCTTGTCTAACATAAGTGTAAATCTACATTGTAATGAAATTGTGATCAATACACCGGATATAAATGTTAGAACAGATAGCAACCTGAGAGGGGGGGTGAATCAGTGTTGCCCCGATTTTCGCCTTATTGAAATCGATACTTTCAAGTTTATGATGATCACGAGTTGATCTTAGTGATTGCAGCGGATATGAACAATACTTGAAAGTAAATGTGAAGGATGAAGAGAATCACACACAAAATTTATCCTGGTTCGCCTTCAATCCACCGAAGACTACGTCCAGTCCCTCAAGAAAACCCCTTGAGGATTTTTCCACTATTGATAAGAATTTCTTACAAGTTCCTAACCCAAGGACCCCAAGAACTTCTATCAATATCCTGTGAAAGCAAACCGCTTTCAACAGCCCTTGAAAGCAAACCACTTTCAATTCCTGAAGGCAAACCACCCTCAGACCTTGAAGACAAACTTGTCTTCAACCAAAACCCTGAAAGCAAACCACTTTCAGTGACAACAACCCTTCACCGAATACCACGGTGAAAAACTCAATCTTACTGAAAGAGATGAAGAAGATATTACACTTGGCTGTTTCAATCCTTTAACACACAATTGGATTGAACATGAGAAATTATGCTTTAAGGCTTTTAAGCATAATACAATTCTGAGTTCTTCAAGATATGAACAACTAATGTGTTCTTGTAAACATGAAGATCATGAACTCAGAATTTAGGCTCCAAAAGATTTAAGTTCTAAAAGATGAACCAATTTTGAAAGAGCTTTGGCCTAATGTGTTTTTCTCATGTGAAATGTGTCTATTTCATGTGTGTGTGTGTTCTATGTTGTTGTTATGTTTTCTGGACTCAAATGGTCTTTATATAGGCAAGGGAAACGTCCTTGAACCATCACAACCCTTTTCAAAAGGTTTGGGACACAATGGTTCATGAAAAGATGCACTTTTTCGTTCTGGTAATCGATTACCATACTTAGTGTAATCGATTACACAAGTGACCGTTTCAGTTTGAATTTGAATTTCAAACATGTAATCGATTACAAGACCGGAGTAATCGATTACTTGCCTTGGTGTAATCGATTACCATAATGGTGTAATCGATTACACAGAAGCCCATTTTCCAGAAACTTATTCTTTGAGACTTGCTTAAGGTTTTCTACTTCTTTTAAGTTATGAAAACACTTAGCTTGATTAGATTAGGTGTTTTGAGAGCCTTTATGCTTTAATAAACCTTTAGAAGCATAACTCACCTAATTCTAAGACTTCTAGACTTATTGATGAACTTGAGTGCTTGATTCCTTGAAGTCTTCTTTTCTTCTTTTTGTTGATGAGTTTGTCGTCATCAAAACCACAGCCAGGGTCAGGAGCAAGACCTTCTTCACAATCTCCCCCTTTTTGATGATGGCAAACACATACTTGACTCTTTGAAGATCATATGTGCATTCTTGATGCTTAACTCCCCCTATTTGATGGAATTTAGTATTTCTGATTTTTCTCCCCCTTTCTAATGTACTTGTTGAATTCCTGCATATGATCTTTAAGAGCACAGAACCTTTCTCCCCCTTTTGACTTCATCAAAAAGAAGAAAAGGCCAAAAAATGTACAGGCATGCATACAAGTATATGGAAACATAAAGCATGGGGGATGGGGGTAAATAAGTAAAACATGAACAACCAGCACTTATATATATATATAAGAAAGCAAATACATAAAAGTACAAACAGGAATGGGGAATAAAACAATTACAACCTATAGAATTAAGAATCATCAGACATGTCTTCATCATCGGACAAGATGCCAATGCCGTCATAATGAAGTAACCAGGAAAGAGTATCAATTCCATAGTCATGAAATAAACCTAAGCTTGAGAGTATCCTAGAATTAACGCACTTGTAATTTAAAGAGCGAACATCATAGGAGTCGTCAATGGGAACTCCAGATTGAAGGAGAAGACGAGTGATACTTGGAGCATAGGGAAATGATTGTGCTTTAGTTCGGCAAGTAAGCATATGGTGCATTACTAAGAATGTCCAGTTAATTGCATGACCATGAAGGATGCCATATAAAACTTGAAGTTCTAACTCACTAATATGAGCATGAAGGTCTTCTTGAGGAAGAAGGATGTGATGAACAAAGTAATGAAGCAAGTGGTTGGTGGTGGTAAGAACATCAACATGATAAGGACAGGTTTTGGTGCGAGGAGGATGAAGCTTCCGAACTTCAGAAGGGGTAAAGCGACACAAGGTTCGGTAAAATGCATCAGAGTTATATTCAGGCCAGGGGCAGGGTAGATTTTTTCCCAACTCGGCACCAGAAAAAGGAAGACCCAAGCACTTGCCAAAAGAGACAAGAGAGTACTGAATGGTAGTCCCTTTTACAGAAGAGGTAATACTTGTGCCTTCAACTTCCAAGTTGCAGTAGAATATTTTGACCAACTCGGGATAGTAAGGTGTGGTAGATTGAAGGAAAGTATCAACATATTGATCTCCAAGTAAAGCGGGAAAGGTTAGACCGGCTTCGATGAAAGATTCTAATTCAACATAGAAGGGGGTTCGAACTGTTTGGGTGAGAAAGTGAGAAATAAATCGAGTTCTCTCGGCAGAGGTGGGAAGAAGACGGGAGAAATTTAGTGGATTGTGAGGACAAAAGGCTGAGGATAAGCATGGAAAGGATGACATGTTGCCGTGGAAGATAAAAATCAGAACTTAGAATGATTTTGGAAGGTATGACTGATCAACATCAAAGGCTTGTTTTAAATATCCTGAGCATGTAATCGATTACAGCAATTTTGGTAATCGATTACAAAGCAGTTGAGCCAAGTTTGAATTTCAAAAGATGGAGGGAAATTTGAAATTCTGGCAATTTTTCGAGCATGTAATCGATTACTGCAGTTGGGGTAATCGATTACATCAGTTACAAATTTGAAAATTTTCAAATTGTGAATGTGTAATCGATTATGGAAGTTTGAATAATCGATTACTCAAGTATTTCCAGCAAGCATGAGGACTTAGAACATGAATAATCGATTACAGATCCTAGGGTAATCGATTACTAGGACATTTTTACAAGTTCTAGGCTCTAGAATCCTATGTAACACATTTTCATATATAAAAACTTAAGCACATAATGCAAATGTACATATAAAGTTTATGCAAATAATATGTGTCATTAAATATCATGCTCATCTAATATGCCTAATTCTCTTCTTATCTTGAAAAATGATTCTTTAGGAAGAGGCTTAGTAAAGATGTCTGCTAACTGATTATGTGTATCCACAAAAGAAATCTCAATATCTTTCCTTATAACATGATCTCGAAGAAAATGATGTCGTATATCAATATGCTTAGTTCGAGAGTGCATGATAGGGTTTTTAGTGAGATTAATGCCACTTGTATTGTCACATTTAATTGGAATGCAGCCCAGCTCTAAGCCATAATCTTTGAGTTGTTGTTTGAGCCATAGAGTTTGTGCACAACAACTTCCTGCAGCAATATATTCTGCTTCTGCAGTACTTAGAGCAACACATGCTTGTTTCTTACAAGACCATGAAACAAGAGCATTTCCTAATAGGTGACAAGTACCACTTGTACTCTTTCTTTTAGTTTTGCAACCATCATAATCAGAATCAGAATATCCAATCAAATCACAAACACTTCCCTTGGGATACCACAATCCAACATTTGTAGTTCCTTTCAAATATTTGAAAATTCGTTTAACAGAATTCAAATGTGATTTCCTAGGAGATGCTTGATATCTAGCACATAGACACACACTAAACATAATATCAGGTCTACTTGCAGATAAGTATAAAAGAGATCCGATCATACCTCTATATTTGGTAATATCTACTTGATTACCGGATTCATCTTGATCTAAATATGTATTAGACCCCATAGGTGTGGCTATGGCTTTGCAATCATCCAAATCATATTTCTTTAATAGTTCCTTGCAAAACTTTGATTGATTGATGAATATTCCATCACTTGATTGCTTGATTTGCAAACCAAGAAAGAAATTTAATTGTCCCATCATGGACATTTCAAATTCTTCTTGCATCATGTTAGAGAAATCTTTGCAAAGAGATTCGTTAGTTGCACCAAAGATAATATCATCAACATAAATTTGAACAAGTAAGGTATTACCTTTGGTTCTTTTGATGAACAAGGTTGTATCAGCCTTACCTTTTTGAAATCCTTTATCACAAAGAAAAGTACTTAACCTATCATACCATGCACGAGGGGCTTGCTTAAGACCATAGAGTGCTTTCTTTAGTCTGAAGACATGTGTAGGAAACTTTGAATCTTCAAATCCTGGAGGTTGCTTCACATACACTTCTTCTTGAATATATCCGTTCAGGAATGCACTTTTGACGTCCATTTGATATAATGGGAAATTTAAAGTACAAGCATACGCCAATAATAGTCTTATGGCTTCCAACCTTGCTACTGGTGCATATGTTTCATCAAAATCTATACCTTCTTCTTGATTATAACCCTGAGCAACTAATCTTGCTTTGTTCCTAACTATAATACCATTTTCATCTAACTTATTCCTAAACACCCACTTTGTTCCAATAACATGTTTGTCACTAGGCTTAGGGACAAGTTCCCAAACTTGATTCCTTTCAAATTGGTTTAGTTCTTCCTGCATTGCTACAATCCAATACTCATCCTCTAGAGTATCATTTACTTTTGATGGTTCTATCTGAGAGACAAAGGCCATATTCAAAACTGAATCATTCAAGCGTAGCCTTGTAGCAACGCCTCTGGAGATATCACCAATAATATTATCAACTGGATGATCCCTATGGGTTCTCCATTCTTTTGGAAGTTGATAAGTATTACTTTCAATGAGCTCTTCTTGTATTGGATTCTGATCTCCATCCTTTTGAGAATCTTCATTTATAATGATGTCATCTTCTTCATTATCTGGAAGATTGACTTTATCTTCTATTGAAGATTTAGATTCATCAAAAGTAACATGTATGGATTCTTCCACGGATAGAGTTTTCTTGTTAAAGACTCTATATGCTTTGCTTGTTAGAGAATAACCAAGGAATATACCTTCATCAGATTTTTCATCAAACTTACCAAGGTTTTCCTTTCCATTATTCAAGACAAAGCATTTTGATCCAAAAGCATGTAGATGAGAGATATTTGGTTTCCTTCCTTTGTAGAGTTCATAGGGTGTTTTCTTAAGGATAGGTCTAATAAGAACTCTATTGGAAACATAGCAAGCAGTACTTACAGCATCAGCCCAGAAATATTTAGGGAGACTAGATTCACTTAACATGGTTCTTGCTAATTCTTCAAGTAACCTATTCTTCCTTTCTACTACACCATTTTGTTGTGGTGTTCTCGGAGTAGAGAAGTTATGTGATATTCCATTTTCATCACATAGTTCTTGGAATTGTTGATTCTGAAATTCTCCACCATGATCACTTCTAATAGAAGAGATCTTCAAAGACTTCTCATTTTGAACTAGCCTTGCATATCTTTTGAATGCATTGAAGGCTTCATTCTTATGAGGTAGAAATAAAGTCCAAGTAAATCTAGAGAAATCATCAACAATAACAAGTGCATAGAAATTACCTCCGAGGCTTTTAGTTCTAGAAGGTCCGAACAAATCCATATGTAACAATTGAAGGGGTCTTGAGGTCGAAACTATGTTCTTTGGTTTGAAGGATGTTCTGGTTTGCTTCCCTTTTTGACATGCATCACAAAGCTTGTCTTTCTCGAATTTTATCTTTGGAAGCCCAACAACTAGATCATGCTTGACTAGTTTGTTTAAATGATCTATGTGAATATGTGCAAGTCTTCTATGCCATAGCCATGAATCACTATTGTTCTTGGCTAATAGGCATCTCACATTTTGTGGAATTTCTTCCAATGAGATCATGAAGACTTTGTTTACTTTATATCCAGAAAACTTAATTTCTTTAGTTTTCACATCTTTCACAACACATATATCATTAATAAAACCTACTTTCAAACCTTTATCACATAGTTGACTAATACTCAGAAGATTATGCATCAAACCATCAACGTAAAGAACTTTATCGATGACTGTTTGAGGGGGTGTGCCTATTCTTCCAATACCGAGTATTTTTCCCTTTTGATTGTTACCATATGTGACGAAACCTTTTTCCCTAGGTATAAGAAAAGAAAACTTGGTTTTGTCTCCTGTCATGTGTGATGAGCAGCCACTATCAAGATACCATAGATCCTTTGCTACTTTCATACACACCTACATGACAAAGTTCAGACATGGGTATTAGGAACCCAACAAGTTTTGGGTCCTTCTAAGTTAACATCCTTTCTAACCCAAATATACTCCCTATTTGGTACTCCTATATGTTTGTAGTAGCATCTACTAGGGGTATGTCCTATTTTGTTACAATAAGTACAAGAGTAATGATTGTAACTAGAGGTTTGTCTAGGAGAGGAATGAATCTTCTTAGGAGGTCTATTTTGATTAATCTTCCTATTGTTTGTACTCTTAACGGGATTAAACTTACTGTTACTAGAAGATCCTAAAACATGGTTTGGTTTTACAAAAACAGTTTTCCTAATCTCTTTTGTCTTTGGATGAGAAGTATATCCTAAACCTGACTTATTGTTTGAATGTCTTTGAACACTTAGGATATCATCTAACTTCTGTTTTCCTTTATTGAAATTATTTACTCTTTGTTGAAGATTTTCTATCTTTTCTTCTAAAGAACTACACTTAGTGCATTTGTGAGTAATGTCTATCTTAGATTTTACTACATCTAGTTCTTCTTGTAAATTTCTACATTAACTTTCTAGGGAAGAAATTATCTCATTTTGCCTAGTGCTAACTTTAGAAAATTCTTGACATATTTTAAACATATTTTCCATGGTAAACTTTAAATCATGAAAAGATATAGAATTCTCACTAACCTGGGAATCTTCAATATCAGAATCATGTGAAGCCATCAAAGCAACTTGTGCTTCTTCTTTATCAGAATCAGATGATGAACTTACTTCATTATCATCCCAAGCCAAATAGGCTCTTCGAGTAGGTTGATCTCTTTTCTCGAATTTCTCTCTTAGACCATGTTTCTTCTTCTGAAGATTTGGACAATCTGACTTGAAATGTCCCGGTTTGCCACACTCGAAACATGTAATCTTTTGAGATGAAGAAGACTCATTGTTCCTTTGGAAGACTTTATTGTTGTTAAATCTAACATTTTTCTTTTTAAGAAATTTTCCAAAGTTCTTCACTAGAAGATTTAGATTTCCATTGTCTTCTTCTTCAGAATCTGCATCATAGTCTTCTTTGATACTTTCTTTTGCTTTTAGAGAAATTGATCGATACTTCTTCTCATGTTGTTCATGCTCTTCTAAACGATTCAATTCTAACTCATGTTCTTGGAGTTTTCCAAAGAGAGTTGCAAGAGTCATATTTGATAAACTCTTCTTCTCTGAGATGGCTGTTACTTTTGGTTGCCATACTCTTGTAAGTGATCTTAGAACTTTCATGTTCAAGTCACTATTTGAAAATTGTCTACCAAGAGCAATCAAATGATTAATTAAATGAGTGAATCGTTTTTGCATGTCTAATACCTTTTCTCCTGGAAGCATTCTGAACATTTCATATTCTTGAGATAGAGTATTGATCTTTGATCTCTTGACTTCATCTGTTCCTTCATGAGTCACCATCAAAGTATCCCATATTTCTTTTGATGAAGTGCATGTTGATACTCTGAAAAATTCATCCATGCCAAGAGCAGATGTAAGAATGTTCATTCCTTTGAGATCATGTTGAACTTTCTTCTTTTCTTCTTCACTCCAAGTACTTTCTGGTTTTGGTTGTGAAGTTCCTTCTTCAATTGTTACAGGCACAAAAGGTCCTTCTTCAATGACTTTCCATATTCCTGAGTCTAATGACTTTATGAATATCTTCATCTTGATTTTCCAGAAGTCATAGTGTTCTCCATTGAAGAATGGTGGCCTGTTTATGTTATGTCCTTCACTTGTTCCATGATTGGAAGAGGATGCCATCTTTTCCCGGATCTTAGGAATAACTTACCTAAACTTCCGCTCTGATACCAATTGTTAGAACAGATAGCAACCTGAGAGGGGGGGTGAATCAGTGTTGCCCCGATTTTCGCCTTATTGAAATCGATACTTTCAAGTTTATGATGATCACGAGTTGATCTTAGTGATTGCAGCGGATATGAACAATACTTGAAAGTAAATGTGAAGGATGAAGAGAATCACACACAAAATTTATCCTGGTTCGCCTTCAATCCACCGAAGACTACGTCCAGTCCCTCAAGAAAACCCCTTGAGGATTTTTCCACTATTGATAAGAATTTCTTACAAGTTCCTAACCCAAGGACCCCAAGAACTTCTATCAATATCCTGTGAAAGCAAACCGCTTTCAACAGCCCTTGAAAGCAAACCACTTTCAATTCCTGAAGGCAAACCACCCTCAGACCTTGAAGACAAACTTGTCTTCAACCAAAACCCTGAAAGCAAACCACTTTCAGTGACAACAACCCTTCACCGAATACCACGGTGAAAAACTCAATCTTACAGAAAGAGATGAAGAAGATATTACACTTGGCTGTTTCAATCCTTTAACACACAATTGGATTGAACATGAGAAATTATGCTTTAAGGCTTTTAAGCATAATACAATTCTGAGTTCTTCAAGATATGAACATCTAATGTGTTCTTGTAAACATGAAGATCATGAACTCAGAATTTAGGCTCCAAAAGATTTAAGTTCTAAAAGATGAACCAATTTTGAAAGAGCTTTGGCCTAATGTGTTTTTCTCATGTGAAATGTGTCTATTTCATGTGTGTTGTGTGTTCTATGTTGTTGTTATGTTTTCTGGACTCAAATGGTCTTTATATAGGCAAGGGAAACGTCCTTGAACCATCACAACCCTTTTCAAAAGGTTTGGGACACAATGGTTCATGAAAAGATGCACTTTTTCGTTCTGGTAATCGATTACCATACTTAGTGTAATCGATTACACAAGTGACCGTTTCAGTTTGAATTTGAATTTCAAACATGTAATCGATTACAAGACTGGAGTAATCGATTACTTGCCTTGGTGTAATCGATTACCATAATGGTGTAATCGATTACACAGAAGCCCATTTTCCAGAAACTTATTCTTTGAGACTTGCTTAAGGTTTTCTACTTCTTTTAAGTTATGAAAACACTTAGCTTGATTAGATTAGGTGTTTTGAGAGCCTTTATGCTTTAATAAACCTTTAGAAGCATAACTCACCTAATTCTAAGACTTCTAGACTTATTGATGAACTTGAGTGCTTGATTCCTTGAAGTCTTCTTTTCTTCTTTTTGTTGATGAGTTTGTCGTCATCAAAACCACAGCCAGGGTCAGGAGCAAGACCTTCTTCACAATAAATGCATAACCAACATCAAAGTTGCAATTAAAGAGTCAACTGAAAAATGTATGAACAACTTGACACACAAATGTGGCAAGAAAAACTTGGCCTAATGATAAAAGAAAACTAATTTTATGAGATTACATAATAGTGTCACAGTACATTACATACTTTATATGAAAAGGTAATTACACATGGCAACTACTATTATCAACAATATATTTTCTGGAAGACTTCTTGATAGACAATGTTCTTTGTCACATATCGTTTGCTAATGTCGTCATTGGAAATCAAAATCTTTAACCCAGCTTTGCTCGTCACCCGAGATATTGCCACGTACAGTTGACCACGCGTAAACACAGGTTTGGGGAGATATACACCAACATGAGACAATGATTGGCCCTAACTTTTATTAATGGTCATTGAGAATGAAACACAAAATGGGAATTGTCTCTGTTGAAACTTTATCGGTAATGTTTCATCAGAAGGCATCAAGGTCATCCTTGGAATAAAAATATTTGTGCCTGCATGGGTACCTGTTATTACAATAGAACCAATGACGTGATTATCAAGGTCCTCGACAATTAATCTTGTACCATTGCATAGTCCAGAAGAAAAATCCAAGTTTCGCATTAGCATTATTGGAACTCCATGCTTAAGCACCAATTTATGGTCAAGGATACCATAACACCTTATACCATTCAAAAATTCAGTAGTTAGCCAATCAGCCTCAATACCAATCTTATCATCAACTTTCCATATTGTGTCACAACTATAATAGATTCTCTCCTCTCCAGGAAATAAGGATAACACATGTTGATTAACTGAATCAACAACATCCAAAGTTAGTGCTAATATAGCCTTGTCTTTGTAATCTTCAGCATGCATAACACTGTTACTAAGATTAGGATATATAGAATGGACAATGTCTTGTAATGGATTTGTTGATTGGTAAATTAGTAACTCATCTAGAATAGGAACATCAGCTTCACCATCACCATTACTTCCCAAATTACCGTTGCCAATGTCCAAAATCCATTTTGCAAATTTTCTCAACTCATCCACACATGGATTAGAGGAATTGGTAGCTAACCTCATATTTTCAGTTAATGTCAAAACTTTGCAATGTCTCCACAATCGAGATGAGTTGATGGTTTCCATTACGATCTCAGCTCTGCCTCCTCTTGGTATAACAGGGAGTATCTGTCTAAAATCCCCGCCCAACACAACTACCTTGCCACCAAATGGTTTATCACAAGCACCATCAACCTTGTCTCTCATCAAGTCCCTCATAGTACGATCTAACGCCTCAAAAGCATACTTGCTAACCATTGGAGCCTCATCCCAAATAATGAGGCTCGTGCACTGTAACAACTCAGCTTTGTGGCTACCCAATACGATGCCACAACTTGAATTCTCATCTAAATTCAATGGTATCGAGAACATAGAGTGTGCTATCCGACCACCAGGAAGCAATAGTGAAGCAATTCCGCTTGATGCAATATTTAAGACAATCTTTTTTTGTGACCTTAGTTTGTATGTCAATGTCTTCCACAGGGAATGTTTTTCCCGTCCCTCCATAACCATAAACAAAGAAAAAACCCCCATTTGAACCCATAACAGCAGCTAAAATCTCGTTATAAATATCGTTTTACCCTCGATTCAACTTTTGTATATACTCTGAGTGCAACTTTTCCATTTCCAGGATGACATAATTAAGCTCGTTAAACATCAATATGTTTCCATATTCATTTAAAATATTTGCATCAACACACGGCATACCATCAAAATCCTTGAGAGTCTTTCGACTAACTAAGAGGCTTTTCTCAATTTCCATAAGACAGAGGTTGCGTATCCCTTCATCATCAATGAGTAAGCCTACATACAAAGTTAACATAAAATGTCAATATTGATGAGTAACGAATAGCAACGTCGGATAACATCAAAAACAGAGCGTGCATGACTATACAAATAAAAGGTCACAATGAACATAAGTATAAACATAAAAAATATGACTGTATGTAACTGTAAACATTAATATTTAAATATAAATATAACATAATAAATTTAATTATGAAAGTATAAGTAAATTGATATAAATATATGAATATAGCACGTAAGTATAGAGAATGGTTAAGAGATTAAATACCTGGACAATCCAGCATCCTTCTTCTATCATATAATATGCCATCGGCAAGCATTGACCATGTCTTCTCCCACACATTTAGCGGACTTGTCATTGCATTCGATAACAATAGCGAAACAAATAAACCTCTTAGGTAAGGAACAGCCCTAGAATAGCTGCTTCACAAATTCCATCAATGCATTCACGATCATCCGTCAACAAACCCAAAGCAGCACAAGCATCTCTAAAAGTATCATGCACAATATTTTCTACAGTCCTTAAATCTTCATAGCTTGTGCATCCGCACTGTACATTTAATAAGAGTCTCATATAATATAATTCTCCCGTGCCGGGTGGAACAAAGTTCATACGCCCAATAGAAAATCCTTGTTTTCGTGGCCGCCACTCCTGATTATCAACATCATATACAAACTGAGTTGGGTAGTCAATATATTTCAAATCCGTACAGTTTTCATACTTGGAATTTTCCAACATCCAGGCTAGGAACATCGTTTTCCGGTTTCCATTCCTTTCAAGCACATCATCTACCATTTCGTCCTCATTAAAAGTAACTACTTGTTTTTTGGGTAAATGGAATGTGAGCCTATTCACTGACGGCCACCTACGATGTATGTCAAAAGCATATAGACGCCATATTGATTCACATGGTGACAGATATCTCCAATCATAATATTGTTTGATTTCATCAACCTCTTCTACTCCATTGATTGCAGCAGATCCAACAAACATAGTTATTGTAACCCGATCCACGCCTTTGTTGATATATTTAAACAAATACTTTATACAATTTGATTTGTTGCAATATTCAATATTAATATGAGCTCCATATCTCATAAGTAGCATCGGGTTATACGGAACAACAAAACCATTGTCTAGGTTGACACCTTTTCTACATATGGTCACGCCGGTATTCCTCCTCCTATACACTAAGAACCCATCACAATCAAATGTTGTAGAGTTAGTGAATTTCTTAGGGAAAAATTTAGAGCATTTTTCATTCTTCATGCAAGGGGATTGTGTGTTGCTTGGACCACATGGGCCATGGACTATATAGCTAGAAACAACCTCGAACAGTGATGGGAATCTCACTGGATCAGGAAGTTCTGCGCAAATGACTGCATCAATTTTCTCAATTGTAGATAGTTTATCTTTAGGATCAAGCCAAATCAATATGTGGGCATGTGGTAAACCCTTTTTTTTGAAATTCAATCGTATACATACCTGGAAGAACAATGGATAACTTGTTATAAAACTAAATGTAGGAAAAAGGATGCACACAATAAGATTTATTTTATTTACCATGTACACATATTACCTGCAATGACCTTTCCAAAGAATTCCCCATTCTTGAGATCTTTCATTAGCTGGTCTAGTTTAATCTTGAAAACTCTGCATGAAATATCTGGACAATCATATGCAGTCAAACCAAGTTTAACAATATGGTGGACTATTTCAGACTATTTGGGATTGCAAGTCATGGTCAGGAAGAGATCAGGATAACCAAAATTTCGACAGATTGCCATGGCATTCTGATATTTATTGAACATATATCGTCTACCACCAGTGAATGATGACGGGAGTATAACTCTTGAACTTATAATTGCTGCATTGGTGTCACCCCGATCAACTGCTTCTTTAACACCTAATAAAAAATCTCTTCGTATAGTCTGTTGATTATTGCGAAAGTATATTAGCTTCGAAGACTCAACCATCGAATAACAATCAACAACAAATTGCTGAAACAGTCGCCTTGATAAAAATAAACTTCGGCACTCATGCTCCCTCTCTTGAAGCCTAAAAGCAACCCATTCACGCAATGAAATACGCTTCTGCTTCCACTGCATTCGACTTGTCGATTCTTCACTAAACTGTATTTGTCTCGAAAATCCATCCTCACCATATGCAAACAACAGTGGATACTGTAACGGGAGGAAAGATGCACGTGTCTCCGGAATCCTTTGAAGGTGACCACTTTGGGTTCGCAAAGTAATATCACGTCCACATTCAGCACTATCAAAATCACCAACAATGAGTGCTGCAACCTCATCAACAGTTGGAAGATTATATACACGAGGATCATGCATATGCTCCCTAAATAGTCTCAACGCAACATGTTTTGATGACCCCTCCTCTAAATAGTCTCGAACTCGTCTAAAAGATTGTGCTAGAAGATTCTTCTCGTCGATCATACTTATTAGATCTGAAACTAAGGTGGCATCGACAACAGATCTCCCATTTGAGTCACTAAGGTTGACAAACCAATGTGCATCCCAATTTAGAAAATAGCACACAAATATGCACACAAAAATATTTATAATTACCTCTACCATTATAAGTATTACCAACAAAATTACTTAACAAAATACCTGAAGTGATTCATCCTATTTGATACTTCATTCCTTGTATCTAGATGTATAACTGCGCAAACTTGGGAGTATCTCCTTCTTTAGGGAGAAGGCTGCCTATTCGATGATAGTTCTGACCACTTATAATAAATTGCGGAGGGCCCCGACCAACATTCAAATTACCCTCAACTTTGGCACCAATGGATGTGAATGAACACATACTATTGTACGTCCAAATATTCTCAAGAAAGTGATGACTACGGGGATCAGAACCAGTGAGAAGGTTCCACAATAAGTCTGGCGGGTCTCTCATAAATGGTATGGAAATCTTGCCTTTCATGCAGTAAAGCGAACTGTTGGGTGATAAAGAATTCCTCGATTTTTGTGAACGTTCTTCATACCAGAAACATGCACCACAATGGCAGCAAGCCTTATCCATATCACCAAAATCTTGATAGCCTAAAAATATAAAGTATGGATAGAATTTTAATTAATATATCATACAATATGGATAACAAAACAATTTTTTAAATTACCATGCAAACAAACAAATATCTTATCAACATATGAATCAGCATGGTTGTAGTTACGCAGACCCGTATTCATGTTATGTGTAAATCCACAGTTATCAGCAATAAAGAAATCTGTAGACATTGTAAGAAAATTCAAATTTAGAAGGTTTTGTGTGAAGTTTGCACCAATAATTATAGATATCATAACAATTTAGTGCAGAAGTATAAATAAAGTTTGAGACATATCCATGTATTAATTTTATTTGCTTAGCGTATTATGTATACTGTGAGTAAATGAATAAATTAATAAAAATTTACATTGACTTTTTTTTTAAAACCACTTTTATGTTTGGATATTACACATATATGTAGGATACCACATATTATTTTAAAATTACAAATAAATAAAATCAGTGCATCACGCACATAACTATCCTAGTAATTGAAATAACGGAATATTCTGATGACAGGATAATATATGATGTTTTTAGGTTGTTTTTAGTGTTTTTATTTTATTATTTTTTGAGTCACATATAGGATTTTTAGGATTTTTACATAGATTTTATATTTATTTTGCATTCTGCATATAGATTAGCTTTTATTTGTTTTTCTAACTTTATTTTATATTTTTTAGGAATTTTTATAGCTATTTTATATTTTAGGAAAAGCTGGTATAGTTATCATTTTTTGTCCAGGGACCGATTTGTAAAGTTTCAGGAAATAAAGGATCAAAGTGCAAAGGTTCAAGAGAGGAGGATGAAAAGTGAAGTTTGAAGGAGTCAAAGGGCCAGAATTGAAGTTCTAACAAAGAGAGGACTTGAAGTGAAATTGAAGAATGTGAAGCAACTCTCTTTTATTTGAGCACATGTAAAATAAGGTTGGAAGATTAATGGTGGTAAAGGGGAGGTTTCAGAACTTATTAGGGGCTGAATGAGCCTAATTAAGCCAATCAATTCCACCATTGAAGAAGAAAGGAATCCAAGAAGAAGCTGCCAGTGTTCGTCCCAGCGCTGCAGCGTTGGAATTCCCAACGCTCAAGCGCTGGACCTCTGACTAGGATGTGAGTCAGAGGCTGCACCCAGCGCTGCAGCGTTGGAAGCCAGCGCTCAAGCGCTGGGCCCATTTCTGCCCGTTGGTTTTTAATGCATCCCAACGCCCAAGCGTTGGGAATGCCAGCGCCCAAGCGCTGGAAGGCTGATTTTCACTATAAATAGGGAGCTTTTCTTCACTTGTAAGACACACCTATTCAGAATACAACAAGTGTTCTTCTTTCCCTCTTAAAGATCATTGTTCCTAGGAATTGTGGGAAGCCATACTTGAGCTCCTATCCAGGGTAATTCAATGAATCTTTTAGCCATGCTTGGCTAATTCTTTTTAAGTATCTTGGGTTGTTTTAATTTATAATATATGTTCTAGTTTTCTTCTACTCTTCTGAATAATATTGCTATAGTTCATGTTTTATTTCCTTGTTCTTAATATTTATCTTGATGATCACAAGTGTTTCTACTTATTGCTTATAACAATGGAAATTGGTAAGTAGTAAGGGACCTAGGATTTAAAAGAAGTTATATGACATATCACTAAGGTATTAGGATAGACTTAACTTAATGTTGGCCTGAAAATGCTTTCTTCATCTTCTTCTTGGTTTTTTCTAGATTGCAAGGTATTGAATTTAGTAATTGAGAAGAAAGTTTTACAATGTGTAAGGTATTGACTTGTAAAAACATTAGGCTATAGCATCATGACTTGGTACTAAAATTCAGAATTCAAGTAGTAGTTGCTAGCATATTTTATAAATTATATAAATCAACCCAAGTGCTTAAGACTCATCATCATCTCTTTCTTTATTATTTTATGCTATTGTTCTTGCTTGCTATAAAAACCAACATCAAATACTCATCATTTAAATTTTCTGCACAAGTACTAAATATTATAATAATAGGAAACCTATCCCTTGGGTTCGATCTTTTTATTACGCGATATTGAATCGTACACTTGCGATTTGGGTATCAAGTTTTTGGCGCCGTTGCCGGGGATAGGTTCTTTTCTTGTTATTATTTTGTTTAGTGCTTTTTATGTAAAAATAAAAAAAAAAAAAAATAATAAAATTGTGTTGAATAGGTGCTATTGACTTCTTTTGCTTTTTCTGCATGGTAGGACATTTTGAATTCGACCCTGAAATTGAAAGAACTTTGCATCGCAGATTAGCGGAGCAAAGAAGATTAGCAAGAGCCATGTCTGAAACACAAGCACAAATGGAGGAGCGCCTTCGTGCTGAATATGATGCACGAGTAGAAGAGGAAGTCCAAGCGAGACTTCAAAGGCAGAGAATTGAGGTGGAAGAGCGGGATGCCAACCGTTCCCTTCGTGATATCACAGCTCCCCAGGTAGATTACAATTTTGAAGGGAGTATTGTGGTTCCGGAGGATGCTTTACCAAATTTTCAGATTCCTCCTCACTTCATCTCATTGGTTAGTCAAAACCAATTTGGTGGAAGCATCAACGAAGACTGCCACACCCATCTGGAGCGATTCACCAGGCATTGCTCAACCTTAAGGAGAAATGATGTTCACTTGGATACGGTAAGACTTATGCTGTTTCCATTTTCCTTAAGAGATGTGGCAGAGGAGTGGTTATCTTCACAACCACTCAGGAGCATTACTTCATGGGATGATCTAGCCGAGAAATTCACGGCTAAATTCTTCCCTTACAATCGCATAAGGAAGTTGAAGCAGGAAATCAACTCCTTCATACAACAAGATGCTGAAAACCTGTATGAGACATGGGAGAGGTTCAAGGGACTTCTCAGAAGGTGCCCAGGTCACAACATTTCTATCGCTGATCAGGTAGAAAAATTTTACGCTGCTTTGAATGACTATACTAGGGACAAATTGGATACTGCAGCAAGTGGGGCATTCGATGCTTTGCCACCACAAGGAGCTCTTGATCTTATCAACAAACTTGCTGCAAGAGCTGCTCATTCAAACCAGGACCGGGCAATCAGGAAAGGTATTTATGAGGTTGATTCTTTTGAGTCCATTGTTGCTTCAAATAAACTTTTATCCAGGAAAGTTGATGCAATGGTCAAAAGAATGGAGGGTGTTCAACTGAGCCCGGAAGAAGCAGAATTAGAGGCTGAGGTAAAGGCTATGGGGAATTTCCAAAATTCCTATGGTAATACCTATAATCCAAGCTGGAGGAATCACCCCAACTTTTCTTGGAGAGACCAAGGGGGTGGTCAAGGAGAAGCTAGGCAACAATTTCAGAGGCCATACCAGAATCAGAGGCCACAAATGCCTTTGAATCCAAGCCAAGGAAGAAAAAGCTTGGAAGAAATTGTTGGTGAAATAGGCCAACAAACAGCACAATTTATGAATGAGACAAGGACAAGTGCAAAGAATCATGAAGCTTCCATTAGGAATTTGGAAGTTCAGGTAGGCCAGTTGGCCAAGACCATCTCAGAAAGGATTCCAGGTACTTTTCCTTCTGATACTCTTGTCAATCCAAAGGAAAATGTTGAGAATGTTTCAGCTATCACTCTTAGGAGTGGTAAAACTATGCCCGAAAGGGTGGTGGAAATTGAACAAGAGGTGAGTTTTGAAGACAAGGAAAAAGAGAGGTATGTGCCTATTGTTGCTGAAAAAATTGTTGAAAATGTAATTCCTCCTTCTAAGAAAATTGGCAAAGTTCCTTTTCCTAAAGCTTTCAAAAAGAATTTGGAAAAACAATTCTCGAAATTTCTTGAGATTTTTAAAAGGCTTCAAATTAATATTCCATTTTCTGAAGCTTTGGAACAAATGCCAATTTATGCTAAGTTTATGAAGGACATTTTATTTTGAAGGAGGAAATTAAGTGAGATGGATGAAACTGTGATGTTAACTGAGGAGTGTTCAGCTATGGTTTTGAGGAAGTTGCCCCAAAAATTGAAGGATCCGGGGAGCTTCACTTTGCCTGTGGAAATTGAGGGACTACCTAATGCAACAGCTCTTTGTGATTTAGGAGCTTCTATAAACCTCATGCCACTCTCCATGTTTAGGAAATTGGACATGGGAGAGGCCACTCCTACTTTGATGTGTTTACAACTGGCGGACAGGTCAATTAAGTACCCCTATGGGGTGGCTGAAGATGTTTTGGTAAGGGTTGACAAGTTTGTTTTTCCGGTTGATTTTGTGATACTTGACATGGAAGAAGACTCCAAGGTACCATTAATTCTTGGGCGGCCATTCCTTGCTACGGGAAACGCCAAGATTAATGTAGCAGAAGGCCTCCTATCTTTGAAGGTAGGGGATGAAAAAGTGAAGTTTTCTGTATTCCGTACTTGTAAGCACTATGAGTCTGAAAGTGAGGATGAGTTCAAAGATGATGTTTGTAACAAGAAAAGAAAAAGTACCCCCAATTGATTAAGGGGAAGGGTCTATCTCGGACCTTAACAATGAGCTGGTTGGGAGACAACCCAACTTAGGATAGTTTATAATTCTGTCTTTTAATTTTCTGCACCACTCTTGTAAATAAATAAAGAAAAGAAATTCTATGTTCTTGCTGCAGGGAGGGCCAGCGCTTAGGCGCTGGAGGCCAGCGCTCATGCGCTAGGCCCCTGCCAAATCCCCTCTGGTTCCAGTGTTCACCAACGCCAGAGCGTTGGGGGCCAGCGCTCATGCGCTAGGCCCCTGGAATCTCGTTTTTATTTACGGTAATTCCAGCGCCAGAGCGTTGGAACCCAGCGCTCAGGCGCTGGAAACCTCTGATGCCCAGTATTTTACTTAATTCCAGCGCCCAAGCGTTGGAAATCCCAACGCTCAAGCGCTGGAGCTCGGGCAGAGGCTCTGTTTGTTTTTCTTTTTACTGTTTTGCTGTTTTAAATAAATTTTGTGTTCACCATTTTCTAAAAGTCTTTGATTCTTTGAGTTTTCCCTTGCTTCTATAACTGGTTTTAATTTTTGCGAAACTCAAGAATTTTTGTTTTTAAGGTGGACACAATTTTTCAACCCATGTTCTTATTTGTGTTATTTGTGGAACTAACAAGTCAAGCAAGTTTTTACTTGTAAGACTTTTGTTTGTTCAATTTTTGCAGGAAGGAGAAAGAGCCCTCTTGAACTTTAGTGTTCAAAATTGATTTTTGCATTGAGGTTCCCTTGGATTATTGTGGGAAATTTGTGATTGTGCCAGCTTTTTAGTTTTGTTTTTCTTGTTATAGTTTTTAGCTTTATTTTTATGTTAGTGTTTCTGTTTTATTTTTTGCATGAGTCTTGAGTATGTTATCCAGTCTGAATGCTACTATTTCTTTGAGTGCTTTATCTGATTAAACTGCTTTTGAAAGGTTACATGTTTTAAAGCGGTTAGGATTGCATGCTGTTAGAATTGATTTTGGACATCTTGATTGTTTTGGTTGTTGGCAAAGTTTTTCTGAGTTCTAAAAAGGGGTACCACTTACCCTATCTTTTTCTGAGAGTTGAGGACTCTGAATTCTTGATTGTGAAATTTTTCTGCCTTGTGTTACATGTTGATTGGGATTTTGTTTACCTTGTAAGAGGAGAAGAGATTATAGGCATTTTTGAAAACTCAGAGTTTTGGTTTGAAAAGTAAAAATCCACTAGTAGCCCCTTTTGAGCCTTAAAAGAGTCATTCTTTGGAGCCTACTTTGTGTGTTATTTTTAAGTTGTTATTGTGATTCATGTGCTGAAAATTGTTAGAGCTATGATTGTGGGTTTCTCTCTAGAAAAAGAAGAAAAAGATTGAGGTATGTGCCTTAGGAAAAAATAATGAGGTAGTGGGGTGAGAAAGAGTATGAAGGGAGTAAAATTCAAGTCATTCATCCCATACATTCCACTACTTTGTTCAAAAAAAAAAAGAGAAAAGAAAAAGAAAAATTGAGAGGACCCTTGTGTTAATTGTTGAAGCTCTTAAGTTGGAAAAATCACTTAACAACAGATTCTGAGTCAGCCATTAGAGTTGCCAATTTCTTGAAATCCATACCTTGAAATGTTCAACCTTTGGCCAAGATACAACCTTCAAAAATCTCTTCAAAATTACTTGGGTGCACTATTTCAGTTTTGATTTGAATGTTAGGCAGGATTATTGAGCTTTCTTGTTTTTCATGGAGACTATTATTTTGTGAGCTTAATTTGATGAACTCTAACATGTTGAAAAGCCAAGCCTAACTTTCTTGATTATATATCTTTAAACATGCAGGTCTTCCTAATCCGCTAAGCTTTCTTGGAAAGGTTTTTGTGCTTCAAGTTGTAATCAGATAAACTTTTTCTAAACTCAGGGACGAGTTTCTCTTTAAGTTTTATCGCTTGAGGACAAGCTGTCGTTGGGTATAGTGGTGTGATGACAGGATAATATATGATGTTTTTAGGTTGTTTTTAGTGTTTTTATTTTATTATTTTTTGAGTCACATATAGGATTTTTAGGATTTTTACATAGATTTTATATTTATTTTGCATTCTGCATATAGATTAGCTTTTATTTGTTTTTCTAACTTTATTTTATATTTTTTAGGAATTTTTATAGCTATTTTATATTTTAGGAAAAGCTGGTATAGTTATCATTTTTTGTCCAGGGACCGATTTGTAAAGTTTCAGGAAATAAAGGATCAAAGTGCAAAGGTTCAAGAGAGGAGGATGAAAAGTGAAGTTTGAAGGAGTCAAAGGGCCAGAATTGAAGTTCTAACAAAGAGAGGACTTGAAGTGAAATTGAAGAATGTGAAGCAACTCTCTTTTATTTGAGCACATGTAAAATAAGGTTGGAAGATTAATGGTGGTAAAGGGGAGGTTTCAGAACTTATTAGGGGCTGAATGAGCCTAATTAAGCCAATCAATTCCACCATTGAAGAAGAAAGGAATCCAAGAAGAAGCTGCCAGTGTTCGTCCCAGCGCTGCAGCGTTGGAATTCCCAACGCTCAAGCGCTGGACCTCTGACTAGGATGTGAGTCAGAGGCTGCACCCAGCGCTGCAGCGTTGGAAGCCAGCGCTCAAGCGCTGGGCCCATTTCTGCCCGTTGGTTTTTAATGCATCCCAACGCCCAAGCGTTGGGAATGCCAGCGCCCAAGCGCTGGAAGGCTGATTTTCACTATAAATAGGGAGCTTTTCTTCACTTGTAAGACACACCTATTCAGAATACAACAAGTGTTCTTCTTTCCCTCTTAAAGATCATTGTTCCTAGGAATTGTGGGAAGCCATACTTGAGCTCCTATCCAGGGTAATTCAATGAATCTTTTAGCCATGCTTGGCTAATTCTTTTTAAGTATCTTGGGTTGTTTTAATTTATAATATATGTTCTAGTTTTCTTCTACTCTTCTGAATAATATTGCTATAGTTCATGTTTTATTTCCTTGTTCTTAATATTTATCTTGATGATCACAAGTGTTTCTACTTATTGCTTATAACAATGGAAATTGGTAAGTAGTAAGGGACCTAGGATTTAAAAGAAGTTATATGACATATCACTAAGGTATTAGGATAGACTTAACTTAATGTTGGCCTGAAAATGCTTTCTTCATCTTCTTCTTGGTTTTTTCTAGATTGCAAGGTATTGAATTTAGTAATTGAGAAGAAAGTTTTACAATGTGTAAGGTATTGACTTGTAAAAACATTAGGCTATAGCATCATGACTTGGTACTAAAATTCAGAATTCAAGTAGTAGTTGCTAGCATATTTTATAAATTATATAAATCAACCCAAGTGCTTAAGACTCATCATCATCTCTTTCTTTATTATTTTATGCTATTGTTCTTGCTTGCTATAAAAACCAACATCAAATACTCATCATTTAAATTTTCTGCACAAGTACTAAATATTATAATAATAGGAAACCTATCCCTTGGGTTCGATCTTTTTATTACGCGATATTGAATCGTACACTTGCGATTTGGGTATCAAGTTTTTGGCGCCGTTGCCGGGGATAGGTTCTTTTCTTGTTATTGTTTTGTTTAGTGCTTTTTATGTAAAAATAAAAAAAAAAAAAAAAAAAAAAATTGTGTTGAATAGGTGCTATTGACTTCTTTTGCTTTTTCTGCATGGTAGGACATTTTGAATTCGACCCTGAAATTGAAAGAACTTTGCATCGCAGATTAGCGGAGCAAAGAAGATTAGCAAGAGCCATGTCTGAAACACAAGCACAAATGGAGGAGCGCCTTCGTGCTGAATATGATGCACGAGTAGAAGAGGAAGTCCAAGCGAGACTTCAAAGGCAGAGAATTGAGGAGGAAGAGCGGGATGCCAACCGTTCCCTTCGTGATATCACAGCTCCCCAGGTAGATTACAATTTTGAAGGGAGTATTGTGGTTCCGGAGGATGCTTTACCAAATTTTCAGATTCCTCCTCACTTCATCTCATTGGTTAGTCAAAACCAATTTTGAACAGGTCATGTTGGAACATTGGGTCACAGAAACTGGACACAATCATAGTCCAAGAAATGCAAAAATCAGTGTAAATAGCAAGCTGTAAAATTGGTAGAACAAACCTCACATCCCTTGGCTCCACTTTGCATACCAATCTCAAAACTACATAGCAGACCCTGCAACAAATAGCATAAGGCATGAGCAACTTTCTCAGATCCACCAAAAATTACAAACAGATAAAATGCTCAAACCTTTTCCGAATGACATTTCAGCATCATCAAACCAAACCAAAAATCAAATCAGAAGCGCAATCTTTTGCAAGTATAACATTGAATGTAGGACAATGCAGAGAAAATACAAATACAAATAAACAAAGAAAAAGCTAAACAAAGGTGCCTGTGAACATTGAAGATGCAGGGGTATAATTTCTATTATTGATTATTCAGTTGTCTGTGTGAGAGAAAAAAATCTTTGGTCATTGGTACAATCCCACGACCAAAAAACCTCTCTGACCTCTGCTTCTATGCAGTGAACCCAATAAAAAATAAATATTAGCTCAAAATTAGTTACCTTCTGATGTATCAATCTTGGATAAGGGTTGACAATTTTGCTTCGTGGATGAAAGAAAATCACGTGTGCTTTTGTTAAGAACCTGATCTAAAAGCCATGTTTAGAGAGCTTAGTAATAAACTTCAATAAGTAGCAGCCCTTCTTAACAAACTTATAATGAGAAATGGGAGGGAATGATACTTATTTCATTGATCCAGCAAAGCCTATAAGAAGTGCAAATAAATATTATAGATAGTTCCCTAATAGCTAGGATTTTGTATATCTATAGGTATTGTACTTATTCTAATTCAAGATATGACATGACATAAAGCAAGATATCAACCAAATGATAAGAATATAATACAATCTACTACTGTATCAATAAACATGAGTCCTCACTCTGGAGAGTGAGACACTCACACATGACACTCTCCCTCACAACCCTCCACGTCATCTTTTTTCCAAAAACCACACTGTCTCTCTCTACTCCATGAAGCCGTGAACCTCACACGCTGCAACGTCTTTGTTTCTTTGTTTTCTCTATTCAAAATCTGCCAAACCCTCCTTCCTGCGCCGTGGATTTCGCCGAAATTCACTCCTATGAATCTGCCTATCTGCAAATCCCTCTTTCCTTTCCCGTGGTTTTCGCCCAAATCTTTCCTTCTCCTTTCCTCAAATCCGTGATTTCAGTTCACACCACAATGGAATCCCTAAATCAATTTGGAAGATTCTGCTCCTTCTCTCAATTCCGAATTTCAATTCAGTTGTTCGAAATCAATACCTGCGAGATTTCATACGCAGTTCTCCAATCCGTCCGTGATTTCAGTTCAGACCAGAATGGAATCCCTCATCCAATTTCGAAGATTCTGCTCCTTCTCTCAATTTCGAAATCAATACCCTCCCCTTTCGGGTTTTCAGGAGGTTACCTGCGAAATCATTACCTGCGAGTTTTCAGGAGGTTTCGAATTTGGCCGGAATTTTCAGGGCTTTCAGATTTGGGCGAAATTTTCAGGTTTTTTCGTTCAACATTCTGATTCTCTATAAAATCAGTTTCCAAAACCATATAATCAACAAACTTTGATTTCTTTTCAGCCTCTATCAGTCGCTATTACCCTCCCCTTTCGCCATTGCGGTCGTATTCGAGTAGGTTTTCGTAGCTCCCCGCCTTCCTCCTTCTTCTCCCTCAACTAGGTAATGTTATGTTCTTATCATTTCTTTACAATTATTGGTTATTGGTTAGAAAATAGCAGATTATTGTTACATGGTTTTTTGAATTCTGTAGTGTCTGGTATTGACCCTTGCAGACTATTACCCTTGCAAACCAGAAACAGGACATAATCAAACCTCAGAAGAGACAAATGGGTTGCCAGTCCAACTGCAACTAATTCCTTCCCATTCAACCTTGCTCCAGTAAGTGCCAAGTATTCACCTATGTATTACATATATAATAATAGAATGTTGCTTACTTTTGGTCAAGTTGTAATGTTTTATATCTGCAAAGTTACATATATAATAGGGAAAGTGAATTGCTGCTCTTTTGGCTTAAAATTCTTTTAGAAGAATTGCTTCTGTGATGCTTAGTAGTTTGAGTTTTGTGCTATTAAGTGATTGAATGGAGATTAGAGTACTTTTTGCCCAAATCCTCCAATTTCTCATTCGCCCCAAATCACTGCTCCCAATTCTACATAGCTTCAGTTTGTTCTCAGAAATTATTATTTAATGTTGCTATGCTTTTGAAGGTGATATTTTAAAGTGTTTTCTACTTTTTAGCTGCTGAGTATTAGGTGTGGTTTTCTTTTAATTTAACTTGGATTGTCTCTTTGGTTGTTAGGTTGTTTTGATATTACATTTGGTTCATTTCAGGTTCTGCTAGGGGTCACTTCCATATTTAGCTTGAGGTATTTTCCATGTGCTTTTGATTTTTCTTCACAGTTCCTTTTTTATTGTAGGTTTCCTTATTCGGTTTGATGTTATAAAACTTCATATTGCTGTAATGTACAGCCTGTACCTTATAGAAGTATTGAGATAAGTTCAACTCAATGAATTGGAATAACTACCTAGAGAATTAATAGGTAGAGAAGACCAGTAGAATGTATCGAAAATAACATAAAAACAGCAATTGCACAGTGTTTAAATGGACATCTAATAATGTGGTTGAATCTGAAGTTAAAATAAAATTGTTCAGGTAGGCCTACTGGAACTGAAATGCAGGAATTTGGTTGATTGCACATGAAACATAGTGAACTGGTTAGGACTAACAATATGCCAGTCTTCGAAAATTCAATATGTAAGGCCCATACATGATAATCAATGCAAATGAGTGTTATGGGTTTTACCCGAACAATTTATCTACAATTTGGATATTGCCCCTTTGTTATCACTAGAATCATTATCTTAACTTTCATATATATTACATATATTTGATATTAACTGGTTCTTTAACAGTGAATTCTTTGACAGTGAATTCTTATCATCAGCCTGGTGGTAAATTATTTTGACAGTGAATTCTTAACTTTTATATTGGCAATTATTCTTTGACAGTGAATTCTTATCATCAGCCTGGTGGTAAATTATTTTGGCAGTTTAATTTTATTTGCAGATAAGCAAGCTGATATCATAGAGAGTATGTTACCAAGCGTCAAATTTCCATATGAAAAATAACCCCATCAATTTGGATAAAGATATTTTGGACATGTTATTCAATTACTTTAGCTTCATGTCTGTGCTATTAAGTGATTGAATGGAGATTACAGTACTTTTTGCATAACTCAAAATAAGGACATTAGAGAAATAAGGCAGGAGAAAGATAGAAATGTTCAAAATCATAGAATGCATTAAATTAATTTCATTTCTTAACATTTAATTATTATATGCTGTATGTGAATCACCAAGATGACTAAATATTCAACATGTGTTTATCCTATCCTCTATGTCAGTGCACTTTTGCTTAGCTATGTTAAATCTTCATTGTATAAATATTTTTATTTCAATTTTTCTCTCACGTTTGTGGAATAACCATTTATTTGTTGTTCTGGTTGTTTGTTCTTTCATCAGCACAAGGAGGAACTTATAGGCTCATTCGAGGAAATATTGTTGGAGAAGCCTGAATTTAACCCTTCGGTGAGAGATCATACTCTTATTACTTCTAAGTGTTTTATTCATAGCTTAATAAAGATAAGCTCCAATGTATACTGCCGGACTTCATTTTTAGGCATTTGTTTGTTAGTTTTTCATTTGTTTGTTTTAGATTTCAACAATTCGTTAAAGAACCCAATATTAATTATCTAAAACAAAAATAGATTAGACAACATAGCCCAGCCAAGTCTGAATGAAGGTAAAAACCAAGATGTTGTAATAAGGAATGATTGTTTGTGATGATAAAGTTACTCAGGTGTGACTGATTCTTACTTCACATGACTTCTTTTAATCAAATATGTACTCAGTTAACAGTAGGAGGAACTAACCAATAGAATTAGAAAGATTAACAGACTAAAAATATGTAGAAACAAATATCAGAAAATATGTAGAAACTAATAATATTATAACTTGGAGATGATTAATTACTTGTGTTTAATATCATGGTAGATCGATCAACCACATGTTGTAAAGCTAATTTGTCATTATATTTCAAATGCAATTTCTTCATACAAAATTTAGACATTCAAAATTACACATGACTGGAAAAAACAATTAGATCATATTATCCTTAAGTTCGAGCTATTTATTCTTCTAAGATGAAAACGTGTCACAGGGTCTCCAAATTGAAAGACCACAGAGAACTTCAACTAGGAACAGGCGAAGAAAAATGTCTCAACTTTCTAATCCAAATAAAACTTTTCCTCATAGTCTGTATTTCAGCAAGCATAATCCACACAATTTTTAAAATCAGGCGAAGTAGTTTAAAATATTCGAGTAATCAAGCAATTCAAATTCATAGAAAACAAAACACCTAAGAAAATTATGTTGTGTCAACTGCAAAGCACCTATTCATGCTTGCACATCACATCACAGACACGAAGCTAAGAAAATGAATCAATTGAAACAAATGCACTGCAATTCAGAACAGAACAAACCAATCATAAGGCCAACCAAATAAAAATGAAAGGGGAGTTGGCGCTGTCACTTAAAGCGTGAGAGAATTAAGCATCATTTTAGAAAGGATAATTTTTCAACAACCAGATTACCATTTGATAATAATGGTATAAGATTTTACAATATAAATCAAGAGTTTCATAGCATCAAAGTTGCAGCACATGCAGCAGAAAATAAAATAATACAATTCCATGTAAATAGGCACATTAAATGTAAACTTCTTGCACTAAAGAAGCTCAATTTAAACAGTTACACAGACCATTCAGTTTTTACATAGCCAAACTGAATCGTGTAACCTATTTCAGTAAGTTCCAGCTCCATGGTCACCACATAATTGGATAGAATGACAAGTTAACAACCAGCCACATGCAAGCATATAATACTCATAAAGATTAATACATACATCTTGTACTTCTTATATTTTGTATAAGAATCTTACGAAACCTACATGTATCAGGAAATAATGACTAAGCTGCGGTCTTTTTCAGCTTAGCAAGCTCTTGCCTAACAACAATATTTTTTAGGCATGTCTGTGAGTGGTTTGTGTATGTTTTATAATGAGATTAGAGGTGGTGCATTTTTTATAGATCACTTTTTTTTCTTGGTGGAAAATAACTTTTTATAATCAGTATTGTGTGCACATGTTAATTCCTCTTTTGTAAATCAGTATTATGTAAATAATTGTAATACTCTTGCTCTAATTTTGAGTTCATTCATTCTTCTAAGTAGGCTTTAACAGATTCTACTCCTAAAATGCTTTCCATTGTGGTACATTGATAATTGATAATTGAATTTCCCTTTTCTTAATAAGTGCCAAAATAAAGAATAGCTTTTTCATTGATTCTGGAGAAATTCTTCATGGTTTGAGTTTTGTGTTGGTGTATGAAAATTGCTTCTACATTTTTAATTGCTTAATGGAAATTCGCTGCCTCTGCTTCTGGGTTTTTTTAGTGTTTGAACATTTCTTTAGGCTTCATTAAGATATTTTGGACATGTTATTCAATTACTTTAGCTTGATGTGTGTGCTATCATGTGATTGTATGGAGATTGAGGCACTGATTGTTAAGAACCGAATATTAATAATTTGGATTCTCTAACCTGGTAGTTTTTGTTTTTGCTGTCACAGTGAAACAAGAAGAATTTGTATCAGTTGTATTTCATATAAGCTCATACGGTGGTCTAAAAATCAGCCAGGTAAGTTCTTGCATAGAAATGTTGAATCTATAAAATTTGATTAATAACCACATAATTAATTCTGATTAAATTCTCTTTTAAATATGTTGAGTTTTTAGACTACAAATATGAGGATTTCCTAATTAGATATTGATTCTGATTTCACCATATTTTCATGTGATTCTGGTTTCTATTAACTGTTTGTTAGTGCTATCATATTCAAAATTAGTGTTATATTAAAAAGTTTTGTTAGTATCCAATTATATCAGGACTACAAACTCTAATTTCTCTATATATTCATGAGATTTTGGTTTATATTATGTGATGGTTTGGAGAGTGAGGCACTGATTGTTTGTTTCTATATTAATAATTTGGAAGGAGATATATTCATGTGCTTCTGGATTCTATTAAGTGAGTGTTTGGTTCTCAGTTACGAACCAATTTATTGTTTACACTATTTCGTTGTAAATCTATCTCAAATTATTTTATGGATAGACAGGAACTTTATAGCAGAGTGTTCATTTTAAGACGAACTACTTATAAACTATAAAATATGCTCTACAATGCACTAAAATATACTATATCTTTTAAGTTATAGTATAGAACTAAAGTTGTTTGACAATTTACAGTTACAAAATTATACTACTATTAGCATACTCATGTTATAGGGAAAATAATGTCATTGTACAAAATGACAAATATTATATTATATATACATCTGTTGAACAGGGTTCAACAGACGTAATAAAGTTTGCAACAACGAAAATTGCACGTCAAAATGAGTACGGGCAGTGGAAACGGATCACATGACAATATTTGTGGACAGCAAGAAAGTGCTAAGAATAGGAGGTTGAGAAGGAGATTGGCTCTTGGTGAAATAAGATCAAATAATGGACATCAAGTGGTTACACCATGTAGTGTTTCACAAAGAACCATGCTTAATGGAATAAGCACAAGTACTATTAACACAAAAGCCAGTGCGGTAATCCAGAACTACTCTGTCGGCAAAGAAAACATTAACAGTGGTTTCATCAATGAATGTGCTGTTAACTTAATGTCTGCATTTGCTGAGGTTACAAGTCCTAATCATTCTGGAATGACATTTCCTGCCTCAAACTTAACTCATATTGCACCTCCAAGTGAGAGTGTGTCTATAGGTATGCAATTATCCTAATTGCAGAGCATGCCACAATTAAGGAACAATATAAATAGCTAATTCTTGGCATGCACATTCTTGCAGATCAATTAAATTCTCTGGATAACTTGCAAGAACAACATAGGGAGCAAAGACGGAGGAGGAAAATATCTCTATCCAAAAAAAAAGACCATCGATCTACTCCATCGCCCACCACCAATGTCTGCAATTCTAATCCTCGATTAGAGTACATGACAAGTGGTACGAAAATTTCCTAACTATTAACCATTCGATGTAGTAGACGCCTGCTAAAAGCGTGACTTTTTCATTCACATTAATCTTGCAGACCAGACAACTTCTTTTGTGATTGATAACAATCACAAACAACATAGCCAGCCAAGTCTGCGAAGGAACACATCCGTATCCCATCAAAGGGGTAAACAATCTACTCAATCTGCCACCACCATCACCCATTCTGCTCTTCCACAACATCACATGAATGGAGCCAACATGAGACATTATAAGCAAAAGCAAGCAAGGATAAGAAGAATGATGATATTACGGAGGAAGAGAGAAGGACAACGTCCAATAGGTATTAATCATGTGAATGTTTACTCTTTTATTGATTTTCGTCATATTGTGAAGACGTGCCTAGCTAATTGTCTTTAAACTATATGTTGTAGCCGAGTACTTGGACATAGGTGATCCTACATGGAAGTGTGAATATTGTCGAGCATTTTTATGGTATGAAGAAAGGAATGTAAGGTCAAAAAGGCCAGCACAGCCTAAATTCAGCCTATGTTGCAGAGCTGGAAAAGTAGAATTACCTCTTATGAGGGATCCTCCCCCAACATTGAACCACCTTCTATTCAACAAGGATACTGATGAAAGCAAACATTTTAGAGAACATATTAGAGCTTACAATGCAGCCTTCAACTTCACTTCTATGGCAGCCAAGGTCGATAAGGAGGTCAATACAGGACGTGGTCCACGTGTTTTTAAAATATCTGGTCAGAATTATCACAGTATTGGTGATCTAACTCCCAAGGAAGGTCAACGTCCAAAATTTGCCCAATTATACATTTACGATACAGCCAATGAAGTTGAGAATAGAAGTGCATTGTTCAGGTATTATTTGAGCTTATGCCTACCACTTATTTGGAAAACAAATTCACTCTTCTTCAGCTTATTGTAGTTATTTACAACTTCTCTTTCACATGATATGTAGGTCAAGTGAATCTGAATCTGTGATGAACACAAACTTGATTCAGATGCTGAAAGAAATGCTTGACAAGGACAATGTTTGGGCTGAAGCATTTCGGATGGCAAGAGATATATTTGATGCATATGAAGATGAAAATTTTAGCTTAAAATTAATCGCCGACAGACAAACTGATGGACGGACCTATAATATGCCTACGGTCTCCGAGGTAGCTGCCCTTATTGTTGGTGATTTTGAATCTACTCTCGGTGGAAGAGATATAGTGATTCAGAAAAAAGATGGAACACTAAGGTTTGTAAGTGAGACTCATCCAGCGTACCTTCCATTGCAGTACCCGTTGTTGTTTGCTTATGGAGAGGATGGTTACAGGAAGGGTGTGCTACATAGAGATCTTGATGCAGAGCTATCGAAACCTGCATATAACACCGTTACTATTAGAGAGTTTTTGGCTTTTAGGCTTCAAACTCGAGAGAATGAAGCGGAGACCCTTTTGCATGCAGAAAAATTATTGCAGCAATTTGTTGTTGATGGTTACACAATGATTGAAGCTCAAAGAATGTCTTTCATAAGAACAAACCAAAAACAATTGAGAGCAGGATCATATAAAGATATTAACTCTGCTGTGGATCACGGCATCACTGAATCATCATCCTCCGGAAGCCGCATCTTTCTGCCTTCTTCTTTTGTCGGTGGTAGGCGATATATGAATGAACATTATTATGATGCAATGACTATTTGTCACAAATTTGGCTATCCAGATTTATTTATTACTTTTACATGCAATCCAAGCTGGGTTGAGATCAGGAGATTCTTGGCAGAGAAAAGGTTGAGGCCAGAAGACCGTCCTGACATTGTTACTAGGGTCTTCAAAATAAAGTTGACTCAACTGATTGAAGAATTAAAGAGTGGAGCTCTATTTGGTGAATTAGTTGCCGGTAAGCCAAATTTAATGCAATTAAACTCTAGCAAATAAAATTTAAATTTAGCATGTACAATTGACTGACAAATTCTTTTTTTTCTCCAGTGGTGTATACCATTGAATTCCAAAAGAGAGGTCTCCCTCATGCGCATATATTGTTATTTCTTCGGCAAGAGGATAAGTTTCCAGATCATTCTCATATAGACAAGATTATTAGTGCCGAGATCCCAGATCAAAAGAAAGAACCGGTCCTATACGAAAGAGTCAAAGCATCCATGATGCATGGTCCTTGTGGTTCAGATAACAAAAAATCTCCATGCATGAAAAATGGGAAATGCTCCAAGTTCTTTCCAAAACCGTACTTCGAAACCACTACACTTGACGAAGAAGGATTCCCTCAGTATAGGAGACGTAAAAATGGGAGAACTGTCACCAAAGGAAGCATTGAATTGGATAATCGATATGTGGCTCCTTATAATCCCACATTGTTGCTAAAATATGACTCACATATAAATGTGGAGTGGTGTAATCAGTCAAGTTCTATCAAGTATCTTTTCAAGTACATAAACAAGGGCAGCGACCGAATTATAGCTGGGATACATGACAAGAACAAGGCAGTAGATGAGATCAAAATGTATTATGATTGCCGTTATTTATCACCATGTGAATCAGTTTGGAGGATTTATGGCTTTGAAACCCAACATAGGGAGCCGGCTGTGGAAAGATTAAAATTTCACCTTCCTGGTGAGCAGAGTGTGTTATATGAGGATGAGGAGCCTCTTGATGTTGTCCTAGACAGGGCTGAATCAAATGGAACAATGTTTACTGCTTGGATGGAAGCTAATAAAAAGTATCCTGCTGGAAAAAATCTAACATATGCTGAATTTCCATCTATGTTCGTCTATAAAAGTAAGGAAAATGAATGGGCACCCAGGAAGTCTGGCAGGTGCATTGGAAGAATGTATTATGTGAAGCCTACATGTGGAGAGCTTTTCTACTTGAGAATAATGCTTGGTGTCGTAAAAGGTCCTGAGAGCTATGAAGATATACGGACAATTGATAATGTTGTGTACGGAACGTATAGGGAGGCATGTTCTAAATTGGGATTTGTAGAAGACGATGGGGAATATATTAGAGCAATCAAAGATGCTTCTTTAACATGCAGTGGCCACCGTCTAAGGTTAATGTTTAGTGAAATGCTAATTTTAAATAGCTTGACAATGCCAGGTCATGTTTGGAAAGAAACATGGGAATATCTTTCCGAAGGAATTTTAAGAAAAGAGCGACAAGTTTTAAATTTTCCAGGTATCAAAATCCTATAATTCTTTATATAATATTAATACATTCGTTAGAAAATACGTTATTTAAGGTACTAATTTAATATCATGATTACAGGATTAGAACTCAATGCTGAACAGCTCCAAGCCAAAACTTTAGTGGAAATTGAACTGATGCTCAAAAGCCGTAGTAGAAGCTTGGCAGATTTTCATGGAATGCAATGTCCGGATGATATATCAATTCGTGAGGCAGGGAATGTTCTTATTCACCATGAAATGAGTTATAATATAGAAGAACTTAAATCGGAATTAGACAATCTAATTTCTTCTCTCACGGATGAGCAGAGACATGCTTATAATAAAATAATGGCAACAGTTGATGGAAACAACGGTGGTGTTTTTTTCCTTAATGGATATGGTGGGACTGGGAAGACATTTGTATGGAGAACTCTCACCACTGCATTGCGTGCTAGAGGGGACATTGTTCTTACAGTGGCTTCTAGCGGAATTGCAGCGATCCTTCTACCAGGTGGAAGGACTGCACATTCTAGATTTGGCATTCCTATAGATGTGGATCAACATTCTACATGTAAAATCAAACAAGGATCAGACTTGGCTGAGTTGTTGATTGTGGCTAAATTGATAATCTGGGATGAAGCGCCTATGACGCATAGGTATTGCTTTGAAGCATCTGACAGGTCTCTCCGTGATATTATGAGGACTTCCAACCCAAATAGTGTGAATGAAGTTTTTGGTGGGAAAACAATTGTGTTTGGTGGAGATTTCAGGAAAATACTACCGGTTATCCCAGGAGGTGGAAGATCTGACGTTATTTATGCCACAATAAATTCATCCTACATATGGGACAGTTGTCAGGTTTTGTCTCTAACAAAAAACATGAGATTGCAATCAA
This sequence comes from Acmispon strigosus, assembly GCA_030819835.1. Taxonomy (NCBI): domain Eukaryota; kingdom Viridiplantae; phylum Streptophyta; class Magnoliopsida; order Fabales; family Fabaceae; genus Acmispon; species Acmispon strigosus. The sequence continues at coordinate 30,700,845 of JAUAMA010000003.1, read as the reverse complement.
GCACCATGGGACAAGATGATGATAATTTAAGAGAGTTTGGCGAGTGGATCCTGCAAATTGGTGATGGTCTAGCCAGTGGTCCTAATGACGGTGAAGCTGAAATTGAAATCCCCAATGATTTGTTGATAGACAATTATGATGACCCTATTCTTGCTATTGTTGAGAGCGCATACCCTGATTTGATTGAGCATTACGAAGATAAGAAGTATTTGGAAGATAGAGCTATCTTATGTCCTACACTACGTATAGTGAGGAAGATCAATGATTACATGATGTCTTTGATTCCTGGTGATGAAAGAGTTTACTACAGTGTAAATAAAATTTGTCCAACTCAAAGGCAATATCGTGCATTACAACATTTGAACCAGTCTGAATTTTTAAATGGCTTGGAGAGCTCCGGACTACCAAATCACGAGTTGAAGCTCAAAGTTGGAGTCCCTATCATGTTACTTAGAAATTTGGACCAGTCACGAGGTCTTTGTAATGGGACCAGATTAATTGTGACTCGGTTGCATGATACTGTTATTGAGGCTGAGGTCATGACAGGAGCAAATAGCGGTTACAAAGTCCTCATACATAGAATGTTGATGGTTCCTTCTCAGAGCAAATGGCCATTCAAACTTCAAAGGAAACAATTTCCTATCAGCGTTTGTTACGCAATGACTATTAATAAAAGTCAAGGGCAATCATTGCACAATGTTGGACTATATCTTCCAAATCCTCCCTTCATTCATGGACAATTATATGTTGCTATGTCACGGGTGAAGTCCAGGAAGGGATTGAAGATATTAGCTCATGATAAAGATGGAGAAGTAGCTAGAAATACTACCAATGTTGTATGGAGAGAAGTTTTCCAGAATGTGCATTAAATCAATGTTTTTCATATTCAATTTGAGATGATCTCAATACACCATCAATACATTATTAGAATTCTCCTAAATTTGTTATTTCCACCGTTCTAATTGTTTTCTATAATTTTAAATGTTGTTGTTTATTATATTATTGAGATGATATCAATACATAGTTGTTGCATTCCTTGTATTTTTTTTAACTGTGAATTTGCAGATATTGAGATGGCACGTAGAGTGAATGCAATAGTGGAAATAGATGACAACATGTCAACATTGAAGCTTCAAGTCAGAGTAATGAGTCTTTGGGAAGTGATGAAATTCAACAATAATACTGAACTCCAATCTCTGGAGATGATACTCATTGATGAGGAGGTTTGTATTGCCTTTTCCAAATCTTACATCTTATTTTACTACACTAACTCTTTTGCGGTTAACATTTAACAGGGAGGTAAAATTCAAGCTACTGCTAATGACTCAACCTTGAGCAAGTATCGCACCAGCATCGTTCAAGGGAAATGTTACATGATTGGAAACTTGACAATTGCAAAGAACAATGGAAGGTTTAAGGTAACCAGTCACAAGTTCAGACTGTTTTTTCAAAATACTACAGCTCTGAAGGAAGTCATTTCTGAAAAAATTCCAATGACTAAATTCGATTGGGTGTCATTCAATGATATTGTTAGTGGAGCGATTAAAAGGGAATCTCTTATAGGTATTGTCATACTCTCTCTCAGGTTTCATTTATTCATAAACTAATTCCTTTAGATCTAATGTCAATAGTGTACTTTTATATCATAGACATCATTGCACGAGTGGTGAATATAAAGAATGATAAATATGTGCCTCGGAGTGGGAATCTAACAAGAAAGATAGAAGTTGAATTGGAGGATGAAAGGTAAAATTAAAATGTCATTTCCTTTATGTTGGTTATGTTCTTCAACAATCTTTATTTCATTTAAGATCGATTCTATTATTACAACAGCAACTGTAGATTGAATTGTACCTTGTGGGGAAAATATGCCGAGGACATCTGCTCTGAGCTGGACAAATGTGGTGTCAACTGCTTGGTCATTGCATTACATATAACTATGATACGAGATATAATGGGTGAGTTTGTTGTAGAATATTTAATTATTTATATCTTCATATTATTTCACTTGATTCTTATAATTTACCTATACAAAACCGATGTTGCTTCTTTAAGTCTTTTGCTTTGTGCTTTATCCTGTGTTGTCAAGTGAGTGCCAACATTTATGTTATTGTTTCTTGCTTTTGTTGAGTAAACTTTTGGAGAAATATTGTAGAAACAACTAGAGACTAAAATGTTGGCGTCAAAATTTTAATATAAGCATTTTAACTGTAAACAACTGAATTTATTCGTATACAGGGAAACTTGAGTTATCCAACTGCATGTACGGAACTAAGTTATACATCAATCCTGATTGGGAGGAAGCCAACGAATTAAAAAGGAGGTACGTTATACATGCATATACATTTATAATTTTTTTTTTCTTACATTTTAATGTATGGAATCTTATGTAGAAATCTCATTACATGTTAAAATATCTGTCTGGTTTTCCTTCATCGTAGGACATATTCTTTGGAGGAAGCTCAATCCCTTAAAACCACACAACTATCAGCAAGTTCAGGGAGAACACTTGAAGAGGAATGGTTGAGCCTAACTAATAGGAAGACTATCGCGGATATTAAAACAACAAGCGAGGTTTAACAAATATTAATGACAGATAATTTGTGTTATTATTCATTTTGTATTTGAAATGATTTTCTTATTTTCATTGTTGTTTTAGGTTGGCACTTGGAATGTCTTAGGAACTGTGCATAGACTGCTCACAAATTATGATTGGTGTTACTTGGGTTGCTCTAAATGCACAAAGAAAATTGATTTTGAAAGCAATATAGCCAAGTGTAAACATTGTAAAGGATCAATTTCTGCAGTTCCAAGGTAAGAATCCTCAAATTAAAATATAATAACATAATATATATTGTAACCAACTGAGTCTACTTATTGAAACCATTAATAATTTATTAAATATAATCAATAATTCATCTCAGGTATCGTGTACAAGTTGACGTGAGAGATGATTCTGCCAGTGCTGAATTTGTGATATGGGATCGGGAAGCTTCTCAATGGATAAAAAAGTCAGCCGCTATTATTCAAAAAGAGGCAGATGAGGTATATAACATTAAATATGTTATAATATTTCTATAACTGTGTGTTAATGAAGTAGCAGCATGATTAAATTACATTTCCTCAAAATTTCTAATGTTATTAATACTTCAAGGGTGATGTATCAGTTTGAATGGAAATGCTTATTATTATAGTCTGTTTTATTACTATTTATATTGTGTACCAAGTCTATAACTTACCATCACAACTGTGCCGTTGTATTTTTATATAGGCTGGTGAGTTGCCTGGTATTCCACCTGCTGCATTGGATATTTTTGTTGGCAAATCATTTATATTCAAAATAAAAACTGACAACAAAATGAATGGAAGGGGCTCAAAGAGTTTTTCTGTGCTCACAATGTCTGATGATGCTGACTTGATCAAACGGTTTGACACAAGTTTTGGGTCAAGAAAGGTTTGTAGAACTCCTTCCACATATAAACATAATATTATTTCTTAATTAATTAAATTAATCTTCTAATTATTACGTTATATTTTGTGTAGGATTCAATTGAAATGGAAATGTGCAATATTGAAGCAAATAGTGAACAATCAGTTCAAAAGCAAAATTCTGATGCTGTAAGATATTAATTTCCTTCGTTTGAACATCTATATATCTCTAATTACTAATGGTAACATTCTGATGTAAAATATTTATTTGTACTTGCAGGCCGACCTTTCTATTTCAAGTGAAAATGAACTTGACATTTTATCTCCTCTTGGTGTTACTCCTATAAAAAGAATTTCGGATCAAGATTTGGATTGTGTTGATGTAACAAACGATTCACCAGCACAAGCTTCCTCAACAAAGGAGTTAAAACGTGTCAAGATTGAGAAGTGAATTAAGTTTATCAATGTGTTCAGACAATTGGTGTAACAAGTACTTTTTGGATTTTTTTCCAAATTTTGTTGACTTAACTTAATTATGTAGTTTGGTTTTTTTAAGAAATAAATTAGAAATCAACAATTTTAATATTAGTCATTGCGCCTACTTTAGATTTATTTATTGATAGATTTATTATATTCGACATATCACGTGATCTTAATCATATTTAAGATTGTTGTAAATTAATTATTAAAAGTACCCGTGCATTGCACGGGCTACTCACTAGTTCAATGATAAAGTTAAGATACGGCATGATGCTATGAATAGGTGATGTATAGAACATAAGTATATCTACAGTCTATAAAATATAGCCTGTTTCTAGGTAGAATTGATTCAACATTCTTAGCAAGCATAACTCAAAAAATTATGAAAGTGAAAGAAGAAATATGTATTCAACTCGGTGATTATACTGTGATATATCAAGATTAAGCTCCAACAAAGAGTAAAGAGAGGGAACAAAAAGAGTAAAAGAGAGGCTAATAGGAAACTAACCTCCTTCTAAGTTCTAGCTGACAAAAAAACCAACTAATTGACTAAATTAATTGTCTAACTGCCTAACAAATAGTAATTGCACCACTATCATGTTTCTTTCTTGCTTTATATTGCCCGGTAAGAATGTATATCTGCAGAGATATTGCAGCTTCATAAGAATATTCTTTCTAGTGTTATTGAGTCATAGACTCTATCTGTGGTCTTCTTTTCCTATATGAGGGGTTGAAAAGGTTACACAAATAAGCCCCTGCATCAAAAAAAATGAAAGATGATGAAAGAGATATCAAAGAAAAAAAGAAGTAAAGCTTCACCTCTTTCTCCCTATCAGTATGTATACTTAATGATCATTAGGGAAAATACTTGAACAATGAGTGCACACATGTTCCCCAGTCACAGCCCCTGCATAAAAGTATTTAGCAGGTAAAACCAAACCAGATATTGTATTTTTGTAAAATTGACAATTAGTCTAAGACCTATGCTACAAAAAAGAAGTAGCCATTTTTTCACCTTCCCTCCAACATGCAATACAAAAGTTAACCCGACAGCTGATGGAATGCCAACTAAATTATATGGCCATAGAATGACAAATGCACTAATTTTCTGTCAACTACAACCTCTTCAGTGCATGGTCGAATGGAGAAAGATCATTTGTACAAATTGTTCATAACAAAACTACTCTTTAAAGTCAAACTCTAGAAATATTTTACTGATTTTATAATGCAATTTGATTGAATCTAATCAATCTGTATTGCATATTGTATAAAACTAATAGATCAATGAATGCACAAGGTCTGCTGGGGTGTTAATAGAGATGCTGTCACTTAGAGTATCTTACACACATATTAACCCTTCAATGTTTAATAAGCAAAGTCAGAATCCAAAATAACCTGGTGAAATATATATTGAGTTGAATAACAGGTTACATAATTATTTTGCTGAATCACATGTGATACATGACTATCATTCCAGCATTCCTACCATGGCATGCCTATGGATGATAATATAGTATCACAATTACAAAAGGTGTTACAAAAAGACATTCAGCAGTTGAGTAGGATATCAAAAGCATCCATCCTAGTGGAAGACAGATATTAAACCTATTAAACAGTAATACATACTACTATTATATAATAGATATGACTTGTTTTTCATTCTTCATCAGGGACAAAAAACTCCAGCCCAAGCTCCTCAACATCATCGTACCATTCACACATCAGTACGTCTTCAACTAATTCAGCATCCATATGTTCACCAGACTCCAGACTTGTTTCCAAACCAGAGGCATTAAACTTAGCAGCTTCTGCTTCAATTGCAGAGATAAAACCCAGATCAAGTTTGTCAATAATGTGCCAGTCATCCAATCCATGTCCATGTAAGTTATCATTGCATTTTTCATCTTCATACATTTTCATCTTCCCCTTCCTAACTCTGTCAGCAGTGGCTGCTTCAGACTCAACATCATGTTCATTATTAGCCTGCGTAGGGGCACTACCTACATCATCTTGATCACCAACAATAGTTTTGTCTGGCCCCATGGCAGCAGGATATTCTCCTTCACCATGGACTTCATCAGCCGAAGCGGAATCCAAAACAGCCGGTAATGGGGCTCCATCTACATTGCGTAATGGGCTGCCACCATCAACCGCATCATCAAATTCACTCAGAAGCCTCCTCTTCAATGGAGGATTTGCAACTCATAGACTGCAACTTGCACCAAACTCCATCACAGGAGCAAGGCTCTTAGGGGTGCTAAAATGTTCCGGAGTAGTTGTATCCATGTCACTGAATCGAACAGCGAATATAGACTGAAACATATAAGAAAACTGTGAGCAAGCAGAAAAACTAAATTTGTGCCAAATATATTGCCTTTTTCTAAATAACTAAAAATAAGACAACGTGGAATTTACTAAGGAAATTGCTTTTATATGCAGATGTCAGTAAATCAAACATTTCTTAGAGTGACAACAGTATCATCTGAATGAAATTCATCAATGATGTTCAGATCCTTGCATGTCATGGATACATCATAACACTTATCCCCATTAAACATAATCCTAGATTTTTTTCCTACTTTGAATAGCATTTCCCGACCAACCAAATTCTTCTCTAGTACTATTGGATACTCATCACCAAATGGATCACCTAATTCAGACTGAAGATTACATAATTCAAATAAGTAAGTATTTTGCTATGCTGAAAAATAATGCCATATTAGTTTTCAAGCAAAGCATACAGTACCAAGTAAAAGAATAATAACCTGAAATTTCTTTATAAGATTCTCACAAGACATTTTGATGTAATGCCTAACCTCAGCATCATTTAGCACAAAAATTGCACTGTCATATCCATCAAACACCTCAACCTTCAACCTTCAACCTATTTAAAATAAAGGAAGGTGTCAAAGCATACCTCTAATATTACACGATGTCAGAAACTAAGATCCTCCATTGGTAGGAATTAGAGATTAATGAAAAATGAATTGTGATATGCATTGAAAATCTTGCCTTGATAGCATTGTCTCGGTAATTCTACCACACTGCACACAGTGATAAGAGCCACTAATGCCCACAAGCTCATTATAACAAAGACAAGAAGGGTATGACCAGTGACCATCTCTCACAATACCAACTATTCCAGCATGAACTATGAACGTCCCTTGCTGTTAATAACAACAATTAAAATAGGATGAGTAGTAGTATACCAAACTAATATAGTTAATGTAGGAATTTAGGCAAAAACAGAACAAATACAGCTACTAAGTAATAAACATAATCATCGAATTAGAAATCTACCTCATTAGTTGAATTCAAGGTAGTATTGTTTTCGTGGGGTAGGAATTCAACATCTCATCTCTAATGTCCTGAATAACTTCATTCGTCCCAATGAAATCTACGGGTTCGGTAATTCTAACTCCAATGCTAGTTAAACTGCACATTGAATAATGAATTTGGGACAAAATAGATTAACTAATAAGATCAAATGTGCAGTTTCAAGACAGGACATTGAAATCATACCTATCAACTAATGCAAACGCTTCTTCACATATTGGGTTTACGTGGATTTTGGAAACAGGTGGGTGAGTACAAACCAACAGCTTCTCTGCAAGGTTTGGAACACAGTTTTAATGACACATCAATGAATTAATGATTATAGGTGTGACTGCAAATGATTACCTTTGTATATTTTGGTCCTGACAAATTGTAGTGCTAATATAGGTCTTTGAGTCCATTCGAAGAAGAGGTACTCACTAAGCTCAGCTACATGCTCTCCAATCAAGACTACCCGTAGTGATCCACTGCATTTAATAAAAATATGGATTAATAAAAGAAATAAAAGAAAGGCAGGCATATTTGTACATATGCATTGTATTATACAAACCAAGTATCTTGTAACTTAATGATCATCATCCTTCTAATACAACCATCTTTAATCCATATTTTCTCACAGGATACAGCAGTAACCAGGCCTATCAGATCTGCATTGCAGGAAAGGAGTTGATTCAGCGTTCTTCTAATGCACACATTATTATCTTATAATACAGTAACTCTGTAGAATCAATCCTTTCACAGCATACCAAAATACTAACCAGGAAATCCAAATATACTGCATAAACATACTTCGTTTATGATTGGCATGAAAATTAAAAGCAAATAATGAATCATACCTATCAGGTGACTATGTCCATATTCAAGCTTCAATACATGCTCAGTGTCAATGAAACTAAACCCATACTGTTGTATACGGAAATCTTCTGTGCGAATAATCTTGGTGAACTTGTTGAAACACAACTTGAATCCGTGATTAACAATGAGGAGTCCCTCGTCATTGTCTAACACCCTGGAGAAGTTGAATTTGTAGACTAAGCCTTCACCAATTTCCTCCCTCGGTGGCTGATTCTTGCACACAACTGCATGAATCTTGCAGCCCTACAACAAAAATGAATTAGTATCCCATAATTTTTTTACAACAATCTGTATGACTATCTAATTAAATAAAGTATCCAGTAAGAAATATCATAATGTCTTGCAGGACCATTTGGATTGACCATGGAGATGTTTCTAGTTCTTCCTAGGATGTTCTCCACAACCTTATAACTCTGGCTTTGATTCTCCAAGGATGGTTAACCTTTGAAATATCGCTAACATTGTCAAAAGGAGGGAGGCCTAGATCCATGGGATACAGTATTCTGAAGAATTGGACACCACGTTTGTTGAAGGTTTGTGTGGTGAACCCTGCTAAACAACTTATTTATAGGAAAGAAGTTGTAGTATTTTAATCCATGATCTTGTACTTCAAATCCTATAACCCTTACCAGCAGTATGCATACATATAAGATCACCATCATCATGAATCGGCTTTTCACCATACCCTGCGAATCCATGGAATTGGGGGAATGAAGATTCTGATCTGTTGGACAACAACTAAATCCAGTAGCAATTGAACCCCTACGGCTATCAGGCGAAGACGACGGAAGGGCCCTTGTATCTCTCACGATGATTCTCAATCTCATAGATAAATAGGACGAGAATGGGGCTATGATTTTGGAGAGAAGCAGCCTAAACGTTTGGATATTTTTAGACACTACTGTAGGTAGAAGAAGATAAGTACTTGGAAAATATTAAAAAAGAATAGTTGGTGCAGGAACAGTGGAGTACTGAGAGTTGAACACGTGTGCAGCCACTTATAAGATAAGATATTAACTGATTACCCAAACTTATCTTTGACTAGTAAGTTATAACCAGCCCAACATAATATTATGTAGATATTTTAAAAAAAATTGCACAGTACAATACCTGGCATTCTCAAGATAGCAGCTTATAAGTTGTACTTTTCCCTATGATATCCTATACAATAATACAATAATATAAAATAATATTAGGGAATGGGGAAGCTAGATGGCATTCTCAATGAATAGTAGATAGCAGGTTATAAGTTGTACTTTTCCCTATGATATCCTGTACAATAATACAATAATATAGAATAATATTAGGAAATCGGGAAGCTAGATTTGAATATCAGGAGTAATGATTGTTTGGGGTTAGATTTGCTAACCCAACACCCAATTTGAAACCCCAGTTTTGTGTAGTAATTATCTTAATTACCCCTATGGTGACGAATCTTTCGAGTTTTCAAAACCTGGAACACAATTTGATATACATACCGGATTTTATAATCCCCAAAGGTGTACTGACTTTTGTACACCGGTTAATATATTCTAGAATATAAATTAAAATGTCTTCCGGGAATTTAATCCCGGATTGATATTGAATCAATATCAACAAATTTCCACGAATTGTAAACCCGGAAAAGTTTTTATACAATCCAGATTTCAATATCCCAGAATACAAATTAAAATATCTTATAGGAATTTAAATCCCGGAATGATATTGAATCAATATCAACAAATTTCTGGGTACTGTTATCTCGTAATTTTTTTACATAAACCGGATTTTGAAATCCCGGAATACAATTTAAAATATCTTCTAGGAATTTAAATTCTAAAAAAAAATTCAAAAATGTTAATATGGAACGCTCAATGTGTAGCTACCGCGTTTACCACTTCGAAATTCATTTTTCATGTGTTCTCGGAACCTTAGAGCATCTCCAACAGTGGGATCTTATTTTGGTGTCTTAAAGACTTTTGATGGGTCCATACTGCCACATAGGACTTAAGACACCGATAACATCCCACTGCATATTTCGCTCCAGTGGTTGGGATCTTATTTTACTTTTAGTTGGACCCACAATACACAATATATTTATATTATTTATTTTCACCTAATATTAAATTAAATTAAATTAAACTAATAATTTTACACAAACATAATTAATAATTAAAAAAGATATAATATAATTAAATATCAATTAGATAGGAAATACATAATTAAAGTTCAACATGATATCATTTAATTGAAAATGAAAGAAAATACATATTATTGAAAAATAAATGACAATACATTTTAAATAAAATACCTAATATTTCATAATAATTAATTTACATATTAATGGTTGAATGTTAGTTGAATGAGAGAGAAACAATATTATTTAATTTAAGATCCCACTTTGAAAGAGGAACCAGTCAAGACACCAAAATAAGATCTCAAGCCATATCACCTATCTCCAATGGTGGGATTTTATAAGATACAGATCTTATTTTAAGATCTCAGATTAAAATCTCCATTGGAGATGCTCTTACAACAATGTAAATGAAGTAAACGTTTTTGGAATTTAAATCCCGGAACACACCCATTACAGGTTATAAATCCCGAGACAAGAAATAGGGTGGGAATTATAAGGGTTGGTCACAACCCTTCTTATTTGGGGAAATAGAAGTAACAATTTTGCATTACAATTGAGATATCTCATAATTTTAGTAATAATTTTAATACTTATAAGTTGGCCATCTAGTCTGTGGTATAGCACTACAGTATCCACAACACTAACATGTACAATAACCATGGCCAACTACATAGTCAAAAGAGGTATGATCAACTCCTAAGTGCTGGTGAGGAATAAATGCATAAACTCAAGCAAACACAATCAGATGGCCTGTCTATGCATTAAGTAACTAATGATTGGAAATGAAAGAAATGCAAATGATCAAAGGAATTATCGCAGTAAGGATTGATAATACAAAGACTATCATTGAATATATCCAATTGCTTCATCCTAGCGTTCGCCTTCTTTAATTCATGTGTTGCTTGGATTAAGAAACCATATCAAAGTCAACAACAAAAAATATCAACTTTTCTCATGCCATCAATCCTTTTAGTCTATGCCCTATAACATGAAAATTCTAAGTTCATCTGTCTTTTAACAACTCATCTTATGCTCTACAAATTCCATTTCAAAAACCAGCTCCCTCTCACTCCAATCCCTTTTTCATTTGTTTCCCAATGCTTCTGTCACTCTTCTCATCAACCCCATCCATGGAGCAGACTCACTGCTTCTTTATCAGTCTCTCATCAAACCCATTTCAGGACCCTGATACTGTTCATTTGTTTTGTGCCAACGCCCTTAAAGTCTCTGCCAAAAAGGCCTTTCTTCCTGAGCGAAAACAGTTACATGCCCATTTGATAAAGTTCAGATTTTGTCGTGTGCTATCCTTACAAAATCAAATTTTGAGTGTTTATCTAAATGCAAGGAAATTGAAGATGCAGAGAAACTATTCGATGAATTGCCTGGGAGAAATGTGGTGTCTTGGAATATTATGATTCGTGGTGTAGCAGGATGTGACAATCAAAACGACTCGAATCCACCAGTGTTTTTCTTATTTTAAAAGGATGCTGTTGCAAAAGGTGGTTCCAGATGATATAACTTTTAATGGCCTTATTGGTTAATGTGTTCAGTTTCATTATATTGGCATGGGTACCCAGTTGCATTGTTTTGCAGTGAAAGTGGGATTTGATTTGGATTGTTTTGTTGGTTGTGCTCTCATTGATTTATATGCAAAATGTGGCTTAGTTGAGAATGCAAGGAGGGCTCACTACAAAAGAAGTAAAAAATGATATGACAAATAAAGAATAGAAGCAAAGGGTGGAGTGTATAAACAAACGAAAAGTGAGGAAACTGTCAGATTGTTAGTAATTGGATCTAGATTTTCTTTTGCTTTTGTTATATCAATTTTGATAGCTTCTATGAATAGGTGGTAACAAATATTCTTGGGATCATTTCACTAACAAAACTCTGCATAAAAAGCAATGATTGGAACAACTATCTTAGCTTTTAGACTGAATAATCAAATTTTGTTGAATTGAAGAAACATGTTGGTAAAGGATCCTAAATAAACAGGGAAAGTTGAGCATCAAAAGGAAACAAATTAAAGGGTACTCAAGCCAAATAATAATGAAGTTATCATCCATCAGACACACAAAAGGAGGGGAGGGTTAGACAATCTCATAGTGTGTTTTGATTGGTGGAGTTGATGGTGTTGAGTGTTTTCCTTAGTCTATGTCTATTAGATAGCTTTTTGGTGTAGTGTAATGATAATATGCAGAACATCATTAGATAAATTGCTTGTTTAAGTTGTTTTACTTTTTCGGTTCTCAAGAAACATGTGCTGTTAAGTTGTAGCAGAATCCTTATCTTTACTCTATGTATTTTGTATAAGTAAGTATTTTCAATGAATGAAAAATAGCTGCTGTTTAAGCTCTCATCTTAGACTCTAAAAACCAACAAATGGTATCAGAGCTCCTAGATCTTAAGGGGACCTAAAACCAGAAAACCAGAAAACAAAACAGAATGGCTTCGAATAGCTCTTCCTTGCCTTCACTTCCTGTATTTGCAGGAGAAAACTATGATTTATGGGCTGCAAAAATGAGAACTTGTTTGAAAGCTCAGAGTTTGTGGGAAGTGGTAGAACATGGCAGCAATCCAACCCCTCTACCGGAGAACCCAACTGTGAATCAAATAAGATTTCACAATGAAGAAGTGGCCAAGGAAGGAAAAGCACTTGCCATCATACAAGCAGCTTTACATGATGAAGTTTTCATCAAGATTCTGAATCTTGAAACAGAAAAAGAGGCTTGGGACAAGCTTAAAGAAGAGTTCCAAGGCACCGAAAGAACGAAGAAGATGAAGGTTCTAAATCTGAGGAGAGAATTTGAAGCATGCAAGATGAAAGAGTCTGAAAATGTGAAGGAGTTTTCAGAAAAGCTTTCGAAGATTGTCACACAAATCAGATTGCTTGGAGAGGAGCTAACTGATCAACGTGTGGTGGAGAAAATCCTTGTATGCCTTCCGGAGAGGTTTGAGTCAAAAATCTCTTCTCTTGAAGAAAATAAGGATTTTTCTGATATGTCTATTGCTGAGCTTGTGAATGCTTTGCAAGCTACTGAGCAAAGAAGATTGTTGAGAATGGAAGATAATGCAGAAGCAGCCTTTGTTGCTAAAAACAAAGGAAAAAACAGTTCCTCAGGAACTAAAATAGCTGGTGAGAAGAAGAACAAGCAGAGAAAAGATTATGGAGGAGGCAAAGATGCAGAAAAGAAATGGAAGCAGTTTCCACCTTGTCCAAACTGCAAAAAAACAAATCATGCAGAAAAATTTTGCTGGTTCAAACCTGGAATACAGTGCAAGTTCTGCAATGAATTTTGCCACAAAGAAATAGTCTGCAAAGTGAAAAGAGAGCAGCAGGGGCAGCAAGCACAAGTTGCTGTCACACAACAACAGAATGAGGAGAACCTATTTGTTGCTACTTGCTTTGCAGCAAATAGTAGCATGGATTCTTGGCTGATTGATAGCGGTTGCACAAACCATATGACTCCCAATGCTGAAATGTTTGTAGAGCTGGATGAAAGCTACAAATCAAAGGTGATGATTGGAAATGGAGTTTATTTGGATGTCAAAGGCAAAGGTATTGTGGCTGTAAACACACCAACAGGTACTAAGTTAATTTCTGAAGTGTTGCTTGTACCTGAAATAGCTCAGAATCTTTTAAGTGTTGGTCAGATGCTTCAAAAACAATACTCTCTACATTTTGAAGACATGGCTTGCACCATTTTAGATCAAAATGGGTGTGACTTCATGAATGTTAAAATGAAGAACAAAAGCTTTCTTGTTTGTTTAAAGAAACCAGAAATGGCTGCAATTGTGACTGAAAATGATGCTGCATTATGGCACAAAAGATTTGGCCATGTTAACTATTTCTCTTTGAAATCCATGAGTTCAAAGCAAATAGTTCAGAATATGCCTTCTATTTTAGAATGTGATGCAAATTGTGAAGCATGTCAGTATGGAAAGCAAAGTAGAATGTCATTTCCTACTGGACAGACTTGGAGGGCTCATGAAAAATTGCAGCTAATACACACAGATGTGTGTGGTCCTATGAGCATACCATCCCTCAATGGCAGCAAATACTTCTTATTGTTTATTGATGATTTTTCTAGGATGACTTGGGTGTTCTTTTTGAAGCTTAAGTCTGAAGTGTTTGCTGCATTTCAAAAGTTCAAATCCTTGGTGGAGAATCAAACAGGGAAGCAGATTAAGAAGCTAAGATCAGACAATGGCACTGAGTATACCTCCAAAGAATTCAAAAAATTCTGTGAAGATTGTGGCATTCAACATCAATTGATAGCTCCTTACACTCCTCAACAAAATGGAGTGAGTGAAAGGAAAAACAGAACAGTGATGGAGATGGCGAGGTGTCTATTGTTTGAGAAAGGTATTCCAAAGCAATTTTGGGCTGAGGCAGTCAATACCTCAGTATATGTTCAGAATCGTCTCCCTTCAAAAGCTTTAAAGGATGAGACACCATATGAAGCTTGGTTTGGAGTTAAGCCATCAGTTGAGCACATGAAAGTCTTTGGCTGTATTTGTTTTTCTCATGTTCCTAATGTGAAAAGTGATAAGCTTGATTCAAAGGCTGAAGCTGGGATATTTCTTGGCTATAGTGCAGATTCAAAAGCTTACAGAATTTACAATTTGAAGACAGAAAAAATTCTGGTGAGCAGAGATGTGAAGTTCAATGAATTTGCAAAATGGGATTGGGACAAAAAGGAGATAGAAGTCCCTAAAAACAGTCCAAACTTAGGTGAATTTACTCAAGGTGAAGATGAAATTGATAATGATGATGATGATGATGAAATTCCTGTAAGAGGGACAAGAACAATAGAAGAAATCTATGAAAGATGCAACATTGCAATTATGGAGCCTGCTAACTATGAAGATGCTGCAAAGTCAAATGATTGGAAGATTACCATGGAGGAGGAGATTAAAATGATAAGGAAGAATGAAACTTGGCAGCTGGTTGATAGACCAAACAACCATAATGTTCTTGGTGTCAAATGGGTTTATAGAACCAAACTCAATCCTGATGGTTCTGTGAACAAATTGAAAGCAAGGCTGGTTGTGAAAGGCTACACTCAACAATTTAGTATTGATTATTCAGAAACATTTGCACCAGTTGCAAGACATGATACTATAAGGCTTTTAATAGCCTTTGCAGCAAAAATGGGATGGAAAATCTTTCATCTGGATGTGAAGTCAGCTTTCCTAAATGGGGTGCTCGAAGAAGAGATTTTTGTTGAGCAACCTGAGGGATTTCATGAGGCTGGTCATGAAGATAAAGTTTACAAGCTGAAGAAAGCCTTGTATGGCTTAAAACAGGCGCCAAGGGCCTGGTACAGCAGAATTGATACTTACTTATTGAACCAAGGGTTCATAAGAAGTGAAAGTGAAGCTACTTTATACACAAAGTGCTTGCAGCAAGAAGTTCACCTTGTAGTTTCTCTATATGTTGATGATTTGTTTGTTACAGGTGATAATTTGAATGCTGTAAAACAGTTCAAATTGGACATGGAGGCTGAATTTGAAATGTCCGATCTTGGAGAGATGAACTACTTTCTTGGAATGGAGATATGTCAATCCAATAATGGGATCTTTATCTCTCAAAGAAAGTATGCTTTGGAAATGCTGAAAAAGTTTCACATGGAGAGGTGCAAACCAGTAGCTACACCTCTTGTAGCAAATGAAAAGCTCTCTCAAATTGAGAATGATTCAAAGGTGGATGGTTCTGTTTATAGAAGCTTGATTGGAAGCTTATTGTACTTAACCACTACCAGACCAGATTTGATGTTTTCTACAAGTTTGCTTTCAAGGTTTATGCAATCTCCAACCCAAGTTCATTATGCAGCAGCCAAAAGAGTATTGAGGTACATCAAAGGTACATTTGATTATGGCATATGCTATGTGATGAAGATGGATGGGAAGCTTCAAGGCTATGCAGATAGTGATTGGGCTGGAAGTATTGATGATTCCAAAAGCACTTCTGGATATGTTTTTTCATTTGACAGTGGTATTTTCTCTTGGAAGTCAAAGAAACAGGAAGTTGTAGCTCAATCTACAGCAGAGGCTGAATATATTTCAGCAGCAGCTGCAAACCAAGCAATTTGGCTCAGAAAAATCATGAAGGATTTGGGTGAAGAGCAAACTGAAGCTACAACAATCTGGATTGATAACAAATCAGCCATATCAATGGCTAAAAATCCAGTTCAACATGGAAGAACTAAGCACATTAATGTGAAATTTCATGCCATAAGAGAGGCGGAAAGGATGAAGGAAGTGAAGCTCATGCATTGCAGTTCAGAAACTCAGCTTGCTGATATTTTGACTAAGTCTCTTCCAAAGACCAGATTTGAGATGTTGAGAAGCAAGCTTGGAGTCTCTAAGGAAAACCTCAAGGAGGAGTGATGGTGTTGAGTGTTTTCCTTAGTCTATGTCTATTAGATAGCTTTTTGGTGTAGTGTAATGATAATATGCAGAACATCATTAGATAGATTGCTTGTTTAAGTTGTTTTACTTTTTCGGTTCTCAAGAAACATGTGCTGTTAAGTTGTAGCAGAATCCTTATCTTTACTCTATGTATTTTGTATAAGTAAGTTTTTTCAATGAATGAAAAATAGCTGCTGTTTAAGCTCTCATCTTAGACTCTAAAAACCAAAAGGAGTGCACACAATACAAAACACGGTAACCTCATAAGCTACACTTTGTTGCCACACTGCGGAAGTGATTATGAGGATCTCAACCGCAGAACCAAACACATTGTCAAATGAGAATCTTCCCCTACTTTGGAGCAAACGAAATACCATTTGTGGAATCTGTAAGAGTAGAACTGACATAATAGAATCCAAATGAAAGGAAGTACATGATATGATGAAACACATTAGTCTATACTCAAGTAATGAGCTAAATCATAACTATGATAATTTGTGAATGAGGTGGAATTACCAATATAATAGAAGCATACTCTTTAATATACAGAAGTTTAAGCACCATGTCAGTCATAGGAAATGAGTTGAATCATCAAGCAAATAAGCACATAGCCGGAAATGAAAAAAGAAAGTGTGGGGGAGCAAGGCGCAAAGAAGGAAATTCATCATCTGGAATCAAATAAGATGGCAAAATGAAATTGGTTAAGTTAAAAAACCAAATAAAAAATGTGAAGACAATCATGACTTGCATTAATTTCCATCTCATAACATGAATAAAAATGATTTGAAAGAGAACTATACATATAGACCTTTCATCGCCCACCATCATGCTGTAAAGTATTAGTTGCCCACAATTCCCCCTCTCTGCCTTTAGCCTAGTGGATATGATCTTCAGCAACATACCTGAATGATGTAACTAGCCCCACTAAAAACTGCTCAAAACCAATCACAAAAACTGAGATCATAAGCACCATAACATTTCATATGCTTATAATTTAAAAATCGCACATTAGATTAAACCTTAAACATATAGGTTCCCTGTATGAAAATCAATTATGGATCTACTTCTAGCCTGTTTGGATCTACTTCAAACCTTAAACCTTATAGCATATTTGGATCTACTTCTTCTCTTTTCTCAACAACAATTATCAAAATCAGTAATCCATGAAAATCAATTATGAAAATATAGGTTACCTGTATGAAGCATACTCAAGGATAAAACCTTTAAGACAATCATCATTATCATGGCAAGAAAGCCTTATTATACCAAATTTCAAACCAAACAATATTGGATCGAATCTCCTCTTCACCAAATGCAAATGTGATAACAAATTGAACTTTCTTTGCATAAAAAATAACATAAGACCACATCTTCTTATTTCACTATTGAGATATCATCAAAAACAAAATCTCAAATTAGATTTCATAAGATTATATCAATAGCACAAAGAAGGATTAAACACCCCACCTATCACTATTACATGGATTGAATTTCCATAATCTTGCTAGCTTTAAGTTGATCAAGTCTCTCAAATTTCACTTCAACCTGTATATAAAGAAAAAGACATTAGTTAGCATCATTTTAAGAGCCTAAATCTGTAAACTTTAGAAGATTTTCAGTACCTACTCAGTCAGATCCATAACAAGGGCATTGAGAATAAAGGCATCATTAACATGATAAAAAAGACTCATTTTCCTCTGGAGGGGTATTCGTTAAAACTCCAAATATGAATTTAATGGGAAGCTTATTCTTGCAGCTGCAAGGGTAAATGTCAAAGTAAACATAGATTAAAAG
The DNA here is from genome assembly GCA_030819835.1 of Acmispon strigosus. Lineage (NCBI taxonomy): Eukaryota > Viridiplantae > Streptophyta > Magnoliopsida > Fabales > Fabaceae > Acmispon > Acmispon strigosus. Next base: position 30,682,424 of record JAUAMA010000003.1, on the reverse strand, counting down.
TCAAGTAGAAATGACTACACCCATGCAAAGGAAGAATTCATGGGGATTCCTTGAACAGATACACGAATCATTTTGCAGGAGAAAAATCACAGTATGCAAAAATTACTAACAGTTGAAAGCATGTACAGTGAAAAAGACTTTCTTAAGATGCACAAATCATTCAACAATACATTCAATCTTTCTTAACTGACACTCCTTGGAAATGTCATGTCAAGAAGTGGTTTGCCTTCTTGAATTACAATTTTATGCATTGAAAACCATAACTTTGATTTCTAGAATCTTATAAACAGAAGCTAAACCCGAAAAATAGGGATAATGATGCTAACTATGTCTAGGAAACATGATAATGACGGTAACATTTTGTAAGCTGATCAAAGTAACAACAAAAATGATCAAATTAAACAAGCTCTTGATGGAATTGACTGGACCAGCCTTCTCTGCCATTGCTTGAGTACACACAAAAATGGATGCCATGGAAAGCAAGATGCTGGGAGAATGAATTTCGCTGGTTTTGAGCTCAGGTAGAGATTGGGGACATCTATTTATAGGTGAGGAATGAGGAATTTTCCATTGCAATCTAAATGGGATCAGGAGAAAGTACAGATGCATGTGAAATCAAAATAAAATCTGAGGGAAGTGACAAAACAACAGATATTTAGGGATAAAGGAACAAAGGTATACATTGGAAGTGTCTAAAGAAATAGTATGAATAAAACATTTGGTATGTGCATACATCATCTTCCTTCCTCATATACGGTTTATGGAAACTGATTTGGGTTTCATGATGACTTCATTTTCACTTGTTAGAACTCCAAAAAAAAACAAAGAGTATAGGTAAATTATAATACTCCTCATACACATGAGATCATGTAGCTCAATGGCCTTTACTTCACGCCACGCTTTCACTCGAGTAGTCCACTAAGAGCAGCCTTAGCTTTTTCCAACTCTTTCAAGGTCACAACACTCCTCATAAATGAGCAAGTTTCGCCTATTTCAATATCAACAGTAGATTTGTCCCCTGGACTTGTTTCAGATTTAATCTCTACTACTCAAGCAACAATATCAGTGGCACCAGCATGCTAACTTGTCTCTGGTATAATCACCACTTTGAACTCATCAAAGACAACTTCATTTGTAGTATCCTTATCTTCACCATCATGCTTGCAATAATTGGAATTGGCAGATTAACCAAAATAAAATTCTACACTATCAGGCTGTGCATCTCAGCTCATCTGGAATGGTCTTCATATTACTGTATTTGGAGATACAATAATGTGCTGATAAATCATTTAATTTGAAAACTCAGATCATGTAAACACAAGCAAGAATATCAAGCAATTTTTATATATTGCTCTTAGGTGAGAGCTTCTGAAAGAATATCAGATTCAGAAAGAAAAATTCTCATGTTAATTATTTTACATGAAAGATTAAACTCTATACATGAATTTAATCAATTTCTTTTACCTTGTTACAAAAGACAGATAGTTTAGCAATGAAGAAGATGAAGTGGCTCATTCTAAGAAATCGGAAACAAAGTCTAACTACTGAAATTTGGAAAAACAATTGGAAGAAATAGGTGGCAAAAATCTCTTCATCTATTCATACTTCATAGCCTATTATGATGTAACTAACTTCATTAAGAATGTAGTTATGTGGGATAAGCTGATTACCCATTTGCCTTTATGAAGAGTACCAGATCATCAGGTATTCTGGAACCTGCAAAGCTTAGTACAAATGAGTGTACCATATATTTTTGATAATGTAGCTCTCTCTCCTAGGTGAACTGCTTTTGTTTGTTTAAGCTCCATGATCATGGCACTTTGACTTCAAATTGTCTTTTTGATGTTATCTGATCATAGTAAAATAGGATTCTATTTCTATCTGGTTCGTTCTTATACCAAAACTTGAATAAAGATAGCTAACTCACTTTGTGATAATAATTTAGATGTATTGCATGCCTTTTTAGCTGGTTATACTTTTTAACTCTCTGATGAGGCAAACTGTGTCTTCAAAACTAAAAATTAGGTACCTAGTCTTTAATATTATAATGTGTGTAAGTTCATAATTTCTTTCTGGTTTTGGGGGTTTAATTTACAAAATTGTAATTAAATATTAGTGTGCCGGTGACAGAATGACATCTGTCAGCTACTATATCATGTCATTATCAGGTGTTTCTTATTGACCAATTTAAGCTTATAATAAAAACACATAACATGTTAAGAATCTAATGACAGTATTTAAACATGGATGAAGGTGGCAAATTAGAAAAGAAATAGCATATTGCAAAGTGAATGCTCTGTACAGTAGTTGATGTGGTAGGGATATTTTAGTCAAATAAATTATTTCCCCTCCAATTCCCCCACTTTTTAAGCCTTCAAGGGGAGATAAAATTGAATTACGAGGGGTTTTAGACCCCTCCATTCCCCTCCCCTCCCCACCTAAACAATGAACCAAACATGATAAGTTTTAAAAAACTCCTCCCCTCCCCTCCCCTCTACTTACCTCTAACCAAACACTATGGCAGTTTCTCAAAAGGTTCCCCTTCTTTTCCTTGGTTCTGATTAGGGGTGTTCAAATCCAATCCAAACCGAACTAAACCGGTCAAACCGATCCAAAAAACCGAAAACCGAAAAAATCGATGTTCAATTACTGTTTCCATTCCTTTCTTGTGGCTCGGTGTCAAGGGTGGGTGACTCTATTCCCAGTTGCAGACATATTTGAGTACTCCGAGCCATACCTTCTGCCTCATTTTCCTTTACCGGCAACGGGTTAGGCTCCTCTATTGGTCTCTTCTCAAGTCAATCCTAAATGTGGAATTAGAACAGCCAAAAACAAACCAGCTTGGGTGAGATAAATATAATAGAACTTGTCATCAGGTAGCTCCAAAACAATCAGCCATAAAGTAGTGTCTACATATCATAATGAAGAAGTGATCAATTAATAGCAGGACAGAAGCTAGAATGGGGCAACACTGATCAGATCAATGATATTTTGCTAACACATCATATTTTGACTTCATTCTTGGAGCTGATATATATGCTCTCAGTAGTCAAGCCTCTGTATGTTGTTTGATAATGTTAAACAGTTGCTGCAGGCTACAGAGGGAAGAAAATGCAAATTCAAACTATCCTATGTATCACAAGCTAAGGATACAGATTAATGATTATTTCTAAAGCTTCTAAGCTTAAAATGCAAAAAATAGAAGTGTCTAGAACACAGTGAATTACTGGGAATCATGAAAGAAACTTAAAACGGAGTTTGATTAATCCTAATATCAAACTCTCACTCTCTCACTCTCTCCCTCACTCTCACTCTCTTGCTTTGTTTGTCTCTTTCTTTCTTGGAGAGAATTAGGACCATTTAATGCACTTAATGACACATTTAATGGTTTTTATCACACTTTATGATAGAAAATTCAAAATATTTTCCCCCCATTGCATGAGTTGGTCGATCAACTCCTTTGTAAGTGGTTATGTTTTATTTTCCTCTTCTCTTATAAATATACAATAGTGAAAATAGAAAGGGTTTAAAACTCATTTCTTCCTCTCTTCTTCTCCTAGCCGCCACCCTCTTTCTCTCTTCTCTCTTCTCTCCATCATCTTTTTCTCTTCTTCTCTTGAGAAAAGGTAGGGTTTTTATAGAATGTTGCTATTTTTTTTTACTATGTTGTTGTTATACTCTTCTTCTTCTTCTACTTCTTCTCTTACACTTTTACTATTATGTTTATGCTAGGGTTTGAACCACACAATGGTTCCAAACTTGATTTTCTCCAAAAGATCCCCAAAGCAAGAACAAGACTTTGAGTTGATCCATGAGTTTTTTGTTATCTTGAAATTTTTTCTGATTTCTTGTTCTCAAAATGATTTGGAAAACCTTTGTTATGAAACTTTTCTTTTGGGTGATGAGCCTCCTAAAAGTGACTTGTTGGAAGAGGAAAAATTCTCCTTGATGATTAACAAACTATGGCCGAACCTATGCTTCTCTTCTAGGGTTGATGTTTTCTTTTGAACCTTGTTTGTTTTGTTTATTATTGGATGATGAAGTCCTTCCATGATGCACATGGTTTTGGAAAAACAAAACTCCTATGGTGCTCAATGAGGGATGGTCGAATCCATGCTCTATGTTTAGGGTTAACGAATTATTTTTGAACCTTGTTTTTATGTGCAACAAAGTTTGGGTGATGAAGGCTTCCCAAGTTCATTTGGTTTTGGAAAAACAAACTAGGTACATGCTCAAAGGGGGTAGCCGAACCTACTCCTTTCTTAGAGGCTAAAGTATTTTGTTTAAAATTCTTAAGAGTCTTGTGTGATGTCGGATCGAAAAGAAAGGTCAACCTCTCTCCTAAATCAAGCATGGTCGAGAGCTATACAATGGCATGGTAATTGAGAAGTTGATTTTTGAAACATGATCCTTTTGGACGAGTTGAGACTTAAGTCTTGAGGTTGTCATTCTATGCTTGTTTATTCATGTTTGATAGTTGATTGATGAAGCCGATTCAATGAGGTATATTGCTTAAAGAAATCCAAAACTTGACTTGAAACCTCAATGAATATCCTAGATAGAGTTCCACAAGAACTCTAGGGAGAATGATAGGTAAGGAAACTCTATGCATTGATGAGTGGCAGTGTTTTTGTTGAACTAAAGTTAAGGAAATGTTAAAAAACTTTATGATAAAAGTCATGTTAATCATATTGCGAGGATGGTTCACTGCCTTACGTTATAGAATAAAAGGCGATGTTTTGACAAAGATATTGCTATGTTCTTCTATACTAAGTCATTGTCCGTTTACTTTCTTGCCTTTAACTTGAAGCCCTAGTTAGTTAAAAACGTTTTGCTCGTGCTTAGTGAAAGTTGAGTTGCAGGAACCGAAGAACCTTGAACGAAACTTTGAAACACCAAGTAAAAGGTGAGGTTAACATCTAGTGGTATTGAGGTTAACTACCCAATACGATGGTGCAACTTGAATCCTCATCTAAATTCAATGGTATTGAGAACATAGAGTGTGTTGTCCGACCACCACGAAGCAATAGTGAAGCAATTCTACTTCATGCAACATTTAAGACAATCTTTTTCTCTGACCTTAGTTTGTATGTCAATGTCTTCCACAGGAATGTTTTTCCCGTCCCTCCATAACCATAAACAAAGAAAAAAAAAAACCCAGTTGAACCCATAATAGTAGCTAAAATCTTGTAATAAATATCGTTTTGCCCTCGATTTAACTTTTTTATATACTCTAAGTGCAACTTTTCCATTTTCAGGATGTCATAATTTAGCTCGTCAAACATCAATATGTTTCCATATTCATTTAAAAGATTTGGATCAACACACGACATACCATGAAAATCCCAAAGCAGCACAAGCATCTTTGAAAGTATCATGCACAATATTTTCTACAGTCCTTAAATCTTCATAGCTTGTGCACCCGCACTGTACATTTAATAAGAGTCTCATACAATATAATTCTCCCGTGCCGGGTGGAACAAAGTTGATACACCCAATAGAAAATCCTTTTTTTATGGCCGCCACTCTTGATTATCAACATCATATACAAACTGAGTTGGGTAGTCAATATATTTCAATTCTCTACCGTTTCATACTTAGAATTCGCCAACATCCAGGCTAGGAACATTGTTTTCCGGTTTCCACTCCTTTCAAGCATATCATCTACCATTTCGTCTTAATTAAAAGTAACTACTTGTTTTTTGGGCAAATGAAATGTGAGCCTATTCACTAACAATTAAAAATGCATTTAAGAGAAGCACATACAGGAACATAGAATAATGTATCCTCCTAATTTATTTTTAAAAAGTAACAGGACAACCTAAAAATAAAGCTGATAAGTTGATTGATTAAGTATCGCTAAACAACTCTGTAAGTTTGAGTTCAACAGGTGGAACCCTTTGAAATAGTCATATGTTGAACAACTTAAAAAGGCTAGAGAAAACATGATCCCAAAGTAGAGAATGGAATTCTCTTCACTTTCTATTATAACAAACAACCCTCAAAATCCACTCTATTTCTCACCTTTTCCCTGTACTCATCCTCTCTCCTCTCTCCTCTCTTTCTCTCTTCTTTATCTCTCCTTTAAAATAAACAAAGTTTAAGAAAGTTCTATAATAACTTTAAGAACCAATTTAATCAGGATAAGATATAATAATCTATGGCATCATATTTTGATTAATTATAGTTTAATGATAAGTTCATCCTTTGGATTTTCATATCCAGTTCACCAATGCACATTTTATCTTAAGATAGAGCTTGACTAAGAATTCCATTCACCTGAATCCTTTTATACAATACAGGAACCTCCAGAGCTCATCCATCCCAGTCAGGTCACGTATAGATACACACTCGCACACACACACATATATATATATATAAATTGGAATAATACAATATCAATTTGTTAATTAACCATGCAAGAGTACATGACCTTCAGCTACTTCCGTAATCTTCAAAAGAATAATCAATTTAAGATTTAATCCCTATTAAGATAATCTACAATCTTATTTGAGATTGACACCAACATCTTTTGGAAGAACACTTGCATCATCAACAAACAATCCTTTAGCCTCACATGTCTCTCCATTTTCATGAACAAAACATTCTTAGCATCAAGAGAGTGAGACAAACAAAACAAGAACTAATCCTAATATCTCCTCCAGGTGCATCAAAACTAATTTCCTACACTCTTTCTTAGATTAATTTCTCCCGCCAGAGTTTAATTAACTGATATTGGTATGCTTAATCACGTCATATAGAATTAAACATACAAAAGGGAAACACAATATAAACGGAATTATAGATAAAACATATATAAAAACGGAGTTCAAATCATATCCTGCATTCCAACATCAAGAGAGGAGATTTAGCTACTCACATTACAACATATGTTGGAATGCTTAATCATTGCTTCCGCCTCTCTTCTTCTCCTTCAGTGATAGCCAAGTTCTCTGTGTTTTTCTCCTACTTTAATGTACTCTACACACACTCAATTTCTCCACGTTACTGAATAAACACCCACACCAACATTATGCCCAAGCCTCTCTTTAAATAGCAATTATTAGGTCAATTTACAAGGCTTCTGGTTGCACAAGACAGTACAGTCGTTGCTCAAGAAGCACGACCATGGTAGTTTTCAACTCTTCAACCACAACCAAGTTGGGGGATGTATGGTCATGGAGATTTATTTAGTTAGCAGATCCGTGGCCCCTGGCAAGGTAATATGGAAAATATAATTTGAAAGAGTTTAAAAACATATTAAAATCTGAAAACTAATTTTAATACAAATAAGATATACTAATTATATTTCTCTAGATAATTTTGTTCTTAATTATTTTTGGGGTGAGCCCACAATATTCACCGCCGATTGTAATGACTAATTTCCTCTGTGCGAGTGTTTGCACTAAACTGTAAACGGCTGGCCACAATATGCGCTTCATTCCCATGAGTGATGTTCGAACTCCCAACCTCATACTTAAGGGATGAAGTGAGCTAACCACTACATCACACTTTGTGTTTATTTCTTTCTTAATAATGAGTTATTAATATTATTATCGTATGATAATTACTTACGAATGTAAATGTCAAAATAAATTAAATAATTTTATCACATTATAAGTAAACAAATAAATAAATTAAGATATAAAGATTTAATTGGCCATGTGCGCATTTATCACACACACACACACACATATATATTATGTTTTCTAATTAAAATAATATCTAGGTGACGAAGGAAAAAAGTGGACTATAAAATCAGAATGTGTGAGTACCCCAAATGGGCACGTGATTTCAGATTTCTAGGTTATTTGATATTTTGTGGGTTGTGTTCAGAGGTTAAGCTGGTTTTCTTCCCACAATCATGAAAAATCCTCTTGGTGTTCCAATTCTCCCTTCAGAACTCCTGGAGGAAATCTTGTCATGGCTACCCGTGAAGACCCTCATGCGATTCGTGTGTGTTTCCAAGTCATGGAAATTTCTCATCATCAACGATCGATCATTTGCGAAACTGCACCTCAGCAGATCTCCCAAAAACACACACATCCTCCTCACCTTAGAAGAAGAACCCTACGACATTGTAAATGATGGCACTTGTGTTGTTCCATGCTCTGTGCGTTCTTTGACGGAGGATCCATCATCCGTGATCGATGATGATGAGGGATACCATTTGAAGGGAAATCATTCATTTTTTGGCTCCTGCAATGGATTGGTTTGTTGGGGAAAATTTTATGATGAAGGCCTAATTGAAAATTTCTGGGTTCAATTTTGGAACCCGGCCACACACTTGACCTCTAAGAAGTCACAAGCCTTTCGTATAAACATGCGACCTTCAGAGGATGCTCCGCGGGTTATGGTGAATTTTGGGTTTGGCTATGATAATTCGTGTGATACTTATAAGGTGAGTAAAAAAATTAAATTCCAACCGTTTTGAAGATAATTATTTGAGAGTTCATAACAATATATGATAGTTTAATTTGAAATTAACTTCTTTATGGAGATATCTAATTAAGTACCACCAAGATTTAAAATTATTGTTTTTACATTAGTGGCTACATCAAGATCCTTCATATTCTGAAAATTTTGATGATGCATGTCCATATCGATATTAATCACACTCATGATGGCCCATGGAATTCACTGGTGGTACGAAAAATGAGAGTTCATTTGAAAACATAAGATTTGGCCATAAAATATCCACATTGCGTATAACAACTTAATACTATAATATCACTTTGATTAACTTACTCATACAATCAGATATGTTATCCTTTGCATCAAGGATAAATTTACCCATAAAGTTAGTCTTTAATGTGAAAACGATGTATTTTCTAAGTCGAGTCAATCCTGACTTCAAATTACCTGGAGGATTAATTAGATCATAAACAGTGGAGATGAATTTAAAGTACTAATTAGTCAATTTAATTTGACAAATGTTATAAAATTGAAAGACTGCACGATTTTCATTATACAGCTTAGAAGTATGATCATTTTGAGTTAATTTTATTTTTTACTCTTTTCTAGGTGGTGGTGGTGCATTGGGATTATATAGAGCAGAAGATGGAGACAAAGATTCATTGCATGGGTGGTATTAGTTGCAGAAAGATTTTGAGCAACCATTCTTCTCCACTTATGCTAAGATACCTCATGGGACATTTTGTGAGTGGTTGTGTTAATTGGCTAGCACTTAAAAATATGAATGGTCCCAATTATCAATGGGAAAATGTTACTCTCCAACAGCTGGTTATTGCTTCCCTTGACATGTGTAAGGAGGAGTATAGGTATCTGCCACTTCCTGAGGGTGTCAGTGAGGTGCCTCATTTTGAGCCAGAGATTGGGGTTCTAGGGAATCACATGTGCATTTCTCATGACTATAATAGAACCCATTTTGTTGTGTGGCAGATGAGAGACTATGGAGTTCGAGAGTCTTGGACTCGATTGATTAGTATTAGTTATGATGATCTTCGATGTAATGGGTTTTTGTTTCGTGCGCTGCCGATGTTCTTGTCTGAAGATAGTGACATCCTTTTGCTTGCAAGAACTGAGGATTTGGAGTTTATCAAGTATAATATAAGAGATAATAATGTAGAATATATTGAAAATCCCAATGATGAGTTTTGGTTGGATGCCAATTGTTATGTACCAAGTCTGGTTTCACCTTGTCAAGACTAAGAAGATGGACGGGGTCGAGAGAAAAATTGAGCTCTTAGATGCCAGTTCCAAAATCTCAGAGATTTTCAGTCAATATTTCATTCGTATCTTATTGGCCTTATGAAGTCTCTTAAAGTTAGTGAATATTTTAAGTTTCTTGCATGTTGTAATGGTAATGAGTGTTATATTTGTGCTGAAATAGCTGTTGACATATCTAGAACGCGGAAAACTCTAAGTTACAAATTTTCCAAATCCTCATAAACTCAAAACCCTTAAAGAGCATCAAGGCTAGATGCTTACAAATCAATTTGAAGGCCTTGAACAAAGTTTTTAATCCAAAAGCACACACAAAGCCTCAAAGGGTCAATTCTGCCCAAAAACCCTAAATTCACAAAAACTCCAAATTTCCACCAAATAAATCATTCAACTACTCAAGATAATTTCACAACCCAAAATAAAACTTCTAATAAAATTTATCTATACAAATTTTCAAGTCTTGAGTTCAAAAATCCTCTAAGTGTCAAAAACACAAAATTGCATTCCAAATGCAAATTATCCCAAAACTCAAGTTTTCTTAACTTAGCAAAACCCTAATTAAGCTATGAGTTCCAAAATCCAATTTACCCAAAATCTCAATTCTAAACTTCAAATCATGCCAAACCCAATTTTAAATCTTCAAATTCCAAATTAACCAAAACTTCTAGAAATCAATTTTCTAGGGCTTTAAACACACAATTTTCAGTAGGCCTTTTTGCACTAATTAGGGCAAAAAATTTCCTACAACTCAAAATCATTTCCAAGCATTTAAACACACTCAAAAGCTAGTTGAAAATCAAATTACCCCCTGCCCCAAAACAGCAAGCAATTCGGCCAAACCCCAAACAATACTAAATTAATTTTTCTTTCAAAACTAACTTGTACGCATCAAAGGTTACATGAAATCTATGGTAAAACTAAATTTCAAAGTTTGAAAATCACTTATTTATACAATCAATTTTCCAAAAACTTAACTTCCAAGAAAAAAAAATTAGACAATTCCATAGATCAATATAGTAGGAACAACTTTCCTAAAGGCAACCTTAGCAAAAGCTCAAGTTGAAAATTCTCTAGAGGCCAAAAATCAACCAATCAAAAATCTAATCGGTTCAAATTGAAGATTATGATAGTGGGAACAACATTAACAAAGGGTGTTTAGTGTTCTAACAATTTCATAAAAACCCAAACTCAACCTATCGAAAATCCGGATCGCTAGAAATGTAGATCGGGATGAGAGGAGTATTTTACCTCAAAGCACCAAGTGGAGGAGAAAAGAGGAAGGGGATGCCATGGTGAGGAGGAGGGGCGGCCAAGGAGAGGAGGAGAGGAAGAAGATGACGAATAGTGAAGCTTTCTCTTTCTCTCTCTAATTTTCTCTCCAAATCTCACTAAATGAAGCTTAATGAAGAAAAACACTTAAAACCCTCACTTAATGGGTGTGGGCCATGGATTTAATGGGCCAAAGGGGGGTGGATTTCAATGTTTAATTCACCCTAGGGACCAAAGTGTGAAGGGTAAAAGGTTAAAGTAAAAAACTCTTTTTACTATTAGTGAACTAAATTGTAAATTCTCAAAGGGCAAGGACTAAACCATAAACTTTGAAGGGGCAAGGACCAAACTAGGATTATGGAAATATTAGGAAAATATCTTGAATATTTTATTATTATATTCCTAATCCATGACGCGTCAATGCATCAGCGCGTCAGTGCGTCAGTGCGTCAATGCGTCACATCACTGGTGATCAGTGAGTACCTCTGTGTCACTGAGAGTATCTGCCCCGGTCACTTATTGGCTTCGGGGTACTGGGCCCGCATGATTCGGGCCGGGTCGATCTTTCTCGAAGTTCGTCAATGCGTCACATCACTGGTGATCAGTGAGTACCTCTGTGTCACTGAGAGTATCTGCCCCGGTCACTTATTGGCTTCGGTGTACCGGGCCTGCATGATTCGGGCCGGGTTGATCTTTCTCGAAGTTCGCTCTACGCTGCCCGAAAACACTATTCACCGGGTCACTATTCACGAAAATCTTCTTCATAAAATTGGTCTCGAAACGCCAAACGGAATCGTTTGGGGCTTTTCGGATTCTTGATCCGGGGTCCCAAATTCGTCTGTTCCGCCTGCTGGAGTTACAGTCGTTCTTCACGAAATTTTCCACAGATCGTCGCGGTGATTGATAACAGAATCGCAAGTGCACGATTAAACTATCGCGTAATAAAAAGATCGAACCCAAGGGATAGGTGTTCTTATTATTATAAAATTTAGTACTTAAAACAGAAAAATAAAAGATGAATATTTGTTATTGTTTTGAGAACTAGAAAGGAACAATAGCATGAAATAACAAGAAAAAGAGATGATGAACATTAAGTTCTTGGGTTGGTTTACATAGTCTATAAAAACATGCTAGAAATTTCCTACTAAATTCCTGAATTATAAAACCATTATCATGATGCTATAGCCTAGTGTAACTACAAGTTAATTCCTTAAGCATTGTAGATCTTTCTTTTTAATTACTAAACCCAATTCCTTGGCACCTAGTTAACTAAAGAAGAAGATGAAGAAGATGTTCAGGCCAACATAAAGTTACGTCCTTCCTAATTCCTTAGCGAAGTATACTTATAACCTTTTTTATTACCTAGTTCCCTTACTACTCACCAAATGGCCTTATGTAATAAGTAATAAGCAAGACCTCTTGGGATCCACAAGATAGAAATTAAGCATAAGGTAATAAAACATGAATGGAAATAAAATTCAGAAATGTAAGAAATAACTAGAACATGTATTATAAACTAAAACAACCCAAAAACTTAAAGAAGAATTTAGCCAAGCATGGCTAAAAGAATCATTGAATTACCCTGGATAGGAGCTCAAGTTTGGCTTCCCACAATTCCTAGGAACAATGATCTTTGAGGGAGAAAGAGAGAATACTTGTTGTATTCTAAGAGGTGTGTTTTACAAGTGAAGAGAAAGGTCCTATTTATAGTAAAACTCTAGCCTCCAACGCTTCAGCGCTAGCATTCCCAACGCTTGGGCGCTAGGAAGCATTAAAATCCCACTTCCAGACCGAGGCCCAGCGCTTGAGCGCTGGCTTTCCAACGCTGGGGCGCTGGGTCAACATCTGACTCATCATCCAGTCAGAACCCCAGCGCTGGAGCGCTGGGATCCCAACGCTGGAGCGCTGGGATCCCAACGCTGGAGCGTTGGGACGCTGCTTCTTCATCTTCAAGCTTTTTCTTCCTTCTTCATTCATGGTAGTGGGTTTTGATGGCCATAAAAAGCCACTACTCAGCCTTGTTTAATTCTGAAACCTTCCCTCCACTAACATCAATTCCTTTAAACATTATTTTCCATGTGCTAAATTAGAGAGTGATTCTTCATATTCTTCTTTTTCACTTTGGTCCTCTCTTGGTTAGCACTTCAATTCAAGCCCTCATATTCTCTCAATCTTCACTTTAAGTCCTCCACTCTTTGAACTTTCACAATTTGGTCCCTGATTTCCTGAAACTTTACACATTGGTCCCTGGACAAAAATGATAACTAAACCAGCTTTTTCTAAAAATACAAAATAACTAGAAAAATTCCTAAAAATATAAAATAAAGCTAGAAAATCTAATAAAATCTAATCTACATGCAAAATGCAAAATAAATATAAAATCTACATAAAAACAATAAAAAACCTACATGTGACTCAAAAATAATAAAATAAAAAGACTAAAAATAGCCTAAAAACATCATATAAAATCCACTCATCACACCACTATACCCAACGACAGCTTGTCCTCAAGCGACAAAACTTAAAGAAAAACTCGTCCCTGAGTTTTGAGAAAGTTTATCTGATTACAACTTGAAGCACAGAAACCTTTCAAAGAAAGCGTAGCAGAAAAGGAAGACATGCATGTTTTATAGACAAAGAATCAAGAAGGTTAGGCTTGGCTTTAACATGTTTGAGTTCATCAATTAAGCTCACCAAAAATGATATTCTCCATGAAAACAAGAAAGCTCAATAATTCTGCCTATCATTCAAATCAAAACTGAAGTTAAGCAACCAAGTGATGTTGAAGAGATTTTTAAGGTTGTAACTTGGCCAAAAGGGTTGAACAATTTAAGGTGTGGATTTCAAGAAATTGGCAACTCTAGTGGCTGACTCAGAATCTGTTGTTAAGTGATTTTTTTTCTTGACTAAGAGCTTAAACAATTCACACAAGGGTCCTCTCAATTTTTTCCTTTTTTTTTTTTTTTTTTTTTTTTGAACAAAGTAGTGGAATGTATGGGATGAATGACTTGAATTTTACTCCCTTCATACTCTTTCTCACCCCACTACTTCATTATTTTTTCCCAAGGCACATACCTTATTTTTTCAATTTTTTCCTTCATCTTTTTTAGAGAGAAACCCACAAACATAGCTCTAGCAATTTCAGCACATGCATCACTATAACAACTGAAAAATTATCACACAAAGTAGGCTCCAAAGAATGACTCTTTTAAGGCTCAAAAGGGGCTACTAGTGGATATAACATTTCAAACAAAAATCTGAGTTTTCAAAAATGCCTATAATCTCTTCTCAACTCACAAAGTGTACAAAACTCCAATCAACATGCAACACAAGGCAGAAAAATTTAACAATCATGCATTCAGAGACCCTAGCTCTCAGAAAAAGATAGGGTAAGTGGTACCCTTTTTAGAACTCAGAAAAAGACTTTTGCCAACAACCAAAACAATCAAGATATTAACATCCTTTCTACAGCATGTAATCCTAACTGCTTAAAAACATAGAACTTTTCACAAAGCAGTTCAATCAGATAAAGCATTTCACAAAGCTGTAGCAACATTCAGAATGGATAATATACTCAAGACTCATGCAAAAAGAAAACAGAAAAACTAAACAAGAAATAAAAAATTATAAAAAGAAAAACTAAGAAGCTGGTATAGTAACAAATTTCCCACAAAGATCCAAGGGAACCTCAATGCAAAAATCAAATTGAACACTTAAGTTCAAGAGGGTTCTTCCTCCTTTTGGTACCTATCCTGTAACATTGAACAAACAAAAGGTCTTACAAGCAGAAACTTGCTTGACTCGTGAGTCCCAAAAACAGCACAAATAAGATCATGGGTTGAAAAATTGTGTCCACCTTAAAAACAAGAATTCTTGAGTTCCCAAAAATTAAAATCAGTTTAGAACCAAGGGAAAACTCATAGAACCTTAAAACTTCCAGAAAATGGTGAACACAAAATTTATTAAAAACTAAAAACAGCAAACAAAAGTAAAAACAGCAAACTGCCCGAGCTCCAGCGCTTGAGCGTTGGGGATACCAACGCTTGGGCGCTGGAATTAAAACAATTACTGGGCATCAGAGGTCCCAGCGCCTAAGCGCTGGGTTTCCAACGCTATGGCGCTGGAAATTAAAAAAATAAAAAGCTGGGATTCCAGGGGCCTAGCGCATGAGCGCTAGCCCTCCAACGCCTAAGCGTTGGGATCAACTAGAATCAGAGGTTGTGAAGCAGGGGCCTAACGCTTGAGCGTTAGCCTCCAGCGCTTGAGCGCTGGCCTCGCCTGCAGCAGAAACATAAAATTTCTTTTCTTTTATTTATTTACAAGAGTAGTGCAGAAAATTAAATGACAGAAATTTAAACTATCCTAAGTTGGGTTGTCTCCCAACCAGCTCATTGTTAAGGTCCGAGATAGACCCTTCCACTAATCACTTTTCAACCGGGGTCTATTACAAAATTCATTAGACCCCGCAAATCATGCATATTTTGGCACAAGTAAAACATAGTGCCCAATGAATTTTCAGCTTTCGAGGCAACAACAATCAAATTATAAATGGAAGGAACAAGAAAAACTTCCCCTTCTTGTTTCTTGCCTTGATCTTCTGAACCTATATCATAGGTCCTTTGAGGTTCTTCTTCCTCCATCTCCAATTTGTCTTCGAAGACAAATTCTATAATGAAGGTTGCTTTTACCTCCTCTCTTTGAACCACAAGTTCATTTTCATGAACAGGTGATTGTTGTTCATCCCCGGGCTGCCTCATCAGAATGCCTTGTATCCTTACTTGTAGCTCCTCCATGGCCTTACATTCTTGCTCAGGAGTTGGCAAAAATCCAGTTTTTCTCTTGCAAAACTCGTCAATTAGAGTTAAGATATCCTGCTTCGTCTTCTCATATTCCTTTTCAACCTCAGCTCGGATTTTTGCCTCCCTTTGCTCGAATGTTTCAGCCATTGCTATACCTGACAATACTTAGCAAACAAAATTAGCAACACCAGTTCATCACAATTTTTTATATTTTTTTTTCTCTTTTTTTTTTCTTTCTTTTTTTATATATAAACAAGAAGTACTAAATAAAATAAAAATAAGAACTTGAAAGAACCTATCTCCGGCAACGGCGCCAAAAACTTGATAACAGAATCGCAAGTGCACGATTAAACTATCGCGTAATAAAAAGATCGAACCTAAGGAATTGGTGTTCTTATTATTATAAAATTTAGTACTTAAAACAGAAAAATAAAAGATGAATATTTGTTGTTGTTTTGAGAACTAGAAAGGAACAATAGCATAAAATAACAAGAAAAAGAGATGATGAACATTAAGTTCTTGGGTTGGTTTACATAGTCTATAAAAACATGCTAGAAATATCCTACTAAATTCCTGAATTATAAAACCATTATCATGATGCTATAGCCTAGTGTAACTACAAGTTAATTCCTTAAGCATTGTAGATCTTTCTTTTTAATTACTAAACCCAATTCCTTGGCACCTAGTTAACTAAAGAAGAAGATGAAGAAGATGTTCAGGCCAACATAAAGTTACGTCCTTCCTAATTCCTTAGCAAAGTATACTTATAACCTTTTTATTACCTAGTTCCCTTACTACTCACCAAATGGCCTTATGTAATAAGTAATAAGCAAGACCTCTTGGGATCCACAAGATAGAAATTAAGCATAAGGTAATAAAACATGAATGGAAATAAAATTCAGAAATGTAAGAAATAACTAGAACATGTATTATAAACTAAAACAACCCAAAAACTTAAAGAAGAATTTAGCCAAGCATGGCTAAAAGAATCATTGAATTACCCTGGATACGAGCTCAAGTTTGGCTTCCCACAATTCCTAGGAACAATGATCTTTGAGGGAGAAAGAGAGAATACTTGTTGTATTCTAAGAGGTGTGTTTTACAAGTGAAGAGAAAGGTCCTATTTATAGTAAAACTCCAGCCTCCAACGCTTCAGCGCTAGCATTCCCAACGCTTGGGTGCTAGGAAGCATTAAAATCCCACTTCCAGACCGAGGCCCAGCGCTTGAGCGCTGGCTTTCCAACGCTTGGGCGCTGGGTCAACATCTGACTCATCATCCAGTCAGAACCCCAGCGCTGGAGCGCTGGGATCCCAACGCTGGAGCGTCGGGACGCTGCTTCTTCATCTTCAAGCTTTTTCTTCCTTCTTCATTCATGGTAGTGGGTTTTGATGGCCATAAAAAGCCACTACTCAGCCTTGTTTAATTCTGAAACCTTCCCTCCACTAACATCAATTCCTTTAAACATTATTTTCCATGTGCTAAATTAGAGAGTGATTCTTCATATTCTTCTTTTTCACTTTGGTCCTCTCTTGGTTAGCACTTCAATTCAAGCCCTCATATTCTCTCAATCTTCACTTTAAGTCCTCCACTCTTTGAACTTTCACAATTTGGTCCCTGATTTCCTGAAACTTTACACATTGGTCCCTGGACAAAAATGATAACTAAACCAGCTTTTTCTAAAAATACAAAATAACTAGAAAAATTCCGAAAAATATAAAATAAAGCTATAAAATCTAATAAAATCTAATCTACATGCAAAATGCAAAATAAATATAAAATCTACATAAAAACAATAAAAAACCTACATGTGACTCAAAAATAATAAAATAAAAAGACTAAAAATAGCCTAAAAACATCATATAAAATCCACTCATCAGTGATAGTGAGAACGTCTCGGGTCTAGCTTGGTTTCCTACCAAGTGTCGGAAAGAATACTTCATCGGTACTTCGGCCGATGATATCGCTTGCTGATGCCGCCGAGCGGATCTAAACAGTACCTTGGAAAAATTAAATAATTATTTAATTACTGGGGAAAATTCCGGGTGTTACACTTCTCTTTCAAGCATCAAGACAAACATATACCCTCTTAAACTGTGGGTTTGACCTAGTGACAGGGGTAGTGTCCATCATAACAGTTGAACCTGGATTCCTCCTTAAGAGCTCCTATGCGTAGTCCCATAACCTGCCATATTGTTGTGCTTCACAGCCTTCCATAGCCTTCCTTGCCAGTTTCAAAGATCTGTAGATCTTAGTGTCATCCAGGTGCACACAAAAACTTTCCTTCATAAAGTCATATGCTTCATGATGTGTAAGTTTTGGTTGATTCCTGAGTCTGGCTTCATGTTTCTGGCTAACCCACCTTGTATTTGCTTGCATGTTCTTAAATTTCCTGATGCATGTGTGTGTCTCGTCAAATGTCTTCACTTGAAAGCTCTTCTAAGCCTTGCTCCAACCACAGAGTATCTTCCAAGGGCATTCACTCACTTTGCATATAGCCCTGGCTCTCCCTCTTTGTCATTCTTCACCCATTTGATCTGTCTGCCTCTGTCAATGGTGTAGTCCTGCACTGCTTTTTCAAATGTTTTCAAATCAGGAAACTCCATGCCCGGCTCTAACACAACATTACCAAATTCAACACCTTCTTTGAATTGGGGGAAAACAAATTTCCTGACCCCATTATTAGCCTCATCACCAAAACTAACAGGGCTACGTAGCTCCTCACTATGATAATTCATGGAACCTTCCTCACATGACCATTCTGCTCGTGGAACCTCATATAGAACAGGCCCAACTGTATTTTCTTCTGCATTGTCAGAATCTGAAGTCCCACCAGAACATGCATTTCCTAGTTCATTGTCAGTTTCAGTTTCACTGCTATCAGACTCTTTTTTCTTCTTTTGTCTCTTGCTGGAGCTAACCTCCTTACCCTTAATATTACCCACATGAACTTGCTCCTCACCTGCTATGTCAGCCATCACTGCCTCAATGTCATTTGCATATTCATGTGAAACTGGATCAACAAGTCCATCATCAGCAACATCCTGCTCAGGCAAGACTACATCATCAACAACAACCTCTGCAGAAACAACCTCCTCATCAACCACCTTCTCATCACTAACAGCCTCATCAAATACTCCCTCCTCTCCAGAACCCAGTATAAAAACATCAACATCATCATCTGCAGCATCCAACACATGTGGCAGAAGCACTGCAAGTGGTTTTGTTTCATCATGCTCAAAGAACACCTCAATATCCCCACCATCATACTTAGCCACAATAATCATGTCTCTGATATGAGCATCCCCATCAATCTTGATAAGCTCTATCTGGACATCTGTTTGAGTGTTCCTCCACCATATGTTCTTAAACTTGGGATACCCATGAGCTTTTGTCATTCCTTCCAAGAGGAATAAGTTCAATGTATCACACTCAATATCCTCCCACACACATACTTGACCACCAATGTAATCCACAACTCCAGTATGCTCTGCTACAGTGAGCCTTCCTCCATGGTGCAATATCAAATTCAGAGTCTTCTCCATCTACATTGAACAAAAATCAACCAATTACATTGATGTTGTGGCAGAATAATTGGTTTCAAATCATGCAATTTTTGGGGTTTTCCTAACTACATCAAGCAAGAGGAACGAAACAGAGCAAGTGATGAGATAAGATTAGCAGAAATAGAAACTCACAATCCCAACTCACCTAACCAAACTAAACTCCCATTTCTTCAAAAACCCTAACCACGTGTGGTCTCTACTTCAGTAACCAAAGGAGGGAAAAAAATCATGAGCAAAACCTACAAAACTTGAAATCATGCCTGTTTATAGTTGTGGTGTTACTTACCTTAACGTGATGGAAAAAAAAAAATAGCCCCTGCAACCTTCGAACGTCGATCGGTGCTCTCCACGGCTTCACACAAATAGGGCTTCAACAATGGAGGTGCGATTTAGGGTTCGCGGGTTCCTTTTCTTCTTCCACTCACTTGTTTTTTGGTTGCTTATCTGATGGGTAAATGAGGAAGATGAAGAGGTTATGAAGGTGGCAGGGACTGATTTGCCTGATGTTGGTACCAATAAGAGTGGGGCACATGGGGAGGGACTATTTTGATCATGTTGTTTTGGAGGGAACCGTCGAACAGGCCACCTAGGACGATGATGTGGAAAAAAATACCCAGAATGACGTTTTGGTCAACAGGGACCAATGGAAATAGTGTAAAAAGATCAAACTGACCGATGGTGATTTCTTTAGGGACCATAGTGATCAACGGAGAAGGATCCAGGACCAACGAGTCATAAGTGAACAACTTCAAGAACGAAAATGGAAGTTTACTCAAAAATAAGATAATTCAAATTAAAGAAAATTATGAAGTCTGTAACATCCCACGTAATCACCGTTACAAACCAAATTTTCAAATAGTTACTTTTCAGACAAAAACCTAAAAGATCTTAAATACTTTTAAATTCTAAATAATTCGAAGATATTAGTCTCTAAAAAAATATGAAAGATTAAATAAACACAACATTGTAATTAAAAAAAAATTATAACATGAAAAACAAAAGTAGTAAACCCTAGGGATTTTTTTTTAAGTGTCACAAAACAAAATTTTGTATGCTAGTTTAAATAGAAATATAAAATATTACCATTAGGCTCCTAGTAGCTTGATAGGTGGTCAAAGTGGCAGTGAAAGAAAACTCATAGACCGGATCAAGATTAGGATTTGGGGGATTTGGCACAATAATCTCTTCCACAGATGCTTGAATAGGACCTTCATTTGGTTCAATATATCCATATTGTCTAACTAAGGACATAAGAAAACTCATAGACCAGATCTGAGGTACTCCATGTGGGAACACAGGTTGATCATTCTCATCTGGGACATAAACAGGTGGAGGGACATGAACAACAGGAACATTTGAGGGTAGAAAAGCAGCATAGTTAACTTCGTTATCATGATTATCGCTGATAGTGATTTTGAAGAGAGATCCCCAACATACTTCAGTACAAAATACAAAACCTTCTAGCGCATAAAAATTTCGCATCTCATAAAAACCACTTGTGAGCCTTGGCTAGGTTTCACTATAAACTTGAGAAAGCATGGAAAAATGATCTTAAAAATTCATAATCATCACATATGAGAATGCTTATGGGTACTAACATCTATCCATGTTTGTAGTTAATCCTCTTTGATGTCCTGTACAATGTTCTTCTTGCAATTGAGAAACTTTTTTATCTCCTTCCCTTTCCTTCTATACTCTTGCTTTTAGTGATGGAAAATATAGAGACAATCTTTATGGGTAGAGATAGGGACAATGTTTCAAGTCCTTCAACATTCGTATAACGCTCCCATCAAGCACTATATATAGACTCTCTTTTAAGACTCACATCCTTTCATACAAAAGGTCACAACCCTCTATTCAAGAGTCATGCCCCTTACAAGAATCATGTCCTTTCATACAAGGTGTTACATCTATTTATTGAAGAGTTATACCTCTCTATTTAAATATCAAACAATACATCCCTTCATTTAATTATTAAATCAATTATTTAATATATCACATGCGACATTTTTCTTACATTCTCCCACTTGATTCATGTGATGAAATACAATTCATGATTTAATAAACATCAACATAATGCGCACAACCAGAATATATATATTTTTTATACTTATTACATCATAAGTCATAATTAAGAATAACAACTAATAAGAGTCATGGCGGTTGTACATCATTTATTCGACATAGTCCCTTCCATGTACTACTGTACTAGTCTTCTTCCTAACATGACACATTAACGGGAAGTACATAATATATCTAATAATAATGTCATTTATAAAGATATATTCTATTTTCAACATTATCATTATCAGACATGTATATAAGTATTGAAATAGAAAACCAATCAGAAACTTAAATATTAAAGAGCTCAGAGTGTCAAACATACATAAAACTTTATAATAACATTAACGTTCAACATTCACTAATAGGCGTAATGCCCATACTTTCAACATGACCAGTAAATGTCTTGGGCTGTAACCCTTTTATCAAAGGGTCAGCAATCATAAGGTTAGTGCTAATATGATCAATAGACACTCTATGTTTCTGAACTTCTTCTTTAACGACAAAGTATTTTAACTCCATATGTTTAGCACCCTTGGAATACTTGTTGTTCTTAGAAAAGAAAACTACTGCGGAATTATCCCAATAAATTTTCAGCGGCCTGACAATATTGTCGACTACTCCAAGTCCTGAAATAAAGTTCCGTAGCCACTTAACCTGAACCATGGCCTCAAAGCATGCCACAAATTCAGCCTCCATAGTGGATGGAGCAATGACAGACTGCTTCACACTCTTCCATGAGATAGCTCCTCCAGCTAACAAAAACCCATAACCGAAGGTAGACTTTCTTGTATCTACGCATCCGGCAAAGTCTGAATCTGAATATCCAATCACCTTAAGATGATCTGTTCTCCTATAAGTAAGCATGTGATCCTTTGTACCTTGTAAGTATCTCAGAACTTTCTTTGCAGCTTTCCAATGTTCCGTTACTCTGGTACCTTCCCAACATTCCAACTGCAAAACTAATATCTGATCGCGAACAAGTCTGAGCATACATTAAACTCCCAACTATAGATGCATACGGATATTCTTCCATCCCTTTCCGTTCCAAATCATTCTTTGAACATTGCATGAGACTAAATTTGTCTCCTTTCTGAATTGGAACAGGAGACGCTGAACATTTGTCTATTCTGAATCTCTCTAAAATTTTATTAATATATGATTTCTGAGACAAGCCTAACAATCCTTGTGATCTATCTCGAAATATTTCTATTCCAATCACATAACTTGCCTCACCCATATCTTTTATTTCAAAATTACTAGAGAGGAACTTCTTGGTCTCATGTAGAAGACCAAGATCATTAGTTGCAAGCAATATATCATCAACATACAAAATCAAAAATATAAACTTACTCCCACTGGCCTTTAGGTATATACACTGATCAACTATGTTTTCCTTAAATCCAGAGGATACAATAGTATTATTAAACTTTAGATACCATTGTCGGGAAGCTTGTTTAAGTCCATATATTGATTTCTTAAGTTTACACACCATGCGTTCCTTTCCTTTCTCTATGAATCCCATTGGTTGATCCATGTAGATATCTTCCTCTAAATCCCCATTTAGAAAGGCGGTTTTCACATCCATTTGGTGTAACTCTAGATCATAATGAGCCACCAATGCCAAAATAATTCTGAGAGAATCTTTCTTAGAGACTGGTGAGAATGTTTCTTTATAGTCAATGCCATCTTTTTGAGTAAATCCCTTTGCAACTAATATGGCCTTATAGTGTTCTAAATAACCATAAGAGTCACGTTTGGTCTAAAAGACCCACTTACAACCAACGCTTTTGCATCCTTCTGGTAACTCAACAAGGTCCCAAACCTTATTTTGTTCCATGGATTTTAACTCATTTTTCATGGCATCTAAACATTTATCAACATTATCACTATCCATGGCTTGTGAAATCGTAACTGGGTCATTTTCAATTCCTAGTCAACTTCTGACTCATGTAGGTAAACCACATAATCATTAGGAATAGCAGATCTTCTTTCTCTTTGAGATCTTCTTAATGCTAATTGTTGTGGTTCTTCTACCATAGGTTCATTAACTGCAACTTCATTTTGAGCAACGGGATCATTTATTTGTTGTTCTTCAGTATTATTAATCGATTCGATAATTTCAGAAACAACAACTTTATTAGAGACAAATTTTAATGGAACTTGTACTCTCATTTCTTGAATTTCCACTTTGCGTGGTATTTCACTCCCACTAACTTCACAATCCTCAATGAACCTAGCATTCCCACTTTCAACAATTCTTGTAGTATGGTTTCGGACAACAAAATCTATACCCCTTTGATTTTTTTGGATAACCAATGAAATCTCCACTGATTGTTCTTGCATCCAGTTTCTTTTCTTGTGGATTATAAATTCTAATTTCTGCCGGACAGCCCCAAACAAGTAGGTGCCTTAAACTAGGTTTCCTTCCTGTCCACAGTTCAAACGGAGTTTTTGGAACTGCTTTACTAGGAACTCTATTTAGTAAATACATGGCAGTCTTTAAAACATAAGTCCACAATGAGATGAGTAAAGATGAATTACTTAACATACTCCTTACCATATCCAACAAGGTTCTATTTCACCTTTCTGATACACCATTTTGTTGTGGTGTACCCGGCATTGTGTATTGCGCACATATGACACGTCTTTCAAAGAATTTTGCAAAATGACCTGGATGTTGTCCATTTTCATCATATCTTCCACAATACTCACCTCCTCGATCAGACCTTAAAATTTTCACTTTTCTATCTAATTGTCTTTCAACTTCATTAATATATATCTCTAATGCATTTACTGCTTGAGATTTATCATGCAATAAATAGATATAACCATAACGTGAATAATCATCAATGAAGGTGATAAATATCTGTGTGTATTATTTCAAGAAGCTGAGTGCTTCTTGTGGCCCCTTTCTTTGTGTGTTTTGTTTGTTTACCTTTAATACAACCCACACATACATTCATATCGGTAAAATCTAAATCCGGAAGGACTTCATTCTTTACTAATTTTTTCATTCTTTCTTTGGAAACATGTCCCAAGCGTTTATGCCACAAGTAAGCAGAATATTCATTAATTAAGCCACGCTTAAATCCAACATTATGATGCACGGTTAAGAGTGTTTCAGCCAAAAGATTATCAAGATTGAACTTATACAATCCATCATACTTTATACCATTACCAATCAAATAATTATTTTTATACAAAATGAAACAACCATTACCAGAACTAAAAAAGTATCCAGCATCATCAAATTTACTTAAAGAAGCTAAAATCCTAGAAATGTTAGGTACATAAAACGTTTCAAATAAATCTAAATGCTTTCCAGTGCCTAGGATTAGACGATAAGTCCCGACAGCTTCCACTGGAACCTTCACTTTATTTCCCATAAAGACAAAATTTTCATTTGGTCTTGTAGTTCAGGTCGTAAGGAATCCCTGCATCATATTAGAAATATGAACAGTACTTCTAGAATCAATCCACCAAGTATTATAAAGAACTTCTACTAAGTTTGATTCAATACATACATAAGCACAAGGCTTACCTTTCTTTTCAAACCAAGCCTTGTGTTTTGGACAATCCTTTTGGAAATGTCCAACCTTTCTATAGAAACGAAATTTGTTGTCATGATGTTCCTTCTTGTGAATCTGAGAAGAAGAAGCCTCATTGATCTTTAATGGTCCCTTCACTTTCTTGTCATATTTCTTACCGGATTTCTTTCTTGCTCCTTGATGGTTAACATAATTGATGGAATGACTTCCCTGACTCTTAATTCTGGTTTCCTCTTGAACTAACATACTATGCAATTCATGCACATTCCGTTTATCTTTCATGGTGTTATAGTTCATTTGGAAAGGGCCATAATCAGAAGGTAATGAATTCAATATGAATTGCACAAGGAAGTTTTCATCCACATCCATTCCCAATGTCTTAAGTCTTGCTGCAATGTTTTTCATTTCAATGACATGTTCATGCATAGTACGAGAGCCATCAAATTTCATGGTGGTCACAGTGCTCATTATTGTCCCTGCAAGAGACTTATCAATAGTTTGGGAGTGCTCTTCCACAAATTTTATCATTTCTTTAGCACTTTCAGTGCTAGGAAGAGCAGACTTAATGTTGCCAGCAATACTCATTCGTATGTACATTAGACTCAACCTGTTTGATTTTTCCCAATTTTTGTAATGAACTTTCTGTTCATCAGTGTTTGTGTCAGTATGAGCACTTGACTTATCTTCTCTAATACATAAATCCAAATCCATTACCCCAAGGTAAAATTGGATCTGTTCACTCCATTCAGACAAGTTAAGTCCATTGAAAATTGGAACAGAGGAGAATTGTGAATGCAAAACAATAGGTACTGTAATCAATAAAATTTGAAAATGTTAAGGCTTTGAGTTACATACTAACATGCTAAATAAATTCAGATTACTTCATAAATGCATATTAATGTTCACCTTTGGGTGATCCATCAATATACCATACTGGACATAATGATGCTAATATAAATTTACATAATTTGGCAATGATACATGTATCTACTAGAAATATTTACTATATTTGGATATATAAACATAGCTAATAGTACATTTACACTACCATCATT
Organism: Acmispon strigosus; assembly: GCA_030819835.1. Lineage (NCBI taxonomy): Eukaryota > Viridiplantae > Streptophyta > Magnoliopsida > Fabales > Fabaceae > Acmispon > Acmispon strigosus. The sequence continues at coordinate 30,656,438 of JAUAMA010000003.1, read as the reverse complement.
AATGCTCATTGATTATAAGAACAAACAATCAACCTTTGGGCGATTTTTAACTGTCCTATAACAATGAATTCCAATTTACTCACAAGACAATATTTATTATATCAATTAAAGCATCAAAATTATGAGCAAATGGAATATGATCATACAAATTGAAATTAAATAAACATAAAGATTTGACCACTTTAGTGATTAACAAATCTGTCATACTATAATTCCAAAATATGGGTACTTAATTCAGAATAAAATATATATATACGTGTATATATATATATATATATATATATATATATATATATAAAATTATGAATGATAGTTTTGACATCATGTGATCATACGAATTTTTATCTACTAATAATAATAGATATAACGCTTTAAACAAATACAATGCTTGGTGTAACGGTAACTGTCTCCCATTATAACTGACAGGTCTATGGTTCCAAACTGCCGGGTAATGGTTATTTTTTAAGTTTTCGAATTTTGAATTTTAAAAAGGGATAAAACAAAAAGGTCCTAGTTCAGACTCAAACACATGCAACTGTTAGTAAAATAGCATGGAATAACCACCAAACCAGCATCAATACCATAGGAAATTCACGCAAGTAAAATTATTTATCAATACTGAACGAATGTCCTTCTCTAAACAATAATGAATTCCAGAAACAACATCCATCTGAATGCTCTATCATTATACACACTCAAACCAGTGACATTTTAAAACAAACGTTAATCATCATTCAATTCAATGACTCATGCAGCGGAAATTATCATCATCCTTCAAAAGTTTCAAAACATTCAAGAACAATCTTTATGTATGGAAAATATAGAGACAATCTTTATGGGTAGAGATAGGGACAATGTTCAAGTTCTTCAACATTCGTATAACGCTCCAATCAAACACTATATATAGACTCTCTTTTAAGACTCACATCATTTCATACAAAATGTTACAACCCTCTATTCAAGAGTCATGCCCCTTACAAGAATCATGTCCTTTCATACAAGGGGTTACATCTATTGAAGAATTATACCACTCTATTTAAATATCAAACAATACATCCCTTCATTTAATTATTAAATCAATAATTTAATATATCACATGACACATTTTTCTTACCTTCACTTCTTTGGTATTGAAACCGGTGTGTGTTTCCAACTGGGTCAACCAACTCCCGTTCATCACCGAGTTCATTGTTGAACCTCACACAAAAGCTTTGCAGGAGTTCTACTTCACGCTGCAGAATATGGAGAAGACACTTAGAATCGAAAAATCTATTGAAACAATCGAAGACCCACATCATGAAAATAGGAGAAGACATGCAAACTAGTCCCTCGGTTCCTTTTTATAAGAGTTAAATGAGGGGTGTTAGCCGTTCCTTTTTAACGGCTGAACACAGGAGTCATGTACTTGTACGTAAGGAAAAGCTCACCCAACAGACGATCCATGGTTTTTGATGAAGTTTCTTCAAAGTTAGCCAAGGAGAAAGATGTGATTTCAACAGAGTTTTAGATTTCAAAGAAACAAACCAAGGTATAGGAGATGAAATGAAATGAAAAGTGGAGGAATAAGGGTTTGGAAGAGTTTCGAATGATAGAAGCACATGTATCATCAGTCCTGGGATACGTGTAATGCAATGATGACTGATGAGTAGGTGTAGGTATTGATTTTTCTAGAAATGTAATCATGAAACCGGTTTGGGTAGATAAGAAATCAAAAGGCAAAAAGTTATATCTAAAACCTAGATATCACATGCATGAAGATCTAGTAAAATAGGTTTGGATATAAAGAAACAAAAATATCAGAATACTTTTGAAGAGACTGAATTCTATCCTCTTTCGAGATTTGGGAAGGACGGAAATCTTCCGTGTGCGCGTGTGGGGTGCGTGTGTGTACGCAGAGTGGGTGAAGTGGAATCCGTCGAAATTGGTTTGAGCGGAGTGAATGCATGTTTTAGGATAAGTTACTTGAGAGCGAAGCGCTTCCAAGCGTCGAAGATGGGGTTATAGGTAGGGAAAAAGTTATAGATAGATAAAAAAGGAAAAGAAACAAAAAGTAAATTGCATTGAAATGTAAATTGTAGGGAAATCTAAAGGTTCGGCCAATAGACCACCACTCAACCACTCACGTTTGTCTTGTTCCTGTTGCTCTGCGTCACTACCAGTTGGACTTATGGCGTAGGGGTTAAGGTTAACGCTACCAGGCGTGTCGTGATGAGAGTGAAAGACCTTGAATTCGCCTTCCTTTCTTCTATTTATAGGCAAAACCTCCTAACTGCTTACAACGGTCATCTCTTCTTGACTTTACACGTGTATTCTGTCTGTTTCTCCATTCTCCACGTGTCATGTTGATCTAACTGCTCTTAACTGCTCCAATGAACTTCCTCAAAAGACAACTTTATGCATATCAAGGCTCCAATCGAGAACAAGCTCTGGCACTTGTTCGATTCACGATCTTTGTCTCCAATGTGCATTCGACTTCGACTCGTCGTCACAATTTTCGGTCGAAGCTTGGAAATCGCCTTATAAGCCTTAGCTAAATGTCTCTCATTTCGATCGAAACTGTCTCTTGGTGTATGCTACGACCGGGTTGAGACTTAGGAAAATTTCTGGGCTAACACCCAATTAATTAGTTTCCAATATCTTTCAAGAATTAAGTAGACATTAAACATTGTTAACAGATAATTAAAGAGTAAACCTCCAATTTGGTCCCTGAAAGATCACACTTATGGCTGTTTGGTCCTCATACTATTTTTTCCCTTCAAGTTAGTCCCTGAAAGATTCACCGTCAGTCAATCTGGTCCGTGAAAGATTTTTCGGTCAGGTCCCAGGACGGAAAATGACAAATATGCAATATTTTGCCACGGTGGCAGACCAGGTCAGCTCCAACAGTTAAAAAATTAAGTTTTCAAATCCGTCATTCTAGTCCTCTGCTCCATGTTCAAAAGTAAGCCCCAAATCAGAACCCCATACCCCAAATTAGAAACCCTAGTTATTTCGAATCTGTCATTCTTGGAGGACCCTTTTATGAAAGATTTTGGTGGTTTTGATGGCAGGGATCCTTTCTCATCCGGTCTTTTTGGGGTGGTCAAGAAAAAGAAGGATGTGCTCAAACAAACTGATTTCCATGATCCTGTTAGAGGGTCCTTTGAGGCAGAGATTGAAAGGGTTCAGAGGATGCAAGAGCAGGAGCGGCAACGAATCATTGAGGAGCAGGAAAGGGCATTGGAGTTGGCTCGCAGAGAAGAGGAGGAAAGGTTAATGCAAGCTAGAGAACAGGAAGAGAAACAGAGGAGGTTGGAAGAAGAAGCAAGAGAGGCAGCATGGAGAGCAGAACAAGAAAGGATTGAAGCTTTGCGGAGGGCTGAAGAGCAAAGGCTAGCAAGGGAAGAAGAGAAACAAAGGGTCCATCTAGAAGAGGAGAGGAGAAAACAAGCTGCTAAATAAAAACTTCAGAGTTGGAGCAAAATATTGCCAGGCCTCAATGAGTGACTCTGCCCTGCCCACTGGTCATGGCAATGGGAATCATGGACAAACTGAGAGAGTTGATGCCTTTCAAGAGTCTGCTAAGAATGAGGACAACATAGTGGAGACCACAAAGAGGTGTGATTCTCAGTCTTCACTCTTCGTTTCAAGCCCCGTTAGTTCTCCAACACATCTCTCTCATGATGACTTAGATGACTTTAGAGATTCTTTTGTGAAGAAAGCAGAAATGGCCCTCTGTCAGCTCCAGAAAATGAATCCATTGCAACACCTGCCCTAGCTGGTAATGTGAATGTAGTTACTTCATCTACTGTCTCCAGTGGTGATTCCTTCATTAGAAAAGAGATCAGGCATCATTTTGTTGACAGTCAACCAGGTAATTCGAGAAATTTATCACAAGGTTCATTTCCAAGTGAGGATGCAGAAAATATGGCTGCAATAAAGCATGGCCACACTGAGGTTTCCCATACTGTTAATGATATCACGAGGACTAGTTTCCAAATGGACAAGCAGGGGAGCCAAAATGTAGTTGGAAAGAGAAGTAATTCTTCTTCCAATCCTAAAGAACCAGAATTTCAGCCTCTTACTAACGACACAGAGTGATTTTCAATGGGAGTCACTAGGGTTTCTTATTTGGGGTTATGGGATCGATTCGAAAACTTAATTTTCTAACCGTTGAAGCTGACCTGGCCTGCCACCGTGGATAAAAATTGCATATTTGTCATTTTTTATCCAACAACCTGACGGAAAAATCTTTTAGGGATCAGATTGACTAACGGCGAATCTTTCAGGGACTAACTTGAAAGGAAAAAATAGTATGAGAACCAAACAGCCATAAGTGTGATTTTTCAGGGACCAAATTGAAGATTTACGGGATAATTAAATAAAAGTAAAACACACTTCCCTTCCCAATGAGCACGCATTTTCCAATCAATCACTAACCATAATAATTGATAATCAATAAGTAACCATAACAATTGATTTTGGAATTGAAGTAATTACTAACAACAAACCGTGACTATATGGGAGAATGTAAAAGGCATCCAATTTTCCAACTATTAATTTTTATTGGAAATATTTATAATTAATTTAGGTAATTATGTCTATGAGTTAAAAATCATTGGATTAGAAGAAATATTTATTAATTTTTAAAAAAAAATTTAAAACCGTCAATTAAAGGGGAGAATGAAAAAGGTTTCAATCTATTAGTTATTATTGGAATTTTATTTGAAAGTTAAAATTTATTAAAATATATAGAAAGTTGAGAAACAACCCCTCTCAATAAGGGTATAGTAACCAAGCCAACCAAACAAGCTGTCAAAAGCCCAACTCCTAAAAACCAAAAACCCCGCACAAATCCTCCTAGCCAAAAATGCAATCTTTAACGCCAAACAAACAACCCTTATTGACAACACAAAACAAAAACCCAAACGCACTCTAATTAAAGTCCAAAATAACTACTAACAAATCCATATGAGGAAGTAGGACGGACCAAAAATGATTGAACCGACCTGAAACTGGTCAAATCGGTGGTTTTTTCGCTCTCTGGGCCGGTGGTTTTTTCGCTATCTGCGGGTCTGGCCGGGTGAAAAAACCGGTTTTGTATTGGTTCAGCCGGTCGGTTGCGGTTCAGTGGCAAATCCGCCCAAACCGACCGAACAAGAGAAATAATTAAAAAAATGGAGTTTGGGCCCAACCCAGTAGCCCACTAGAATCGACTCTGAAAATCAGCCAAGTAACAGTCCTAGACTCCGAGTGCACCGACCTCATTCTCTCTCACTTGTCTTGAACCCAAAAACCCTAGCGCCGCATGAAACCCTTGTGCCGTCACTCGCTTGCAAGCCGTCGTCGTCGTGAAGTCGCCGTCATCGCGTAGGACGCCGTCGTCGTTGAGCCGTAGCCACAGCGAGACCTTGCCCAGGAAACTCGTAACCTTCGCGAAGGTTGAGCCTCTTTTTCTTCAGTTGTGAGTCGTTGCTTCCTTCTTCTTTCTCCTTTCCTATTTTCCTTCATTTTCACTATTATTTAAACAAACATTGTGAAAATGTCTGATACTACAATACAGAGTCGATGCCAATACAGAGTCCATTTTCACTATTACTTCCTTTGAAAACTAAGATTTTAAGATTTCTAAAATGTCTGATAGCAAACAATCTCAATGTTAGTTTTAATGTGTATCGTTGTTGAGTTTTTTCTTATTCGTGACTTTTTTTTTCTTCTGTTTATTATTAGGCAATAAAACTAAAAGTTTTCAGCTGTACTGTACTAGTTGGAAGGTTGAAAATGAATTAATATTGTTGAAGTTGGCCACATATTTTTTTCCTTCCTTTTTCTCCTCTCCTGGTTCATTATGTGAAATTTGTATTGCATGTGGTGTTACTGTTAGTGACAATGCTTTGATCTGGCATTTGTCATGTTCTTGTCCACTACTTGTTTTGTTCAAGTTGACAAAATTAAATAACTAATAGAAACTTATTCTGACAATTAAAAGTTGATCATTTATATGTTTATTTTTGCAGAACACTAAACCTGTGTAATATGATGTTTAAATTACCTTATATTCGTAGATGATTTAGAGAATCTTTGCTGCAATATAGCTACTAAACAATTATCTTTGTTCATGATAATTTGACAAAATCTTTTTCCATATATTCCCTAACTTATGAAAACAGGTTCAACTTGATTGTTGCAGATTTTATCACTTATTACTCTTGCTGAATTGTCTCAAACTTGATCATTTATATTGTTCCTTTGTTTTGCAGAAAATAACTGGTAGTTTTCTGAAGTGGTTAATGTCAAATATTGATTCCCTTGTTTTGCAAATTGTGTTTCTATTATTCATGTTCAGAGTTGCAATGTTGAACCTGTTAGCCCGAAAACTTTTCAAGTCTCGGTCTGGTCGAAGTACACGTCAAGAGATGACCTCGACCGAAATGAGAAACACTTGGCTAAAGCTAACAAGGAGGTTTCCAAGGTTCGACTGAAATAACAACGACATGCTGAGTCGAAGTCGAATGCACATTGAAGACAAGATTGTGAAACGAACAAGTGTTAGGGCTTGTTCTCGATTGGAGCCTTGGTATGCATGAAGCTGTCTTTCAACGAAGTCCATTGGAGCAGTTAGATCATAAGGACACATGGAGAATGAAGAAGCAGACAAAAGACACGTGTAAAGACAAGAAGAAATGACCGTTGCAAGCAGTTAGAAGGTTTTTCCTATAAATAGAATAAATGAAGGCAAATTTAGGGTCTTTCGCCCATATCACAACACGTCCGGTAGCGTTAACCCTCACCCCTACGCCATAAGTCCACTGGTAGCGAGGCAGAGCAACAGGAACGAGACACACGTGAGTGACTGAGTGATGGTCGACTGGCCAAACCTTTAAATTTCATGCAAACATTTGTATTTTTCCTGCACTTTCCCTTTTAATGCAATTTATTTTAACATTCTTTTCCTTTTTTTACTCTGCCTCTCCCCCTTCGACGCTTGGAAGCACTTCCCTTTCAAGTCTCTTCTCTCAAACTCACACGATCAATTCGCTCGAACCACTTTCGACAGGCTCACGCTATCCACTCCACCCACACACTCCATGCGCACCGGGAAGATTTCCGTATTCCCAGGACCCGTAAGAGGATAGAATCGAGCCTCTTCATAAACATTCGGATTTTCTTGTGGTGTTACCCTGATTACCAAAAATCAGCTTAAAGAAATTGGCACGCCCAGTGGGACCAAAGGAGTATGTTTTCATTTGAAATCATCCCTGTGCCTTAAACAAATTTTTCTAATTCAGAAAACTGTTTTTGAATTAGGGAAATTTAATTTAGTGTATGATATTACGAAGTGGTAAAATGACCAACCGTTGTAGAGCAAACCAATTATCAGTGTCTAATGTAGGACCTAATGTCAGTGAAGAACTGCAGATTAATACCAGTAATGGTGTTAATGCCTCAGTAAATCCTTCACGTTTGGAAGCCGTTTCCATTTCGGACATGGAGGTTACAAATGCTCAAACAAGTCAAACTCAACTGCCAGTTTCGACTGGTCAGGATTTGACTCGGCCACAACCAGCAATGCCTGTTGGAATGAATCCCACTCAGGCATCAAGTTCATACACATCAGGACCAATCTTGTCACAAGTTACGGCTCCGATTCCAATCCCAAGTCCAGCAACTCCTACGATTTCACAGGCTGTTGCTGGTGTCGTCAACCCAGGATCTTGGGATAATTATCGAATTCCCCATAATTTTATAAATCAACCTTATGGGATGCCTTGGTCGATGATGAAAGGGATAGGAACTTATCCCATGATGTACCCAGAAAACATGGTTTCGACGGGTTCCCCAGGAAACCAGTACATAGCATCATGATCAGGAGCAGTTGAATCAAGAAAATATGGATGGTTCCCCATTTTCCTTGACGAACAACACAGTTAATGTTCTTAGGCAACAAATGAACGACAGTAACCATGAGGTAGTCAATACTTTGACAGAACAAATTGGTACAATCTTTAATCCCATGATTAGAGACACTGCCATTGCTTATCAACAATTGACTACTCAATTAGGGAGAATAGCGGACATTTTTGGTCCACCCGACCCTATAGTCGAACAAGTCGCACAGGCTGGTCGACAAGTGCCTCCGCCTGTTCAACCCCAAGTGTTGAATATTCAACCCCAAATAGTTGATATTCAACCTAATCAACAAGTTCCCCAAAACGAACCCATTCACAAAGGTAACCTTGGTCGAAATGAGGAAATCCCGGTTTTGGTTAACAGAAACCAAAACGCCGAACTGATTCTAGAAAGAGTTCCGAAAAATAATTTTGGGGGGCAACAGAATGTTACCAATATAGTAGAACCATTGTTAAATCAACATGGATTTAATGTGGGATATCCCAATCGACCACATTTTGTTTCAGCATTTCCTGAGATAATTCTTCAAACATAACTTCCAAAGGGATGGAAAGTACCTAAGTTTACTAAGTTCTCAGGGGAAGTCGAAGAATCTGCTGTTGAGCATACTGCCAGATATTAGGTCGAAGCTGGAGATTTGGCAAATAATGAATACTTGAAAAGGAAATATTTCCCTAGTTCTTTGACTAAGAATGCTTTCACTTGGTTCACAATGTTACCACCAAATTCTATTTTTAGTTGGAACTAATTGGAACGTGTTTTCCATGACCAATACTTTAGAGGAGAATCTAAAATTAGTCTCAAAGAACTTACAAGTATAAGAAGGGAACCATCGGAAACCGTCGATGACTATTTAGGCAGGTTTCGACACATGAAGTCGAAATGCTTCATGCAATTTCCCGAACAGGAACTGGTCGAATTAGCCGCAGGTGGTTTAGACTATTCGATAAGGAAAAAGATTGATACTCAACGTATACGAGATTTGGCGCAATTAGCCGCCATAACTCGACAAGTTGAGTTCCTTAGGCAAGAGAAGTCAAAAAATAATAAATTGCCCAAGAAAGGAAAGTGGCTTATATCAAAGCAGGCGATATAGGTTGAGATGATCCCACGACATTCGAACCTTATGAGAATTTCAAATGCCATGATATTTAGTTAGCTGAACTCAAAAGAGGTCCTCCTTATGTTTTCAAAATGCTAACACCAAAAAATGGAGACCCTCTAACAATGATATGCCTCGAAATTCAAAATATCTTGTTAAGGTTTATAATTTCGATATAACGAAATGCGAGGCTATCTATGACATCTTGGAAAAAGATGGCCAAACTGACATTCTGCCTGATCAAAATATTCCTTCTCTTGAACAAAGGAAAGGTCGAAAGTATTGTAAATACCATAATCTTTTTGGCCATTGGACTAACTATTGTTCTAAATTTAGGGATTTGTTCCAGACTGCTATCCAAGAAGGGAGGTTAATCTTTGAACCTAAGGAGAAAACCACCATGAAGATCGATTCTGATCCATTGCAGGTTCAGAACACTAACTTCGTGGAGCCCACAAAAATTTGCACTTTAGGCGTTGCCGAAATTCCCGAGCTTGGAGTCAACGCTTTTGAGGAGCTTGATGAAAAGATGAAGGAAGTTTACCCGCAAGCCAGTGAAACCCTACTCGAATACTTGCAGAAGTGCAAGGAAAAGGACGCTAAGGTAACCCTATGTCCTAGATGGAGTGCAGTGTTCGATCAAAATGCTGCAAAAGACGTTGAAGCGACTAAGAAGATACATCGCAAGCCAGCGATACAAAGGTTGGGGCATCGACTCCCTGCTACTCAATGTTTGGGTTCAAGGAACTCATTTGAGTCAAGGCCACAACGCTCTTCATCTCATAAAAGGAAGAGTTTCGTCCCTCCAACAGGAGTTCGACCTAACCAGTGGGTAGCCCCATTTTATCCAAGGCCCACTGTCAAGTCAAAGGGAAAACTGGGACATGTCTCCTTTAGAAAAGGGAATTCCTATGCTTCGAGGAATCAATCCCACGTTCCAGACACTTATTCCGGAATGAACCCAATAACCAAAACCCAGTGGAGAAGGTTGATAAGCCAAATCCGCAAGTGTACGGTGGTTATCGAAGTAATATAAAAGATATCGTCTCCACAGGGATTGGTTTGATTCTATAATTGGTTTTTCAGAGTTGGAAAAGTAAATATATATTTGTTTGATTTTGTGATAGTATAAAGAATAAAAGCAATAAAATGATAAAATGATAAAACAAGTATTTGGGTTGAGTTTCACTTCACTTAACTTAGCTTTTCAGAATCACTTTTACACATGAAACTAGAACTAGTTCTTAGGTGCTTTAGCCTAGGATTTCTATTTGTTAATGCCTTAATCAAATAGTCTTTCAACTCAATTACCAAACCCAATACCTTAGAGTTTAGTTAATACAATTGAAGCATTAGTGTTCTTAGTTCTAGCCAACACAATTGATTCCCACCCTTACACCTAAGTGATGAATAATTCATTAATCTAATCCTTTTCCCCTCAAATCCTACCAATTACCATTGTGCAAGAATTGAGCAAGTGAACTTGTGTGCACCAAGAATAATTAAACATGGGGAGAAAATACTTAGAACAAGAACGTCATGTTAGATTCAACTAATTAAATAATTATATTTTGATAATCAACAATTTCTTTAAGATTCAATACTATGTTAAAATAGATTTTCTAACACAGTGAAAACTCCCATATACAGGAATAACTATTTCTAAAAGGACTGAGCAAACTTCAAAGCGCCATCAAGAATACCAGTTCATCAGGAGAAGTTCGTCCGGTCACCATGAAGAAAACTGCGTCTGGTGAATCATAAGAGTCTAAAGCGGTATCAACAACCAACATATGAGAACACCTCATAAAAGTCTGCAAGCTCTAAAATCAAAGCCTATCTTGAGAAGACAAAAGCAGTCTGCCACTTGAGAAAACTGCTCAAATCAAAGGACAGGCTAATATATGAAGAAACTCTTTCAGCCTCAAAGTTTTTCTAGCATCACAAAGGGAAAGTTGTGAATCAACTCTATCAGATGAAAGAACTTCAGTAAGATCAAAAGAAGAGATTCAGTCATCTACAAGACAAGAAGATCCTAACAGTTAAGAAAGACTGAATGAAGAAAAGTTCGAATTACTTTGAAGCAGAACTTCAAAGCATTGAATGGAGACTACGTCTGCCAAGCTACCAGGAAGGATCCGTCCGCTCAAAGTAACAATTGCGCCAAAGGAACAGAGATCAAGAAATGTGGTTTTCGAGGACATCAGGATCATCAAAGTATTAAAGAATCTATTTTCCTCATCTGGAGTAATTACTTCGTGGATTAAAAGACTCCTACCTCGTCTACACATTTATTAACATACTGGCTGCGGCAGAAAGTAGAAAGGGACACAATTAATAGAATACTCCTTGGGTCCCTCTGACAATTCTACTTTTCCTCAAATAAAGCTGACAATCGCGAAATCAACGGCAAAAATCTCTGAGCATCGTACACTTTCAACGGTCGAAATTCAAAATCCTGACCAAGGCACGTGATGAACATTAGCTGTCTAGCACTGGGGTAAAAGCGTCAAAGCAGTCTCCACCGCTGCATTCCTACACATTATATTCAAAGAAACCAGCTCAAGGCCACTCGCTCAAGATGGAGCCAGACGACATCAACCCAGAAGTACTGATGATTTCCAGATCATATCTTATGCTTACAGAGAAACCTCTGATCGTGACTTACACATGCTAAAAGATACAGAACTAGCCGTTACGCACAGCTCAGAAGGGAAGAGGCACTTCGGACAGTTTTTCTCTCTTTCTCAAGAAGAAGAAGCAACTGAAGATATAAATAGAAGATCCTTTCTCCGAAGTACTTGGGCAACTTAGACTTAAACTTTCATATAACAACTAAGTCCGTCCCAAGAGCCAAGCAACCTTGGTTCCTACTCACGATACCTCAAGCCTATCCCTGCCTGAGTATATGAGTTTGTGTGAGGAAAGTTCATAGAGTGTTACTCTTATTTTTCCCAACTCACATATCCTTCCAAACAGAGAACCCAAACTCCTATCCTCTCTGTAAACTGAGCTTAATTTCCTCTGCCCACTCTTATTAAGAAGAGAACCATGTAGAGAAGCCAACCCTTGAAAAAGGTGTCAGGAGAAGTCCTAATAATACTCGTAAGGAGAAGTCCTTCTAATACTTGATAGGATAAGTCCTTAGAATACTTGTTAGAAGAAGTCCTTAGAATACTTGTTGGGAGGAGTCCCTGATAATACTTGTACTATTTGTTGAAATAGTGAAAATCTTGGTGAAGCCAAGGACTGGACGTAACCCTGTCGGTTATGGGGGGTGAACCAGGATAAAAACTCTGTGTGCTTTACTTTCATGTTTTATCGCTTATTCATTACACCTTGGTTCATGCTTTCATAAATAAGTTATCTTGAGATCATATAACTAACTTTCAATATCTGTTAAACATTTCACTCATCCTTTCTTGTGTCATAAAAGACCTTAAAGTGAAAAATAAATAACTTCAAATAGATGATCATTCAAACGAAAATTTCAAAAATGAGTCACACAATTCAAACCCCCCCCCTTTCTTGTGTGTTTTCTGCACCTTCAATTGGTATCAGAGCTTGACACTCTGAGAAATACTAACATCTTCACAGATGGAGAGCTAAAAGATCCATGAAAGCATATGGCCTCCTCAAAAGCACTCATGATTCAAATGCCAATGTATGAAGAAAGAAACAGTCTTAAGGAAAGATCTCATATTCCCTCAGCAAAGGAAGCTAATAATCCAGCAATACACTACTGACAAACTCCGTGAGTTATATGAGAAATGATCAAGTTCTATTCTTAGAAATAGAAAGGAAGGTAACTCTAAATCTATTATAGACTACTTATTGTCCCTCACCTGATCAAATGATGAGGAGAATCACAAAGAATGTCTCAACACAATTATTGTTGTTATATTTGAATGAACTTCTTTATAAGATATACTTGAATCTTTAATGTCATCATTTAAATACACAAACCCCTAAATAAAAATCTATTTACCACAGTCATACAAATCTAATTGCATAAACAACAAAGGCTGATCAAAATTACCTGTTTCAAATCATTTCTGTAGCAAGTGATTTTTCGCACTATCATTACATGCATCTAGTATCTTATTGAACATTATTCTCAACAATTTATTGGAAAAGATCTTAGTAAACACTATCGAATTTATCTAACAAGCATAGATGTTCTGACAAGGTCTCTACGTGGGAGAATAAAGCTCCTCTTGTATAAGGATAAATGCTGATAAATCCTCTTATCTTTCAACATTGACATTCAAAGATAATTTTCCTAAACATATAAATAAGTGCTCATTATATACATCCTATTCCCTGCAGCTAAAATACGATGATCAGGAAATACTAATGAGAGTCTTTTGTCAAAGAAACTATAAAATGAATCTTGGAGAGTTGAAGATAAATATACATGTTTCATAAAAAGAATAATGTCGGGCACCCTCTTGATGAAAAGACCAAAACTCCAAGTAACCAAATATTGCATCCTAAAAATCGAGTAAACGGAAGTCATCGTCTGGTGACTCTCTAAGAAACCATCAAGAGAATGCGTCTGTGAACAACTGATCAGGCACGATCAGTCACTTACGCATATTTGGACTATTAGTAAAATAACTGTGTCGTTCCGTATAACAAAACTCCTCCAACACGCATTAAATCTCCAACTACTATGACTGCACATTTAAAAATCCTCATTTAATGCGCATGCTAATCATTCTATCACATCAATAGAAAACTAATCATTTCCTTTTCTTAACTGTGTAAACACCGTTCATATTCAAAAAAAAAAAAATATAACAAAAAGAGTGTTGAGGAAGAAATAACACATTCACTACTCACAAACTTACTTCGAACTTCCATCATCCTCAAGCTATCTATTGCTCTCTCTCTCTCTCTCTCTTGCTAACCCTTGTGTGCAGAATCACTACAATGGCCTCAAAGAAACAGATTAATGCTTCTCCCGAACTCACCCCCACTGAGCAGAACATCATTGAACGAAGAATGAGGAACATCGCACTAAGTCGAAAGGAGCAAGAAACGTCCATTGGCAAACTGAAGACAATAAATCTTGGTGATAAGGAACTGGTCTCGCCAAAGTACCTAAATCTGAATCTCTACAGTTACGCCAAGATAGCAGGGCTGGATTGGGTTCTCAATCAAGAATGGGAAAACCTCATGAGGGTATCTTCTCTTGTTACCATTGAGCCCGTCATTAAAGAGTTCTGTGACTGCGCAGTTAAAAGCAGACCTTCCGTAATCAAAACAAGATGCATGCGAAGGATAACAACTGTTACGCCTGGAGATATTGCAGTAATTCTGAACTGCGAAGTAAACAAAAGAGTAAAATTCAAATCTACTTGGGAGATGTCTGCTCCCAATTCCAATTGCATCTGGAAACAAAATCCTGAAGTTCATGGAACCAACATCAATAACCTAATAGTGGAATGCAAATTCCCCTATATTGTCCTTTGCAAAATAGTTCTCCCCAGAGAAGGAAACTGCAACAGGGTAGACAAGTTGTCACAATGGGCGCTCTACCATATGATGCATAAGGCAAAGATTAATCTGTCATATCTCATTTTCAACCACATGATATCGACTCTGGAAGGCAAAGAGTTAAAATTGCCATATGGAGCTCTCATATCTGAACTAATGAGGAAACACCTCATAGACAAAACAAAGGAGGAAAATGAGTTTATTACTCGTGATTACGTTCACTCATCTCCAATGAAGTTCGACGACCTCAGAAGAATGGGACTAGAGATTGACACTACCAGTGTGCCTGTAGAAGTGCTCTTGCAGGCAAGCAGATCGCAACTCAGAGAAGAGAGTGTTGAAGAAGAAGTAGAAGATGAAGAAGCAGAAGAAGACGCCAATAGCAATGGTCCTCCACCTACTAAGCGATATCAAATCACCAATTCTGGGAAGTGGTTTGAAATTGCTCCCTCTTCAGAACCTAAACAACCAGGAGACACAACTGTCTCACAACAGGATGATGAAGATAATCGTCCGATAGCATCACTAATCAAAAACGTCCGAAAAGGACCCTCAAGTTCTGAATCCAAGACTCCTTAGCAGCTCGAAATCATATCAAAATATCTTCCACATATCCCTACTGAGTTCCATGAGTTTGTGGAAAATATTGTGGATGTTGATGATGATGGCAACTGTGGATACAAATGTCTTGCTCAATGGATAGGGATGAACGAGAAAGAATGGCCAGAGATAAGGAGACGAATGATCAAGGAGGTAGATGACAGACGTACTCTTCACCGGAAGATATTTGACTCAGAAGATCATATGGAGGTAATTAAAAAGGCTTTGACCCTTAGTCCAAAGGAACCAGCTCTTGAACCCAAATGGTTCACTGTCCCGGACATGGGTTTACTAGCAGCAACTACCTTCAGAGTAGCTCTGGTCACACTCAGTCTCAGGGAATCTTGCATGTATCTCCCTATGACTGGTCCAGTTACAACTCCATCTCCAGTGGCAGTGTTGTGCAATGTTGAAGATCGGCACTGGATAAGAGTAATTCTAAAAGAAAACTCTCCGTTACCCAACGCAACACCACAATGGATGCCCAATTGTAAGAAGGACGCAAAGAGGTGGGGAAAGAACATGGGGCCAAGAATAATAATGTATAGACGCATTATAGACCCTAACTATGTTCGTCCCTCAAAATTAAAAAGGAAGCGACCAGAGATCAAGACCATTCTGAAGGAAGCTGAAGAACAAGTGCAAGTGACCATGCCATCGACCAAATCATCAAAGCTAAAACCTGATGCATCAGAAGTGGAAGATCCTTCTCCTTCACTAAATGAACAACAAATTGATGAGATCGCCAAGAAATTCAACAATACTGACAACACTCTCCTTGACATTCCTATGTCCCAACCAGAAGCCACTATGGAAACACAGGACATTGAAAACCAAGATAGGGCATCTAAGGAAGCGTCTGTGGCCAAAGGAAGAGTCAAGTCTCGCGCAGTAAAGGCTTGTAATCAAAGAAAAAGGAGGAAAACTATCCCAAGGGAAGCTGAGAAAGATGGTGCAACCGAATCCGTATGTGGGGAAGATGTTACTGCTAAACAACCCATAGCTCACCAAGAAGGAACTATATCTGAAGAGGTTCAGAAAAACAGCATTCAAACTGTTCAAACAAGAGAATTCAGAATGAAGAAATTTCCAGTACACGTACCCAGACGTTCTCGTCGCTGCACTACACCTATCTCTTCAATCGTACCCAGAATGCTTTCCATGATAAATGCTTCACATGCTCCACAAATTCTTATGGAAACATTGGGTTTCAATTTCTGCCTTCAAGCAAGAATCTGGACTCCTCCTGCCATTGACGGGTTAGTACTCATGTTTGCTCCGCGATCAAGGTATGACATCTTCTATCACAACTGGGAACTGTCTGCCTACAGACATGTTCATACAAGCATCATTTCATCCAAATTGATTCATGGTGCTGAACGCATCACTCTCAAATTTGGATCATGGTCGCTTATCTTTATCGCTGACAAATCTTCCCTTGAGTTATCCTCAACTGACAACGTCTCACAGCAAAAATCAGTTGATCACCAAATCCATGTTTTGACTGATTCGGAAGAAGTAGTTATCATCTCATCAGACTCTGAGGAGAATCAAGATGATGCTCTCTCACTATCTTCTAAGGAAGTCCCTGTAGCTGAACCCCTAAATGAGACCCTGGAAATGGCAACTACAGTGGTTTATCTCACCAATGCCTCTTCCAGTGACCATCCTGACTCAACTAAGGAAATCCCCAGGGAAAAGGAGTCACATGAAGTACCATCCTCCAAGAAATCCTTTGATGCTGAAACTGCTATTAAGGAGCTATCTGAAGAAGTTGCACAATCTCTCTCCAACAACTGCAAAGCAACGGAGAATATGGAAAGTACTATCCTCAAACGAGCTGATGCGATGGAACAAAACCTCACGGCTAAGTTGGCGGCTCATCTCAAATTCTTCGAAGAACTGCTCCGCAAAGACAATGAGTCTCGGCAGAAGAAAGCTGATTGATTATTTCTTCTCTCTGCCACTCTATTTTCTCACTTATCTTATGCACACTATTCTTCTTGACCTTATGCTTACATAGATCTTTTACTTAGCATTGGTTAATTTGTCTCTTGCATGTCCTTTACTTAGTATTTAATCTTTTTGATAATGCCAAAGGGGGAGAAGAAATAGGAAAAGAAAATCGGGACTGTTAAGAAGGGGGAGCGAATATTCAATTTAGGGGGAGCAAACTTAGGTAAAAATCCACTAGGAGGAATATTCAATTTAGGGGGAGCAAAGCTAAGCAAACTCAAATCCACTAGGAGGAATATTCAATTTAGGGGGAGCAAAGCTAAGCAAACTCAACAAGAAGATTTCGTCCAAGATTTCGTCCGCCCGTACACCCTAAAGAAAAATCAAATGCCTTTTAATCAAATACATCGCTACACAAAACTTTTCAAACAAATTGTCATTATCAAAAAGGGGGAGATTGTTAGATTCAACTAATTAAATAATTATATTTTGATAATCAACAATTTATTTAAGATTCAATACTATGTTAAAATAGATTTTCTAACACAGTGAAAAATCCCATATACAGGAATAACTATTTCTAAAAGGACTGAGCAAACTTCAAAGCGCCATCAAGAATACCAGTTCATCAGGAGAAGTTCGTCCGGTCACCATGAAGAAAACTGCGTCTGGTGAATCATAAGAGTCTAAAGCGGTATCAACAACCAACATATGAGAACACCTCATAAAAGTCTGCAAGCTCTAAAATCAAAGCCTATCTTGAGAAGACAAACGCAGTCTGCCACTTGAGAAAACAGCTCAAATCAAAGGACAGGCTAATATATGAAGAAACTCTTTCAGCCTCAAAGTTTTTCTAGCATCACAAAAGGAAAGTTGTGAATCAACTCTATCAGATGAAAGAACTTCAGTAAGATCAAAAGAAGAGATTCAGTCATCTACAAGACAAGAAGATCCTAACAGTTAAGAAAGACTGAATGAAGAAAAGTTCGAATTACTTTGCAGCAGAACTTCAAAGCATTGAATGGAGACTACGTCTGCCAAGCTACCAGGAAGGATCCGTCCGCTCAAAGTAACAATTGCGCCAAAGGTACAGAGATCAAGAAATGTGGTTTTCGAGGACATCAGGATCATCGAAGTATTAAAGAATCTATTTTCCTCATCTGGAGTAATTACTTCGTGGATTAAAAGACTCCTACCTCGTCTACACATTTATTAACATACTGGATGCGGAAGAAAGTAGAAAGGCACACAATTAATAGAATACTCCTTGGGTCCCTCTGACAATTCTACTTTTCCTCAAATCAAGCTGACAATCGCGAAATCAACGGCAAAAATCTCTGAGCATCGTACACTTTCAACGGTCGAAATTCAAAATCCTGACCAAGGCACGTGATGAACATTAGCTGTCTAGCACTGGGGTAAAAGCGTCAAAGCAGTCTCCACCGCTGCATTCCTACACATTATATACGAAGAAACCAGCTCAAGGCCACTCGCTCAAGATGGAGCCAGACGACATCAACCCAGAAGTACTGATGATTTCCAGATCATATCTTATGCTTACAGAGAAACCTCTGATCGTGACTTACACATGCTAAAAGATACAGAACTAGCCGTTACGCACAGCTCAGAAGGGAAGAGGCACTTCGGACAGTTTTTCTCTCTTTCTCAAGAAGAAGAAGCAACTGAAGATATAAATAGAAGATCCTTTCTCAGAAGTACTTGGGCAACTTAGACTTAAACTTTCATATAACAACTAAGTCTGTCCCAAGAGCCAAGCAACCTTGGTTCCTACTCAGGATTCCTCAAGCCTATCCCTGCCTGAGTATATGAATTTGTGTGAGGAAAGTTCAGAGAGTGTTACTCTTATTTTTCCCAACTCACACATCCTTCCAAACAGAGAACCCAAACTCCAATCCTCTCTGTAAACTGAGCTTAATTTCCTCTGCCCACTCTTATTAAGAAGAGAACCATGTAGAGAAGCCAACCCTTGAAAAAGGTGTCAGGAGAAGTCCTAATAATACTCGTAAGGAGAAGTCCTTCTAATACTTGATAGGATAAGTCCTTAGAATACTTGTTAGGAGAAGTCCTTAGAATACTTGTTGGGAGGAGTCCCTGATAATACTTGTACTATTTGTTGAAATAGTGAAAATCTTGGTGAAGCCAAGGACTGGACGTAACCCTGTCGGTTATGGGGGGTGAACCAGGATAAAAACTCTGTGTGCTTTACTTTCATGTTTTATCGCTTATTCATTACACCTTGGTTCATGCTTTCATAAATAAGTTATCTTGAGATCATATAACTAACTTTCAATATCTGTTAAACATTTCACTCATTCTTTCTTGTGTCATAAAAGACCTTAAAGTGAAAAATAAATAACTTCAAATAGATGATCATTCAAACGAAAATTTCAAAAATGAGTCACACAATTCAAACCCCCCCCTTTCTTGTGTGTTTTCTGCACCTTCACTTCATTCATGTATAAAGATAAAAACTTAAAGCTTAGTGTTATAATGATTCATATCGACCCAAATACAAGAGAAATTAGCCAAGCATGACTAATGAAAACATAAAAATAAAACCTGAATTAGGAGCTCAAGGAGGCTTCCCACAAGTCCAGGAAAAGCTCAGGAACAACAACAATATTATAAAAAGTTTCTAACAAGGTATATTACAATGAAACCAAGAATCTCTATTTATAATAAAATTGCCTCGTCCCAACGCTCAAGCGTTGGCTTGCCAATGCTCAAGTGTTGGCCTCGCTGTTGCTTCATATTCTTCTTCTCTTCTTGGCTCTTTGATGGCATGGACTTGATGGAATTGATGTGGCTTCTTCCCTATTCCAAAACTGCTACAGCACTTGAATTCTTTCTATTTAGCACATGGTAAACAAGTCATTGGTGCTTCACTTCTTCATGAACTTTGTAACTCTTTACCTTTGTGATTAATTCCTCTTCAATTCTTCATTTAGCACATGTTTTAATCAAGGTGAAGCAATGGTGCTTCATCTTCTGCCTTCATTTTCAGTCCCCCAATTCCTGTTAGTTGCACTTTGGTCCCCACAATTATGCTCAATTTAACCAGTTTTCTAAAAAGGACTAAAAACTAATAAAAGCACCTAAAAATAGACTAAAAATGACTAAAAACACAAAATCACTAATTTCCTACATGAAAATGCAAAAGTGAAGAAAAACCTAACAAAATGAATAAAAATCTAAATGAGACTCAATAAAAATAAAATAAAATGAAGTAAAAAGACCCTAAAAACATCATATGAAATCCAGTCATCAAAGGCTACAGAGAAAAAGGAAAGTCGATCGAGAGAAGGCAACAGCCCAGAAAGGGAAAGCTGTAATCGGAGATACTGGGAAGAAAAATCCACTACGGAAAGTGGATAGAAAAGGGAAGTCTTTGTTTGAGGCTGAACAATCTAGTCGAACTGAGGCCTTACCCTACATGAACTTGGCATACAAACCTAAGCTAAGTCCAGAAGCGAAGCCATTCACACCGAAGGCTATTCCTCATAAACCCTTAACTGCTGAGGAGGAAGGAATGCTCACTAATAACTTCGGCAGCGATGCCGAGAGTTTGGACATTATATGCGA
This sequence comes from Acmispon strigosus, assembly GCA_030819835.1. Taxonomy (NCBI): domain Eukaryota; kingdom Viridiplantae; phylum Streptophyta; class Magnoliopsida; order Fabales; family Fabaceae; genus Acmispon; species Acmispon strigosus. The sequence goes on along the minus strand of JAUAMA010000003.1, from coordinate 30,635,785 downwards.
TGTAGCGTTCGTACTCCCAGTTGAGTACGATCAAACCACAGATGTGGTTGAAAGGGAAGACAACCACTACGTTGAAGATGAAGACGACGACAACCCTTTGTGTTACTACATTATGACCAAAGGAGGAGTCGAAGAGCATAACGCGGTCTTCAGGAAATCGGATCCCGAGATGAAAAATGAACTTGAAGACACTATTTGTGTGGGCTCGAGTCGAGAACCAAGGGATCAATAAAGTTCTAGTCGACGGTGGAGCAGTGATCACCCTAATGCCTAAGTTCTTGATGAAGAAGTTAGGCAAAACTGAGGCGGATCTCCAATCGCACAACATGATCCTATCTGAGTATGAAGGTAAAACCAATGAGTCACTAGGAGTCATCCGACTCGAGATTACCGTTGGCATGGTGATAGCCAAATCCACAAGTGTACGGAGGATGTCGAAGTAATATAAAAGTTATCGTTCTCCACAGGGATAGGTGTGAATAAGACCAAAAGTCAATTGTTTAGAACTTAGTGCAGAAAATTTAAGGTTGTTGATTTTGGTTTGTTTATGAGACAAATTGAGTAGCAAAAGTAAATTATGATTAAATAAGCACTTGGGTTGAGTTGCACTACTCCTAACTTCAGTTATCAGAATCAATTTAACATATGAAATTCAGTACAATTTCTTAGGTGTTCTAACCTAATGGTTCTTACTTGTTAATTCCTTAAGCAAGTAAAACTTTCACTTCAATTTCTAAACCTAAAACCTTAGCTTTTAGTAAATCAAGTTGGAAGAGAAAATTCTAATTTCAGGCCAACACTAACATTTACAACCCTTATACCTAAGAAGCATGCAAATTGTTCTTCCAATCCTTATTTCCCCCAATTCCTAACAACTACCATTGCATATGAATTGAGTAAAAACACCTGTGTACAACAAGACAACCATAAATAAGGAATTGAAACTGAGAATTTTACTTTCACTCATATATAAATACAATCCCTAAAACATAGCTAGAAAGAAGATTCACTACAACCCAAGATACTAAGAACTTAGCCAAGCATGGTAAGAGAGACATGATAAAAACCTGAATTAGGAGCTCAAGATTGGCTTCCCACACCTCAGGCAAATGCTCTGAACAAAGAAGAATGTAGTATCTAGGTATTTCTCAAGTATCCAAGTGTGTTTTACAAAAGAGAATAAGCAGCATATTTATAGATTTTCCCAGTCTGCATCCCAACGCTCAAGCGCTGGGATCCCAACGCTCAGAGGTTGGGATTAAGTGATGCCAGACGTGGCCAAACAGGGGCTCAATGCATGAGCATTGGCCCTTCCAACGCTTGGGCATTGGAATTAAATCGGAATTGGGCACAAGTCAGGGGCTCAACGCATGAGCGTTGGCCCCTCCAACGCTTGAGCGTTGGCAATACATGCATTCTAGGCTTCCAGGAAGAATGCCAACGCATGAGCGTTGGGATTCCAACGCTTAGGCGTTGGACACGTCTGCTGTTTTAATGCCATGGCTGTTTTATTCTTTTTTCTTGATGAGGCTTAATGGCCATCAATGGCCTTCATGTGGCCTCTTTCTTGTCCCCTTATATTCTGAAACAGCCCCTTCTTCAATCATTCCTTCATTCATGACCTTAATTCACATGTGTTAAACAAGGTTGAAGCAATGGTGCTTCATCTTCTGCCTTTAATTTCAGTCCTTCAACTTCTGTTAATTGCAACTAGGTCCCCACAAATATGCTCAATTTAACCAGATTCCTAAAAAGGACTAAAATCTAATAAAAACATCTACAAAGGGACTCAAAATGACTAAGAATCAAATAAAAGCTAAAATAGATGCAATTGCACATATTAAGAGAAAATCCTAACAAAATGGAGAAAAAGCTATATGAGACTCAATAAAAACAAAATAAAATGAAGTACAAAGACGCTTAAAACATCATATTATATCCAGTCATCACACCACAATACCCAACAAAAGCTTGTCTTCAAGCGTTAAAACCCAAAGAAAAGCTTGTCCTCAAGCTCAGAATAAATTATCCAACTAACCAAGAGAAGCACAAGATACATTTTTCTAGGGGTGAGCAAAGATCCGCCACCGACCGAAACCGGTATACCCGATGGAGAAAAATTGCTCTCGGATGGTTTCATATGGGTTATCGGGTTGTTAGATTAAAAAAATCGGTTTGCTACGGATTGTTTCGGTCGGAGTCGGTTGAAGAAAAACAACTTCACACAAACCCGAAACCGACAGAGAGTTTGCATATATATAATTTTAAATTCAAACTTTACGTACACGATTCAAACATACTGCAGAGAAAGTCTTGTCATGTTTAGTATTTTAATATGTAAAAAAGCTAAAATAATCATAACTTTGTGAAAAGTTGTGTCTGGGCTTCTATTAAATATTATAAATTATGACTTGATGTTGATGGAACACGAAAAGCTTCAGAGAGCTATGCTGCCTATGCATAGGCATAGAAAAAAATTTCAAAGTCTATGAAAAGGCTTCACCTTTTGCTTTTGCTATATAACACATAGATATTAAACACCACCGTCACTGTACTCTTCAACCTTCGTCTCTCTTTCTCACAAAGAGAAACCCAAAAGCATGCTAACGGAAGTGTCACCGTGCCGCCCTCTTCCTTCTCTTCCGTTTATTTCCTCTTCTCTGTGTTCTTCATCTTCGACTTATTCGTCTTCGATCAAATGCTTTGTCACTCGTTTGAGAGGTTTGGTTACTCTCCACCTTCGATCAAATCAGAGGTCGCTCAGTTCATCTTCAATCAAATCAAAGGCTTCATCTTGGATCTTTCTATGTTGCAAGATGAACAAACCTTGCATGCAAGACAAAAGCTAAGCTTTTCATCTCCGGTGGTGATTGAGAGCAAGGACTATTCTTGTTTTTTTTTTATCTTTTTCTCTGTAACTTTTTATCAATAACTCTTCTCCTTTAGTATTTTTTGTTCATCTTCTCTCTATTTTTGTGTTCAATCATTCTTCTCCTTTTTTTGTTGATATGATGTTGGTGACAACACACTGGATTCAAACCGCTCCAAACCGCCTGCACAACCCGCCACCCGACATGGCCCGAACCCGACAAACCCTTTATTAGCCACGGTCGGCTGCGGACCATGATATGCACCTTTCGGTTTTGGTCAGTTGGGCCAAAATGAGCCCGAACCCGACCGCTGCTCAGCCCTACATTTTTCACAGAAATCACAGAGGATTTGGAAAGCATGCATGTTAAGGATACAAGATTCATCAAGAAAACCGGGTATGGTATTTGATCATACAGCACATTGAGTTCATCAAATTAAGCTCATAAAAATAATTACTCAATGAGAACAAGAGAATTGAATTAATTTACCTATCATTCAAATCAAAACCAAAACAATACAGCAATGCAATTTCGAAGAGACTAATCAGGGTGGAAACTTGGCCAAAGGTTCAGCAAAGGGTATGGATTTCAAGAACTTAGCAACTCAACTGGCTGACTCAGAATCATGGTAGGTGATTTTGCTTCTTATTTTTTTTAGAGCTTCAAACAACAATTCAGCACAAAGGACCTCTCTATTTCTTTTACTTTTTTTCTTTTTTCATTGAATTTATCAAAAGCACATACTTAAGATTTCTAGAGAAGGTCCTAATCATGTATAGCTCTAATTTTTTTTAGCATCACCTAACAGCATTAGTAATATTCACAATAGTAGGCTCCAAATGGATAGACTCAATTCAAAGGCTCAAGGGGGGATACTAATGAGAATTCATTTCTTATCAAAACAAATTCTGAGTTTTCAAAAGATTCCTACAGTCTCTTCTAAACTTAGCAAGGCATGCAAAGCTTCAGTCAATATGTAACACAAGGCAGAAAAATACAAACTCACGTAATCAGAGCTCTCTTAATCAGCACTCAGAAAAATAGGGTAAGTGGTACCCTTTTTAGAACTCAAACAATATCATACCAAAGCCAAGTCAACTAGAACCCAATTATATCCTAACAACATGCAATTCTACCCGCATAAAATCAATGTATCAATTTTTTCAAAAAAAAAAAAAACAGATAGTTGGATAAAACCACTTAAAAGTTATAGCATCATGGTATAATTATCTGGATACAAACCAACTGACTCAAATGCAATTTAAAAATCCTAAAAGAAAAATAACAAATAAGAAGAAAATTTAAAATTGTCAAAAGAAAAAGTGAAAATACTACTGGTCAATTCAAACATCATTCATAGGATCCTCCTCCTCAGCAACCGCTCCTGAACCTCCAGCTTCAGCTTCTCCTGTACCTGCTCCACTGCTCCCTGCCTGATACCCATGTAGGCTCATACTTATCAGCCTCCTCTCCAGCTCAGTGAAGTCTGGGCATCTCTGCCACCTGGAATCATTATAACCTGCATAATCCCACATCAGCTGGTGGTTGCTGGAAATCCTGTGCATATGGTGGAACATAGTGCCAAAGGCTTCCTCCTGCCAATTATACTGAGCTGGCTGAGCTGATGAGCCTCCCACCTCCAGAATCACTCATATGGTGTTGGCTCTGGATTTGGGAGGTGCTATAGCACTGTGTATTGGGTGTCCCTGCTTCTCCAGTGCATCCTCATGATCAACATAAATTCTCTAAGCAGCTTCCCAATTCATGACTGGCAGAGGGTGGATGTGAATCTCCACAGGGGTCACTGCAGCTGCTCCCAATTTCTGTTGTACTAGCCTGGTAATCAAAAGAGGATAGCCAAACCTTTTGCCCTTTTTCTCAATGTTGACAGAGAAGTGGATTCTCCAGGAAATAATGCGAGCCACATCAATATGCCTCTTATTCTTCAAGCAATATATACAAAGGGCATTCTGCTTCCGCAACTCTGTTTTATTGGAGCTTGGGAAGAGAGTGTCTCCCAGAAAGTGGTCCCAAACTCGGACCTTAGGCTTCACATATTTCCTATAGATATAGCTAGGGGTTACCTTGTCTGCCTCGGTCTCCCACCTAGCTCCCGGAACTTCTAGGGCCTCCAAGATCTCATCAAATGGGTAATGATTCAGCAACTCATTTTAGTTCTCCCCATTTTCTCCGAATTTAGCCACATCTTGGGCCTCAGTAGGAAGTTTCAACAGTCTCCAGATAGCTTCGGGACCATATTAATGACTATCCCTCTGAACCAAGATTTGTAGGTCGGGATGGCAGAGATTTCCTCTGTGGAGTCATATCGGGCGTTCGCATGGAACTCCCTCACCAGAGTCTGGCACCCATCAGCCATTGGGTCATAAAGCATTTCCCACTTCCTCTGAACAATGGCTTCCTGCATCCCCCAAGGATCCTTGCCCTTGATCTTGAGGGGTCTCTCCCTGATTAGCTCCTTTTGGGAGACTATTTTTTTGAAGTACTTCTCCTTCTCAAAGGATAGAAATCTGTCATCATCGAAGTCCTCATCAATGATAGGAGCTTCTTCTACGACTCTTCTCTTGAGTGCCATTCTGCACAATTGAAAAAATAATTCCACAAGCCACAAACTTGTTAAAGAGTTAGTTTAAAATAAATCAAAACCCAATTGAGACTTCTTTTCCAAAACCATGTTCAAGAACAAGAAACTTGCCCACCCATTTCATAAAAGTTCTCTTGAGTCTTCCCATAATCAATAGTTTAAGGACTAGGCAAAGAAAACCTTGGAAGAACTCAAGAAAGCCGTTCAGACAATTCATCGAACACTTGGTGGGCAGTTACCAAAACAGCAAAATTAAGTACAAATTCATCATGCAAAAACAGAAACAAACTCCTCCCACAATCCAATTTCACCAGACAATCTTAATATTAAACATATGGTTCAAATAATTCAAGGAAGAAATTGAGAGAATTTTAAGCAATAGAAGAGGATTTACCTTGAATGTCAATGAACCAAATGTGCGGTAAGAAGAAGAAGAAGAAGACCAAGAAGAACCAAAACACCAAGCCAAAGTGAAGTGCTTGAACAATTTGTGTTTGCAAAGAGGCTAAAATTGTGTTCTGGGTTCGTGGTATATGGTCAGAAAGAGTGGGGAGTTGAAAGAAGTGAGTGGGAAGTGGAGGAGTTTGAAAAATAAACCAACTTAAAAGGCCTACTCGTGCTCCAACGCTGGAGCGTTGGAATTAAAATAAAAAAACTAGGCAAGTCAGGGGCTCAACGCATGAGCATTGGCCCCCCCCAACGCTTGAGTGTTGGGTTTAATTAGAACCCAGGGACTTTGGCAGAGGCCCAACGCATGAGCGTTGAGCTTCCAACACCTAGGCTTTGGGTCCCTCCTGCATTAGATTTACTTTTTTTTTTCTCTTTTTTATTTCATTTTCAATTGCAGAAAATTTAAAAATAGAAATTAAATAGATTAAACCTGACATGGGTTGTCTCCCAAGCAGCCCAATGTTAGAGTCTTTGGTAGACTTTTCCCCATTTAATTAATTAGGGGGGGGGGTAAGCCGAATGAGAGTCCTTTCTCTCTCAATTTCTCCTCCCAAGTACAGCTTAAGCCTCTGTCCATTGACAGTGAAAGTGTCTTTTGTAACTTCATTCTCAAGCTCAACTGCACCATTATGGAAAACTTTAGTGATCTTAAAAGGTCCTGACCATCTTGACTTCAACTTTCCAGGAAACAGCCTCAGCCTTGAGTTAAACTCTTGACAAAATTCAGAACAAGAATTGCTCACCTTAATTCTTGGAAAAGAAAAGAGAAAGAGCAACGCCTTTGGTCTTCTAGGGAAGGAAGAGAACTCGAGCAGTAGTAGCAAGAATAGGAAGGAACTTTTAATTCTCCAAAAGGAATGAAGAACTCGACAGCAGCAGCAAGAGGGAAAGTTTTCAGCACTTGAGAGTTAGGGTTTAGCACTTGGGATGAAAAAACAACAAGTGAGCAACCACCACATATAGTGGTTCGAACCCTAGGAGGAAAAAGGAGGGCTTGCTTGTAGATTTTTCTCCTTAATTCAAATCAAAATTTTCCATCAAATCTTTCTCTTAACAGCTCTAAGTGATAACGTTTTAAAACAGAACGAATCTACCTCAATTAACGGATACTCGGAATAATGACCACTTAATAGCCATTATTCCAAACAAATATATTCAGTATATATTTCTTCCCGAAATTTAGAGATATTGTCTCACCTTTATTTCCCTTATCCTCAAAATAAACAAGGAAAACAGAAGAAAAAAAAAATAGAAAAAAAAATCGGCACTAAATAAAAGATATTCATAAAATAATCAATTAACAACCAAATTTATCAACAAAATATTTGGACATATTATTGTATCTCCAATGTCAAACTCAAATCAATAGAAGATAACAAAATCTGTTACAGAATAAGTTAATATAGTCGAATAAAGTTAACAGGGACCCAACTGTGAACTATAAAATAGTCTAGGGACCAAAACATAATTTTTACAAACTCGAGGGACCAAATAATAATTACATGAAACTTGAGGTTCTTACAGAATGGGTAGAGACAACTGAGTCAAAGACCATAAAGAATGAGAACTCGATCAAAAAGGAAAAAAAAACTAAAAAATTAAAACTCCTATATGTGCTAATGGATATGGTGATATTTAGTACAAAATTTAACGTTGCCTATGAATACAAAACCATATTAGCCCCTACACTTTTGTTGGTGTGTGCAATAAACTACTACATACAAACATGTTTCTTTCAATTCAGTTTTGTGAACTTGTCATCAAGCATGCAAATTAAGTGACTACGTACAGATCGAAACTAATTATGTTTAATTCTCTTTGAGCTTTGAGAATGAAAGGGAAGTATGTCACATATATATAGAGATGTTGTCTTATGTTTTGAGTTCATTCCAGTCCCCAACTTAGCAATTCAAAGTGCATCACCTTAATTACGATATTAAAATCAAATGTTGTTAAAATGACAACATACAACACGTATTTAATTAATATTTTTAGTACATCGAAAAACATTTAAATTGTTCTTCCAAGAGTTGACTATTTTCTTCCAGGGATTGACCTTTGTACCTTTCTTTCCTCAACTCATATGTCATCAGCTCTTATGACTTTAGCTATCTTTCGGGGGACACGTATATAATTAAGATGACACAAGCGCCGAGTGTTTTATTGCTCTAGTTAAAAACACCTAAGAATTTCTCTTTTCTAGCCAGTTTTTTAATTTCTTTAGCAAATATAGCTTAATTTCATTACATACAGTGATCAGAATTATGGTCTAGCATGGTTTTTATATATTACAGTGAACACGTGTTATAATTCGAGTCCTTCTGCTTTCAATCTTCCTGTAATTATATATAAGATCGAGGACGTCTAATATTACTATCTTGCTCCTTTTTATGGTCCATTATATTTGCCCTTCTATATGCATGTATCGTCTGTTATACATCAAAACTTCCTATCCATATTCATTACATTTAGATGGTGCAAAACGTAGACCGTTGCAATATTTCTTAAATGTAATAAAAGAAATAATGTAATCAAAATAGAAAATGGGTTTTTTTTGTTGGAATCTTGCCTCCTTGAGACTACATTCACATTGTTGATATAAGGTGAGTTTCCTTGAGACTACATTCACATTGTTGATATAAGGTGAGTTTGAGTAGACTTTTTAATTCAGACGACAGAAAGTGCTTATTACATAACAGATTATTTATAAGTTAATTTGAAAAACATATTATAAAAAAAGCTTAAAGTTATAGACAAGTATATAGGCACTACAAGAAATATGTTTTTTAGTGACCAGACGATTATTAATTTTATCACTGAATATCTATTATTTGTAACCGCTTTTTATGTCGTCACTAATAGTAGTCATAATATATAGTGACCAAAAATAAAAATCGTCACTAATATTATTTGTAATTGTGACTAAATTATTTGTAATTGTCACTAGTTTAGATCTTAAGAAAATTATTAAATCATTTGATAATTAGAAAATCTGTAAGTTTGTTGATAAATTTTATTCAGATGATTTTTTCGAGCTAGAAAAAAAATAGTTTGTTGTTCAAGTAATACATCATCCAATGTTTTCCGAAATCTTAATTTAGAAAAAATGTTCAGTTTATCCAAATTTTATGAGAAATTAATTGAAATTGGAAAAGCAATACTATTTGAGTTGAATAAATTTTTTATTATTTAAAGTGTATACAATATTCATTGACAATTTTCTTTTTCATATTTTATTTCAGCTCACCTATAAAAAAATTCTAAATACGCCCCTAATTAAAAGTTATTTACATAAGTTCTACAAAACAAATTACAAAGATATATGATTATACAATGAACAAGTTTAAATTAGTTTTCCAAACGGGTACCCCGCACGTATCTTAAATATGCAACTTATAACTAAATATGTAATATTATTTTTTGAAATAATCTTTTATGATTTGCGACTTAATTGTAAATATTTTAAACATAGATCGAAAAATATCATCCTTCTCTTTTTATAAGCGTACCGGAGCAACGCCCTTCCCATTTAGTGTGTGTTTGGATTAGTATTAGCGAAATTGAGTTTGAATAGAATTGAGCTTGTAAACGTGAGTTAAAGTGACGTGATTTATGTTTGGATATGCCGTTTTGATAACTTTGAATAAAATTGGTTTTCAGTGTATAATGATTAAATTGGGTATGAGTTTTATAATCAATATACATATGTTTGCACAATTTTTTAAACTTTATAACAATATGAGTTGATATATGAAGGATATTTTAATTTACTTTAAGTTAATGATAATATATGAATGATAACTGATAAGGTGCATTTTGATGCAGACACTACCTACAAAGGATAATTCAAGAACATAATAACATAAAATAATTAAATAGGATAATCATTTACGATGAAGTTAACTAAAATATTTTGAAAAAATAATTGAATTCTTTGAGTAACTATTTCGGTGTCTATATTTAAATTTAATAGCTATATAAAATATTCTATAAAATGGGATATAGCTAATATAGGAGATAGATCTTTCCTTTATTGATAAATATAATAGAAAGTGATAGAATTGGAAAGGGCACAATGGAACCACAAAAGCTCTCAAGCACAAATGTGGATCCATTTCACAAAGAAGTAAGGAAATAATGGGTCAGGATGGATGTGATTCTAGGGGTAGAATTAGTTCTCAAAACAGAGCACCAAACATGTTAATTTAACTTGAATCCACATTTGAAGACTCAAACATAATTCTACAAGTTTCAAGCGTCATTCCAAACACACTCTTAACTTACTATTACTTAATAAGTGGACATTTGTTCATGGGGTGATGACTATACTACTATATCATTATATTAGTGAGTTTTAAAATAAAAGATGATATCATTACCCGCATCCAACTTATTCTTTTTCAAGTTATACATTGTCATTCTATTTAATTATATTATCACAAGCGAAGGTAGGTTTCATTCGAATATAAATCTCTCCCTACTTACATAAATTAGGTAAATTAATGGATATGAGGTTATTCTAATTTAAGTAGTTGTTTTAAGTTTTAATCATGTGAATATAATTGCGTTTAATATCTTGAAGGGAGAATATTTTTATTTATAGTAGTTGTACTCGACTTAAACGAATTGCTTGATACTCGTAAGAATTTAAAAAAGAAATCCCTTCTTAATTATTAATTTAATTAAAAAGATTAAGCGATAATACTGAAAAGACGAAAAAGGAGACAAGTGGTTACTGCTACATTATTACATGATTTGGATAATGTAGACAACTACATATTATGATACTTTTTGTTGTGAGCACCTCTTACCTCTTGTGCTTTTTATTAATATATTTGGTGTTTAAAAAAAAAAAATCCCTGATCATGATTCAAGACCAAGATATTGGAAAATGAATAGAAGAAAAAGTAAACGTGGCGAGGCAAAATTTGGAGATGGGAATGTTGTGACCACAACAACTCTTGATGTGGGACTTGAACCAACCAAATTGGGGAGCAAGATAGGGTGTGATCACTGCAGAATGTGGAGTTCACATGGAAATTACGCTTAAGGCAAAGAAAATTACATGTATATGGAAGATCATGTGGATAAGATTATAAGAAGTAGAAAATTAACTTGCACTAACGAAAGGGGATTATTAATGTGTCAACCATTTTCATGGGGCTATTGTATATCCATCATTATTTTTCCTTTCTATTAATGAGGTATGGCAACCCTTTTTAAAAAGGTAAAGGTCGTGTAAAACACACAAGATTTTCTCATGTAAAATCATTCAGGTACGTGTGATACGTGACTCAATAATATTTTAATGTGTCATATTAAGTAGGTAAGCATTTCTCAACAAATATTGAGAAATTGTTTGAGGTAAATATGTTTTTACCTGTAAAATAAAGCTGAATTATATTGAATTTCGTTACTGTAAAAAAAATTCATAGCTTTTAGTCCCGAACATTTGTGAAATATGTGAAGTTAGTCATTATTGTTTATTTTTTAGTGATTTAAACCAGCACAAACTCATTTTATGACGATTTTTAACCGCCGCTAATGCAAATAAACGGCGAATAGCTCATTTTGTTGCAGTTTTTAACCGCCGCTAATGCAAAACCTACCACGAAATGAACGAGGGGGACTAACTTCACATATTTGATGAATGTTAAGGACTAAAAACTATGAATTTTTTTTAGAGACTAAAACCAATTCACATTTATTTTTCAAGGACTAAAATCATATTTAAACCAGATTGTTTTTAATTTATTTTGTGTGGCTCAAATTTCAAAAGGAGATAGGAAGGGAATGGAGGAGACAAAGATCACTCTCAATTCAATTTGAGTAATGATTGACAGACCATTTTGTGGTATTTAAACACTTATTTTGTGGCCGATTTTAATCGTCATGAAGTGAAAAGTATGAATAGATGTATTTAGTGGCAGTCTAAAACTGCCACAAACTGCATATATTTGCACTATAACATGGTCTCCAAATCATTTTCGTTTCAATTTTATCTCTCCTCAAAAAGTTAGTGGGCTTTTAATGTTTTGAACCTGAAATTCTATTTTAAAATTAAGGGCAATAAAATAAATTATTTTAAATTCTTCTTCTCACCCCCTCCTCTTAATTACCAAATATAATAAGAAAAAAAAAACTGTCATTCCTTTTCCTCCCCATGTTCCATTAAAATCTCTTCCTCGTTTCCCTTGTTGGAAGTTGGAACCAAACACACCATAAAAGTGGAAATCAAAGAACACTTACTTGAAGGTTTTATTTTACACTACAAGTGCACTGTTCATGCCCTTTTTTAGAGCACATAAGCCCATGTTTTCATTTTACTGTTCATCCAATTGTTGAAGTTTTCGGGCTGGTCGGGTTGTAGGTTACTTTCCAGCTGACCCGGGTTTGATAGCAAGTCTCACGAACCAGCTGGTGGCATCACACCCCGTGATCCTCGCCGGTAACAATGCTACACGAAGAACCTACAACGGTTCGCCGTACCAGAATTTAGAGATCTACCGTAGGTTTTTCCTTGAGCCGCGACCGTCGATGCTGCCAGAGCTGTTGCAGTATTCTTCTTTGCCCTGCGATCCTCGCCGGCAACGATGCTACACGAAGAACCTACAACGATTCGCCGTACCAGAATTTAGAGATCTACGTAGGTTTTTGATTTCCTTGAGCCGCGACCGTCGATGCTGCCGGAGCTGTTGCAGGATTCTTCGTTGCAGGTCTGTAGATGTATAGTTTTTCAGCCTAAGATTTGCAGAATCAATGGATTGGACCGTCAGATACTAGAAGATACTACATAGATTGGAGGTCATCTTCATCGTGCTTCTGATTGTGCAAATCTTCCACTGGATATTTTCGATTTTGCCCTGGATAGGTTAGAACACGTTCTCTCTGGTTATTTTTTCACTCAAAACGCGTGCTTACATAGCTATCTATGGGTTAGTAATGACCGTACTTCTTCCATTGTACTTCTGGCTTCCGATTCTGTGAATCTAAATTTGTGATAATCGTACTTCTTCCATTGTGTCATAGCACTCTACAGGTTAGGCTTGGTTGGCATTGTATTGTGTTTGGTTTTGTTTTTGTATATAAATTGGTTAGTGTAACTGCTGGTGGAATATGCTAGAAGAGACCCTTCTAAGCACTGCTTCTTTATTTCAAAATATATTTGTTCCCTTCAATCTAAGTCAGGAAAATGGCTGCTTCTGCTAATGGTGTTCCTTTTGATCCCATTAGCACCCTTTGTCCTGGAAGAGATACTTGGAAAGTCCGGGTCCGTGTTCTGCGAATGTGGGAATTGTTCCCAGTTGCTGAACAAGGGAACCCATTCGCTGTGCAAATGGTTCTAATTGATGAAGAGGTATGTTTCATTGAGCAACATGTAGTCATTTGTAAATCCTTTGTTCTAATCAATTCATGGCATGTTGCATTGCATGTTGTTTTGAGGTGGTAAGTTTGTTCTAAAATATCAATTTTGGGCATTGATTCATCTGATGGAAATATGGATTGTAGGGTCAGAAAATTGAAGCTACCATCTGTAAGTCCATGATAAGAGGTGGAGAACTTGAAGAGGGAAAGGTATACAAAATCACATACTTTTCTGTGTTGTCTAGCGGTGGAGCATACAGAGCATCTCCGCACGAATTCAAGTTGACCTTCAATGGCAGGACAAGGGTTGTTCCCGATGAATGTACTAGGATACCACTCAATGCTTTTTCTTTCAAGAATTCCCACGAGATCGGCCTTACGATGGGGCAGTCAGACTACTTGATTGGTTAGTCGCATAATATATTCCCTTAATTTGCTAAATGTATGATTTTTTTTAAAATACTTCCCAGTCATTGACATGTTGTAATTTTTTGTTACCAAGAAGATGAAAATATGATTATGGTATTAATCTATTATTTCCTACCAATTATTGTAGATGTGATTGGCTTAGTGACTGCAGTGTCTGCAGAGAGGCAGTACGTAAGGGGTGAAAATGTTACTAGAATGATAAATCTCGAGTTGACAGATGATAGGTTATTCCCATAATTGGTCGTCTAAATTTGTTATTATTTTGATTTTTATGTAGTTACCCCTTTGTTGCATAAGCCTCTAACGAAACTATATGTGTCACTCTAATGTTTAGGGGTAAAGTTCAGTGTGCCTTGTTTGGGAATTATGTTGATATTGTCAAAGAACATGTTGATGCTCGCAGTCAGGAGTTGCCTATAGCCATTGTTCAATTTGCCAAAATCAAGACTTTTAGGGGTAAACCAACGCATAAATAATGCATTTTGTACTTTGTCATTTATTAGCTAGGCACAGGCGATAATTGTGTATCTTTGTGCAGGCAATGTTGTTATTCAGAATGTAATGTATGCTACAAGAATTCTATGGAATCCTAAAATACCTGAAGTTGCATCGTTTCGGGATAGGTATGTTGTTTATTTCTATAATATTGTGAACCTAATCGAAAGATAATGTTAGAGTGTCTAAATCACTATATTTGTTCTCTATGGACAAGCCTGGCCCTCCATGGAATTGAGGCGGATCAACCTCTGGGTGAAATTGGTGACGATGTTCGTGTTATCCCTATCGATGAGGAGTTCCTCATAATGTTTCCCAGGAAAACTATTGAAGCCGTTCATTCTACTATGGAAGTGTGTAATCTCTTTATGGTTAAAACTTAATAATTTTTATCGTACTTTGTAATTGGTATATTATGTATGATGTTATATGTTATTTTAGTTAATGCTGTTTTTCCCTTAATAACAAAGGTCGGAATTTTCATTATCAATGCCACCATTGTTTCATTACTAGAGGGTGAGAAATGGTGGTATCCGTCATGTCGGTGTCACAAAGCAGTTTCTTTGGAGGATGGTGTTTATTTCTGTGTTGCATGCGACACACAAGTGTTGGAAGTCATTCCCCGATAATATGGTTGAAAACTTAAATTGTGTATGCAGTACATTGTTTAGTTAACTAATACAACATTGAGCATGAATTTTATATGTAGTTATTTGTATTTGAGTATAGTCGTTTTGGTACAGCTTTCGGGTTAAAGTGGAAGTATCTGACGATGAGGAGATTGCAACGCTTGTCATGTTCGACACTGATTGCCAAAATATAGTGGGAAAGAGTTGCAAAGAATTAGTAGTTGGTTCCAAAGTCAGTAATTATGTTGATATTTTTATTTCTTTATTCAGAACATTGTATGAATTTTGGACTTTCGCTTTCAACTTGTATCTAAGATTTTGTGAAAATTAAAATGGTAGGGGAAGTCTGCTGAAGTATACCCTGAGCATATAAAGGATTTGATTGGTAAGGAGTGCCTCTTCAAAGTTGAGAAGACAGCTGACCATGGTGTCAAATATGATGATTCATTCAAAGTTAAGAAAATATGTGATGATGTTGGTGTTATCAAGCAGTTCAAGGATGAAAACATGATAAATACCCCTAACAAGGTCTGATATTTTTCTTATTAATCCCTTAATTTAAATTTATGCTGTAGAGATTGATAAATTGTTCGACATTCCAATTTCAGTCCATCAAAAAGACGAAACCGTCTGATGCAGCTGATGAGTTAGATGCTGGGACACCAAGTTCAATGATAGGGGATTACTCTGGTCATCTGTCAGAGATTATTGGGGCTGCTTAGTCATTGGATGCCATATCACCAGCTGAGTTTTCTTCTAATGTGACTTCAGCTGGTAAGGACAGTGTTGGTATTCCTGCTGGTTTCCCTGCAAAACGATTGGATTTCAAGCAAGTGAAGATAGAGAAGGAGTAGTTCTTTGTTGTAGGCCTATCCAAACATTTCTCTTATGTGACTAACTATATCTAATGTCCTTTTTTTTCAGTTCCCTGGATGTTTCATTGATTGCACTTGATGATCATCCAGACTACTATGTCTAATAAGCCTAGTGATGTTGGATTGGTTTGGATAGGTATTTTATTTGTGTATGTATGTACCGATGATGTTCACAGTTCTGTGTTCCTACTATTATTATATAAATGTTGTTTCATGTCATTTCACTTGTTTATGGATTTAATTTGATTGGCTTAGGTTTTTTTTTTTTTAATTTCTTACTTCCTAGCATCAATAAATTTCCTTCTTGATGGTGATAGTCATGAAGTAAGATAGTTTATTTGATTCTTTAGTGTTGTTCAGTTGCTAACCAATAATTATTTATAAGCGTTGAACTCCATTTCTAGATTTTTTGTTTTGCCTTGTCCATCCTTAGATGAGATATTCTGTATCAATTTTCCCCCCTTATTACCTATGTATGGATTTGCAATTGGTTCAAGATGTAGATTGAGGGTTAGTTTCTATGGTTCAGACAGTAATGGGGTTCATGTCTTCAAGTTTATTTTCGAATAGAAAATAGGGTCTATATATTGTGTTGCTGATTTAAAATTGCATTTTGTACAATTATGTGTAGTGTTCCAAGTGTTTTTGTTTCTTGTGATTATTGTTGTTTATGCCTCTGTTCATTTTAATGTTTTAGTGTTTCTTTAAAGATAATGACTGCATTACTCTCATGAATTCAAGTTTGTCAAGATCTTAATGTGTGCATGATATATGAGGGAGTGTAGACGGATGAAATCGTCTGTGGAAATGAATTTAATTTTGAGGGATCATTTGTATGTTAGCCTTTGTGAATGGATTCTGTCTTGCTGTAATATTTTCTTTTTTTTTAATTTCTTACTTCCTAGCATCAATACATTTCCTTCTTGATGGTGATGGTCATGAAGTAAGATAGTTTTATTTGATTCTTTAGTGTTGTTCAGTTGCTAACCAATAATTATTTATAAGCGTTGAACTCCATTTCTAGATTTTTTGTTTTGCCTTGTCCATCCTTAGATGAGATATTCTGTATCACTTTTCCCCCCTTATTTGCTATGTATGGATTTGCAATTGGTTCAAGATGTAGATTGAGGGTTAGTTTCTATGGTTCAGACAGTAATGGGGTTGATGTCTTCAAGTTTATTTTCGAATAGAAAATAGGGTCTATATATTGTGTTGCTGATTTAAAATTGCATTTTGTACAATTATGTGTAGTGTTCCAAGTGTTATGGTTTCTTGTGATTATTGTTGCTTATGCCTCTGTACATTTTATTGTTTTAGTGTTTCTTTAAAGATAATGACTGCATTACTCTCATGAATTCAAATTTGTCAAGATCTGAATGTGTCCATGATATATGAGGGAGTGTAGACGGATGAAATCTTCTGTGGAAATGAATTTAATTTTGAGGGATCATTTGTATGTTAGCCTTTGTGAATGGATTCTGTCTTGCTGTAATATATTTTTTTTTTAATTACTTACTTCCTAGCATCAATACATTTCCTTCTTGAAGGTGATGGTCATGAAGTAAGATAGTTTTATTTAATTCTTTAGTGTTGTTCAGTTGCTAACCAATAATTATTTATAAGCGTTGAACTCCATTTCTAGATTTTTTTTTTGCCTTGTCCATCCTTAGATGAGATATTCTGTATCACTTTTCCCCCCTTATTACCTATGTATGGATCTGCAATTGGTTCAAGATGTAGATTGAGGGTTAGTTTCTATGGTTCAGACAGTAATGGGGTTCATGTCTTCAAGTTTATTTTTGAATAGAAAATAGGGTCTATATATTGTGATGCTGATTTAAAATTGCATTTTGTACAATTATGTGTAGTGTTCCAAGTGTTTTTGTTTCTTGTGATTATTGTTGTTTATGCCTCTGTTCATTTTAATGTTTTAGTGTTTCTTTAAAGATAATGACTGCATTACTCTCATGAATTCAAGTTTGTCAAGATCTGAATGTGTGCATGATATATGAGGGAGTGTAGACGGATGAAATCTTCTTTTGAAATGAATTTAATTTTGAGGGATCATTTGTATGTTAGCCTTTGTGAATGGATTCTGTCTTGCTGTAATATTTTCTTTTTTTTTAATTTCTTACTTCCTAGCATCAATACATTTCCTTCTTGATGGTGATGGTCATGAAGTAAAATAGTTTTATTTGATTCTTTAGTGTTGTTCAGTTGCTAACCAATAACTATTTATAAGCGTTGAACTCCATTTCTAGATTTTTTGTTTTGCCTTGTCCATCCTTAGATGAGATATTCTGTATCACTTTTCCCCCCTTATTACCTATGTATGGATTTGCAATCGGTTCAAGATGTAGATTGAGGGTTAGTTTCTATGGTTCAGACAGTAATGGGGTTCATGTGTTCAAGTTTATTTTCGAATAGAAAATAGGGTCTATATATTGTGTTGCTGATTTAACATTGCATTTTGTACAATTATGTGTAGTGTTCCAAGTGTTTTTGTTTCTTGTGATTATTGTTGTTTATGCCTCTGTTCATTTTAATCTTTTAGTGTTTCTTTAAAGATAATGACTGCATTACTCTCATGAATTCAAGTTTGTCAAGATCTTAATGTGTGCATGATATATGAGGGAGTGTAGACGGATGAAATCTTCTGTGGAAATGAATTTAATTTTGAGGGATCATTTGTATGTTAGCCTTTGTGAATGGATTCTGTCTTGCTGTAATATTTTCTTTTTTTTTAATTTCTTACTTCCTAGCATCAATACATTTCCTTCTTGATGGTGATGGTCATGAAGTAAGATAGTTTTATTTGATTCTTTAGTGTTGTTCAGTTGCTAACCAATAATTATTTATAAGCGTTGAACTCCATTTTTAGATTTTTTGTTTTGCCTTGTCCATCCTTAGATGAGATATTCTGTATCACTTTCCCCCCCTTATTACCTATGTATGGATCTGCAATTGGTTCAAAATGTAGATTGAGGGTTAGTTTCTATGGTTCAGACAGTAATGGGGTTCATGTCTTCAAGTTTATTTTCGAATAGAAAATAGGGTCTATATATTGTGTTGCTGATTTAAAATTGCATTTTGTACAATTATGTGTAGTGTTCCAAGTGTTATGGTTTCTTGTGATTATTGTTGCTTATGCCTCTGTACATTTTATCGTTTTAGTGTTTCTTTAAAGATAATGACTGCATTACTCTCATGAATTCAAATTTGTCAAGATCTGAATGTGTCCATGATATATGAGGGAGTGTAGACGGATGAAATCTTCTGTGGAAATGAATTTAATTTTGAGGGATCATTTGTATCTTAACCTTTGTGAATGGATTCTGTCTTGCTGTAATATTTTCTTTTTTTTTAATTTCTTACTTCCTAGCATCAATACATTTCCTTCTTGATGGTGATGGTCATGAAGTAAGATAGTTTTATTTGATTCTTTAGTGTTGTTCAGTTGCTAACCAATAATTATTTATAAGCGTTGAACTCCATTTCTAGATTTTTTTTTTGCCTTGTCCATCCTTAGATGAGATATTCTGTATCACTTTTCCCCCCTTATTTGCTATGTATTGATCTGCAATTGGTTCAAGAAGTAGATTGAGGGTTAGTTTCTATGGTTCAGACAGTAATGGGATTCATGTCTTCAAGTTCATTTTCGAATAGAAAATAAGGTCTATATATTGTGTTGTTGATTTAAAATTGCATTTTGTACAATTATGTGTAGTGTTCGTGGTGTTTTTGTTTCTTGTGATTATTGTTGCTTATGCCTCTGTTCATTTTATTTTTTTAGTGTTTCTTTAAAGCTAATGACTGCATTACTCTCATGAATTCAAGTTTGTGAAGATCTGAATGTGTGCATGATATATGAGGGAGTGTAGACGAATGAAATCTTCTGTGGAAATGAATTTAATTTTGAGGGATCATTTGTATGTTAGCCTTTGTGAATGGATTCTGTCTTGCTGTAATATTTTCTTTTTTTTTAATTTCTTACTTCCTAGCATCAATACATTTCCTTCTTGATGGTGATGGTCATGAAGTAAGATAGTTTTATTTGATTCTTTAGTGTTGTTCAGTTGCTAACCAATAATTATTTATAAGCGTTGAACTCCATTTCTAGATTTTTTGTTTTGCCTTGTCCATCCTTAGATGAGATATTTTGTATCACGTTTCCCCCCTTATTTGCTATGTATGGATCTGCAATTGGTTCAAGATGTAGACTGAGGGTTAGTTTCTATGGTTCAGACAGTAATGGGATTCATGGCTTCAAGTTCATTTTCGAATAGAAAATAGGGTCTATATATTGTGTTGCTGATTTAAAATTGCATTTTGTACAATTATGTGTAGGGTTCCAAGTGTTATGGTTTCTTGTGATTATTGTTGCTTATGCCTCTGTTCATTTTAATGTTTTAGTGTTTCTTTAAAGATAATGACTGCATTACTCTCATGAATTCAAGTTTGTCAAGATCTGAATGTGTGCACGATATATGAGGGAGTGTAGCCGGATGAAATCTTCTGTGGAAATGAATTTAATTTTGAGGGATCATTTGTATGTTAGCCTTTGTGAATGGATTCTGTCTTGCTGTAATATTTTTTTTTTTTAATTTCTTAATTCCTAGCATCAATACATTTCCTTCTTGATGGTGATGGTCATGAAGTAAGATAGTTTTATTTGATTCTTTAGTGTTGTTCAGTTGCTAACCAATAATTATTTATAAGCGTTGAACTCCATTTCTAGATTTTTGTTTTGCCTTGTCCATCCTTAGATGAGATATTTTGTATCACGTTTCCCCCCTTATTTGCTATGTATGGATCTGCAATTGGTTCAAGATGTAGACTGAGGGTTAGTTTCTATGGTTCAGACAGTAATGGGATTCATGGCTTCAAGTTCATTTTCGAATAGAAAATTAGGTCTATATATTGTGTTGTTGATTTAAAATTGCATTTTGTGCAATTATGTGTAGTGTTCCTGGTGTTTTTGTTTCTTGTGATTATTGTTGCTTATGCCTCTGTTCATTTTAATTTTTTAGTGTTTCTTTAAAGATAATGACTGCATTACTCTCATGAATTCAAGTTTGTCAAGATCTGATTGTGTGCATGATATATGAGGGAGTGTAGACGGATGAAATCTTCTGTGGAAATGAATTTAATTTTGAGGGATCATTTGTATGTTAGCCTTTGTGAATGGATTCTGTCTTGCTGTAATATTTTCTTTTTTTTTTTAATTTCTTACTTCCTAGCATCAATACATTTCCTTCTTGATGGTGATGGTCATGAAGTAAGATAGTTTTATTTGATTCTTTAGTGTTGTTCAGTTGCTAACCAATAATTATTTATAAGCGTTGAACTCCATTTCTAGATTTTTTGTTTTGCCTTGTCCATCCTTAGATGAGATATTCTGTACCACTTTTCCCCCCTTATTACCTATGTATGGATTTGCAATTGGTTCAAGATGTAGATTGAGGGTTAGTTTCTATGGTTCAGACAGTTATGGGGTTCATGTCTTCAAGTTTATTTTCGAATAGAAAATAGGGTCTATATATTGTGTTGCTGTTTTAAAATTGCATTTTGTACAATTATGTGTAGTGTTCCAAGTGTTATGGTTTCTTGTGATTATTGTTGCTTATGCCTCTGTACATTTTATTGTTTTAGTGTTTCTTTAAAGATAATGACAGCATTACTCTCATGAATTCAAATTTGTCAAGATCTGAATGTGTCCATGATATATGAGGGAGTGTAGACGGATGAAATCTTCTGTGGAAATTAATTTAATTTTGAGGGATCATTTGTATGTTAGCCTTTGTGAATGGATTCTGTCTTGCTGTAATATTTTCTTTTTTTTTTAATTTCTTACTTCCTAGCATCAATACATTTCCTTCTTGATGGTGATGGTCATGAAGTAAGATAGTTTTATTTGATTCTTTAGTGTTGTTCAGTTGCTAACCAATAATTATTTATAAGCGTTGAACTCCATTTCTAGATTTTTTGTTTTTCCTTGTCCATCCTTAGATGAGATATTCTGTATCACTTTTCCCCCCTTATTACCTATGTATGGATTAACAATTGGTTCAAGATGTAGATTGAGGGTTAGTTTCTATGGTTCAGACAGTAATGGGGTTCATGTGTTCAAGTTTATTTTCGAATAGAAAATAGGGTCTATATATTGTGTAGCTGATTTAAAATTGCATTTTGTACAATTATGTGTAGTGTTCCAAGTGTTTTGGTTTCTCGTGATTATTGTTGCTTATGCCTCTGTACATTTTATTGTTTTAGTGTTTCTTTAAAGATAATGACTGCATTAGTCTCATGAATTCAAATTAGTCAAGATCTGAATGTGTGCATGATATAAGAGGGAGTGTAGACGGATGAAATCTTCTGTGGAAATGAATTTAATTTTTGAGGGATCATTTGTATGTTAGCCTTTGTGAATGGATTCTGTCTTGCTGTAATATTTTCTTTTTTTTTTTAATTTCTTACTTCCTAGCATCAATACATTTCCTTCTTGATGGTGATGGTCATGAAGTAAGATAGTTTTATTTGATTCTTTAGTGTTGTTCAGTTGCTAACCAATAATTATTTATAAGCGTTGAACTCCATTTCTAGATTTTTTGTTTTTCCTTGTCCATCCTTAGATGAGATATTCTGTATCACTTTCCCCCCCTTATTTGCTATGTATGGATCTGCAATTGGTTCAAGATGTAGATTGAAGGTTAGTTTCTATGGTTCAGACAGTAATGGGGTTGATGTCTTCAAGTTTATTTTCGAATAGAAAATAGGGGCTATATATTGTGTTGTTGTTTTAAAGTTGCATTTTGTACAATTATGTGTAGTGTTCCTGGTGTTTTTGTTTCTTGTGATTATTGTTGCTTATGCCTCTGTTCATTTTAATGTTTTAGTGTTTCTTTAAAGATAATGACTGCATTACTCTCATGAATTCAAGTTGTCAATATCTGAATGTGTGCATGATATATCAGGGAGTGTAGAGAGATGAAATCTTCTGTGGAAATGAATTTAATTTTGAGGGATCATTTGTATGTTAGCCTTTGTGAATGGATTCGGTCTTGCTGTAATATTTTCTTTTTGTTTTAATTTCTTACTTACTAGCATCAATACATTTCCTTCTTGATGGTGATGGTCATGAAGTAAGATAGTTTTATTTGATTCTTTAGTGTTGTTCAGTTGCTAACCAATAATAATTTATAAGCGTTGAACTCCATTTCTAGATTTTTTTTTTGCCTTGTCCATCCTTAGATGAGATATTCTGTATCACTTTTCCCCCCTTATTTGCTATGTATGGATCTGCAATTGGTTCAAGATGTAGATTGAGGGTTAGTTTCTATGGTTCAGACAATAATGGGGTTCATGTCTTCAAGTTTATTTTCGAATAGAAAATAAGGTCTATATATTGTGTTGTTGATTTAAAATTGCATTTTGTACAATTATGTGTAGTGTTCCTGGTGTTTTTGTTTCTTGTGTTTATTGTTGCTTATGCCTCTGTTCATTTTAATGTTTTAGTGTATCTTTAAAGATAATGACTGCATTACTCTCATGAATTCAAGTTTGTCAAGATCTGAATGTGTGCACGATATATGAGGGAGTTTAGACGGATGAAATCTTCTGTGGAAATGAATTTAATTTTGAGGGATTATTTGTATGTTAGCCTTTGTGAATTGATTCTGTCTTGCTGTAATATTTTTTTTTTTTAATTTCTTACTTCCTAGCATCAATACATTTCCTTCTTGATGGTGATGGTCATGAAGTAAGATAGTTTTATTTGATTCTTTAGTGTTTTTCAGTTGCTAACCAATAAATATTTATAAGCGTTGAACTCCATTTCTAGATTTTTTGTTTTGCCTTGTCCATCCTTAGATGAGATATTCTGTATCACTTTTCCCCCCTTATTTGCTATGTATGGATCTGCAATTGGTTCAAGATGTAGATTGAAGGTTCCTTTCTATGGTTCAGACAGTAATGGGGTTCATGTCTTCAAGTTTATTTTCGAATAGAAAATAGGGTCTATATATTGTGTTGTTGATTTAAAATGTCATTTTGTACAATTATGTGTAGTGTTCCTGGTGTTTTTGTTTCTTGTGATTATTGTTGCTTATGCCTCTGTTCATTTTAATGTTTTAGTGTTTCTTTAAAGATAATGACTGCATTACTCTCATGAATTCAAGTTTGTCAAGATCTGAATGTGTGCATGATATATGAGGGAGTGTAGACGGATGAAATCTTCTGTGGAAATGAATTTAATTTTGAGGGATCATTTGTATGTTAGCGTTTGTGAGTGGATTCTGTCTTGCTGTAACATCAACATGTACAAAAACTCTGCATGACTTTCATGAATTCAAGTTTGTTAGGATACAGTACTATACTCTACACAAATGTAATTCTTGATACAGAATTCCATTTATTATGAGTTTGCTGTTATGTATTGCCTGTCATATTAACTAAACAGCTGCATACTTCAGTTAACCAAAATTTCCTTACCTTAAAAATAGTCTTTTCCCATTAGGTGGAGAAATTTTCTTTGCCATTAAAATTAATCAATTAAGAAAGGGAACCTTGGCACAACAATTGGAGTTGCTCCCAATTATGACTAAGAGGTCACGGGTTTGAATTATGGAATCAGCCTCTTGCCAATGTTAGATAAGGCTGTCAACAATGGAACCACAATGATTTTGACACTTCTTTGGACCCCACCGTTGCGATAGTTGTAAAGCAATATGTTGCCCTTTGAATGATAATCAATGAAAATATTTGTTGTTTGTCAAGCCAGGATACAACTGATTCCCAGTTTAGTGTGGGCAAAAAGAATTCAGATAACTTACAACAAGATGAGTTCTCATTTCAAGTTGGTGGTAATGACATAACTCAGAGTGAGAAGAGAAATGGGTCAATTGCTCAAGCAATGTCAACTACCTTAGAGAAGGATATGGGAACAGGCAAGTTTAAAACTCAATCACTGAAACTTGGTAAAACCCAAAGTGGGCCGCTGGTGCCAGGCACAGTGGTTGGTCATTCTTTATCAGAAAGAGGGCGTGCATTTGAAAGGTACATTGTATGTTTGGAGTATTATATCTTTAGTTTTGTTCTTATATTAGGCTATATTTGGAAGTTTTAGAGGGAGTAATGGAAAGGCTTCAGATAAAATGGAATGGTCAGGGATAGTGTGGAAAATAATCGCCTTCATCAGGTTTGAATAATTAATGAGGAAAGAAGGAATAAGATAAAGAGTAATAGTTGTAAGAGCGAAGTTTCAGTGAAAACCTAGACTTTTAGTTATATCTCAATTTTGTGACCTAAAATAGCAAATGAGACAAGTTTTTAAAATTATTATTTTCCACACCAGACTAAAACCATCAATATGAACTAACTTTGTACGTGTCTTTGTGTGTGTGTATATTTACAAATAAGACTTGACAAAAGGAGTTTGTCTCATGATGCCATGGAAATATCGCAAGAGATTTAGTGTTTGCTTTCAGGACTTGGTCAAAGTATCATTAATGGAGGATGAGTTGGTCATATTGGTTTATATTTTTCTGAGCATATGATGCCTAAGTTTTTCTGTTGGAGCTTCGAAAAAAGGGTCGAGCTAAGTGATGTAAGGATGAAGATAATAAGTGGGGGTGTGAATGAGTTGAGTCATCCATGAACTTAGTAAATTTTGATTGTGAGGGACTTATTTATTTAACCACTGGTTATTTATTTTTTAACTTTATTTTCTTTTTCCCTTGCTGATTTTGTTCTTATTCTGTTGCTACACTGTACTTTTCTTCTTCACAGACCAACTCGGAAGGCTTACAATATTTTACTTGATGCATTTTCTATATCGGGAATGGTAGACCAGGCTCGGACTGTGTTTAAAAGCATGAGAAGGGATAGGTGAATCATGTTTCCTTTCTATCAGTAGTTTTTATATCTGAATGGTGGAAGCATTCTGGTATTTATTTATTAGTGCACTACATTGTATCACTATTCTTTTTCTGTGACTGCAGATACATGACAGATTGTTGCTCATACACTGCCATGTTATCAGCTTATGTTAATGAACCTGACATGGAGGGTGCTGAGAAGTTTTTCAAAAGATTGATACAAGATGGTTTAGAGCCTAATGTAGCCACTTATGGAACCTTAATTAAAGGGTATACTAAGACAAACGAGCTTGAGAAGGTTACGAATAATTGTGAGGAAATGCTCGGACTCTATCAAGGCCAATCAGACAATTTTAACCACCATCATGGATGCACATGGAAAATGGAGACTTTGGCAGTGCTGTTCATTTGTTAAAGGAATTTTAGTCCACTGGGTTTCCTTCCGATCAGAAAGCAAAAAATGTCATTCTATCTTTAGCAACAACAGACGAAGAAAGAGACGAGCTTAATGAGCTCGTGTTGCATTTTACTGAAAATAACAATTTACCTAAAGTTAATGGCGCGGCTAGATTCGTTGATGGTGATGGTGATGATGAAGAGCAAAATAGTTATGAACATTTTGATGCCCAGATAGACAATGCTTATCATGAAGAATATCAAGTCCTTTAAGAACTAGACACTACAAGTTTTGTACACTTTAGGTTCTTTGTATTTTGTTGTACAATCATATTGTATTAGCATGCAATCGATATTATATATTTTTACCACGATAATTAGTACATCAGAAATGCTCGAAGAATTCATCTCTCAATAGTTAATATTTGAAAAGTGAAAATGTCTTTCTATGTCATTATCCATTTATGTTTAGGGGTATAGTGAAACTGTTTGTGTTATTCTTTGTGCAGACAAAATTGATTGGTCTTTTGTGAGGCTTTGTGTGGACATAATTAATTGGTATAGTGAAACTTGTCATTATTTGTGAGGCTTAGCATTAAATGATTGTCTATGTATTATCAATGCTTACAGCGATGATTCCTTTGATCATTTGCATTTCTTCCACTGCCAATCATTAGTTACTTTATGCATGGACATGCCATCTGATTGTGTTTGCTTGAGTTTATGCATTTATTCCTCACCAGCACTTGGAGCTGTTCATGCCTCTTTTGACTAGGTAGGTGGGCTTGGTTATTGTACATGTTAGTATTGTGGATACTGTAGTGCTATATCACAGACTAGATGGCCAATGTATAAGTATTAAAATTATTACTAAAATTATGAGGTATCCCAATTCTAATGCAAAATTGTTACTTCTTTTTCCCCAATTAAGAACGTTGGTGACCAACACTTATAATTTCCACACCCTATTTCTTATCCCGTTTAATTCATACGCATTGTTGTAGGGTTATGAGTTCCGAGCTTTAAATCCTGAAATACACGAAAAAATGAATTTCGAGGGTGGTAAACCCGGTAGCTACACATTGGGTGTTCAATTTTAACATATTTTTTAATTTTTTTTTCTGGTAAACTTTGGCTAATAGACTTAGAAGGTAAATATCATTCCGGAATATATTTTAACTTGTATTCCGGGATTTCAAAATTCGATTTGTATAAAAACATTATGGGATAAAAATCATTGGACATTAGTTGATATTGATTCACTATCGTTTCATGATTTTAATTCCCGTAAAATATTTTAATTTGTATTATGGAATGTCAAAACCCGAGTTGTATAAAATCTTTTCTGGGTTTACAATTCTCAGAAATTTGTTGATATTGATTCAATATCAATTCGGGATTAAATTACGGGAAGATATTTTAATTTATATTATGGTAAATATTAACCTGTGTATAAAAGTTAGTACATCTTCAGAGATTATAAAACCCGATATTTACATCAAATTGTGTTTCGTAACTATAAAAATAATTAAAACAATTACTACACACAACTTATGTTTCAAATTGAATGTTGGGGGTGAGAAATCTAACGGCTAACGATCATTACTCTTAGTACTCAAATCTATATATTATTTTATATTATTGTATACCATATCATACTAAAAAGTAGAACTTATAAGATACTTTATTCCATTCATCGAGGATGCAAGGTGTTCCTGCACGCAACTACTATTCATTGTATGGTTATCAACTTATAAGCTACTATCATAGGGTAAAGTACAACTTTTGTGAAACTCCAGTTCCTGCACGCAACTACGGAAATACCCATTATAATATTTGGGTAGTACTTATCTCCTTCCCCTACAGTAGCGTCTGAAATTCTCCAAACCTGTAAGCTGCTTCTCTCCAAAATCATAGCCCATTATAGCCCTATTGGTCTACGAGATTCAGAAACACCGTGGGAGATACAATGGCCTCGCCGTCGTCTGCGCCCCATAGCTGTAGGGGTTCAATTGCTACTGGATTTAGTTGTTGTCTAGCATATCAGAATCTTCATTCCCCCAATTCAATGGATTCGCTAGGTAGGGTGAAAATCTGATTCATGATGATGGTGATCTTAAAATACTGCAACTTCCCTCCTATAAATAAGTTGTTTAGGAGGGTTCACCACACAAACCTTCAACAAATCGATTCTTCGGAGAACTGTGTCCCATGGATCTAGGCCTCCCTCCTTTTGACAATGTTAGCGATATTTCAAAGGTTAACCATTCTTGGAGAATCAAAGCCAGAGTTATAAAGCTATGGAGAAAATCCCAGGAAGAACTAGAAACATCTCCATGGTCAACCCAAATGGTGCTGCAGGACATTATGGTATTTCTTACTAGACACTTTATTTTATTAAACAGTCATTAAGATTGTTGTAAAAAATTTATGGGATACTAAGTCATTTTTGTTGTAGGGCTGCAAGATTCATGCAGTTGTGTGCAAGAATCAGCCACCGAGGGAGGAAATTGGTGAAGGCTTAGTCTACAAATTCAACTTCTTCAGGGTGTTAGACAATGATGAGGTACCCCGCGTTGTTAATCACGGATTCAAGTTGTGTTTCGACAAGTTCACCAAGATTATTCGCAAAGAAGATTTGCGTATCCAACAATATGGGTTTAGTTTCATTGACTTTGAGCATGTATTGAAGCTTGACTATGGACATAGTTACATGATAGGTATGTTTCGTTATTTGTATTTAGTTTTCATGCCAATCATCAAAGAAGTATGTTTATGCTGTATATTTTTCCTGGTTAGTATTTTGGGAAGGTGTGAAAGGGTTGATTGTGCAAAGTTACTTTATTATAAGATAATAATGTGTGCATCAAAATAACGCTGAATCAACTCCTTTCTTGCAATGCAGATCTGGTTGGTTCGGTTACTGCTGTATCCTGTGAGAAAATATGGATTAAAGATGGTTGTATTAGAAGGATGATGATCATTGAGTTGCAAGATACTTGGTTTGTATAAAGCTATGCATATTTACAAATATATCTGCCTGCCTTCTTTTATTTCTTTTATTAATCGATATTTTTATTAAATGCAGTGGGTCACTACGGGTAGTCTTGATTGGTGAGCATGTAGCTGGGCTTAGTGAGTACCTCTTCTCTGAATGGACTCAAAGACCTGTATTAGCACTACAATTTGTCAAAGCCAAAATATACAAAGGTAATTGTTTGCAGTCACACCTATAATCGTTAATTCATAGATGTGTCATTAAAATTGTGTTCGAAACCTTGCAGAGAAGCCGTTGGTTTGTACTCACCCACCTATTTCCAAAATCCACGTAAACCCAATATGTGAAGATGCGTTTGCATTAATTGATAGGTATGATTTCAATGTCCTGTCTTGATACTGCACATTTGGTCTTATCAGTTAATCTATTTTGTCCCAATACATTATTCAATGTGCAGTTTAAGTAGCATTGGAGCTAGAATTACCGAACCCGTTGATTTCATTGGGACGAATGAAGTTATTCAAGACATTAGAGATGAGATGTTGAATTCCTACCTCAGGAAAACAATCACTACCCTGAATTCAACTAATGAGGTAGATTTCTAATTCGATGATTATGTTTATTACTCAGTAGCTGTATTTGTTTTCTATTTTTGCCTAAATTCCCACATTAACTATATTAGTTTGGTATACTACTACTCATACTGTTTTAGTTGTTGTTATTAACAGCAAGGTACTTTCGTAGTTCATGCTGGAATAGTTGGTATTGTGAGAGATGGTCACTGGTCATACCCTTCTTGTCTTTGTTATAATGAGCTTGTGGGCATTAGTGGCTCTTTTCACTGTGTGCAGTGTGGTAGAATTACCGAGACAATGATACGAAGGCAAGATTTTCAATGCATATCACAATTCATTTTTCATTAATTTCTAATTGCTACCAATGGAGGATCTTAGTTTTTGACATCATGTAATATTAGAGGCATGCTTTGACACGTTCCTTTATTTTTTATAGGTTTCGGTTGAAGGTTGAGGTATTTGATGGGTATGATAGTGCAATTTTTGTACTAAATGATGCCGAGGTTAGGCATTTCATCCAAATGTCTTGTGAGAATCTTATAAAGAAAGTTCAGGTTATTATTCTTTTACTTGGTATTGTATACTTTGTTTGAAAACTAATGACATTTTTTTTCAGCATAGCAAAATACTTACATATGTGATTCATGTAATCTTCAGTCTGAATTAGGTGATCCATTTGATGATGAGTATCCAGTAGTATTGGAGAAGAATTTGGTTGGTCGGGAAATGCTATTCAAAGTAGGAAACAAATCTGGTATTATGTTTAATGGGGATAAGTGTTATGATGTATCAAGGACATGCAAGGATTTGGACATAATTGATGAATATCATTCAGAGGATATTGTTGTCACTCCAAGAAAGGTTTGATTTACTGACATCTACATATAAAAGCAATTTCCTTAGTAAATTCCATGTCTTATTTTTGTCATTTAGAAAATTGCACGAATTTAGTTTTTCAGCTTGCTCACGGTTTTCTTATATGTTTTAGTCTATATTCGCTGTTCGATCCAGTGACATGGATACAACTTCTCCAAAACATTTTAGCGCCTCTAACAACCTTGCTGTTGTGACCAAGATTGGTGCAAGTAGTAGTTTGTTGATGAGTGGATTTTATATGATGTTTTTAGGCTATTTTTAGTCTTTTTATTTTATTATTTTTGAGTCACATATAGGTTTTTTAGTCTTTTTATATAGATTTTCTATTTATTTTTCATTTTGCATGTAGATTAGATTTTATTAGATTTTCTAGCTTTATTTTGTATTTTTAGGAATTTTTCTAGTTATTTTGTATTTTTAGAAAAAGCTGGTTTAGTTATCATTTTTGTCCAGGGACCAATGTGTAAAGTTTCAGGAAGTCAGGGACCAAATTGTAAAAGTTCAAGAGTGGAGGACTTAAAGTGAAGATTGGGAGAATATGAGGGCTTGAATTGAAGTGCTAACCAAGAGAGGACCAAAGTGAAAAAGAAGAATATGAAGAATCACTCTCTAATTTAGCACATGGAAAATATTGTTGAAAGAATTGATGTTAGTGGAGGAAGGGTTTCATAATTAAACAAGGCTGGTTAGTGGCTTTTTATGGCCATCAAAACCCACTACCATGAATGAAGGATGAAGAAGAAGCTTGAAGATGAAGAAGCAGCGTCCCAGCGCTCCAGCGTTGGGATCCCAGCGCTCCAGCGCTGGGGTTCTGACTGGATGATGAGTCAGATATTGTCCCAGCGCCCAAGCGTTGGAAAGCCAGCGCTCAAGCGCTGGGCCTCGGAAAGAAAGTGGATTTTTAATGCATCCTAGCGCCCAGACGTTGGGAATGCCAGCGCTCAAGCGCTGGAGGCTGGAATTTTACTATAAATAGGACCCTTTTCTTCACTTGTAAGACACACCTTTTTAGAATACAACAAGTATTCTCTCTTTCTTCCTCAAAGATCATTGTTCCTAGGAATTGTGGGAAGCCAAACTTGAGCTCCTATCCAGGGTAATTCAATGATTCTTTTAGCCATGCTTGGCTAATTCTTCTTTAAGTTTCTTGGGTTGTAGTAGTTTATATTTATGTTTTAGTTTGTTTTTACCTTTCTGAATATTATTTCTATTTCATGTTTTATTTCCTTGCTCTTCATTCATCTTATGCGCAAAAGATTTCTTGCTTATTACTTATTCGAATGGAAATTGGTAAGTAGTAAGGGACCTAGGATCTAAAAAAGGTTATAAGTATACTTCGCTAAGGAATTAGGAAGGACGTAACTTTATGTTGGCCTGAATTTCTTCTTCATCTTCTTCTCTAGTTAACTAAGTTGCAAGGAATTGAATTTAGTAATTAGAAAGAAAGTTCTACAATGTGTAAGGAATTAACTTGTAGATAATTAGGCTATAGCATCATGAAATTAGATTTATAATTCAGAAATTATGTAGGAACTTGCTAGCATATTTTATAGACTATGTAAACCAACCCAAGAAGCTTAGTTTCTATCATCTTATTCTTTTCTATTTTATTGCTATTTCCATGTGCTACCTTAAACAAACTTCCAACAAATACATCTTTTTATTTTTCTGTTTAAGTACTAAACTTAATATTAACAAGAACACCTATCCTTTGGGTTCGAACATTTTTATTACGCGATAGTAAATTGTACACTTGCAATTTCATTATCAAGTTTTTGGCGTCGTTGCCGGGGATAGGTTCTTTTAAGTTCTTGTTTTTATTTTATTTAGTACTTCTTGTTTATACATAAAAAAAATATTAAAAAATAAAAAAAAAAGAAAAAAATTGTATTGAATAGGTGCTATTAACTTCTTTGGCTTGTTTGCATGGTAGGACATTTTGAATTCGACCCTGAAACTGAAAGAACTTTGCATCGCAGATTAGCGGAGCAAAGGAGATTAGCAAGGGCCATGGCTGAAACACAAGCACAAATGGAGGAGCGCCTCCTTGCTGAATATAATGCAAGGGTAGAAGATGAAGTCCAAGCTAGACTTCAAAGGCTGAGAGAGGAGGAGGAAGAGCAGAATGCTAATCGCTTTCTTCGTGATATCACAGCTCCCCAGGTAGATTACAATTTTGAAGGGAGTATTGTGGTTCCGGAGGATGCTTTGCCCAATTTCCAGATTCCTCCACACTTCATCTCATTGGTAAGTCAAAACCAATTTGGTGGAAGTGTAAATGAAGACTGCCATACACATCTGGAGCGATTCACTAGGCAATGCTCCACCTTAAGGAGAAATGATGCTCACTTGGATACGGTAAGACTTATGCTGTTTCCATTTTCCTTAAGAGATGTGGCAGAGGAGTGGCTTTCTTCTCAACCACTCAGAAGCATTACTTCATGGGATGATTTGGCTGAAAAATTCACGGCCAAATTTTTTCCTTACAACCGCATAAGGAAGTTGAAGCAGGAAATCAACTCCTTCATTCAGCAAGATGCTGAAAACCTGTATGAGACATGGGAGAGGTTCAAGGGACTTCTCAGAAGGTGCCCAGGTCATAACATCTCTATCGCAGATCAGGTAGAGAAATTTTATGCTGCTTTGAATGATTATACCAGGGATAAATTGGATACTGCAGCAAGTGGGGCATTCGATGCTTTGCCACCACAAGGAGCTCTTGATTTAATCAACAAACTTGCTGCAAGAGCTGCTCATTCAAACCAGGACCGGGCAATCAGGAAAGGTATTTATGAGGTTGAATCCTTTGAGTCCATTGTTGCTTCAAATAAACTTTTATCCAGGAAAGTTGATGCAATGGTCAAAAGAATGGAGGGGGTTCAACTGAGCCCGGAGGAGGCTAAATTAGAAGCTGAGGTAAAAGCTATGGGGAATTTTCAAAACTCCTATGGCAACACCTATAACCCAAGCTGGAGAAACCACCCCAATTTTTCTTGGAGAGATCAAGGGGGTGGTCAAGGTGAAGCCAGGCAACAATTTCAGAGGCCATTCCAGAATCAGAGGCCACCAATGCCTTTGAATCCAAACCAGGGAAGGAAAAGTTTGGAAGAAATTGTTGGTGAAATAGGCCAACAAACTGTGCAATTTATGAATGAGACCCGGACAAGTGCCAAGAATCATGAAGCCTCCATTAGAAATTTGGAGATCCAGGTAGGCCAGTTGGCCAAGACCATCTCAGAAAGGATTCCAGGTACTTTCCCATCTGATGCTCTTGTCAATCCAAAGGAAAATGTTGAGAATGTTTCTGCCATCACTCTTAGGAGTGGTAAGACTATGCCCGAAAGGGTAGTGGAAATTGAACAAGAGGTAAGTGGTGAAGAAAAAGAAAAAGAAAGGAGTGTGCCTATTGTTGTTGAAAAAATTGCTGAAAATGTAATTCCTCCTTCTAAGAAAATTGGCAAAGTTCCATTTCCTAAAGCTTTCAAAAAGAATTTGGAAAAACAATTCTCGAAATTTCTTGAGATTTTTAAAAGGCTTCAAATTAACATTCCATTTTCTGAGGCTTTGGAACAAATGCCAATTTATGCTAAGTTTATGAAGGACATTTTATTTAGAAGGAGGAAATTGAGTGAGATGGATGAAACTGTGATGTTAACTGAGGAGTGTTCAGCTATGGTTTTGTGGAAGTTGCCCCAAAAATTGAAGGATCCGGGGAGCTTCACCTTGCCTGTGGAAATTGAAGGACTACCAAATGCAACAGCTCTTTGTGATTTAGGAGCTTCTATAAACCTCATGCCACTCTCCATGTTTAGGAAATTGGACATGGGAGAGGCCACTCCTACTTTGATGTGTTTACAATTGGCGGACAGGTCAATTAAGTACCCCTATGGGGTGGCTGAAGATGTTTTGGTAAGGGTTGACAAGTTTGTCTTCCCGGTTGATTTTGTGATACTTGATATGGAAGAAGACTCCAAGGTACCATTAATTCTTGGGCGGCCATTCCTTGCTACAGGAAACGCCAAGATTAATGTGGCGGAAGGCCTCCTACCTTTGAAGGTAGGGGATGAAAAAGTGAAGTTTTCTGTATTCCGTACTTGTAAGCACTATGAGTCTGAAAGTGAGGATGAGTTCAAAGATGATGTTTGTAGCAAGAAAAGAAAAAATACCCCCAATTGATTAAGGGGAAGGGTCTATCTCGGACCTTAACATTGAGCTGGTTGGGAGACAACCCAACTTAGGATAGTTTATGTTTCTGCTTTTTTTTAATTTTTGCACAACTCTTGTACATAAATAACAGAAAAGAAATTTTATGTTTCTGCTGCAGGCGAGGCCAGCGCTCGAGCGCTGGAGGCCAACGCTCAAGCGTTAGGCCCCTGCTTCACAACCTCTGATTCCAGTTGATCCCAGCGCTTAGGCGTTGGAGGGCTAGCGCTCATGCGCTAGGCCCCTGGAATCCCAGCTTTTTATTTTTTATTTTCCAGCGCCATAGCGTTGGAAACCCAGCGCTTAGGCGTTGGGACCTCTGATGCCCAGTAATTGTTTTAATTCCAGCGCCCAAGCGTTTGCTTCCCCAACGCTCAAGCGCTGGAGCTCGGGTAGTTTGCTGTTTTTGCTTTTGTTTGCTGTTTTTAGTTTTTAATAAATTTTGTGTTCACCATTTTCTGGAAATTTTAAGGTTCTATGAGTTTTCCCTTGGTTCTAAACTGGTTTTAATTTTTGGGAACTCAAGAATTCTTGTTTTTAAGGTGGACACAAATTTTTCAACCCATCTTTTGTGCTGATTTTGGAACTAACAAGTCAAGCAATTTTCTGCTTGTGAGACTTTTTTTTGTTCAATGTTACAGGATAGGTACCAAAAGGAGGAAGAACCCTCTTGAACTTAAGTGTTCAATTTGATTTTTGCATTGAGGTTCCCTTGGACTTTTGTGGAAAATTTGTTACTTTACAAGCTTCTTAGTTTTTGTTTTTATTTTTTATTTTTAGCTTAGTTTTTCTATTTTCTTTTTGCATGAGTCTTGAGTATATTATCCATTCTGAATGTTGCTATAGCTTTGTCAAATGCTTTATCTGATTGAAATGCTTTGTGAAAAAGTTCTATGTTTTGAAGTGGTTAGGATTGCATGCTGTAGAAAGGATTATTGACATCTTGATTGTTGGGTTATTGGCAAAGGTTTTTCTGAGTTCTTAAAAGGGTACCACTTACCCTATCTTTTTCTGAGAGCTGAGGTCTCTGAATTATTGATTGTGAAATTTTTCTGCCTTGTGTTGCATGTTGATTGGAGTTTTGTATACTTTGTGAGTTGAGAAGAGATTATAGGCATTTTTGAAAACTCAGATTTTTGCTTGAAATGTTATATCCACTAGTAGCCCCTTTTGAGCCTTAAAAGAGTCATTCTTTGGAGCCTACTTTGTGTGATAAATTCTTAAAGTTGTTATTGTGATTCATGTGTTGAATTTGTTAGAGCTATGTTTGTGGGTTTCTCTCTAAAAAAAATGGAAAAAATAAGGTATGTGCCATAGAAAAATAATGAAGTAGTGGGGTGAGAAAGAGTATGAGGGGAGTAAAATTCAAGTCATTCATCCCATACATTCCACTACTTTGTTAAAAAAAAAAAAAAAAAAATTTGAGAGGACCCTTGTGTTGAAATTGTTTAAGCTCTTAGTCAAGAAAAATCACTTAACAACAGAATCTGAGTCAGCCACTAGAGCTGCCAATTTCTTGAAATCCACACCTTGAATTGTTCAACCCTTTGGCCAAGTTACAACCTTAAAAATCTCTTCAAAATCACTTGGTTGCTTTACTTCAGTTTTGATTTGAATTATAGGCAGGATTATTGAGCTTTCTTGTTTTCATGGAGGATATTATTTTGTGAGCTTAATTGATGAACTCAAACATGTTAAAAGCCAAGCCTAACCTTCTTGATTCTTTGTCTATAAAACATGCATGTCTTCCTTTTCTGCTAAGCTTTCTTTGAAAGGTTTCTATGCTTCAAGTTCTAATCAGATAAAACTTTCTCAAAACCCAGGGACGTGTTTTTCTTTAAGTTTTGTCACTTGAGGACAGGCTGTCGTTGGGTATAGTGGTGTGATGAGTGGATTTTATATGATGTTTTTAGGCTATTTTTAGTCTTTTTATTTTATTATTTTTGAGTCACATATAGGTTTTTTAGTCTTTTTATATAGATTTTCTATTTATTTTTCATTTTGCATGTAGATTAGATTTTATTAGATTTTCTAGCTTTATTTTGTATTTTTAGGAATTTTTCTAGTTATTTTGTATTTTTAGAAAAAGCTGGTTTAGTTATCATTTTTGTCCAGGGACCAATGTGTAAAGTTTCAGGAAGTCAGGGACCAAATTGTAAAAGTTCAAGAGGGAAGGACTTAAAGTGAAGATTGGGAGAATATGAGGGCTTGAATTGAAGTGCTAACCAAGAGAGGACCAAAGTGAAAAAGAAGAATATGAAGAATCACTCTCTAATTTAGCACATGGAAAATATTGTTGAAAGAATTGATGTTAGTGGAGGAAGGGTTTCAGAATTAAACAAGGCTGGTTAGTGGCTTTTTATGGCCATCAAAACCCACTACCATGAATGAAGGATGAAGAAGAAGCTTGAAGATGAAGAAGCAGCGTCCCAGCGCTCCAGCGTTGGGATCCCAGCGCTCCAGCGCTGGGGTTCTGACTGGATGATGAGTCAGATATTGTCCCAGCGCCCAAGCGTTGGAAAGCCAACGCTCAAGCGCTGGGCCTCGGACAGAAAGTGGATTTTTAATGCATCCTAGCGCCCAGGCGTTGGGAATGCCAGCGCTCAAGCGCTGGAGGCTGGAATTTTACTATAAATAGGACCCTTTTCTTCACTTGTAAGACACACCTTTTTAGAATACAACAAGTATTCTCTCTTTCTTCCTCAAAGATCATTGTTCCTAGGAATTGTGGGAAGCCAAACTTGAGCTCCTATCCAGGGTAATTCAATGATTCTTTTAGCCATGCTTGGCTAATTCTTCTTTAAGTTTCTTGGCTTGTAGTAGTTTATATTTATGTTTTAGTTTGTTTTTACCTTTCTGAATATTATTTCTATTTCATGTTTTATTTCCTTGCTCTTCATTCATCTTATGCGCAAAAGATTTCTTGCTTATTACTTATTCGAATGGAAATTGGTAAGTAGTAAGGGACCTAGGATCTAAAAAAGGTTATAAGTATACTTCGCTAAGGAATTAGGAAGGACGTAACTTTATGTTGGCCTGAATTTCTTCTTCATCTTCTTCTCTAGTTAACTAAGTTGCAAGGAATTGAATTTAGTAATTAGAAAGAAAGTTCTACAATGTGTAAGGAATTAACTTGTAGATAATTAGGCTATAGCATCATGAAATTAGATTTATAATTCAGAAATTATGTAGGAACTTGCTAGCATATTTTATAGACTATGTAAACCAACCCAAGAAGCTTAGTTTCTATCATCTTATTCTTTTCTATTTTATTGCTATTTCCATGTGCTACCTTAAACAAACTTCCAACAAATACATCTTTTTATTTTTCTGTTTAAGTACTAAACTTAATATTAACAAGAACACCTATCCTTTGGGTTCGAACATTTTTATTACGCGATAGTAAATTGTACACTTGCAATTTCATTATCATTTGTCACTTGCAAATCCTTCACTAAAGAGGAAACTGTTTAGTGAATTTGATGATGTGGTTGATGGTGGCAACCCATTACGCAATCTAGATGGAACACCATTATTGGTTGTTTTGGAATCCGGGACTTATGATGAAGTCCATAGTGAGGGAGAATATCATGCTGCCATTGGACCAAGCACAAGCATTGTTGGTGAAATGAACTTTGGCGTGGAGGCAGATGCTGATGGTTTTTTTTTCTGAGAAGTTAAACAAGTTGGAGAATGTTTCTGATAGTGCAGATTCAAATAATGTAATGGTAGAGCAAACTGATATCTTCAGCAACAAAATTTCTAATGGGCAAGATGTTGATGATTTGACAATGTTAGCTAATGCTGCGTTACATGTTGAAGCAAGCAACTCGGGACCAATTGGAGAGGACCTTCGTGATCAAGATGATGTGTCATTTACAAATAAGGACCTTCGTGATCAAGATGATGGAGGCAGTGCCCCTAGGCAGGCTAATAATGAACATGATGTTGAGTCTGAAGCAGCCACTGCTGATAGAGTTAGGAAGATGAAAATGTGTGAAGATGAAAAATGCAATGATAACTTACATGGACATGGACTGGATGAATGGAACATTATTGACAAACTTGATCTGGGTTTTATCTCTACAATTGAAGCAGAAGCTGCTAAGCTTAATGGCTCTGGTTTGGAAACAACTATGGAGTCTGATGCACATGTTGATGCTGAATTAGTTGAAGAAGTACTGATGTGTGAATGGTATGATGATTTTGAGGAGCTTGGACTGGAGTTTTTTGTCCCAAATGAAGATTGAAGAACAAGTCATATCTATTATATAATAGTAGTATGTATTACTGTTTAAGATGTTTAATATTTGTCTTCTACTAGGGTAGATGCTTTTGATATCCTACTCAACTGCTGAATGTCTTTTTGTAACACCTTTTGTAATTGTGATACCATATTATCATCCATTGGCATGCCTTGCTAGGAATGCTGGAATGATAGTCATGTATCACATGTGATTCAGCGAAATAATTATGTAACCTGTTATTCAACTCAATATATATTTCACCAGGTTAGTTTGGATGCTCAAACTTTGCTTACTGAACATTGAATGGTTAATATGTGTTTAAGATACTCTAATTGGCAGCATCTCTATATTTTATTAACATCGTTCTCAATGTGGTTAAGAATTATTACTCCAATTTCTGAAAATTACTCTGCTAGAGTTTCTAAACCAATGATTCAAAGTCCATCTATATCATTTCCTGAAGCTCAACGCTTCATTTCTTTGTTTTTAGGTTTGTGTACAAAGGTTGGTTTTATGTATAAGCTTAGATATTGACAATGAGGCAATGACTACTATGATGATTGCGATTTGCCTGTTTTGGTTAAGCTGATGTAATTTTCATATCATTGCAGAAACCAAGTCTTATACTGATTGTATTTAATGTCTATGGGAAGGCCCCAAGAACTGTAAAGCAGGTCTTATTTTGTTTATTGTGTTAGTTTACCTCGACAATGCTGAATCAATTCTACCTGGAATTAGAAAAAATATTATATATTATATTCTTATCATTTGATCGATATCTTGCTTTATGTCATGTCATATCTTAAAGAGCAAGTGTTTCAATATCACTATATTTGCAGAATAGGGAGAAAGGAATTAATCATAGAAACAGGCTATATTTTATAGACTATAGATATACTTATGTTCTATAGACCACCTATTCATAGCATCATGCAGTATCTTAACTTTATCATTGATGCAGTACACTATATCATATCATATCATATCATATCTATTTGATTATTTTATCTGTATTTTTTATTGGATATGGGGATCTAATGAATCAGAGGTTGTACTAAACCTATAGATATGGAGAATCCGTTACATTATTTGCACTGCTTATAGGCTTTGCTGGATCAATGAAATAAGTATCATCCCCTCCCACTTCTCATTACCAGTTTGTTAAGAAGGACTGCTACTTATTAAGGTTTATGACTGAGCTCTCTAACCATGGCTTTTAGATCAGGTTCTTAACAAGAGCGCAGGTGATTTCCTTTCATCCACAAAGCAAAACTATCAACCGTTATCCAAGATTGATACATCGGAAGGTAACTAATTTTGAACTAATATTTATTTTTTATTGTGTTAACTGCACACAAGCAGAGGTCAGAGAGGGGTTTTGGTTGTGGAATTCGCGTTCATAGACCAGGTTAATAAGTTCGAGAACTACTTCACATACTTTGATTTTCATGGTTTCTGGTATTCTAGCATCTATTTTTATTGATTCTCGTTGGATTTCATGATCTTTGAGGTATACTATAGTCCATAAATCTAGCACCTTATTCTACTGTTTCCATGGAAGTTTTTTGAACACATCTTGAGGTTGCAAATGCAAGCATTGGCTTAGAAATAGACCCTTTGTTGTTCTGTTCCTGACCAGTTCTTAGTCGATCAGTTTCCCTGTTTATTTTTTGTTTCCTCTGCATTGTCCTGTCTTTCTAAGTCAAGTATGTGTGATATTTCTGGTTTTGTGTGTTGTTTTTGTGCAGAATAGGTAGAGATTAGTGAAGGGATTCGATTGTGTGATTTTAATTGATTTGCAAAATGATGGAGTTAGGAATTGAATTGGTCTTCATGCTTACATTTTTTATATGTGTGATGTTTATGAGTATGACAAAGACTATTAGTTCATTTTATCCATATGCCATATTCTGTTTTTTGTTAACTTCTATTTTACAGGGTGAAGTTTATACTTCAAATTGATGTTTTTTGTATCGAAATCATCTTATAAATATCTCCTGACTTTGTTTCGAACTCATGTTTATAGAAAGTGTTACCACACGGATGTAGAGAATATACAAATTAGTTCTTGAAGTCAGAACATCTTAGTAGTGTGAATGTTTTGGGTAGCTGAAGTGATGTCATACTATATATCATGAGGTTCCTATGACATTGTTTATCTGGTGGTATCGTTTTTCTTCTATGATATATCTATTATGTTAACTTATTTACTTTGTCAATGATGATAAGGTTCTATGCCCTAAATGTGGTTGACAGCAAGTTTCTTTGACTGATTTGATTACAACTGCGGCTGTTATAAAGGCCTAGAAGCTAGAGCAAAACTACATTTTGTAAGGTACCATTTAGTTTTAGTGTGCAGGCACCTGCTCTCTAAATCTTTATATCCACTTTTCAGTTTGCTTTGCCTTTGCACTACCAAACAATTCTCAAGTAGTGGTATCATGATCCTAAGTAACTCTTTCTAAACTAGAAATCTGCTATTGTTACAAGGAGTGGTTCACTTAGAATTAATATAGTACTTACTTCCAGACAATCGTAATTGCAAGACAATCCTACTTTGATTCTATTATTTGCCTCACAACTTGGTTCAATATCTCTAATCCCTTGGTTCCTTTTCCATTTCAAACTTGAGAAATTATCCCCCGAGATCCAACTTCCCACTTTCCTTGATGATGTGACAATCTCTTTTGATTTCATGGATTTAATGGGATTGAAAAAAGTTATCTTTTCAATTTATATAGTGAACCTAATGTGGTTTCTTTTGGTTTTATAGACTGAGTGGTGTGGAAAAATGTTAGCGTTACCCAATTCCAAGAGTGAACCTTATTCTGTGTCTTATATCAATCATTATCACATATTCGTAGTCTACTAATAACAAAAAAAAAACCACATTTGTTAGCAAATTTATTTTTTATAATATAATTATAATTGTAGAGGTTATTATACTATATATTAATTTAATCTTCAAATTTACAAAATAAAAAAGAATTGTGCATCGCACGGGTTTGAAGACGATAGCATCGTTTTAATAAAGACGATATAGTGTTGTCACTTATTTGATTTCCTATTCGATTCTGCTATGCAGCTTGTATTTGGCCAATGTTTGGTTTGCTAAGTTAGGCACTTGTTTTTTCTTTAGATCTCATGTTGTCTTGTATATTTCATTGATCCAAATAACTGATTGTTTTGAAATTGTATATGTAGGGAGATGAAGAAGTTGGAGTTGCTCTTTTGACTTATCCTGTTCTAATGGCTTCTGATATACTTCTGCATCTTATTTGATTAAATAAATGCAGTATCTTATCCTGAAGTTGACTACAGGTGAGACTCACTCTTCCACTTTACTTTTACTTTCTTTGGTCATGGAATTTGATCATTGTGTTGCCTATATCAAGCATCTATTAGTGTTTTTATTTTTTATTTTTCCTTCTTAGAGTCTGCAGATGAATTTTTCTTTTCTCCTCCTAATGATACTTCCTTCTTCTATCAATTTTATAACTTACTCAATGATGAATCTGATATTAAGGCAAAGTTAGGAAATAAGGCATTGCAAGTTTATCAAAAAATTTAAAAGGATGATGCAAGTAATTTATTTGCATTGCATACTAATCCTTTATGATATTTTTATAGGCCTAAGAATAATAGTCATCATGTTTTTTACTTATCTCCCTCTTTTGTAAAATTTTATTAGGTTGAACATGTCAAAGTCTAAAGGAATCCTGTGGCAGAGATTGGTATCAATTGATTAGTAAAACTTTAATGTTCTTTCCAAGGAGATGCAAAATTTATATCTTATTCTGCACCAAAGTACAAACAGAACGTAAAAATATCTCATTACTACTATTGTCATTACACAATGCTGCTGATAAGATCCATTTCCAAAACACCAAGAAGCT
Organism: Acmispon strigosus; assembly: GCA_030819835.1. NCBI lineage: Eukaryota > Viridiplantae > Streptophyta > Magnoliopsida > Fabales > Fabaceae > Acmispon > Acmispon strigosus. Next base: position 30,593,004 of record JAUAMA010000003.1, on the reverse strand, counting down.
CTAGCAAAAGACTCTGCTGAACTTTAAGTCATTCTTCTGTCAAGGTTATCAAAAGCTTCCAAAAACACATCCACACTATCACTTCTCGTGTTCTGTAATGTCATGAACATGGACAATAGCCTGAGTTAGAAGGACATAGAGAAGTTCTACAATGATTTAACTGAGTAATTGGATTCCGGAAAATAGAAAACATGGAGAAGAACAAAGAAGAAAGCTCCATTGTCATCTCCAACAAAGCAATAATGTTGAAACTTGAAAATTATTCTTATGTTGTTGCTGCAATTTTACTCCTTCCCTCCCCTTTTATCTCCAGAATGTTGGAAATTATTCAATTATACAAAAATGGATAATAGAATGAGAACTTATACTTTAGGCAGTTATAATTGACTATTTTATCATTTGCTTTTATTTCTCTCTGCAGAACAAGAGTGCTTCCTTTAGTTTTGTGATATTTTCCTGGCTTTTCTATGAGTTGATCTGTGTTGCTCTGTCTGCACTTATTACTGATGACAAGTTGATCTGATTTGTAACCTTTCATGTTATATGCTTGAAGGTTGTTTTTAGTCAAATTGGTATTTAGTAATTAGTCAAATGTTACATTCTACAATGATTTAACTGAAGGTATACTAATTATATTCCATTACTTCCATGTTATGCTGTTTCACATCCATATGCCAAGCAAGAAACCTTATGAAAGAAATTAGAAAAAAGGCATTTGATTTCTGAATCAATTGGTCATATATGTACTTCTTTTTTGGCAGCATAACACCAAATATCACTATGAGATCAGAATTGGGAACACAACGCGGAAATTTTGGTTTATAACTCCTCCTGAAGTTGGTCTTGATATACCAGACACATTTGGTCTCATAGGTAAATGTAATCCATCAAACTCAATGTAATCGTCCCTAACATTGTGGTATAATAGAAGTATGTCTACATTTATCAGTACTCTAAAAAGTTGTTAGTTTCTTAATATCCCCATGGATTTGTTTATTGGAGTCTCCTATAGGTATTATTAACATGTGAGAATGACCAAAAAAAGAACTCACCTTCAACTCATGAATTTAGATATTTGTAGCAGCTATTTGGATTTTCCAACCAGGAACAGTTTAATATTCATCACAAATTTAGGAACAGTGCAACATTTCTTGTGTCCTTATAAGCCAGTATGTTTGATATTAACTGTTTGGGCATTGTTTGTAGGGGATCTTGGTCAGAGCTACGATTCAAATAAGACCCTTACTCACTATGAAATGAACCCAGGGACAAACTGTCCTGTTTGTAGGAGACCTCTCTCACGCGGATAACTACCTGAATCACGATAACAATAGGTGGGATTCTTGTGGAAGATTTGTAGAAAGGAGCCTTGCTTATCAACCATGGATATGGACTGCATGGAACCATGAGCTTGATTTTGCTCCAGAAATTGTAAGCTTCTCATTAGAATTCATTTAATCTGGTTTTCACTACTTGATGAACTTTTCATTCTTTTGGTTTTCAACAATATATTTCAACCTTCCATGTAAGGTATTATGGACCCAACATGTTGCAACTCATACCAGTAACTCATACATGAACTACTAAAACAATGTCAAGTCCGCTTAAGTCATTGAATATGTCTTTCAATTTATTTCCGGTTGCTATACATGATAAAGTCCTCTAACTTATTCTATTTTTTACACTCATTTATTTACTTTGATTTACAATTCTAGATATTACCAACCACTTAGAACGACCGGAGGAAATGTCCAATGGTCAAACAGGTATAGAATAAATTCAACTAAATTAAGCGTTGGAGTTACACTACATTATTTGAACTTGTCTCTTCTATTTGAATTCACTTAGCTATTATATTCTGACTGTCCACTTTGACTATCTATTCATGTAGGGAAAGTAACGAAGAACTATAAGCGCAGGCAAGCTTTGGCCAAGCCTAAGACTGGTTGTTCGCGCAGAAGAATTGATTTTAGTGAGATGAAAAATCTGATTCTCATCTTAATCACTCACTATGTCTTAAATAACTATTAATAATTAAATTACTTCTCATTTCCAATGTAGTGGTCCCTTGGCAATTACCTGGAGAAAGTTCTAATACAAACAATGTGGAGGGTAACTTATCTGGTGCAGCAGGTAAATCTGGTGGAATATGTGTAATATCAATTATTAATTACTTGGATTACTTGGATAGTTATGTGTGCGATGCATTGATTTTTAATTTTATTTATAATTTTAAAATAATATTCTGTATCCTATATATATGTGTAATATCCAAACATAAAAGTGGTTTTAAAAAAAAGTCAATGTACATTTGATCAATATATTCATTTACTCACATAGTATGTATGGATTGAAAATCAGTCAAGACATGTACTTCGTATAGTTTTCTAAATTTCAATTTGATTACAATGTGTATAGATTTCTTTACTGCTGATAACTCTGGATTTACACATAACATAAATACAGGTCGGCGTAACTGCAACCATGTTGATTCAAATGCTGATAAGATATTTGTTTGTTTGCACGGTAATTTAAAAAGTTGTTGTGTTATCCATATTGTATTATATATTAATATACTAATATATTAATTAAAAGTCTATCTATATATATTTTAGGCTATCAAGATTTTGGTGATATGGATAAGGCTTGCTGCCATTGTGGTGCATGTTTCTGGTATGAAGAACGTTCACAGAAATCGAGGAATTTTGTATCACCCAATAGTTCGCTTTGCTGCATGAAAGGCAAGATTTCCATACCATTTATGAGAGACCCGCCAGACTTATTGTGGAACCTTCTCACTGGTTCTGATCCCTGTAGTCATCACTTTCTTGAGAATATTCGGATGTACAATAGTATGTTTTCATTCACATCTATTGGTGCCAAAGTTGAGGGTAATTTGAATGTTGGTCGGGGCCCTCCGCAATTTATTATAAGTGGTCAGAACTATCATCGAGTAGGCATCCTTCTCCCCAACGAAGGAGATACTCCCAAGTTTGCGCAGTTATACATCTACGATACAAGGAATGAAGTATCAAATAGGATTAATCACTTCAGGTATTTTGTTAAGTAATTTTGTTTGGTAATACTTATAATGGTAGTGTAGTTTATAAATATAGTTTTGTGCATATTTGTGTGCTATTTTCTAATTGGGATGCACATTTTTTTGTCAACCTTAGTGGCTCAGATGGGAGATTTGTTGTTGACGCCACCTTAGTTTCAGATCTAATAAGTATGATCGACGAGAACAATCTTCTAGTACAATCTTTTAGACGAGTTCGAGACTATTTAGAGGAGGGGTCATCAAAGCATGTTGCGTTGAGACTATTTAGGGAACGTATGCATGATCCTCGGATATATAATATTCCAACTGTTGATGAGGTTGCAGCACTCATTGTTGGTGATTTTGATAGTGCTGAATGTGGACATGATATTATTCTACGAACCCAAAGTGGTCACCTTCAAAGGATTCCGGAGACACATGCATTTTTCCTCCGGTTACAGTATCCGCTGTTGTTTGCATATGGTGAGGATGGATTTTCGAGACAAATACACTTTAATGAAGAATCGACAAGTCGAATGCAGTGGATGCGGAAGCGCATTTCATTTCGTGAATGGGTTGCTTTTAGGCTTCAGGAGAGGGAGCATGAGTGTCGGAGTTTATTGTTATCAAGGCGACTGTTTCAGCAATTTGTTGTTGATTGTTATTCGATGGTTGAGTCTTCAAAGCTAATATACATTCGCAATAATCAACAGACTATACGAAGAGATTTTTTATCAGGTGTTCAAGAAGCAGTTGATCGGGGTGACACCAATGCGGCAACTATAGGGTCAAGAGTTATACTCCCGTCATCATTCACTGGTGGTAGACGATATATGTTCAATAAATGTCAAGATGCCATGACAATCTGTCGGAATTTTGGTTATCCTGATCTCTTCATGACCATGACTTGCAATCCCAAATGGCCTGAAATAGTCCGCCATGTTGCTAAACTTGGTTTGACCACATATGATCGTCCAGATATTTCATGCAGAGTTTTCAAGATGAAACTAGACCAGCTAATGAAAGATCTCAAGAATGGGGAATTCTTTGGAAAGGTCATTGTAGGTAATATGTGTACATGGTAAATAAAATAAATCCTTATTGTGTGCATCCTTTTTCCTACATTTAGTTTTATAACAAGTTATCCATTGTTCTTCCAGCTATGTATACGATTGAATTTCAAAAAAGGGGTTTACCACATGCCCACATATTGATTTGGCTTGATCCTAAAGATATCTACAATTGAGAAAATTGATGGAGTCATTTGTGCAGAACTTCCTGATCCAGTAAGATTCCCATCACTATTCGAGGTTGTTTCCAGCTATATGGTCCATGGCCCATGTGGTCCAAGCAACACGCAATCCCCTTGCATGAAGAATAGAAAATGCTCTAAATTTTTCCCCAAGAAATTCACTAACTCTACAACTTTTGATTGTGATGGGTTCCCAGTGTATAGGCGGAGGAATACCGGCGTGAGCATATGTAGAAAAGGTGTCAACCTGGATAATGGTTTTGTCGTTCCGTATAACCCGAAGCTACTTATGAGATATGGAGCTCATATTAATATTGAATATTGCTACAAATCAAATTGCATAAAGTATTTGTTTAAATATATCAACAAAGGCGTCGATCGGGTTACAATAACTATGTCTGTTGGATCCGCTGCAATCAATGGAGTAGAAGAGGTTGATGAGATCAAACAATATTATGATTGCAGATACCTGTCACCATGTGAATCAATATGGCGTCTATATGCTTTCGACATACATCATAGGTGGCCTTCAGTGAATAGGCTCACATTCCATTTGCCCAAAAAACAAGTAGTTACTTTTAATGAGGACGAAATGGTAGATGATGTTCTTGAAAGGAGTAGAAACCAGAAAACGATGTTCCTAGCCTAGATGTTGGCGAATTCCAAGTATGAAAATGGTAGGGATTTGAAATATATTGACTACCCAACTCAGTTTGTATATGATGTTGATAATCAGGAGTGGCGGCCACGAAAGCAAGGATTTTCTATTGGGCGTATAAACTTTGTTCCACCCGGCACGGGAGAATTATATTATATGAGACTCTTATTAAATGTACGGTGCGGATGCACAAGCTATGAAGATTTAAGAACTGTAGAAAATATTGTGCATGATACTTTTAGAGATGCTTGTGCTGCATTGGGTTTGTTGACGGATGATCGTGAATGCGTTGATGGAATTTGTGAAGCAGCTATTCTAGGGTCTGGTGCTTACCTAAGAGGTTTATTTGTTTCGCTATTGTTATCGAATGCAATGACAAGTCCGCTAAATGTGTGGGAGAAGACATGGTCAATGCTTGCTGATGGCATATTATATGATAGAAGAAGAACGTTGGATTGCCCAGGTATTTAATCTCTTAACGATTCTCTATACTTACGTGTTATACTCATATATTTATATTATGTTATATTTATAATTAAATATTAATGTTACAGTTAGATACCGTCATATTTTTTTTGTTTATACTTATGTTGATCTTGATCTTTTATTTGTATAGACACGCACACTTTGTTTTTATGTTATCCGACGTTGCTATTTGATACTCATCAATATTGACCTTTTATCTTAAATTTGTATGTAGACTTAGTCATTGATGATGAAGGGATACGCAACCTCTGTCTTATGGAAATTGAGAAAAGCCTGTTACTTAGTGGAAAGACTCTCAAGGATTTTGATGGTATGCCGTGTGTTGATGCAAATCTTTTAAATGAATATGGAAACATTTTGATGTTTAATGAGCTAAATTATGACATCCTGGAAATGGAAAAGTTGCACTCAGAGTATATACAAAAGTTGAATCGAGGGCAAAACGATATTTATAACGAGATTTTAGCTGCTGTTATCGCTTCAAATGGGGTTTTTATCTTTGTTTATGGTTATGGAGGCACGGGAAAACATTCTTGTGGAAGACACTGACATACAAACTAAGGTCAGAGAAAAAGATTGTCTTAAATGTTGCATCAAGTGGCATTGCTTCATTATTTCTTCCTGGTGGTCAGACAACACACTCTATGTTCTCGATACCATTGAATTTAGATGAGGATTCAAGTTGTGGCATCGTATTGGGTAGTCACAAAGCCAAGTTGTTACAATGCACGAGCCTCATTATTTGGGATGAGGCTCCAATGGTTAGCAAGTATGCTTTTGAGGCGTTAGATCGTACTATGAGGGACTTGATGAGAGACAAGGTTGATGGTGCTTGTGATAAACCATTTGGTGGCAAGGTAGTTGTGTTAGGCGGGGATTTTAGACAGATACTCCCTATTATACCAAGAGGAGGCAGAGCTGAGATAGTAATGGCAACCATCAACTCATCTCGATTGTGGAGACATTGCAAAGTTTTGACATTAACTGAAAATATGAGGTTAGCTACCAATTCCTCTGATCCATGTGCGGATGAGTTGAGAAAATTTGCAAAATGGATTTTGGACATTGGCGATGGTAATTTGGGAAGTAATGGTGATGGTGAATCTGATGTTCCTATTCCAGATGAGTTACTAATTTACCAATCAACAAGTCCATTACCAGACATTGTCCATTCTATATATCCTAATCTTAGTAATAGTGTTATGCATGCTGAGGATTATAAAGACAAGGCTATATTAGCACCGACTTTGGATGTTGTTGATTCAGTTAATCAACATGTGTTATCCTTATTTCCTGGAGAGGAGAAAATCTATTATAGTTGTGACACAATATGGAAAGTTGATGATGACATTGGTATAGAGGCTGATTGGCTAACTACTTAATTTTTGAATGGTATAAGGTGTTCTGGTATCCCTGACCATAAATTGGTGCTTAAGCATGGTGTTCCAATAATGCTAATGCAAAACTTGGATCTTTCTTCTGGACTCTGCAATGGTACAAGATTAATTGTCGAAGACCTTGGTAATCACATCATTGGTTGTATTGGAATAACAGGTACCCATGCAGGTACAAAGGTTTTTATTCCAGGGATGAGCTTGATGCCTTCTGATGAAACATTACCGATAAAGTTTCAACGGAGACAATTCCCATTTTGTGTTTCATTTGCGATGACCATTAATAAAAGTCAAGGTCAGTCACTGTCTCATGTTGGTGTATATCTACCCAAACCTGTGTTTACGCATGGTCAACTATACGTTGCAGTATCTCGGGTGACGAGCAAAGTTGGGTTGAAGATTTTGATTTCCGATGATGACATTAGCAAACGATATGTGACAAAGAACATCGTCTATCAAGAAGTCTTCCAGAAAATATATTGTTGATAATAGTAGTAGCCATGTGTAATTACTTTTTCATATAAAATATGTAATGCACTGACACTATTATGTAATCTCATAAAATTAATTTTTGTTTATCATTTGGCCAGGTTTTCCTTGCCACATTTGTGTGTTAAGTTGTTCATACATTTTTCAGTTGACTCTTTAATTGCAACTTTGATGTTGGTTATGCATTTATATCTGGTGTATTGATCACAATTTCATTACAATGTTTATTTATTATTTATTGTGTCAACTGCACACAGGCAGAGGCCAGAGAGGGGTTTTGGTTGTGGAATTCGCGTTCGTAGAACAGGTTAATAAGTCTGAGAACTACTTCACATACTTTTATTTTCATGGTTTCCGGTATTCTAGCATCTATTTTTATGGATTCTCACTGGATTTCATGATCTTTGAGGTATACTATAGTCCATAAATCTAGCACCTTATTCTACTGTTTTCATGGATTTTTGTCAACACATCTTGAGGTTGCAAATGCAAGAATTGGCTTAGAAATAGACCCTTTGTTGTTCTGTTCTTGACCAGTTCTTAGTCAATAAGATTCCCTGTTTATTTTTTGTTTCCTCTTCATTGTCCTGTTTTTCTAAGTCAAGTATGTGTGATATTTCTGGTTGTGTGTTGTTTTTGTGCAGAATAGTTGAGCACACGGAATAGATTGTCAAAGAATATAAAAGATAAGAGTTTACTTAGAAACCAACTAAATAGATTGCACAACAACTAAATAACACATTTATCTTATAATTTCTGAATTATCATTGGCCTAAATTATGTTAGTGTCCCGGAACAATGATTTTATTTTGTATTTATGTTGATTTGAAAACTCAAATTTAAATTGAAGTTTAAATGTGACATATTTAATGATTGAAACCCACATGATTGATTTTGTGGGATAACTACCATTTTGAATCTTAATTTTTCTCCCTCCATCTTCAAGTTATCATATGTTTCCTTTTTATTTAGGAAAAATGACTTGGTCCACCAGAGTAGGTAGTATGTGTTGCAAGTTACATAACATTAGTGTGATTTCGAAAGTAAACCTTTTTCTCTATATTTCTTTAAATTTCATTTTTTCCTTATCTGTTTCCAGTTTCCTCTCATCTGTATCTATTTGCATTTGTGATTCTTTTTCACTCTTCTTCTCTCCAAATATCTTCCTTTCTCCTATGTTTGAAGCTCCTGATCTGATACAATTTGTCCAGTGAATGAACCTTTGAATCATCATTCAATTTGTCGTATGTTGAAGTTTATTACAGGTGAGACTCACTCTTCCACTTTACTTTTACTTTCTTTGTTCGTGGAATTTGATCACTGTGTTGCCTATATCAAGCATCTATTAGTGTTTTTATTTTTTATTTTTCCTTCTTAGAGTCTGCTGATGAATTTCTCTTTTCTCCTCCTAATGATACTTCCTTCTTCTATCAATTTTATAACTTACTTAATGATGAACTTGATATTAAGCCAAAGTTAGGAAATAAGGCATTGCAAGTTGATCAAAAAATTTAAAAGGATGATGTAAGTAATTTATTTTCATTGTATACTAATCCTTTGTGATATTTTTATAGGCCTAAAAATGATTCATGTATGCTTTGAATATCGTTAGTATTTAATGTTGCAGCAAATATAATGGAATCTAAACGGACTGAGTTTTGTGTTTCAGAATGTGAAGTCACTAACTATGTTGCAGTAAAGGTTGCATTAAGACCACCACTGTAGTATAGAATGCATTCCAGTTTATGAGCATGTCTTTAATTATGTACTTTAGGGGTAATTAAAGATACTCATAAACTGAGAATATCAGTTTATGAGAATATCTTGCATTAAGACCCACCCTGTTGACATGATCCCATGCAGCTTAACACAACTGGATCCGAGGACAAACGGTAATGGTGAAGTCAATTTGTCTATTTACCTGTTGACATCCATCTTTTGTAGCATCCAAAACTTTTGAAGTAGAAATCTTTTTTTTCTCACTCATGGAGTCATATGATGTCTTTGTTAAATTGACACTGCTGACTTATCTTTTGTCGATGGCATTTGTTAGGGGGATGTCTATCTATTTCTTTCCCATATGTCAACCCCTTTCGTGTTGGCTATATGAGCCACATATAAAGGCTTGCAAGTGAGTGAAAATGACCAATGGACTCTTAGTTTTTGTATTCTTGATAGTTATCTCCATGAAATTGACCTTCGTAACTGAATATTTTGCTTTTTCACTTTACTGAAAATTTGTTTATTTCTTTTGTCCAGGATCATTTCTGTGTAGAATATTTCAAAAGAAAGTTCCTGTCTCTCATCCACTATGGACTTTTCTACATTATCCTTTCAACTTTTTCTCTTTTTTTTTATTATAATTCTCTCAAATATGAAATATGAATCTAACTAATTTTCATTTCGCTCTTTCACTTTATTGAAAAATTGTTTATGAAACTCATCCTGGTAGTTGGTCTGAATATTTTGTGCCTAAGAATAATAGTCATCATGTTTTATACTTATCTCCCTCTTTTGTAAAATTTTATTAGGTTGAACATGTCAAAGTCTACAGGAATCCTCTGGCAGAGATTGATATCAATTGATTAGTGAAACTTTAATGTTCTTTCCAAGGAGATGCAAAATCTATATCTTACTGTACCAAAGTACAAACAGAACAGAAGAATATCTCATTACTACCATTGTCGTTACAAAATGCTGCTGATATCAATGTTTTTATTCCTCTCGGCAGAACAAGAGTGCTTCCTTTAGTTTTGTGATCTTTTCCTGGCTTTTCTATGAGTTGATTTGTGTTGCTCTATCTTCTCTTATTACTGATGACAAGTGGATCTGATTTGTAACCTTTCATATGAAGGTTGCTTTTAGTCAAATTAGTAATTAGTAATTAGAGGAGATATATGCTTTAAGTGTGTGTTTTTCAAAACCAATTCCAATAGAGTAGTATCGGTTTTGGATAACAATATGGATCTTTGGGGTCATTTTACAGAATTGGTTTCAGTCTTGGAATGAATTATGCTAGCAACTAGAGAGAGTAGTTTCTACGTTGAGTATAATCGATATTGAGATTTTAAAAATTTCACAATATTAATCTACAAAATCACTTTTTCATAAATGTATCCAAAATTAAATCAATTTACGTTCAACACACGGTACTAGAACCGATTTTATCAAAATCATTTTTATTCAAAATCAATTGTTGCAATGATGATCCAAACATGCATGGACAAATCTATAGCGGGTAAGATGAGCGTAAATCATCGTGAAACTAGAGAGAGTAGTTTCTACGTTGAGTATAATCGATATTGAGATTTTAAAAATTTCACAATATTAATCTAAAAAATCACTTTTTCATAAATGTATCCAAAATTAAATCAATTTACGTTCAACACACGGTACTAGAACCGATTTTATCAAAATAATTTTTATTCAAAATCAATTGTTGCAATGATGATCCCAACATGCATGGACAAATCTATAGCGGGTAAGATGAGCCTAAATCATCGTGAAACTTGCTATCTATTATGTTTAAGCTGTTGACCATAGCAAAACAAGTGTAACCTTGAAAGAGGGTACTTTTTATCTTTATATAATATAAATAAAATATATACTTGCTTGGTTCCCTTTAGATCTTAATTCAGGAAAATTAACTAATGTCAAATGATTTAAATTTCGTAGAGATTAAAAGATCGATAATAGTGCACTTCTAATTATTCCAAGTCTAACTCTCATTGTTATTTATGCTGAAACACAAGTTTCAAGCTTGTGTTTCAACGATTGATTATATTTAATGATCATAAGGACAGGCTTCTATGTTTTAAGAAGAATAAAAGAAGAATAAATACATGTAAGCTTCAAAAAAGCCCTGATCATAAATGTTCATTTCTTATGCCTAAAGTAAGGAAGAAACTTAATGAAAGTTGATTATGTTTTATGGTACGAAAAACGCTGAAGAGTTTGAGAATCTTGCCAAGGCTCAGGCACTAAAGGTAATTGTTCTTTCTCTCCAATGGTACAATAACCACCCTGTCCCCTTGGGCTGAGCCTTTAGTTGTTCATTGATTTATGGTTTGTTTCTTATTCCTTTCAGATCATTTCTTTAATCCACTACTTCTCAAGCTCAGAAACTATATTTTAGCCATCTGTGCCATCAACTAATGAAGAGGATACACATCGTTTTTATGAAGAAAAAAATGTGGAAGCCAATACACATGTGTTGTCATTTATAAAACAATTCACTTGTGTTGTAAGAAGAGGTTAATAAATGTTACGATTGATAATGTGGTTGAAGATGATACACATCGTTTTAATAAAGATGATACAATATTGTCATGTATAGTCTTCTGACAAATCTGCTCTCGCACTTATTAAGTGACTTAATTCGTGCATCGCACGGGTATAATCACTAGTATATGAGAAAAGGAACACAAGGATTAAATGGCGAACAAAACTTTTCATGCAGATTACCCTCCCTAGCTTACCCCAAAAAACTGAGAGTTAACATCAAGGACTATACCCTAAAAGGAAAGTCCTTATTATACAATTAATATTAATATTTCTACTCATAAAACAAAATTATAGAAAGAGATTCCTTTCGACGACATAGTAACAATATTCAACGACATAGAATTGCTCTGGGGGCACCACAGTCCACAAATACAGTGATGCTTCTATTATCTTAAAATGGAGTATGGCTATAACTGACAAAACAGAACTATCTTTTCGTTATAGATAGCCTTCCTGCTAGTTATTCTTGTCTTTCTCAATCCATTATTGCCAGTTGCAATATATATAATTTCGTGACGGACATTTCATGAAAAATTAGGGACCAAAGAGGTACATTTTGTCTACTATTATTGTATTTAATTGGCTGAATTCAAGTTTTGTAGGATGTACTGTATTCATATTTATATACCGTCGACATAACGTTAGTGTCATCGATTATTAAGGGAAGATGCATGCATGCTTTTTTTTTTTTTTTTGGTGTTAACCAAAATATATTCACAAATGATAGTCGTGAGACTAATCATTCATCTATTATCGACACATTATGCGGTAGAAGTCTGACAAAAAAGTTTTTCCATTTAAAAGAAGAGTTAATGGTTAAATTAGTCCCTGATTTTGTAAGGGAGTTTGATTTTAGTCCCTCGGCGGAAAAATGACGTTTAGTGGGGTCAAAAACTGTCAGTAATTGTAAAAATGACCGCCACTAAATGTCACTTTTCTGCCCAGGGACTAAAACCAAACTCACTTACAAAATCAGAAACTAATTTAATCATTAACCCTTAAAAGAATTAGGAATCAAACCTTCAATCACTTACTTAAATGATAAAGTATTAAACACTGCACAAACTCACTTGCCTTCATGCTTTCTTTCATATAAAAAAATAACTTGGAGCTATTATAATGTTTATTATTATTTATATCTAAATACCTTTTAATCTTTTATCATGAATGTTCTAGTAGTAAAACTAACTGTTCCAGCAGTGAATTGCTATCTAATCTAAATAGATTTCTTCTGCCTAGCTTCATTTTTATTTTATTTTTCTGAATGGAGGTACATATAATACTCCCTCCGTTCCTTTTTATAAGAATCAAACTAACTTTACACAGCCCTTAAGAAAGTTAGATAGTATAGTTTTTTGCATTAAATTTGTTCTCGAATGTTGTTGAATTTCCAAAATGGTCCTTAACATACTTATTTCTAATCTATTTCCATCATTAATGCAATTATATATTTCCAGAAGTGAATAAGGGTAAAAATGTGAAAAAATAATTAATATGGCACAATCTGTTCTTATAAAAAGGAACAACCTCCACCATTTTTTGACTCTTATAAATGGGAACGGAGGGAGTACTTCATTTGTAGGGTTGAATCAGGATAAAACCAAACATTCATGTGGTTAGGACGTAATAAATATGCTAAATTAAGGCCAAACATCTTTAGTATATCGGTTTTTTTTTTTAATATTACAACAACAAAAAATTAGCAAAATAGAACACTAAAAAAAAATTAGAGAACTATGGCACTTTGTGCCATGTGGGATGGTGAGGTGGACGGAGAAGGGAGTCGCAGCCTGTGGCGCGCCTCGTGTTTAGTGAGTCATATAAAGTTATGCGGCTCACCTTCCCGAGAATCGCCAGCTTTAATGCGGCTCGCTTTTCCGTGTTGACGGTGCTGAAGGCTGGGAAGCAGGGGAGCAGAGTAGGGAGCAGAGTAGGGAGCAGAATAGGGGGACAGGCTCGGGGAGTCGCGTTGACTGGTGCGACTCCCACGAGCCGCATATAAATCCGCGGCTCCCTTTGCATGTGTGCCACGTGGCGTGGGAGCCGCTGGGTATGGTGCGACTCCCATACGTCCGCCACCCCTACTTAAACCCCCTCCCTCCCTCCCTTTTCCCTTACTCATGTTCAGACTCTACTTCTTTTCCCTTTCTTTCCTCAAAATTTTCTTTCTTCCCTCAAGTTCTTCATATACAAGGTTTCAAGAACTCCAAGTCCAAGCAACTTGAAGTCACTCATCTATACCTACCCTCCTCCTCCATTTCAGATATTAACACTTTGGTTAGTTTTTGTTTGGATTTTTGTTATAGTATTATTGCTTATGATAAATGTGTTAGTTAGAATTGTTTGTAGTTTTAATATGTATGTTGTTAGGTGTTTCAAGACTTAGTTAGAAATTATAAGTTAATTTTATTGTTTAGAAATAACAATAAGTGTTAGTGAGCATGTAAAAAATATGTAGCAACTATTAATATTATGTAGAATTGTTAATGGTTAAAAATGTAAATTTTTTAGACTCAGATAATAAATATAATTCTTTATAAAAATTAAATTTCTAATTATTGTGATGCAAGCATAATGTATGTTGTTAATGTTTAGAAATTTGAAGTTAATATTATTATTTAGAAATAATAACTAGTGTTGGGTAGTATGTAAAATATATATAGCATTTAGTAATATTATTTAGAATTGTTAATACTTGTTAATAATAATAGTAATTTTATTGTGTAGAACTATTAATGTTTTAACTATTGTGTAGGTATTACAATGTATATTGTTATTGTTAGATTTATTGGTTAATAATAATAATAATAATAATAATAATTTTATTTCCGAGAAATTTTAAAATTTGAACTAGCGTGTAGGTATTACGGTGTAAATTTTTATTGTATAGAATTAACAAGTTAGATGTATTGTTTAGTAATAATAATAATAATAAATTTATTGCCTAGAAATATTAAATTATCAACTAGTGTGTAGGTATTACAATATTATTGTTTAGAATTAACAAGTTAGATTTATTGTTTAATAATAATAATAATAATAATAATAATAATAATAATAATAATAATAATAATAATAATAATGATAATTTTATTGCCTAGACTTTTTAAATTTTGAACTAGTGTGTAGGTATTACAATGTATATTTTTTTTATTGTTTAGAATTAACAAGTTAGATTTATTGTTTAATAATAATAATAATAATAATAATAATAATAATAATAATAATAATTTTATTGCCTAGACTTTTTAAATTTTGAACTAGTGTGTAGGTATTACAAGGTATATTTTTTTTATTGTTTAGAATTAACAAGTTAGATTTATTGTTTAGTAATAATAATAATAATAATAATGATAATAATTTTATTGCCTAGACTTTTTAAATTTTGAACTAGTGTGTAGGTATTACAATGTATATTTTTTTTATTGTTTAGAAACAAGTTAGATTTTATTGTCTAGACCGTAAACACTAAACCCTATAAATATACAATATCCATGAATATTGTATAGTTTTTGAAACTTGTTTGTTTTAATTAGAATATTTGATGTTTAATGCGGGGACTCAGTTTGAGGCTGACTATCAGACGCCTATTGATTTGCAGCGACAAACGCAGCAGTGGGGAGGCTATTCAGATGTCATTCTCGACATCCCAATGCAGTCAAGAGGAGGACATAATTATGAAGTTGATCCTGTACAGGCGCATGAGATACAAGAGAGCTTGGATCTTAACTTGAGCATGGCGTTCACCCCTCCGCCGCCGAGGCATAACATGGATAGGCAAGCTAGACACCGTCCTTGGCTGCCTTGTGGCACGGATCCTCGTCACGGACGTCACGACCACTAGCTACTTGATTGTTGACCTCCATTTTTTTTAACAATGTAATGAGACATATAATATTAAACTTGATTTTATTAACAACCATTAAGTGTCATTACAACAAGTTATGAAAGAAAACGCTCCACACACACCGTTCACATCACAATTATTTTTGAAGGGAACTTGTCCTCCGACTTGGCTGTGATTCCAACAAATCCATCTCGTTTCTAATACGAGTTGACTTTGGGCGACCCTTGCCACGCACTGTCGTTGGATCAGGAATAATCCTAGGCCCATCAATCTCAAACGTGCTTCCTCTCTCTTCAACTGGATACCACTGAAATTGATATGCAACAACAATGGTCTGTATCTTGTACACGGGGTCAACGTACACGTAATAGTTGTACGACCATTTCAGGCAGCAGGCTATGACATGTTCACAAGGGTATTTGCGTGCCTGCCATATACCACAAGTTCATGTCCCGTTGTCTATATCCACCACCCATTTTGTACCATGCCTCCATGGCCGGCGTGGGTTGAATCCTTCCTCCACCTCGAACCTGGTCTTCTGCACGTTGTACGTGCGTACAGTATGACGTGTAGCATCCTCCGCCCCCTCTTGCACTTTTTTCAAAATGGTCATGCAATATACTTGTCCTACAGACAATTCTGCCCGTGCGATCGAACCTCTCTGGACAAAGTAATCCACACGTCTCCCGTACGTGCACTTCACAAGTGTTGTGATCGTCATGTTTCTCGCTCCCTTCAAAACCTTGTTAACCGCTTCTGACAAGTTGGTCGTCATGTGGTCGTACCTACGTCCACCCATATCACAAGCCTGGCTCCATGTCTCCTTCGGTATGCTATCAATCCACTCGCGAATCTCAGGGCTTTGTTCTCGAAACCACTGGAGCCTTCTCTCAAAATAATATGGGCACAGATCGTAACCTGTGCATAGGAGACAAATAAATGTTAAACACTGTTCAGACATTGCGTCAAACTATTGAACTTTGTAGTGAAAGAGGTATGCTTACCCATTTTTATCAAATCTCCCTTCAGCTTAACATTCTTGAATTTGTGGTTGAAGTTGCTGGCAATGTGCCGGAGGCAGTATACATGTTGAGCGTGTGGTGGTTGCCAGCCGTTATTAGAGTTTCTCACGGCCGCTTTTATGCCCACATTCCTGTCAGATATCAGACATATGCCTTGTTTCTGGGTAACTTTTAATCGGATGAGCCGCAGAAACCATGACCAAGTACTTGTTGATTCCCCCTCTACGACCGCAAATGCTAATGGCAACACATGACTATTTCCGTCCTGAGCTGTGGCTATCAAAAACGTTGACTTGTACTTCCCGTAAAGCCAAGTGCCATCTACCTGTATCATTGGCTTGCAATAATTGAAGGCATCACAACATTGTTTGAATGTCCAGAAGACCCTGCAGAATTTCCTAAATCGACCATCGATCTCCCCATCACCACCCACATAGTCATCTATTACATTCTTGTAATACGATCCAGGGGAGTACATCATCATATGCTCCAACCACCTTGGCAGCTCGTCGTACGACGCTTCCCAATCCCCGAATATCTTCGCAAGCGCCTTCTGTTTTGCCTTCCATGCTTTGAAGTAAGAGACCTTGTAATGAAGCTCATCGCTAATTCTCTCTTGTATAAGAGAAATTGGGATGGCTGGTTGTAGACTAACCATACCTGCGATGTAAAATAAAGCACATAAATCCAAACAGTTTAACATTCGAAGGAGGTGGCACAAAGCATGCAATAACACTTAACATGACATTTCAATACCTGTGATGTACGTTGAGATGAAATCCGAATTCAACTTGTCATGGTCCATGGATCCCGTCGAACTAACGCACGTATGCGGGCCCTTCCATTTGGATATCACCCAGTCATCTGTTTTTTGGACAACATTGCCCTCATTCTCCACTGACATCCATTATGTGCATTTGGACACTTTGCGGTGAAATATCTTGTGCAAGATTCGTTGACCACGTATGTCTGATTTTTCTTGATACATAAGTGCTTCAAAGCCGTCTGAGCATCTGCCTTGGTCTTGAATCGTAAACCTTCATATAATTCTTCACCTGTTTGCCATGACCCTTGGACAACCAGACCGGGGAAAAAATCGGTCTCCACATCAGGGTGGTCCCAATTAATATAGGTATAGTGGGATGAGGTATTCCAAAAGGGGTTAGAGTTTGGGACGCCTACAAAAAAACAAACAAGTTCATAAAGAATCGAAATTACGAAAATTAAAGGACTAAATAGATATGGACAAACACATACCTTGTGGTTCAGAGTAAACATTCACCGGTACTGGCGATGCAGTAGGTATGGAAGTATGGGCTGACTGAGGTCCTGTATTGCCACCGACCTCAGCCTCAACGTCTGAGTCTTATGATCCTCCGTCAAGCAATCTATCATCCTCGTCCAATTCATCATCTGAATGGTTTACATCAGGATCCACATTGTCTACGGGGATGTTGTCAATGTCGTCGGCAAGATTAACAGTGTTTGTCGTGTTTCCGATGGTCAAAGACTCTGGATCAGCACTCCCTTCATCAACATCCCTAACCCCTTCACTCGACAATAATTCATGCGTTTCCATCGTATACGTTGACACTGGTATTGACGATCCTCCGGCCTCAGCAATATCAACATACAACTCCAGCATTCTCATCGACGATTGATGACAGGATAATATATGATGTTTTTAGGTTGTTTTTAGTCTTTTTATTTTATTATTTTTGAGTCACATATAAGATTTTTAGTATTTTTACATAGATTTTATATTTATTTTGCATTCTGCATATAGATTAGCTTTTATTTGTTTTTCTAACTTTATTTTATATTTTTAGGAATTTTTATAGCTATTTTATATTTTTAGAAAAAGCTGGTATAGTTATCATTTTTGTCCAGGGACCGATTTGTAAAGTTTCAGGAATTAAAGGATCAAAGTGTAAAGGTTCAAGAGTGGAGGATGAAAAGTGAAGTTTGAAGGAGTCAAAGGGCCAGAATTGAAGTTCTAACAAAGAGAGGACTTGAAGTCAAATTGAAGAATGTGAAGCAACTCTCTTTGATTTGAGCACATGTAAAATAAGGTTGGAAGATTAATGGTGGTAAAGAGGAGGTTTCAGAACTTAATAGAGGCTGAATGTGGCCTAATTAAGCCAATCAATTCCACCATTGAAGAAGAAAGGAATCCAAGAAGAAGATGCCAGTGTTCATGCCAGCGCTGCAGCGTTGGAAGACCCAACGCTCAAGCGCTGGACCTCTGACTAGGATGTGAGTCAGAGGTTGCACCCAGCGCTGCAGCGTTGGAACCCAGCGCTCAAGCGCTGGGCCTATTTCTGCACGTTGGATTTTAATGCTTCCCAGCGCCCAAGCGTTGGGAATTCCAGCGCTCAAACGCTGGAAGTCAGGTTTTTGCTATAAATAGGGAACTTTTCTTCACTTGTAGGACACACCTATTCAGAATACAACAAGTGTTCTTCTTTCCTCCTTAAAAATCATTGTTCCTAGGAATTGTGGGAAGCCATACTTGAGCTCCTATCCAGGGTAATTCGATGACTCTTTTAGCCATGCTTGGCTAATTCTTTCTTTAGTATCTTGGGTTGTTTTAGTTTTCTTCTACTCTTCTGAATAATATTCCTATAGTTCATGTTTTATTTCCTTGTTCTTAATATTTATCTTGATGATCACAAGTGTTTTTACTTATTGCTTATAACAATGGAAATTGGTAAGTAGTAAGGGACCTAGGATTTAAAAGAAGTTATATGACATATCACTAAGGTATTAGGATAGACTTAACTTTATGTTGGCCTGAAAATGCTTTCTTCATCTTCTTCTTGGTTTTTTCTAGATTGCAAGGTATTGAATTTAGTAATTGAGAAGAAAGTTTTACAATGTGTAAGGTATTAACTTGTAAAAACATTAGGCTATAGCATCATGACTTGGTACTAAACTTCAGAATTCAAGTAGTAGTTGCTAGCATATTTTATAAATTATATAAATCAACCCAAGTGCTTAAGACTCATCATCATCTCTTTCTTTATTATTTTATGCTATTGTTCTTGCTTGCTATAAAAACCAACATCAAATACTCATCTTTTAAATTTTCTGCACAAGTACTAAATATTATAATAATAGGAAACCTATCCCTTGAGTTCGATCTTTTTATTACGCGATATTGAATCGTACACTTGCGATTTGGGTATCAACGATTGCTGGGTAAAAGCGTCCATCATGATGCAGACGTCTTCAGTATCACATATCTGGAGACTTCTAAAAAACAGAGGGTTTTCCGAAGCTGAAAATCTATATGTAACGCTCGAAATAACCTGGTTATTGTTGAGCTGTAACTTCTCGTGAATTCGCCTCTTCAAGCGTTCGAAAGATATTCCGCGTTTAAGATATATGGCCTTTGTCGAACCTTCGAACATAACGCCTTGCCCGCCTTCGTAGGCCCTTGATGAGTGGATTTTATATGATGTTTTTAGGCTATTTTTAGTCTTTTTATTTTATTATTTTTGAGTCTCATATAGGTTTTTTATTGTTTTTATGTAGATTTTATATTTATTTTGCATTTTGCATGTAGATTAGATTTTTTGTGTTTTTCTATCTTTATTTTATATTTTTAGGAATTTTTCTAGTTATTTTATATTTTTAGGAAAAGCTGGTTTAGTTATCATTTTTGTCCAGGGACCAATGTGTAAAGTTTCAGGAAGTCAGGGACCAAGTTGTAAAAGTTCAAGAGTGGAGGACTTAAAGTGGAGATTGAGAGAGTATGAGGGCTTGAGTTGAAGTGCTAACCAAGGGAGGACCAAAGTGAAAAAGAAAAATATGAAGAGTCACCCTCCAATTTAGCACATGGAAAAAATGTTTAAAGAATTGATGAAGGGTTTCAGAATTGATCAAGGCTGGTTAGTGGCTTTTTATGGCCATCAAAACCCACTACCATGAATGAAGAAGGAAGAACAAGCAACAAGATGAAGAAGCAGCATCCCAACGCTCCAGCGTTGGGATCCCAGCGCTCCAGCGCTGGGGTTCTGACTAGATGATGAGTCAGATGGTGACCCAGCGCCCAAGCGTTGGAAAGCCAGCGCTCAAGCGCTGGGCCTCGGACAGAAAGTGGGTTTTTAATGCATCCTAGCGCCCAGGCGTTGGGAAAGCCAGCGCTCAAGCGTTGGAGGCTGGATTTTTACTATAAATAGGGCCCTTTGCTTCACTTGTAAGACACACCTCTTAGAATACAACAAGTATTCTCTCTTTCTCCCTCAAAGATCATTGTTCCTAGGACTTGTGGGAAGCCATACTTGAGCTCCTATCCAGGGTAATTCAATGATTCTTTTAGCCATGCTTGGCTAATTCTTCTTTAAGTTTTTGGGTTGTTTTAGTTTATAATACATGTTCTAGTCTTTTTCTACATTTCTGAATTTTTATTTCCATTCTTGTTTTATTACCTTATGCTTTATTTCTATCTTGTGGATCCCAAGAAGTTTTGCTTATTACTTATTACATAAGGCCATTTGGTGAGTAGTAAGGGAACTAGGTAATAAAAAAGGTTATAAGTATACTTCACTAAGGAATTAGGAAGGACGTAACTTTATGTTGGCCTGAACATCATCTTCATCTTCTTCTTTAGTTAACTAGGTGCCAAGGAATTGGGTTTAGTAATTAAAAAGAAAGATCTACAATGCTTAAGGAATTAACTTGTAGTTACACTAGGCTATAGCATCTTGAAATGGTTTTATAATTCAGGAATCTAGTAGGAAATTTCTAGCATGTTTTTATAGACTATGTAAACCAACCCAAGAGCTTATTGTTCATCATCTCTTTATTCTATTATTTTATGCTATTGTTTCTTTCAAGTTCTCAAACCAACAACAAATATACATCTTTTTATTTTTTTTCTGTTTAAGTACTAAACTTAATATTAACAAGAACACCTATCCTTTGGGTTCGAACATTTTTATTACGCGATAGTAAATTGTTCACTTGCAATTTCATTATCAGCCCTCCCGTTGTAGTACACAAAGACAATTTGTTGATCCATCGCACAAGTTGCAGTCTCACTCGCCTCAAGGTTCCTACAACCAATAACAATCGAAATTATTCTTTTGCAATAAACATCGAAATTTCTAATTAAAACAATAAAGCTTCTACAAAAAGAACCTAAACATGGATAATACAGGATTAGGGTTAGGGTTAGGGTTAGGGGTTTAGGGTTTAGGTTTTAGGGTTTAGGGTTTAGTGTTTAGGGTTTAGGGCTTAGGGTTTTAAATTTTTCTAAACAATGAAAATATGCATTATTATTCCTACACAATAATTAAAACTTTAATGTTTCCAGAAAATAAAATTATTACTATTACTTCTAAAAAATTTAATTAACTTGTTATTTCTAAATAATAAATGCATTGCTTTAGTATTTCTAAACTACAAAAATATACATAATTATACATACACAATAATTAAAACTTTAATCTTTCTAGATAATAAATTTATTATTACTATGTCTAAACAATAAAATGTACTTTATTATTTTTAAACAAATAAAATATAAATTATGATTATTACACAATAATTAAAAGTTTAATATTTATACACAATAAAATTATTATTATTAATTAAAAGAAATAAAATTAATTACTTATTTCTAACCCATAAAAATATACATTATGATTCCTACATAATAATTATAACTTTTCAGGCTTCAAGACAATAAAATTATTATTATTATTATTTCTAAACAATAAAATTAACTTTACTATTTCTAAACTTTAATATTTCTATACCATAATATTTCTTAACTTAGACCAAAAAAATATTACTAAAACTGCTATAAAATTAACTTTACTATTTCTTAACTTTCATGCTAACCAAAACTTATTATTATTTCTACACAACATCAAATTATAATTTCTTACCAACTATTAAAATTCCTAATAACATACATATTAAAACTCTAACCAATTCTAAATACCACATTAATTCTAAACAATAATACATTAACAAAATCCACAAAAATACTAACCAAATTGATAAAATTTGAAGTGAATGAGAGGATATGTTAAGATGCTTGACTTCAACTTGATGAGATTGAGAATTCTTAAAAACTTGATGACCAAGAGAAATTAAGGGAGATTTTATATTGAGATATAGTAGGAGCTTGCAAGAGGGAAATGGGATGCTGGTAGCAAAGAGGGCGAGCAGGGTTCTTATGGAGGCAGAACTTGCCTGAAATCGCAGGGTACCCTGCGACTCCCATGCCACGTGTCACCCATGCATGGGAGTCGCAGATAGCTTTGAGACTCGAGGGAGTCGCAGCCTGCCATGCGACTCCCGGTTCCCTGTCCCCTACAGCCCCTACTTGCCCCCTACTTGCCCCCTAGCCAGCCAGAACAGGTGCCAGAACAGTACAAATCGTGGGTAGACGTGCGACTTGCATGCATGAGTCGCATGAAAGCTTGCGACTTGCATGCATGAGTCGCATGAAAGCATGAGACTTGCATGCCTTATCCACGTCGTCCTCCAGCTTGGCACAAAGTGCCATAGTTCTCTAAATTTTTTTTTATTGTTTTATTTTGCTAATTTTTTTTTTGTATTATTAAAAAAAAAAGCCTAGTATATCTGTATCATGATATAAGTGTGACTAGAGTTGTAGCCTAAATGGAGGTTTCAAGTTATGAAGCATCTTTTTTCAAAGGAAATAATTGTTGCTTTTCCTTACACATAAGTTGGGACTCTTTTCAAACTTTAAAATAAACAAGATGCACTATGTGGTGCCTCCTCTCAGGTGAAGGTATGGTACCTCCTATGAGGTGGACCAATAGAATGCATGTAACGTGGCTTTTATTTTCTAGCAGAAATGTTTTTGAATATTGGGGTTTTAATAAAATAAAATTTATATTATTTACCACTAACCATAGTTGGTTTAACCCTGGTAAGTCATTTAATTGTGAAATTACTCCTTTTCCCACCGTTTGAACAAAAACCGTCCATCTTCCTTTGTTCTTCTTCTGTTTCAGTTTTCCTTCACTCTCAGTTACACTTCATTGGTTACAGAGTGAAACCTGCGAACTCCTTCCAGATTCCGGCGAACTCCTTCCAGATTCCGGCGACGAGAGCTGCGAACGCGATCATCCATCGATCCAGGTTTGTATTTTCTTGTCACCTTGTAGATCGTGGTTTTCATCCTGCATGTGTGCGATTATGTGGGTTTTCGGGGTTTTCTGTGCACACATCAGACATGATTCCACAATTTATTGTTTCGTCCTATAATCTTGAGGGTTTTCTGCTTATCTTGATGCTAAAGTTCCAGTTTTGAAAGTATTTTCGAGTCCGTTTTATGATGTTGTGTTTATTTTCTTTAAACCTGACTTACACTTGTTCTGCGATTCAAGGGTTTCTTCGATTTTTTCGAAATGGCCTTTCGTTTTTCTATTTCTTATATTGATGGAGTCGTCAACTTTTCAACTAATAAAACAACGGGTATTTTAACTTGAAACACAGTATCTAAATTGTGAAGAATGAATGGGTGTTAGGTTGATGTGCATTCCTTTTTTGCATTCCTGTTGGCTTAGGAGTTAGGTTTTTTTTGGCTTCGAATGGTGTTTGATGACGTGCAGTCTTCATATTCAAATTGATTACTGTTGGGTGAAGTCTTCATTTTCCAAGTTAGTTATTTGATTGAATATCTGATTCTGTTGTAATATAGGAAAGATGAAACCTGAGAAAAAGTCTGGATTGAAATACATTGTTGGCCCTGATTTTAGGACACAAATAGACATCAATTTGGTAATATCCATATGCCTCTGTTTTTCTTTCAAATCTGCTTGCATACTTGTTTGGGCTTGGTTAATCTTATTTTAGGTTCCTTCTATTTTGAATATACATAGGAGGACATGGAAATACCTCTTTTTTTTTATACGAGACACAGTTGTGAGATTGGAAGTAAGATTGAAGTTACAGATCCTGTAGGGAGTAAGATGGAATTTAGGTTATTCTATGGGAATAATGGAGTTCGTATTTGGGAATCAGTAAAAGTTATTGCTAGTAAGTATGGGTTGAAAGAAAACTACTTTGCTGGCTTCTATTACCGTGGACGGAACACGTTCCATGTTAAGATTTTAGATGCTATGTTAAATGAAATCAATTATGGGGTTGGCACTTCCCAAAGCCAACCTCGTGAGGATGTTATGGTTGGTGTTAGAGTAAAATATTTAAATGAATTAACCTATTTTGATAAATAACAATTTCGCTAAGTGTTACTGACTTCTTTAAAAGTTTTCATATTCAGAAACTGTTGACCCAGGTTTTAGGGCTATTTTCGTAGTTATTTTGCATATAGATTCATAGGTTAATTAGGATCTTTGTTCATTTTTCATGCATTTTGGTCTCATATCATGCATTTTTGTATTTCTAGGTTGTTCTAAGTTTATATCTATTTATTAGACATTTTTTATGGCTTTTCTTTGATTTTTCTGGTTTCAGGTGCTGGCGCGCTCGCCCCAGTTCATTAAGGGTAAAACAGATTTTTCCTGCTGGCGCGCTCGCCCAGATGATGGGCACGGCCGCGCCAGACCCCTAAACTTAAAACAGAACCAGAACGCGTTTTTGCGAGAGGGAACCCATTTTGGAGCATCTTGGAGCGATTTGGAGCACTCTTGGAGCTGTGCTAGGGCTAGGATTTCCATCCCCATATGGTGGCTATGGATCTTCTCGCTTCCTTTCATCTTGTTGCTTCCATTTTGGCCATGAGTAGCTAAGTTCTCTTGTATTAGGGGATTGATGTAGTTAACCTAACTCTATGTTTTGATTACATTTCAGTTATATATATATATGAGTTGTTCTTCTTCTCTATGAAGCTCTTTTTTATGCTTTATTGTACCTAAATGCATTTGGGTTTATCTATCTAATTCTTGCACAATTGGAAAATTGGTTTGAGTTAGGGTTTTGAAAAGGGTTTAATTGGGAGTTTTGCTAGCTTAGGAATGAGGGCAATACCCGGTTATGTTGGTTTGATTGATGAACTTCTATTGCATTAATTGAGTAATTGGACTTAAGGAATTAATTCACTTACTTTCGATTAATAGGTTCATTTAGTTAAGGAATTACTAAGTGGATATCTAAACCTAGCATCATAGAAGAGTTGGATAAATTCATATATGTATGTTGAAGTGGGTAGAGACATAGTAATTGGTTGACGAAATCATTTCCCCTAGTACGTTCCAACTATCGTTTAATTCACATTTTTAGTTGCTTTCGCTTACGTTCACGATTTCTTGTTTCAACCAATCTATCAACCTTTTTGCCATCCTTTCAATAGTCAAATTAGCGGAAATTGATAGTAAACAATCACAATCCCTGTGGAGACGATCTTTTTATTACTTCGAGCCTTTGTACACTTGCAAAGTGGCTAACAGAAACACTTATGGACTAAAGACACGCTGCAAAGATCTCGACAAAACATTATCAAAAAGCAAGTGAAGAAACCGTCCGCCTATGAGAAAATAGTCTGCCTTCAGAGAAAAGTTCGTCTGCCTGTAAAGACCGTCCGGCTTGACCACTGACGAACACATGGGTTGACTAAAGAGCAATGATTGAAGACTCGTGCAAAAAGAATTAGCATAAAGGTGATCGTTTGCTCAAACCGAAGATGAGTTGTCATGCACCTCTTGGTGGTTCAGAGCATTAATGGCGACAAAGACAGAATTAAGCGCCTTATTCCTTGAAGATTCAAATCCTCTGACATTCCTTAACTCAAGCTTCTTTTTCTGAAATAACGGCGATATCCTCTGATCATCGTATCTCCCCAACGGCCAAATTCAAATCTTCTGGTCAGAGCATTAATTACCAGATTAGCTGTAATGCATATGCATTAATTGCAATCTCTGTGAACCAGAACAAAAGCCTCGCCAGACGATACCGCTCTCTATCTGTTGAAGAAACATTCCTCACCTGGCAGACTACAACAGAAGATGCAGAAGTATCCGTTACTCACAATCAAGCAAATATTCAACGGAACTATTTTTGAAGATCTTCATTGAAGCCTCCAGTTGTCATCCTACTGAAGATATAAATAGTGGACTTTGCATCATCTTCAACTTGGCGACTCATACACTATCAAAGCATTCAAATCTTTCAAGTCAGTTTACAATTTGAACAAGCTTTAGTCAAGAACACTCAGCTTTAGTCAAGCCTTTCAGAGAACCAATTTGGATATCATCTCTGACTTTAGAACTTCATATTTTCTACCCACTCTTTGTGAAGAGATTCTTGTAGAAAACAAATCTTCTTGAAAAAGAACTGGGAGGAGTCCTGTCAAACACTCGAGAGATAAAGGAGAAGTCCTAGAATACTTGTAAAGGAGTAGTCCTCAGAATACTGGGAGAAGTCCCTGAGAACACTTGTACTATTCTGTTGAAATAGTGAAAATCTTGGTATAGCCAAGGACTGGACGTAGCCCTGTCGATTAAGGGGGTGAACCAGGATAAATACTGTGTGTGATTTATTCTTCAAGCTCTAAGTTTATTTCCGCTGCACATATTGTTAAACGTTTTCGAACTAATAATCATTATATTGTGAAAAAGATTTAAAAAGTCACACACACAATTCAAACCCCCCTTTCTTGTGTGGTTTTATTACTATCAATTGGTATCAGAGCTTAACCGCTCTGACAATTACTAACATCTTAACAGGTGTAGAGTGAAAAGATCCATGGACGGCATTGCCTACCCAACCGGAACTGCAACCAACAAGCCACTATTCTTCGATGGCTCAAACTACCCCTATTGGAAAAAGCACATGCAGCTATTCATCGAATCAACCGACTGGAAGCTATGGGACGTAATATCGAAAGGAAATTATGTTCCTAAAGATAGTGAAAGCAAGGCCATTCCAGCTGATAAATGGACAGATGAACAGAGGACAGACAATCAGAGAAATGCCAAGGCGAGGTTGTTCCTTATATGTGCTCTTAGCAAAAATGAGCATGATAAAGTTGATAGCCTGAGCACTGCAAAGGAAGTCTGGGATACACTAGCTATCGCTCATGAAGGAACCTCTGCTGTTCAAGACACCAAGATGAGCATGCTCGCGTCTCAGTACGAAAACTTCATGATGGATGACAATGAGTCCATTGACTCCATGTTCGCACGACTTCAAACCATTCATAATGGAATGAGGAACCTGGGTAAAAACTTCACTGACAAGGAGCAAGTGATCAAGATTCTCAGAAGTCTTCCCACTAAATGGAGAAACTTCGTTACTTCCCAAAGAGCTGGAAAGAATCTTGATACCTATCAAGTAGAAGACCTACTGGGAGAAATGAAGATTCACGAGCAGGATCTTGCTAATGATGTTGCAATCATAAAAAGAAAAGCGGCTGCCGCAAAAGCTGTAGCTTTTAAAGCCAACAAATCAAAGGCTTTGAAAGCTAATGAATTCTCAGATGAGGAAACTGTGCAGTCTGATCGCTCCGATGATGAACAGGCCCTGTTCAATAGAAGATTCCGAAAGATGATGGGGAACAGGAAGCAGTTCAAAGGAAGACCATCTTCCTCATCAAGAGACGAAGAGAAGATCCCAAGTAAAGGAGGGATCGTCTGCTACGAGTGTAAGAAACCTGGACATGTTAAAGCCGACTGCCCTCGTCTGGGAAACAAGCCTTCCCAAAAGAACTTCTATAAGAAGAAGGCCTTTTCCAGTCAAAAGGATGAGTCAAAAGACGACTTCGACCAAGAAGAAGAAACTAAGGGAGCCAAGGAAGAAACTTCATACTGTGCGTTTATGGGATCCATAGACACTTCAGACACTGAAGCAGATAAAGAAGCAGAGGCACTGATGATCTCTGTTGATCAATCCAACGACGAAGAAAATGACAAAGATGAGGTAAGTCCCGAAATCTCATATGATGACTATAATGAACTATTAGATTATGCTCATGCATTAGCTATTAAGTATAGTTCACTTAAGAAGAAGCATGATAAAACTGTAAAAGAATTGCATGCATCTAAAGAAGTATCTATTATGCTAACAAAGAAAAATCAAATGCTCTTAGAACAAGACGCAAACAAAGAAATCAAATTCTTAAAACAAAGAGTTAGTAGCCTAATCAAAGACTTATCCATGTTCACTCAAGGTTATGATAACCTAATTAAGTTAAATGGAAACAACAGATCAGCTTATGATCGCAGAGGTTTAGGTTGTGAAGAAGAAGATTGGGATATAACTGCCATTAAATATAATTCTTCTGCTGTCCCATACAGATATCAATCTGAAAAGAAAAATGTTTCATCTTCACCTATTAAAGTCCAACCCAAAACTTTCATAGTAAAGGGTAAGGAGAACCAAACTCCTCAAAAAATAGTGCATGGGAGGAACAGTCCACCCAAAGTGATAACTAACAAAAAAGGACCCAAGAAAGTTTGGGTACCTAAATCTATGATTATTCCTCTTGCAGATGTGCTTAACAGTTCAAAACCAAAAAGAACAATGGTACCCAAAGATCCATGAGAAGAAGACAGGAGGGACAGTGACCTTCGGAAGCAATCAAAAGGGGTTCATTGTCGGAGAAGGTAATGTTGGTAATTCGGAAGGTTCTGCTAGTTGAAGGACTAAAACATAACCTACTTAGCATAAGTCAATTGTGTGACAGTGGGCTCACTATTTCCTTCAACAAAGTGAAGTGTAGAGTCACAAACGAGGATGACAAGATTATCTTTGAAGCACAGAGACAAGGAGATCTATATAAGACCTCCCTGGAAAACCTTGCAAGTCAAAAGGTAACATGTCTAGTATCAGCAGAGGATGACAAATGGATATGGCACAGGAAGCTAGGGCATGCATCCTTAAAGACCATTTCTAAGATAATCAAACATGATTTAGTAAGTGGTCTGCCAAATCTGTCTTTCAAATCTGATGATACATGCTCAGCATGTCTCCAAGGAAAGCAATTAAAAAGTTCTTTCCATGCAAAGAACGTTGTTAGTACCAAGAGACCTCTGGAGATGTTACACTTGGACTTGTTCGGACCTACTAGAACGGCTAGTTGTTCTGGAAAAAGATTGTGTCTTGTCATCGTTGATGACTACACCAGATTTACACGGGTACAATTCCTCGGAACAAAAGATGAAACCTTCAAGTCCTTCCTAATCATTGCGAAAAGAGTTCAAACTGAAAAGGGATATTGCATCACCAACATTCGTAGTGACAGAGGAGGAGAATTTATAAATGAAGAGTTCAACCACTACTGCGAAGAAAATGGAATATTTCATCAAGTGTCTGCTCCAAGAACTCCTCAGCAAAATGGAGTAGCCGAAAGGAAGAACAGGTCACTTCAAGAAATGGCCAGGACTATGCTCAACGAGACATCTCTACCCAAGTACTTCTGGGCTGAAGCCATTCATACAGCATGTTATATTCAAAATAGAATATTTATGCGTCCCATCTTGAAGAAAACAGCCTACGAATTGTGGAAGGGAAGAAAGCCAAACATCTCAAACTTTCATCCATTTGAAGCCCATGCTTTCTACTCAACACAAAGGATGACCTTGGAAAATTTGATGCAAAATCAGACAAAGGAATATTCTTGGGATATTCACCCAACTCCAAAGCATTCCGAGTATACAACTCCAGAACAATGGCGGTAGAAGCGTCTATCAATGTTAAGTTCGAAGATAAACACATAAATGTAAATCAGATAACTCCAGAAGAAGAATATGATGACCTGGAAATATGTGAAGCTCCCTCATCAAATCCATCTCAGCCATCATCGTCTGATAAAGAGACGAATCCAATCATCCCCTCTTCAACTCAACCAGACGATGTTTGTGAAACTACGTCTGACGACAACTCCACAAGTCAAGTCATGACCTCCAGTGGCATCTCTCTACCTCGAGACTGGAGATTCAAACCAGACCATCCTCCTACACAGATCATCAGAAGTGTTCATGAAAAGGTAAGAACCAGATCCACTTTTAATGATTATGCTAACTATGCGTTCCTTTCTGAAATAGAACCGAAGAACATAGGTGAAGCACTACAGGATGAAGGATGGATCCTAGCCATGCAAGAAGAACTGAACCAATTTGAGAGAAGCAAAGTCTGGGATTTAGTGCCCAAACCAGAAGACAAATCTATTATAGGCGCTAGATGGGTTTTCAGAAATAAAATGGACGAAAATGGAAAAGTCACCAGAAACAAAGCTCGTTTGGTGGCCCAAGGGTATAATCAACAAGAAGGAATTGATTATACATAAACATTTTCCCCCGTAGCAAGAATTGAAGCCATTCGCATTCTTCTGGCATTTGCATGTCAGCACTCTATAAAGCTGTATCAAATGGATGTGAAAAGTGTGTTCCTAAATGGATACATTGAGGAAGAAGTCTACGTGAAGCAACCTTCAGGCTTTGAAGATCCGGATCTACCAGACCACGTCTTCAAGTTAAGAAAAGCATTATATGGACTAAAGCAAGCACCACGTGCATGGTACGATCGTTTAAGTTCATTCCTGATGAACAATGGATTCTCACGAGGAAGCATCGACAACACTCTATTTAGAAGAAAGAGGTCCAAGGACTTCATTCTGGTACAATTGTACGTTGATGATATAATATTTGGTGCCACCAATGAAGATCTCTGCCAAGAATTCTCAAAACTGATGCAGAGTGAATTCGAGATGAGTATGATGGGAGAATTAAAGTTCTTCCTAGGATTACAGATCAGACAGGAAGGAACCCGAACCTATATTCATCAGCCAAAATACATTAATGATCTCCTAAAGAAGTATTGCATGGAGAAAGCAAAAGCAATGGGAACTCCTATGCATCCTGGAACCATACTGGATAAAGGTGACGAGTCAACTCCGGTCGACTCAACCAAATACAGAGGAATGATAGGCTCACTGTTGTACCTTACCTCAAGCAGACCAGACATTATGTACAGCGTCTGTGTTTGTGCCAGATTTCAGGTAAGTCCCCGAGAATCTCATCTTAGCGCAGTAAAGCGCATATTTCGTTATCTCATTGGAACAACTAATCTTGGTCTAGTCTATGAGAAAGGTGACGATTTCAGGCTAAGAGGATTCTGTGATGCTGACTACGCTGGAGACAGAATCGAAAGGAAGAGCACAAGTGGAGGATGTCACTTTCTGGGGCATTGCCTAATATCATGGGCAAGCAAGCGGCAAAGCACAATCTCTCTCTCAACGGCTGAAGCAGAATATGTGGCTGCAGGTTCCTGCTGCACCCAACTTCTTTGGGTGAAGCATCAATTAGAGGATTATAATATTTTTGAGCATAACATTCCATTATTATGTGATAACACAAGTGCCATTAATATTACAAAGAACCCTGTGTTGCATTCACGAACCAAGCATATTGAAATTAAACATAATTTTATCCGTGATCATGTAGCCAACGGAAATATTGACATTTCATACATACACACTGCTGACCAGTTAGCAGATATATTTACTAAACCACTTATTGAAAATAAATTTGCATGTCTTCGAGAAAGAATAGGGATGTTTCCTGCACTATAGATATGCCTGCTTTAAGTTCGTCTGATTGGTTCACACCTAAAACCAATATCCACTACAAGATATGCATTTAATGCTGAAATAGTTGTGTCTTTTCATATATATTATTCACTGAGCACGCATACATAAATTCTGGCACTCCTTATCTCTCATCATTTAATGCGCATTAATCAGCTGCATCATTCATCATGAGATTGATAATACCGAGAGAATATTTACACTCTCAAAAATGAAAAGGAACAGTTTTCAGAATGTATCTCTAATAACTACTCTAATGCACTCATGTTTTAGTCTAAACACTATATACTCTGTGTTTTGTCTTTGTCTTTCTATTCTCCTCACCTATAGAAATCATGGCTCCCAACAAATGGAGAAATGTAAAGACTCAAGCAGTCCTCAGCACGGAGGAGATTCAGATCATCCAGAAACAGCAAGATGTTATTGCTCGAAATCGTAAACAACAAGTTTCTGAAATTGGTCCTGTGAAGATTGAACATCTGGGGGACAGAAAGCTTGTCACCCCTAGATATCTCGATCTGAAGCTGTATGAACATGCAAAGGTGGCCGGACTTGATCTCCTGCTCTCACAAACTTGGGGAAATCTGTTCGAGATCTCCACAACTTCAGCAATCACGCCTCTCGTAAAAGAATTTTACGATTGTGCCATCAGGATAAACCCTAACCACATCCGAACAAGGTGCTTGGGGCACGTAATCGATATTCACACCAGCGATGTGTCTCATCTACTCAATCTTCTTCTCGACGGTGTCTGCTACTCCTCTTCCTGGGAAACCTCTGAAAGCACTCCCTTCACTATCTAGAAGGAGGTTCCAAAATGTTCTACCTCTCGACGAGTGAAGAACCTTGTTGAGGAATGCATTTTCCCTCACGCTGTTCTTAGCAAGGTGGTGTTACCTAAAGAAGGGTCTAGAGACTTAGTCAACAAGTTCTCTCAGTGGACTCTATTCCAGCTACAGCATCGCAGGAAAGTTAATTGGCCTGATCTTCTGCTTCAATACATGCTCCATACCCTGGAACAATCTAACACCAACCTTCCATATGGGTCTCTCATAACGGCCCTTATGCATCACAAGAAAATACTCAATCCCTCTATCGAATCAGTGCAGTATATCGCATCTGACTATGTCTCTGCTACTCCCATCAAGTTTGGAGATGTTCGTCGTATGAACCTGTCCGTCGACATATCAGCAGTGCCTTCAGAACTCTTAAGTGACTAGACTAAGAGGAATAAACAACGCAGATCTCCTCCACCAACTCCGTCTGATGCCTTCCTCAAACGTCGTCGTCTGGGCACTCCATCTCCGCAATGTTCGGATCATTCCCACCAGACTGAGTCTCACGAATGCTTGCCTACACCCACGGTCTTGCATGCATCAACCTCCTCCAAACCTCCTCCTGAGACTGTGCACTCCACCGCTGAACTTATTTCAGACTCTCATGCTCAATATTTGAAGTTCTTGCCTCCAATCTTTCACAAATATATTTCGGATGTCTTCGATGTCCAAGATGATGGCAATTGTGGATTTCGATGTCTTGCTCAATGGCTGGGTCATCCTAAGGATTATTGGCCCGAAGTACGCAAGCTTCTTATCCAGGAACTTCTATCTCATAGAGTGCTGCATTCTAAAACCTTTTGCTCTGATAAAGATATTGATACTTTATGCCTGGCTCTCACGCTCAATGAAAATGAACTTGCGCCTGAGTCCAAGTGGTTTACAGTTCCGGACATGGGGTTACTAGCTGCCACTGCGTTTCGAATTGTTCTAGTTACCTTAGCTCCTAACCAGTGTTGCACATATCTCCCTCTCCTAGGTCCTGTTGATGATGCCCCTACAATTGCTGTCTTGGGAAACATTGCCAATCGACACTGGGTCCGAGTCAAGCTCTCCAAGAACTCTCCACTGCCTACCATTTCACCTCAATGGAAGCATTATTGCTCTCCTGACGCTCAAGGATGGGAAGTACCTCTTCAATCCAAAATTCTACACTTCAAAAATCTACTGCAACTTGAAGCTGAGCAGTTTCTGGATTCCTTGTTTGAAGTTCCTAGCATTATGAGTAGACACTGTGTTATCTTTGATGCTATGTTTTAGTTTTGGTTGACCTTGTTTGACTCTATTATTATTGAAATAAGTCTGGTGTCAGTTAATAACTCTTGTATTTATCATAAGTATTTAGAAGGATATAACTTGCTTGGTTTGTTGATATAAGGAGGTAATAGCTCCTATTCTTAAGATGTCCGATTTTTCTGGACTCTTATCTTTCAAAGTCCTCCCTGAGAAGAGGAGCTTTGAAGGTTCTCTTGGCAACGAGTGTTTGAGAATCATCGTCAGATGGAGTGCAGGGTATTTCTATTGTTCGTGACTTTGAAGATGTGTTTCCTAAAGACGTGCCAGGATTACCACCTGTTCGCGATTCCGAGTTTTCGATTGATTTGGTTCCTGGAACCGGGCCGATTTCTATCGCACCATACCGAATGGTACCAGTAGAGTTAGTAGAAATGAAGAGTCAGATTGATGATCTCATGGCGAAGGTTTTCATCCGACCTAGTGTTTCTCCATGGGGAGCGACAGTACTGCTTGTGAAGAAGAAAGATGGTAGATCACGACTTTGTGTAGACTTCAGGAAGCTGAATAAGGTGACAGTGAAGAATCGTTATCCCTTGCCTAGGATTGACAATTTGTTGGACCAACTTCGGGGAGCTGCTGTTTTTCTCGAAGATCGATCTGCGATTTGGTGATCATCAGATTCGAGTTAAGGAGACAGACATTCAGAAGACTGCGTTTCGTACTCGCTATGGACACTATGAGTATTTAGTGATGCCATTTGGAGTTAATCCTTAGATCTTGTATATTTCTTGTGCAAGATCTTATTCTTTCCTAGACAGGTTTGTGACTGTCCTTGAGTTAATCTCCAGATCTTGTATGTTTTGTGTGAAAGATCTTATTCTTTTCTTGATAGGTTCGTGATCATTTTTATTGATGACATCCTAATCTATTCGATGAGTCGAGAGGAGCATGAAGAAAATCTGTGTCAGGTGTTGACCGTTCTGCGAGAGAAGGTTCCCTTTGCGAATTTAGCTAAGTGTGAGTTCTGGTTGGAAGAAGTGGAGTTTTTGGGCCATGTTATTTCTAAGGAAGGCATTGTCGTTGATCCGAGCAAGATAGATGCAAGACAAAGCGTTGGTTGAGAAAGGAGAAATGATCACCTTGGGGAAAGCACCAGATTTTGAGGTAGGATCCGATGGTATCTTGCGTTGCAAAGGACGTGTGTGTGTTCCGAGTGATGCTGAGTTGAGGAGGATGATCCTTGAAGAAGATCACAAGAGTAGGTTGAGTCTTCACCCAGGGGCGACGAAGATGTATCAGGATCTGAGGTTACATTTTTGGTGGCCAGGCATGAAGAGGAATGTTGCTGAGTATGTTGCTGCATGTCTGACTTGTCAGAAGGCGATGGTTGAGCATCAGAGACCCGCAGGGTTGATGCAATCTCTTGAGGTACCGGAGTGGAAGTGGGACAGCATATCCATGGATTTCGTGGTTGCCTTACCACTTACTCGGAGGAGGTTTGATTCTATTTGGGTCGTTGTTGATCTTTTGACAAAATCTGCGCATTTTCTACCCGTGAGGACCACTTATAAGGTGGAACAGCTTGCAGAAGTTTATATTGCGGAGATTGTACGATTACATGGGGTTCCTTCGACTATAGTTTCTGACAGAGATCCGAAGTTTACTTCTCACTTTTGGAAGGCTTTGCAAGGAGCTCTTGGTTCGAAACTGAGTTGAAGTTCAGCTTATCACCCGCAGACCGATGGGCAGACTGAGAGGACGATTCAGTCTTTGGAGGATCTTCTGAGGGCTTGTGTGTTAGAAAATTAGGGGAGTTGGGATGAGATTTTACCCTTGATTGAGTTCACTTATAACAACAGTTTCCATGCTAGTATCGGGATGACACCATTTGAAGCGTTGTATGGAAGGAGGTGCAGGACTCCTTTGTGTTGGTTTCAGGATGGTGAGAATTTGTAAGTTGGACCAGAGTTAGTTCAGCAGACAACAGAGAAGGTGAAACAAATCAGAGAGAAAATGAGGACGTCTCAGAGTAGAAAGAAGAGTTATGCGGACAACAGACGAAGACAATTAGAGTTTTCAGCAGGAGAACACGTGTTTCTTCGTGTGACACCTACTACTGGGGTTGGAAGAGCGATTAAGTCCAACAAGTCGACGGCAAAGTTTATTGGACCATATCAGATCATCGAGAGAGAGTTGGACCCGTGGCTTATCGTATTGCTTTGCCGCCTTTCTTGTCCAAGATTCACGATGTGCTTCATGTATCTCAGTTGCGTAAATATGTTCCAGATCCTTCTTATGTTATCACTCAGGATGATGTTTAGATGAAGGATAATTTGACGTTTGAGGTTCCTCCGATGAGTATTGCAGATCGTA
Source organism: Acmispon strigosus (assembly GCA_030819835.1). Classification (NCBI taxonomy): domain Eukaryota; kingdom Viridiplantae; phylum Streptophyta; class Magnoliopsida; order Fabales; family Fabaceae; genus Acmispon; species Acmispon strigosus. The sequence goes on along the minus strand of JAUAMA010000003.1, from coordinate 30,556,558 downwards.
GGATTAAACAGTTGAAGAACAAGCAGATTCTGCTTGTAAAGGTGATTTGGAATCAGACCACGGGGGACGCGACGTGGGAGTTGGAAGAAAAGATGAGAGAACAATATCCCGCTTTGTTTCTTGAATTGTAGTTTCGGGGGCGAAACTCTTTTAAGGGGGGTGGTATTGTAAGACCCTCAATTTTGTGTGATAGTATTTTGGCCCCTGTAACTCTTATGCTTATAGTTTGAATCTTTTGAAGTATATTGATTATACTTTGTCTTGAATTATTTAGTAATTCGAGTTAGTATTTGGTTGATATATTAAGTTTTATTTATGAGAAATATTTGTTTGAGTATGGATTTATGTATTGTTTAAGCCTTGGCTGAAATGGCGACGTTTTGAAAGGGAAGTTGAGATCGTCCTGTAAAACTGGTTGAGATCGTCCTGTAAAACTGGTTGAGATTGTTCTGTAAAACTGGCAGACTATGTTGGCGGACTATGTTGGCAGACTATGTTGGTGGACTATGTTGGCAGACCGTTTTCTGTTGGCAGACTATGACTTCGTTTTGTCTGGTCTGGTTAGCCGTTATTGTTGACTTTAAGAAATGAGTGTCAAATGCCTTGGGAATGATAAACTTCCGTTTTTATTGACTCTTAAGAGATAAAATGTCAGAATCATTAATGAGCATTAGTGACATGCCGTTTTCTTTGACTTAGAATATTTTAATCTTTTGTAAGTCGGTTTCCTCACTCTATAAATACCAAGCTTCGTCAGTACGTTAATCTTTCATTTTTCCCACACCTTTCTTCTCTTCGAAGTAAGCTGAATCCTTGACATTTTTCTGAAGCGTTGTTGTTGGTAAGTTGTTCAGACTCTTACTAATTCTGGGATTTTCCATTGAATTCAATTTAGTTCATCTTTTTGGAGTTTAAATTTTTCTATTTTCCTTGCAGCCATATTCTTCTTGTTCGTTGAAGACCTGAGCTGTTCGTGGTGAGTTCTTCTTGGTTCGTGAAGGACAGAGCTGAAGTTTCAAATCTCTTTAATCTTGTAGGCCATTCAAGGTTGGTTTCTTTTCTAGTCCTTACGTTAGAACTTTGTTGTAATCTTTGTGTTTCTAAAATATCCCTTGGAACCCATATAGGCACTGTGTTAAATCAATTTGGTAATAGTTTTTATCTATAAAGAGGTTTGGGTTTTAAAGAAATAAATTTAACAGTGATTTTACGTGAAAAACTCTGATTATGGACCCTCAGACTGAGAGCCAACGCTTGGGCATTGGGATCCAGCGCTTGGGCGCTGGGTTTCTTCGAGATTTCACGTAACCAGACGTTGCCAACGCTTGGGCGTTGGGTTCCAACGCTTGGGCGCTGGAGGGCACTCTGTTCTGCCCTGTTTTACGAAAAATTCTGATTTCGACAGTTTTGAGTTCTGTTTCTTTCCAGATTTCATCCTAGCCTTAGGATAGTTAATTAAATGAGTTTATATGCTATTTCTAGGTTGAAGAAAAAGTTTATGCAACTTAAGAGAAGGTAAGGGTAACTCAATCTTAGTATTATGGTATTATGATATTGTTGTGATTCTGATTGCAGAATATGGACTGTGATTGATTATGAGTTTGTTTGAATACTGTTGGTGATAGTATGATATAACGAAAACGCTGTATGGTTATGAGATTGAATTGCTTGAATATATTTTGTAAGGAGAGCTTACTGTGTTATGAATATATTGACATAACTGTGAAACGAGTGAACCGTTATTGTCCATGAGGATTCGATTACTGTCATGACAGATGCACTGCAGGTGCATGATTTTAGGTTTTGATGTGGTGAACTATTATGCGTCGCGGGATCATACCATGATTTTAGGTTTTGATGTGGCGAACTATTATGCGTCGCTAGGTTTTGATGTGGCGAACTATTATGCGTCGCGGGATCATACCATGATTTTAGGTTTTGATGTAGCGAACTATTATGCGTCGTGGGATCATACCAGAGGGTGGTGTGGAAAAGTCTCTTCCATGTTCTAAGTCATCCTGGCCAAATACGGCAAAAACCCAATGAGCTATGTGCACTGTTCGTTGAAAAGCTAACAAAGCATATGTGTTTGTGATGAATGAGGCTTATTCTGTGAAGTTATGAATTACTAACAGATATATTGTGAATTGTTGTTCAGTTATAGTATAATAGTTAATGTTGTTTGCTATATAATTCACTTCTAATATTGTATTCCTATATTCTGATATTTGAGTTAACCCTTTGCTGTTTTGTTTGTGTCTTCTTTTATTTTGGCGCTTAACGCCAGATGACCAGCGATGAGGGGAGACCCTAAGGCCGTTTTGAGGAAAGCTTGAGGAACTTTTGGGGCAGAGTTGATGATGATGTTTAGTTTCCGCTATTTTGTAAACTTAGCACATGTGTGCAACATATTACTTTCATTACGTCTTATTTTCCTTGCTGTAATATTACTGACTATGGGCTACACTTATTAAATATATGTGAGACGTTGTTTTGGAAAACTTGAGATGTTTTGAAAGGTTTTTATTTTCCGCGTTTTTTCAATGTGACTCTCGACCTAAAAAGCGGGTTGTTACAATCAGATCCACTCCATGCCCTGTTACGCTCAGAGTTCCAGATCTGCTTTAGGCAAACGCAAACGCTCACCAATTGCATCCAATGCCCATCTGCTCTCAGATGTGTGTCTTCAGACTTTTGTTTTCCCCTTCTGCTTTAAGGCTGGATTATGGATTCCCCATGGATGTCCTACCTCTCAGATTACTCCATCCATGCCCTCATGCCAACAGTTCTTCCACTTCGATTGGCAGCTCACTGTTCATAGGGATGCTCACATTGCTTCCATTCCTCTTCATCTGGCTGGTCGAGTTGATTCCCTGGTCCTAAAATTTAAGACCTGGACACTGGTACTAGTTCCTATGATGCCACCAGTCTTGAAGACTCTGGGTTTTGCTTGGCAGTGTCTTCCTCCATCTCCACTCATTCCTACTATGGCATATTTCACTACCATTCTGCCATCTCTTAAAGCATCACCGCCGGTCACTCGAAGTCCAAGTCCCGACTCTGACGATGTTCACACCATGGTTTCCCTCCTTGCTCAGCAAATTACAACCTTCAATGATTGCTCATCTCACGAACGGGTTGCTCTGCATCAAGATGTGAATGCTCGTCTTGACTCCATGCACAATGATCTTTCTGATAAGATGGATGCTCGTTTCAATCAACTGCAGGGCTCTATTGCTCTAATTCTTGGGCTATCTAAGCCATCCTCTTGACCTACCCATACTATTATATTTTGTCTTTCCCTCTTATTATCTCAATGAATATCATCGTTTCTATCTTTGTTTTTGATAATGTCAAAGGGGGAGAAAATATACCAATAACAAATGACAAAGAAGATAGCATATATTTAGGGGGAGCTAATAAATATTAAACAAAGGGGGAGGAAATCAGAAATATACAAGCCTTACTCTCATTTGTTTTAGAAATTTTCATTATCAAAAAGGGGGAGATTGTTAGAGTAAAATATTTAAATGAATTAACCTATTTTGATAAATAACAATTTCGCTAAGTGTTACTGACTTCTTTAAAAGTTTTCATATTCAGGAACACTTATGGACTGAAGACACGCTGCAAAGATCTCGACAAAACATTATCAAAAAGCTAGTGAAGAAAGCGTCCGCCTATGAGAAATTAGTCTGCCTTCAGAGAAAAGTTCGTCTGCCTGTAAAGACCGTCCGGCTTGACCACTGACGAACACATGGGTTGACTAAAGAGAAATGATTGAAGACTCGTGCAAAAATAATTAGCATAAAGGTGATCGTTTGCTCAAACCGAAGATGAGTTGTCATGCACCTCTTGGTGGTTCAGAGCATTAATGGCGAAAGAGACAGAATTAAGCGCCTTATTCCTTGAAGATTCAAATCCTCTGACATTCCTTAATTCAAGCTGCTTTTGCTGAATTAACGATGATATCCTCTGATCATTGTATCTCCCCAACGGCCAAATTCAAATCTTCTGGCCAGAGCATTAATTACTAGATTAGCTGTAATGCATATGCATTAATTGCAATCTCTGTGAACCAGAACAAAAGCCTCGCCTGACGATACTGTTCTCTATCTGTTGAAGAAACATTCCTCACCTGGCAGACTACAACAGCGGATGCAGAAGTATCCGTTACTCACAATCAAGCAAATATTCAACGGAACTATTTTTGAAGATCTTCATTGAAGCCTCCAGTTGTCATCCTACTGAAGATATAAATAGTGGACTTTGCATCATCTTCAACTTGGCAACTCATACACTATCAAAGCATTCAAATCTTTCAAGTCAGTTTATAATTTGAACAAGCTTTAGTCAAGAACACTCAGTAACCTTAGCTTTCTCATTTTCTGAGTTCAGTCGCCAACTAGTGTGAAATCCCTTACAGTGTGAAAACTCTTATTCTTTCTCACACAAGCCTTTCAGAGAACCAATTTGGATATCATCTCTGACTTTAGAACTTCATATTTTCTACCCACTCTTTGTGAAGAGATTCTTGTAGAAAACAAATCTTCTTGAAAAAGAACTGGGAGGAGTCCTGTCAAACACTCGAGAGATAAAGGAGAAGTCCTAGAATACTTGTAAAGGAGTAGTCCTCATAATACTGGGAGAAGTCCCTGAGAACAGTTGTACTATTCTGTTGAAATAGTGAAAATCTTGGTATAGCCAAGGACTGGACGTAGCCCTGTCGATTAAGGGGGTGTACCAGGATAAATACTGTGTGCTTTATTCTTCAAGCTCTAAGTTTATTTCCGCTGCACATATTGTTAAACGTTTTCGAACTAATAATCATTATATTGTGAAAAAGATTTAAAAAGTCACACACACAATTCAAACCCCCATTTCTTGTGTGGTTTTATTACTATCAGTTGGGGTGGGAGGTGAGGATGCTATGGATGAGAGTGATGTGGGTGGTGAGAGTGATGAAGATGATGGAATTATTGCTGTTAGTATGGGTGATCTGATGCAGTAAGAGATGCGGTGGTCGAGGTGTATGAATTTGATAATAAATCAGCAACTACTGGGACTCAAACATTGGTGAGTTTTTATCCTGCCAAGTTTATACGCACAAAAAAAAATGTAAAAAATGCTAAGTATAAATGCTAATTAATATTTTTTCAGGCAACACTGGCAGCACGTCCTGTTGCAAACCCCTGAACAAAAGTGGTATACATGGGAGCTGTAATGGAGGAAGCGAGAAGGGGCTATAAGTGACTGCCACATTGGAAAGAATTGGTATCAATTTGTAAAGGACAACAATTTAATGGCAGGGGACACGGCTCACTTCAGGCTTACTAACACGAACAACAATGTTCTCCATGTAACAATTATTCGCTGGCAACAAAACAATCAATGACTTTAGTATTTAGGCAGTGATGATTTTGAAACTTGATGTATGGTTGGGCTGTGACTTACTTTTGTATATTTGGGTGTTACTTCATGGTATATTTTTGCCTTGCATCGCCTTTGCTTTTTATAAGGCTACCATTTTGAAACTTGATTGTTTGCTGTTTCCTGGTTAAATATTGGAACACTGGAGATCATACTGCCTTGTTGCTGCATTTTCTTTTGGCTGTGTTGCTGCGTTCTATCATCAGGGCTGTGTTTTCTGTAGTTTCCTTTTTGTGAGGACTATGCTCCTCTTATCCCTTTGAATCTATCTTTCATTATTTATCCTTTCTAAAAAAAGAAAAATTTGTTTATGAATGAGAATCAATTGTGTTTAATATATAAGGGTTAAGTTGCATGTCTTTATTTTTAAATATGTTTGCAATTGCAATTGTTTTGTAGTATATAAAATATGGCATCCCAGAAATTTTCTTCCACACAAAGAAGGAATTTGTATGCTGATGGAAGGTTATGCAATTGTAGTTTGCCTCCGTCGCTTAAGACGTCATGGTCCAATGCAAACTATGGAAGGAGACACTATCAGTGTCCTTCCAAGGTAAAATGCAAATTTTTTCTGTAAATAAACTTGTTTACATGCTGGCTTTAGTTAATGAAATTTTTGAAAATATTTGCAGTCATGTGTTTATTTCAACTGGATCGACAGTCCTGGGGAAAGTGTTGTTCAAGCCCCTGCACATAGCTCGCATGAAGCTGAAGCCCCTGCGCAGAACCCACGCATCGTAGCTGAGAACGACCTTAATCCAACTGTGATTGCTGAGTATAGGAGGAGGGAGAAGATGCATATTGCCATCATTATATGCTCGTTGATTGTGGCAATTTTGTATTTTTTAGTCAAGTGATTAATAGACTTAAATTTTCTTCTAAACTTTTGGTTGGTTGGCGTTGTGAGTATGGAATGCTTTGATAAGTTTGGTTCGTTATGGGTCGTTAGTTGGCGGCATTTGCAATGTATCCTGATGAACTTAGCCATGAAGATTAAAATTGTACTGATTGGAAAGGGATTTTCAAAGTATTCAAAAAGCTGGAGTTTTTTTTTTTAAAAAAAAAGAATGTTTACTCAATAGGTTCAGTGTGCAAACAAGCATAATTATGGCACAAACAAAGTAGATGAGGAAACTGGAATGAATGCCTTGGCATGTTTTTCCAGCATCACATGCTTCAGCAACAATGTCAACCTCGTGAGTTCCAATACCATCCCCTCCAGTGTCAACATAATAATCTTGAGTCTTCAGACACATAGATTTTGCGTGCTCCGTTTTTTAATACTCCCGCTTCTGCCCCAACAACTCTGCATTCTCTCATCATTATCAAAATTTCTTGCCCTAATAGTTAATACTCCCGCTTCTGTGTCTGTGTCTCTTCCTCTCCTGTTCTCCCATCCACATTTCTTACCATAAGCATAGGCGTCCGTTCAACATGGTGGGAAAGTACATGAAGTGTGATGAGTTGTTGAAGCAACACCAAGATAATCATGGCCCTTGCCGTAAGAATTTTAAATATGAATTCGTTAATCCACGCACATGAACAGGCATTAACAGGTATAAATACCTAATTGGGGACAAATCATGTAAGCCAAGCATGATAAAATGATAAAGCAATTGACACATTAAATAGCAGTAAAAACTATGCAATTACCTGTCTGACCAGGTCAATTCTTCCCATGAAAAGATGAAATGTTTCTGATAAAACCTTTTCATGGCATTAGGGTGGGTATTCCAGCTCAATACTGCTTGCTACAATATAAACCACCACACGTAGAGACCATACAATTTCAATTACTTGTGTCACAATGGATAAAATGTAAAATAAAATAAAAAAGAGACTTAGGGCATTACAGAAAGGTTGTAGGAAAAAACCAGTACGGTGGATTTTTCGTACGCGACTTCTGAGTTGCTGTCAGCAGGCAGACAAGCAGGTTAAGGACATCTTGTCCAATTGGTTCCTTCGGCTTCAATGACTGGAGCATCCCTCTGGTGCCATCTATGATTGGGATTTCAGACTTTACTAACATCTCTCTCCTGTGTTGAGGGTAAGCAATACATGTTAAGGGCTGGAGATAACTGCAATCGACATGAGGATTTTGAAATGGATTTAGACAAAATATAGAGTAATTTTTCACTTACCAAGCACTGTCGTCCTTTTTTGTCTTCTTGAAGATGTATGATGCAACAGCGATATCAGTGTATGATAGTTGGAATGTAGCCTCTGGGGTGAAGATTTTGTTCAAGAACTACGTAACACATAACAAGAAAGGTGTTATGGAAAGTTTACTTGTCAATTGTACAGTTAGAAGATTTTGTTCAAGAACTCCATAACACATAACTCAGTTAGACGTACAGGTGGAACAAACTCTGGGAGTACTGCCTTAGGTGGGGTGAACAATTTCCTAACAAGCGTATTAGGGTTCTTAGTATTTGGTGTCATCTCTTCGGGGATTTCAGCACCCATGGTAGGGTTTTCAGGGTTTCCAGATGGTGTCCCTTTCTCACAAGGTTGAGAAAACTTCTTCAAAATTTGATCAACAGCAGCGTTCGCTGATGGCGAAGCAGTGACTTCGGGAGACACAGGTGTCTTTGTTAATTGGTTTAGGAGCGTCTGTGTCAACCAACCGACACTTTTCATCACTGCCTCTATATTCGCCTCCATTGCTTTAAGCTTGTCATCGACAGTACCTCCCTTAGATAAAAACAAACAAGACAATTAAGAAACAGAATATTGGCTCCACAACGTTTTCAGATTGAATGACTCATAAAATGTAATAATACCTCTTTTTTAACATCCTGTATTTCGTTATATCCATGTGGAGGATCCATTTTCACATGGAAGTATGAATCAGTGTTACTACATCCAAAAACGGAAGTGTGAGTTAGATATGTCGCCAAATACAAAGAAAGCAAAGATTTTTTTTATCATGAATGATAATTGTTTTTTTGTTGTTGTTGTTGTTTGTTTGATGTATGAGGGGGGTTACTTAGAAGATATGACAATGAAAGATTGGTTCCTGTTCGGACTATTGTTGTTTACTTCCGTATGACTTTTGTCCTCCGGGGAAGTGATAAAGTTTGGTTCTAATACTGGACGACCTCGTTTCCTCTGGCTTCTTCGTACAGTAGTCTCACCCTTATTCACCATAGTAGCTTACAATCTTCAGGGGTTCTTTCGGTTTCCTTAGGGTTTGTTAGGGCCTTGCCGCCTTGGACAAAACCACCGCAATTAATTGAGGTATATATGTAGAGAAGTCTGGGTTCAAGCAGGGTGTGGCCATTGGAGTTCCCAGAGATGAGCGTAAGAAAACATGCGCATTAATCACCATCTATAAACCCCTGCTCATAGAAAGCGTACGAAACCCCTATTCCCATCATCAGCTGTTCGGATTTCAAATATTGGCGCACCAATGTGTTTTTGTTTCCGTCCATATCAATATATTCCTAATTTTTACTAATCATTAACCCTATTAATTATTTTTTCAATGTTTAAATAGATAAATAACTTCATTATAGATAAATTCACTGTAATTTAAATTATCCTACTTAACTTTTGATCATTTAAACAATTATTTCCATGTTTAAATAAATAGTTTCTTTATTATTTAAATTATTTAAATTAACTAAAACATTACTTACGTAATTTAGTTTAACTATGTTTAAATAAATAATTTCATTCACCAATGTTTTCAAAGCGATTGTTCACAAACCCTTCAATGTTTGTTCACTAACAAGTCGTTCAAGGGTTTGGTAGGGTTCAAAGCGATTGTTCATAAACACTTCAATGTTTGGTCACTAACAAGTCGTTCAAGGGTTTGGTAAGGTTCAAAGCGATTGTTCACAAACACTTCAATGTTTGGTCACTAACAAGTCACTCAAGGGTTTCGTAGGGTTCAAAGCAATTGTTCACAAACACTTCAATGTTTGGTCACTAACAAGTCACTCAAGGGTTTGGTAGGGTTCAAAGCGATTGTTTACAAACACTTCAATGTTAGGCCACTAACAAGTCGTTCAAGGGTTTCGTAGGGTTCAAAGCGATTGTTCACAAACACTTCAATGTTTGGTCACTAACAAGTCGTTCATGGGTTTGGTGGGGTTCAAAGTGATTGTTCACAAACCCTTCGATGTTTGGTCACTAACAAGTCGTTCAAGGGTTTCGTAGGGTTCAAAGCGATTGTTCACAAACACTTCAATGTTTGGTCACTAACAAGTCCCTCAAGGGTTTGGTAGGGTTCAAAGCGATTGTTCACAAACACTTCAATGTTTGGTCACTAACAAGTCGTTCAAGGGTTTGGTAGGGTTCAAAGCGATTGTTCACAAACCCTTCAATGTTTGGTCACTAACAAGTCCCTCAAGGGTTTGGTCGGGATCAAAGCGATTGTTCACAAACACTTCTAAATAATGACATACTATTTTTTAATTAATTTTTTTCAAAAAAAAAATTACGGTTAGTAGGAAATAAAAAAAAAGTTGTAAAAATAAAGAGGTTATGGATTAGATTCGATCCCTAGCCCTCCTTCTTATGTACTTGCACACTAACCATTGATCTACATTGGTAGCAATTGATAAATATGTTCGTCATTAATATTTAATCACTAAAAAGTTTCAATGCCTGATGCTACAACGAAAAACCTTCCATATTCTTACTCGTTGGGGCTCTTCATTTTCCTACTCTCTCTCTCACTCTGTGAATTAATCATTAATGATTTTAATGATTATGCAGAGTCATGATTGCAAAACTTGGAAAACTTATGGCGCGCGCAGTTCAACGACAGCGCACGCTTCATCGGCAAGCGCGTCTGGCGAGACCAATATTACAAGCTACGTCCATCCATCTTCTGCGATCTTGGCTAAATAACTCCATATATATATGGCCCCAGAAAAAATTTCTAAACCTTTACTCAAGTTTCAAACGAATCCGGCGACACCATCAATTTCAATCTACGCCCATCCACACCAAGTTTGCCCTATATCTTTAGAGTTTCTATTGTTGCTGCTTCCTTTCCATCTTTGAATATCCATGCAATGTTTAATTAGACTCAATTAAGTGTAACAATTGATTATGTTCATAAGTCCTGTGATATGATGGTGCCATAACTTATGGGTAAACTACATGTCCTGTATTTCAATCGTGGGTGCCTTGTGTGTATGTTCTGCTTATGTGTAAACTACATGTTCATTCATATGTTCTGCTTAACTCCCCATTATATCTGCCTGTGTTAGTTCAATTTCAACGAAAATGACAATGAAAAACTACCCATGATAAACTGTCAATTGCACGTATTTTTGCACACAACTGCCCATTATGTAACTCCCCACAACTGTCAATACCTTTAATTGATTATATATTCATTTACTTGAATCGTTTATTAACTTCTCCATCTACAGAGCTTTCAAGGAGTCTTCAGAAATGGCTGTCAGACGTATCTGTGACCTTGTCTGCTACGAATTCGAATACCATGTTGAGTGTAATGTTCCAGGTGCTGGTCATCTTTTGACATCTCCCCCCAACTGCATCAACAACGCTGCTTACACGGCCATTTATCCAGAGATTGTTCGGGAGTTCTGGAGCGGTGTGACATTCCATGAACAACCAGGATTCTCAGGACAAGTTCTTGACTATCTGTTTCAACCATCACAGGCTTTGTGGGCTACTGGAGGCACAGGCCGAAGGATCACAGTACACGATAAGGTGGAACCTTGAGATGGACCAACGAGACATCTACTAAACAGTGTTTGGTAGAGAGTTCATCTCAGGTGAGGATGCCACTAAAGCAAGTAGTCTCACTCCAGAAGCGAAACTAATCTATGTGCTTATCCTGACTGTGCTCTGCCCCAGAATCTCACTGCACAACTACGTCCTCGATAATGATATTTTCATCATGTATCACACGCTGAAAAAAATCCCCATTGACCCCGTCGATGTTGTGCATCAGCATCTGAGACGGGTGCTGGCAAACACATCATATGCTATTCCTTATGGATTTTTACTAACAAAGATTCTGCAGGATATGGTTTGTCATCCCTTTGCCAGTAGTCATTTTGCTCGGGAAACATGTACTGTGATGTCAAGGAAATTCCTTGAAAGTCACGGAATTGTGATCCCTACACAGGAGGATGCTGGTGGTGATGCTGATGATGATGATGATGATGGTGATGATGATGATGATGGAGATGCTGACGATGAACGAGAGGACGGTGCTGGAGGAGGGGATGATGCTGACACTCAAGATGCTGGTGATGTTGCTGGAGGGGATGATGCTGGTGATGTTGTTGGAGGGGATGTGGCTAACACTAAAGATGTTGGGGGTGCTATTGGAACTCAGCATGTCCGCGTTGCAGCCGAAACTTCCATTTCCTGTCCCACTTCATCCAGTGATGATTTCCCAGAATTCAGTCAGCTCATTAAGAACCTCTATCATAAGAGAAAGAGAAGTGACTTTGAATCCACCTCCTCTCCCAGATGATGATTTCTGTTTCAATTATGTTACAAATGACAATGTTTAATCCCTTTGGTTTTGTTTCGCGGATGTGATTGAGGCACGTTTTTAAATTTTTGCCCATTTCATTACAGGTTGACAAACTAATTAGTTTAATTTTTGTGGGTGTCATATGTGTTTGGAGTGATAATTACCTATAGCTTTTAAATAAAGAGAATATCACCTACACATCAAATTTGGGAATTTCCTAACCCTTTCATTAATTAGGGCACATTGAAATGTAAAAATTTTATTTTTGATTCATTGAAATGTGGATTTTTTATTTTAGTATATTGAAATGTAAAATTTTTATTTCGGTTCATTGAAATGAAGAGTTTTCATATGGTGCATTGAAATGTAGAGTTCTTTTTTGGTAAATTGAGATGTAGAGCTTTCATATGGTGCATTGAAATGTATAGTTTTTTTTGGTAAATTGAGATGTAGAGTTTTCATATGGTGTATTTAAATGTAAAATTTTTATTTTGGTTCATTGAAATGAAGAGTTTTTATTTTGGTACATTGAGATGTAGAGTTTTCATATGGTGCATTGACATGTAGAGTTTTTTTTGGTAAATTCCTTTCATAGATTTCTCATATGGATCAGAATCTTATTTTGGTAAACTGTATCTTTTCAACACAAAATTTTCTTAACTTTCTATAATACCTCAATAATTACAGTTCACGAAAATCGACGCGTATTCCTTAAACGTGTTTCTGTTTCTTTCTATATACACTTTATAGTATAATGAATGAGTCAATACGCAGGCCTATACAATGAAAAGGGTAAAAAACTCAAACACTAACAAAAAAATGTCAGTACGCATACATATCATAACATTATGATATTATGATATCAACAAAAACAAACCACCAATTACATAACTCGTCTTCCAACCCATACGACTTATTTCACATATTTGCCATCCTCTCAACCTCTTTTATAGCACTCATAAACTGACTACCACTACATGATGGGTATGCAGAAAATTGAGGATGTGGGTGTAAAAACTGCGTGGGAGGGAATTGGGGAAACATATTAAATGCATTGGGGTAATACATTGGAGGGCATGGAAATTGGGCACTTTGTTGCACTGACAACACTGGGAACTTAAGATGTTGATCCTGTGAAGCACCAACGTTGCTACTATCACAAACTTAATAATCAAAAAGCAAGTTTTTAACATAACCAATCACACAAAGTATCACAATTACACCGACTCAAATGTGGGCATGGTGGAAAATTTAAAATTATTTAAAATACTAACCTTCCTTTTACCTCTGGCTGTTTGCATTGAACTTGAAGCAACATTTTCTCCTCCTTGAACTGATCGCTGAGTCTGCACATGCCATGAAAATTGGAAAATGATGAGAAAAAAAGGTAAATCATAAACCACAAGGGACAAACATGAAATTAGAAAGATTTAGCAATTTATTTACAGTATCAAGCCTGCTATCAACTTCAATTTCGTCAGATGAATCTGCATCTACTGCTGCCACATCTGCATCTACTGCTGCCACATCTGCTTCTTCTTGTGCCTCATCTCCTTCACTTTCAAACAATGAAGGACATGTCCTACAAGTGTGTCCACTCTTTCTGCAATTGCAACAAAGCCTCCTGTTCCTCTTACCCTTTTTCTTGCGTGGAGCACCCTTTGTTCTGACTATCGTTGGATCTGTTAGATTCAAATAATTAAAATGAATTATTATGTTTTGATAAACAACAATTTCTTTAAGGTTTAATATCATTAGAGATAGAATTCCTAACACAGTGAAATTTCTCATATCCAGGAATATCTATCTACTGGAAGTACTGCATGAATCTCAAAGCATTATCAAGAGAATCAGTTTGCTTGGAGAAATCGTCCGGTCATCACCACATGCATCCTGAAGGAAATGCGGTCAAAGACATACAAAGATAAGCATTCATGTGGAGACAGTCTGGTGACTCACGGAAGATAAAGCAGTGACTTCAAACAGCAAACATCCTTTTCGAAGACACTCTATCAGCTATGCACTCTCAAGTCAAAGTACACTTCAGAAAGCTGAAACAGTCCGGTGCATGAACCAACAGTGATCAACAGGAAGATTGTTTCATCTAAAGCTGAATGAGTATGACAACTCATCAGGAAATGCCTCTAGATTTGAAGCCTTTCTAGAATCATATAAAGAAGTTGTAGATCAACTTACTCAGATGGAGAAATTCAGTGGAAGCAAAAGAAAAGGAAAGTCAAGAATATTCTCAACCTTAAGAAGGACTGAATGAAGAAAGACCGTCTGCCAATGCAAGCCACTCAGTAACGGAATTCTAAATATTATATGGAGACTGCATCTGCCAAATCATAATGAAGAATTCATCTGCTTAAGCATCAGAATGTGCCAAAGGTAAAAATGTCAAATAATGTGCATTACGAGGATATTAGTTCAACAGAAGCATTAAAGAAATTATTCACCTAGCTCTGAAGAGTTCATCCAGAATAATTGCTTCTTGGATCAAAAGATGTCTACCTCGTCTGCATATTAAATAAAGCACTGCCAATGGCAGAAAGAAGAAAAGGACACAATTATTATAATATTCTTTGGTCCCACTGCTTTTCTACTTTTCCTCAAATCAAGCTGACATCGCGGAATCAACGGCAAGAATCTCTGAGCATCGTACACATTCAACGGTCGAAATTCAAATATCTGATCAGAGCATTTGATGGGCACTAGCTGGCATGCACTGGGGTATAATGGTCAAACAAATACCACAGCTGGATTTCCTGAGCATTAAATACAGAAGACATAGCTCAAGGCTACTCGCTCAAATGGAGCCAGAGGATGTCAACCCAGGAAAATCAATGCTTCACAGATCGTGTCTCAAACCTGCTGAAAAATGCAGAACTAGCCGTTACTCACGGTAGAGGAAGTAGGAGCACTACCGGGCAGGTTTTCTCTCCCTATGTGGAAAAAGAACGAAGAACTTCAACTGAAGATATAAATAGAGAATCCTGCTTCCGTAGCAACTTGGCAACTTGAATTCAAACTCACATATCTTAACCAAGTTTGCCCAAAGAACCAAGACATCATTGGTTCCAACTCAGGGAGCTTCAAGCCATATCCTACCTGAGTTGAGTTGCTCATGTGTGTGAAGAATTTATAGAGTATCACTCTCATCCTGTCCCACACACATAACCCAAAACAGAGAACCAACTTGCTTATGATCTCTGTATTCCTGCTCTTCATTTCTTCTACCCACTCTTATTTGAAGAGAATCATTATAGAAAAGCAAAGCCTTGCATCCTGCATAATACTTGTAAGGAGAAGTCCTGATAATACTTGTAAGGAGAAGTCCTGATAATACTTGTAAGGAGAAGTCCTGATAATACTTGTAAGGGGAAGCCCTGATAATACTTGATAGGAGAAGTCCTTCTAATATTTGTTGGGAGAAGTCCCTGATAATACTTGTACTATTTGTTAAAAATAGTGAAAATCTTGGTGAATCCAAGGACTGGACGTACCCCTGTCGATTATGGGGGTGAACCAGGATAAAAATCGTGTGTGCTTTACCTTTCATGTTATGTTATATTTTCCGCTGCATACATGTATATTTGCATAATCAATAACTCTCCTTGAAAACCAATAATTAACGTTTATTAAAGAAAGAAGTTTTCAAAATAAGTCACACAATTCAAACCCCCTTTCTTGTGTGTTTCTTGCACCTACAATCACCAATCACAAATAAGTTCTTAGGACCAGTATTTGGATGACGACGTTTCTCAAGTCTTGAAACCAGCTTCTATATGTCCTCAATAACACTTGAAAAGTCTTTAACATCGTCAGCAGCGTATTCATAAAGAAAATTACATGCCGCAGAGATGGCACCTCTACGCAACATGTTCATTTTTTCAGCGTCAAGATCAGCGTTTGGAATTGAATGCATGTAGTCAACCTTGGCTGTCTTCAACCACCTTTTAGAGACAAGACTAGCAGGGAATTCATTCACGTGCTCATTTCTCATGGCACGTATAATGTGACGGCAGGGATGCCAACATAATCAGATAACCCACATTCACATTCAAATTTGATCTGGCTCTTATCATATACAACAACGATCTCAGAGTTTGGTCTATCTATAGTGCTCATCTTTATCATCATTGTGTTGCCCAACTCTGTTTGTTCCACGAAGTTAAGAGCTAGAGCTTGCTCCATCACATGTCGGACTTCCCTAAACATATTTATTGTCAACAATTTTGCAGCTCCTTGTTCAATCTTTGACAAAGCAGTGGTTAATACAGGTTCACCATAGCTTGACCTAAAGTCTGAAACTAGCTCATTGTGTGTGTATTCATCCACAGCTCTCTCAAAGTTATAAATGAAATCGAGCATGCTATTCTAACACTGCACAAACCTCTTAATAAAAGAGTTAATACCTTCACACAGGGAAGTAGTCCTAATACCAGCAAAAAAATTCTCTCTCATATATGCAGTTGCCCACATCTCCTTCATGCCATAAATCTTTTTAATCCACTTGTGTTCTTGAATACCATACTTTTCCATCACATGAGCCCATTTTGATTCAAACCTTTCAGGAGTATAGTTCCCATAAATCAGAGTCTTAAACTCATCAAGAAATTCAGGAATCTTCACCTTTTTCAGAGCATTTTGTTGAATGTGCCATCCGCATAGCCTATGAGTAGAACTGGGAAAAACAACCTTTATTGCTTCACGCATAGATTTATCCCCATCCGTGACAAAAGCTTTAGGCTGCTTGCCAAACATTGCATCGGATAAGGTATGCAAAACCCACGCAGTGCACATGCAAATATTGTAGTCTGCTTGTGGTGATTATAACCAGAGAAGATAACCACTGGTTTGTTATACTTGTTTCTTTTGTATGTGCTGTCAAAGGCAACAACATCTCCAAATGCTTGGAAATCAAGCCAGCTTGTTCTGTCAGACCAAAACAAGTGTTCAAGCTTATCATCGCTTGTTCTCTTGAAATTGAAGAAAAACATTGGATCCTTCTCCGCCTTCCGCTGTAAATAACTCAACGCAGAAGCTACATCTCCGAACCCGGAAGTTAACCTCTTCTTCTTATCTATATAATTACTTACGTCCGTTTTCGTGAAACCAGCAAAAAAACTACCACCTTTTTGGCCCATCAGCAGGCTCGTTACATTGCAACTCCTAACACCATATAACTTTATGCTGTCAATCTGAGCCCTATCACCGTCAGACAACCCCCTAAAAGCAGGTATCAAATGAACTTGCTCGGATGGTGCCAATTCATGACTGTGCTCGGGTTCAAACAAAACAACTCTCCATATAGACAACTTTCCATCAAAACGGACACGAATTATGGCTTTACAGGATGCTCTGGTTAAAAGCTTTGCCTCTTTTATTCTACTCATCTTATTCTTGTGCTTCTCATGTCTCTCACCCTCCTTATTACAAACAATCTGACGGGAAACAACATTACCCTTTGTATCACGGCGCACATCATCTTTCCTCACCCCAAAACCTTTAATCTGGGCATACGTCTTGTAAAATTCGAAAGCATGATTCTCAGAGGGAAATTCCATTTCCCTAATTTCATCATCTGTCAGGTCTCCAATATATTTGCAATCTTCTAACCCTTTATCAGTATTCGAATCATTTCCTTGAACCCCTACATCATTCTCTGAGATTTTTTTCAGAATCACTTAACACTCCATCATTAGACAAATTAACACAATCGTCATGACTAATACCTTCCATTGCAGAAACCCCTCTCACGAACCTAAAACTAAACTATTTACGATTAACTGAGAACAACAACAACAACTGCATGGACAATACAGTAAGGATAGAAAAATGCTAAACATTCACGCATTCAATTTAAAACCCTAATTCCGAGTTAATAGGTTAATAGATAACTTACAGACAACAACGAATCGTGGGTGAAGTCACAAATCAACGGAGTGCTCGAAAACGTTTAGCCCGAAGCTACGAACCTTCAGAGACGAACCACCGCGTCGACACGGAGAGCTCGAAGCTACGAAGCTTCACAGACGAACCACAGTGAAACTGAAGAGTGTTGAAGCTTGAATACCAGAGAAAATGAAGCAGTAGTGTTTGCTTGAATTTTTATTTTTTTTACGAAGAGGGCTCAATGTGGGGAAGATGAATGACTGTTGAAAGATGAACACCAGAGAAGATGAAGCAGTAGAGAAGACGAAGGTGGAAGGACCAGAGAAGATGAACCTGCAGTGTTTGTTTGATTATTTTTTATTTTGAATTGGTGATTTTTTTTTACTGAAATTGTTTTCAATCTAACTCATGGTTAGACTAACTAGGGTTGCAAAAAAAAAACATTTTACTTTTTACCATTGTCGCAACCGGGGTCGCGGCGGGACGGCGCAAAAAGAATATTAAACAGACAGAGTCGCCACTAATGTTTATTAAAGGAAAAACACTAGAAAAACCTAAAAGTGGTAAATAGCCTACGAAACCTAAAATCTAGGTTCGGGAGTCTATTACGCATGGGGAAGGTGTTAGCACCCCACAGCGCCCGTCTAAACGGTACCTGAGATTGTTTGTGTAATTTTCTTAGCTTTCGACATTATTAATTTTACCCTTCTTTTTTTATTTTTTTATTAGTTAATTCCTAATTACTCCTAAAAAAAAGAAAGACAAAAAGGGAACAAAATATTTTATTTTTTATAGCCCGATAGGCGTGAACCTAGTCCTACGTACTTCCTTAAAATGGAAGATCAAGGCTTACGCAGTTCTTCTTTTAATCTAATTAAGTTATTTAGTTTATTTTTTGACAATAAAAATTAAAATGTCCTTATATTATGTACTTACAAGCAATGTCTCAAAAAATAAACCAAAAGTATGCAGTAGTATGCGGCAGATGATAAAGAATAAGAAGAAAACCAAAATAAAATGAAGGGATAATCATCATATTAGTCCCTGTGTTTTACTCGCCGTCTGAACCAGGTCCCTCCCCGGAATTTTTTTTGTAAATGGTCCCTCAGCTTGTAAAGTGTCTGACATAGGTCCTCGCCGGAGCTCGGAGCTCCGGCAAGTGCTTAAGTGGCATTACACGTCAGTAATTAAAAAAAAGAAAAGAAATTAAAATAGGGAAATTACTAGGATAACCTTAATGAACTAAAACCCCAATTTGGAGAATTTGAATAAGGTCCCTCACTTGAAGCGGAATCCCCCAAATCCAAACCTCCTCCGGTTTCAACGCCGGCGAAGCCTTACCTTCCTCTTCCTCGCTTTGTCGTCATCAACAGCAGGAGCAGCAGCCACCGCCTCAGTTTCTTTCACTTCCGATTCTGCAGCTACAGCCTCTGCTTCTTCTTTTTCTTCTGTTTTTGCTGGTTGCTCAGAATCTGCAGCAGCAGCAACAACTGGTTCTGAAATTTTTTCTTCTTCCTTCTTCTTCTCCTCAACCTTGTTTTCATCATCAATGGCGGTTACTGCTACATCTTCAACCTTTTCCTCTTCTTTTGGTGGCGGATTGAGAGGAGAGGTGCAGAGAAATCGCGGTTGTTAAGCGCGTTTTGAACAAGGAGCTTGAGCTCTTGCAGCGCTTTCTTCTCTGCATCAGGTAAATCAGCAACGATGTTGCTCTCTTCCTTGAACGAACCTGATTCAGGAAGACATGTTCAAGGTCTGCACACCTTGGTCTGACACGAGATGACGCTCGGGAAGACATGTTCATGGAATGAAATCTGCTAGAGGATGAAATCTGGGTATGTAAGCAAACCCCAAATCTGAGAAATCGATGGACAGACAGAGAGATGAAGGAGACGAAATCAATGATGAAATTGGCTCATTTAGGACGATTTGGGCAACGTGAGGAGGAGCACCATCGCTGGATAAGAGAGAAGAACAAACAGTAGCAGCTGCAAGAATGGTGGGAGGAAGAAGATGAACATAAGAAGTGGGTAACAGGATGTGGGGAAGAGGAAAGTAGAACCAAATTAGGGATTTCAAGTGAGGGACCTTATTCAAATTCTCCAAATTGGGGTTTTAGTTCATTAAGGTTATCCTAGTAATTTCCCTATTTTAATTTCTTTTTCTTTTTTTTAATTACTGACGTGTAATGCCACGTAAGCACTTGCCGGAGCTCCGGGCTCCGGCGAGGACCTATGTCAGACACTTTACAAACTGAGGGACCATTTACAAAAAAAATTCCGGGGAAGGACCTGGTTCAGACGGCGAGTAAAACACAGGGACTAATATGATGATTATCCCTAAAATGAAATACAATAATAATAATAAAAAAACCAACTAAAAAAGGGGGAAAAAAAAAGGAAAGAAACGCAAACAGCACTACAGCAGTCCCTTCAACATATTTCATTCATAATAAATATCAGTGCAAAAACCAGAACTCAAAAGCCATAATTAATCATATGAAAAATAAAGGGGAAGCACAAATATGAGAAATCTAATATCCCCTGGCTAACCACATACAAGTGACAAATGCATATAAATAAAGAAGTACCAGATTTATACAATTTTTTTGTCTTTTCTTGAATCATATCTATTGTTTTTGCAAACTCCTCATCTAATGATCTACCATCTTTGCGTTTCTTGTGAGTGAAGATGACGGCAGCGCTGTTGCATGCAGAGGAAGGGGAGGCAAGGTTTTTTGGTGTATTGGGCGTGAGAAGGATGGAGGGGCTGCGGCTAGTAGTAGGAGGGAGAGGAAATTTTAGGGTTTGTGAGATGAGTGTGTACGGAGGCTACCAAAAACATATGTGTGTATGGAGGCTACCAGAATAATATGAGTCGAGGCTAAAAAATGAGTGGAGGCTACTAGAGAATGATGAGTGGTTTCTAGGGTTAATGAGAGTAGGCTTATATAGGGGAGAATTAAGGTTTGAGTGAGGGGAAAATGACTAAGTTGCCCTCCCTTCCTTACTTCTGCTTCGTCTTCTTTTCCTTTGTGCCGCGGCCCATTTTTCTTCCTTTCTTCTTCCTTTTCCTCTGCTGGGCCTTTTCTTTTTTCTCTTTTTTCTTCTTTTCTTTTTTCTTTTTTTTTTTTGCTTTTTCTCTATTTTTTCCTTTTCATTCAAAATTGGGCCTGGACAAAAATAGGTGTCAACAACCATAAAATAGAAATGTAGATTTTGGAAAACGGTTTACATATTACACGTGTCATATAATGTGATGAAGGTACACTACCCACATAATCCCAAAGGCACCACAGAAAATGCCAATAAATAATTCAGTTAGCCTCTGTTTGGGTACACGCTTACAATACTTGGCATGAATTCCAAAAGACCATTTTGTGAGAAGCAATAAATTATTGCTTCTTGACAGACATGTGGTGTCCTCCTATGTCTTATTTGAATGGTTAAGTTGTGTCCCCTGTATATATTACTTGTTTGAAATATATTTGGCTGGCAAGGATGTCTTTGCTACTCTCAGCAGTGATGCTTAAAAAATTTATAATGAGGAACAAGGGGATATACTTTGTTGCCATTTGATGTTGTCTTGCATAAGGTTTGTGCACTACGGGAAAAATGGTTTTTTGCGGCGGTTCTATTTACATTTTGCGGCGGTTCAAACCGCCGCAAAATGCATGTGAAAGGCGGTTGCCAAACCGCCGCAGTTACGAGCGTCGTGAGATGCATTTGCGGCGGTTTTGGCCAACCGTTGGAACAACCGCCGCTGGTTTGTTGCGGCGGTTGTGTAACCGCCGCAGTTATTTACTTGGTTGAGGCGGTTGTACAACCGCCGCTGGTGTACATGTTTTTTGCGGCGGTTTTGGAACCGCCGCTGGTATTCATGTTTTTTGCGGCGGTTTGTAACCGCCGCAGTGTGTTTAATTAGAAAAAAAAAAGATAAAATAGAAAAGAAATTTCTTATTTCCTTTTCTGCATTTGTTTTATAAAACCTATTGTTGGTGAATGCCACTCTCAAGTTATCAACAAGTACGTAGCATTTAATAAATTTCAATTAATGTCTATTTTAGGCATATAGGTGGGGTTTGATTTGATTAATTACAAGAGGTAAAAGAAGATTTCTTGGACTGATTGATACCATCCTCTAAAAGATAGAGTGTGAAAGATTTGATAGGATTCTCATTCTTTTGTTCTTCTAACTAATATATGCATGCACTAGTTGTGTAGTGGAGGAGCACTTGAGTGGTTTTGCTGGATAACATTAATCATGTCTCCATTTTTATTTGAAATCACTTACACACCTGAACTTTTAGTCCAAATTGGATTTTTTAAATGCACATGCTATCACACTCTCCTATATATGCACATGCTTCTTTTCTATATACACTCTAGCACTTGTGTTAATTTTCTTTAAAGAATCCTTTTTTTTTGCTGTCATGTTTAATATGGTTCTTAAATTTTTTATATCTAAAGATCCTATCCTACATATGTCCTTTAATTTGTTTTATCGCGCATGGATTTAATATGGACAAACAAATATCTTTAGCTACTAGCTACTGCCATGGCTTAAAGATTCTTATTTCTTTCATTTACTGCAACATTTGTCACATGTTTTTAAGAATAACATATTTAAACTCAAAGGTTATCATCACATAACATTGTTATTAACTTAGGGGATATCCACCTTCCCTAATCAATGATTAATATTTCAAAATTATGCAATAGTATAATTGCATGATACTGAAGCAGAGATACTGAAATTGTTTAAAAAGTATAAGTAGTAAGCCAATATTTAGTTGAATAGTTTAGTTGAGAAACCTCATTTGTTATACCAAATTTTAGCTGGATGAGCTTTTCCAAAATGCTTGTTTTTGGATCCAAAGTCAGACCTGAATATAAATCACATAAATCACAACCAAATGTTCAATATCACATAATAAGTATAACTCTTAAAAGTTTGGATAGGAGGTAAAACGAAATTCTAAATAGAACTTCAACGAAATTCTAAATAAAGCTAAATAGAAGTTGGTGGTCCATGATTTTGAGATTGTTGAGTAGCGGAGGAAGAACGTCGCACCCCTACCGGTGAAGCTAAATCAGGAATCTGAAATGGTTAATAAACAAGCATCCTTATTAAATAAAGAGAGGCAAAAACACAATTCTATTATAGCAAAGTGACATCTTTATCAAATAAATCACCAAATCTATTTTTTCTCAGCTTTAACCATTTTTTCCATAGCTGAAACTGCCTAGCCAAAAAACTACCTATAAAAAGGGTCTAATATGCAACAAAGTATGGAGGAAAACATAACCTCCACCAATAGCAATAGATGCATGCAGTTTCTGTAAAAAATCCATCTGCTAGCTCATAAGAAATTAAGACAAATTTTTCTATTAAAAAACAAATTGTTTCATAGAAGACAATCATACCTGCAGGTTGTGACAAAAGATTAAGGCCAATGTCAGATAAACACAAACAGCATCGAAACATTAGGTGCATTGGTGAATTGTAAATTATGCATAAACACATGCTTTCTTAAATAACATTAAATTTCACCAATTGGGTTCATCTTTTTTTTTAAAGAGAAAAATGTTTATTAATAATCAGTGCTAGAAGCAAAAGACCCCAACCTAAAAAAGCCTAAAAACACAATACACTACAGTAAGCCATCACAAAACCTCAAATTAGGCCAAGACCAAAAGAAAAGTGAAGAAAAGTTTGAAAGCCCCTACATAAAATATTACAAAAGAAAAACAACTTGATAACAAAAGAATTTTGAGATATTTGAAAATTCACCTGATGTTGGTGGCATTTGACCTCCAAATTGCTGAATGAAAAAATTCAATCGTTCCTCTAAAACTTGATATTTTGCATTGCTCTCCTGCAACTCTAATTTCATGTTATTCCACTCAGCCAATGTGATGCCAGCAGATTGTGAACTACTAGAGCTGCTAGCGGATCCCGAGACCTGTGATGGACAAACACCAAAACCCATGCCTCCCATGTATCCTGGATGGTCTTTCCCAAAAACTTTAACATAGGCAGCCTCTTCAGAACCACTCATTTCAAGTTCTTTATCCAATAAATCCTACATAAAAATTAAACAACATGCATGTTGTCAAACATAAAAACCTTATATGATAATTCTAATATTTTAAAAGGAAATAGAATCTTATAACTATACTCACACTCTTTTGTTTAGCTTCATCATTAACAAAATAACCATCCTTTTTCTTGTGGGAAACAGAGTACATTTCCGCTCTACTATACGACCGGCCGGTTTCGATTTCCTAACAATGAAGATCATTACATAATATCCACTAAATATTAGAATCATTATAAGGTATAATAAGTGTACCAGCTCATGCCTCTTCCGTGCAATGGTCTTTGTGCTGAGCGTGTGCGGTATACTCTGTTTTTTTCTATTCAATGCATTTTGCTTAGACATTTTCTACATTAACATAATAAAAATTAATAAAATTAGAATACAATAACAAGGTAAGAAAGGGAAAAAGAAGAACATGCCAATAAAAATTACCACAACTTCCTCCTTTTGTCGGCAAGTTAGATAAGAAGCCCATTGCTCTATTGGGATGCCGTCTGGGCGCTTTTCAAGGTTTTCTTCCCAACTAAGTAAGGGTTTATAATATTCGCCATACAACCGCGCACGATTATCCCTCCACTTTTTCCCAATATTTGCTATTATCCACTTTTTGTGCTCCTCATCATTGACTTGGTATTTTTTCTTCAAAAGATAAATTTAATTACTAAACGATAGTAAAAATTCCAATAAGAAATTACATATAAAATGCCAATTCATACCTTTATACCATTCCAAGCATGCTTCTTGTAAGTGGATGGAACTAGAGGCCAACTCTCATAGATGATAGGGAATTTATTAACATTGGAAGCAATGCTTCCTAAAAAAACTCCCAAAAGACCAGCAGCTAGTCCAATTGGTTGGCCTTCATTACACCAATTCAAGACCACCTTCTTATTTGTAGGAAGCCTTTTCAAATCAGCTAATTGTAAATGTGCTTGAGTAATTACTCCTTCATCATCTACATGTAGAGTAGAACAAATTACTATCCACTTTTAAATGAACAAAATCTACAATCATAATTAATAAGATGTTATATAATTGCATACCAATTAAATCAACTTTCCATTTTCTTTGGGACATTCTCTTATGAGTAGGTTGAGGATTAGAGCTTTCAGCTTCCAAAACACTGGTACTTGAGTGTGCGGTTTGAGGGTTTTGTGGTGCAGGCTCACTATGTGCAGACCCATAAGATGCACTTTCACTCATTGTTGAAGCATTCAATTGAATTTGTGGTGAAGAGTGACACCTTGGGGGAAACCTCTTGTTTTTAGGCATTCCTATAAAACAAAGATGTTAGTAATATCCAATTGAAAATTGTTGAAAATGAAGAAGAACAACCCATGACATCATAGTTACAATTTAGAATATTATCCAAAAGCTCATAATACACCAACTAATGTCAGAAAAACACCAACATTTTCATTGAACATTAACAACTGAAATTAAATACATGAGTATGAATGATCACTAATAATCATCATCATCTATAGCATCTCTAGCCAATTGTATATGTTCAGTCTCTTCGGGGAAAATTTGTTCCAGATCTTGTGTTGGATAGGTCTCATTGGGCGCCATGATCTCCTCATCTTCCCCACCCATGTCATATAGATCTCTTGGCTTCAAATGAATAGGTATACACCAACCCTTTTCTTTCTCATCATCAACATAATAGACCATTTTCGCTTCAGAAGCTTGAATGTATGGTTCATCGTCTTCGTGGTGTCCAGTATGTATGAGTGTTTCAAAGTTAATTGAGGTAAAACCCATATTATCTATTTTCATGCCTCTAGGATTAGTGGTATTTGCCCATTCACATTTAAATAAAGTAACCATGAATAAGCCATAGTTAATCTCAATTATGTCCACAAGTTTCCCATAGTAAGGCACATCTCCAAACCTCATTTGGGTATCTCTACTACTTGAGTAACTCCTAGTGCCAAATTTACCAAAAACCCCACTATTTTGAGTTTTCAAACTTTTGTCTCGCGCTACAGTTCGGAATTTGTAGCCGTTAACATTATATGCAGTGAACCTTGTAGCTTGTTTATCAGGGCCTTCAGCAAGAGAAAGAAGAACTTCTTTATCTGACTCATCAAGGTTGTCTACATTTTTAAATATCTGAACAAAAAATAGTAAAGTTAATGACATGTATATTACCAAAATACATGCAACATGTATATTACCAAAATACTTACATAATTATAGAACCAACCAACAAACTCTCTATGAACCTTTTTGTCTATCTCAGTCACATTCCTTGTACGCCTCCTAAGTTGCCTCCGCACGCATTCTCTAAATTCCCTATAGAGAATTAAGTTAAAACACATATATAGGATTATATGATTAAGTCATTTCTAGGATGTACTTACTGGAGATATTGATCAACTAGAGGGCAGTTGGTTAGCACATGTCGATGAGCTTGTAACTTCTCGGTGGATGTAAGAGTGAAATATGAAGAACCACCAGCTGGTTTCCCTATTTGTGGGAACAATTCAGCTGCTCGAGTTTTTGGTTGTATATCATTAGGCACATCATCCACACGACGAGGCCGATTCCATCTTGTCTCAATGTTATCAAGATATCTTGAACAAAATGTCAAAATCTCTTGCATCAGATAACCTTCTGCTATAGAGCCTGCTGGTTGAGCCCTGTTGCGAACATGAGATTTTAATAGCCCTAAGTACCTCTCTATAGGATACATCCATCGATACTGTACAGGACCACCAAGCTTAGCTTCATCAACTAGGTGAACAATTAAGTGAACACTGACCGTGAAGAATGAAGGGGGAAATAACATTTCCATGTGGCATAGAGTGAGCACAATATCATCTTGTAGTTTGTCTAAAGCTGCCACATTCAACACTTTACCACATAATTGCCTAAAGAATGAACTCAATTCGTTCAAAACAGCTGAAACCTCTTTGGGCAATGTTGCTCGCACAGCCAATGGTAGAAACTGCTCCATCAATATATGAAAGTCATGACTTTTTAGCATCCCATTCAACCGATTATTGTCCAGATCAATGCAATGGGAAAAGTTACTTGAATAGCCGTCAGGAACAGTTATATTCCTTAAAGTTGTTAAAAAAGATTTCTTTTCTTCATTAGTCATTTGATAAATGGCTAATGGATAAGTTCCATTTTCATTTGGCCAAAGGTCATGCCTAAGGCCCATTTCTTGAAGGTCTCTTCTAGCAGAGAAATGATCTTTCGACTTTCCATCATTCAGCAAGGTATAAAGGATATTTTCGCACACATTTTTCTCAATATGCATGACATCGAGATTGTGACGCAGCAAATTGTGCTCCCAATATGGAAGCTCAAAAAATATACTTTTCTTTCTCCATTGCTGAGTGCCCTGCTTTGAGGAACGACCTCTACCGCGTTTCCTTTTTCCCTTTCTACCTTTCACAACTTTTTTACCAAAGGTGATATTGATATCTTTAACTTGGTCAAAAATTGCAGAACCAGATAATCTATTGGGTGGATCACGCATATCTTTCTCTCCATTAAATCGAATCTTGTTTGATCTAAATTTATGACCTTGAACAAGAAATCTTCGATGACCCATAAAACATGACTTCTTACTATGAGGAAGATGGCAAGGAATAGAGTCAAAATTACAGTTTGGACATGCTAGTCCTGTGTATGTGTTCCACCCAGAAAGAGCTCCCAGTGCTGGCAAGTCATTTATTGTCCACATCACAGCTGCATGCAATTTGAATCTCTCTCGTGTTGAAGCATCATAACCATCAACACCATCATGCCATAACTCCTTCAACTCCTTAATTAGAGGTTGTAAGTAAACATCTATATCATTTCCGGGGTTACCGTGAATCACCATTGAAAGGATAAAAGATGTTGGCTTCATACACATCCATGGAGGAGTATTGTAAGGAATTAGAATAACTGGCCAAATGCTGTTACGCACACTCATAGTACCAAAGGGATTAAAACCATCAGTAGATAATGCAAGACGAACATTTCGTCGATCTGATGCAAATGATTTGTGAGCATCTACAGCATGCCACTTCTTCCAAGCTTCTGAATCTCTAGGATGCCTCATCATTCCATCATTGTGAGTATCTACAGCATGCCACCTCATATCCGTAGCAGTCTTTGAGGACAAAAATAATCTCTGCAAACGCGGTTTTAATGGAAAGTAACGAAGAACTTTAGCAGGGACTTTTTTCTCATTGGATGCCTCATTCTCACCATCTTTTGTTGTTTTCCATCTAGAGAATTTACACACTTTGCATGCTTCTCTATTTTC
Source organism: Acmispon strigosus (assembly GCA_030819835.1). Taxonomy (NCBI): domain Eukaryota; kingdom Viridiplantae; phylum Streptophyta; class Magnoliopsida; order Fabales; family Fabaceae; genus Acmispon; species Acmispon strigosus. The sequence continues at coordinate 30,528,385 of JAUAMA010000003.1, read as the reverse complement.
ATCCACACCACAATACAACATACGTATCTTTTCATAGTCCAAACCAAGCTTGCTTATCGTTCTCTTTGCCTCATAGAAGGAACCTGGAATCTTCGCGTGTTCAAATGTATCATGCAGTAGTTCTAAGATCATTGTCATAGCTTTATCAGTCATACCACATAAGGACTTGATATGATACAACTTCACCAGAAAAGCAAGTTTAGAATACTTTGTGCACCCTTCATACAAAGGTTGTTCACCATCTCTTGCTAAGTCATAAAAATCTTTAGCTTCATGCCTATCTTGAGTTGCATCTGGAATCACTCCTTCATCTTCAAGGACGTCATCATTTGATTCTTCTGCATGGTGCATATCAACTCCAAAAGCATCATTGATCATGACTTGAATTGGATCTTCTTCAACCATGGCTTCTTGTACTGGATTTGGAAAATTTTGAGGAGAACTATCTATAGTTTCTCCATGGTCAAACCAAAAGGTATATCCTTTCGGGATTTGCTTACAAATAAGGTGGTCATACACCATATCCCTTGTTTGTCGCTTTCTAAAATCACACCGAGGACAAGGGCATATAATTTTTCCCTCAATTGAACTGTGCTTAAATGCAAAGTCGATAAAACCCGTAACGCCTTCCTCATATGCCTCTGTATTCCGTGGCATCATAATCCATGACTTGTCCATTGCTTTAATCTACACCTAGTTAAACTGATTGAGTAAAGAACAAAGGGAACTGCAGAGAAGGGAAAGAAAATATTCGACATAAGGATTATTCTTAGACCCAAATGGCATAAGGATTACATCACTTGGCAGATAATTTCAGCTAACTAACTAACTGTTATTTGACTTGCTCTATCTCTAACTACTGTAATACCAATCAAACACAATCAGAAAGTATTTTAATTTCACCAAATCATTCTTAAACTGGTTTGATCTTAACACTTTTCAAAAACTGTTCTGAAAAGTTCATCACAATAATTTTGGTAATACGATAATAAAACCTCAGAACACTAAATAAAATTGGTAAAATAATAACACATACTGTTTCAGTAGCACCTGTAACTTCCGCAAAAGTGTAATCAGCAGCACCAGAGAAGGAACCAAAAGATCAACTATGCTCAGCAAGCTTTATAAAATAAATAGGAATCTGTTCAAATATTGGAAAATTACATCTGCCAAGCTTTAGAAAGAACAGAATAATACATAAAACCAACCAATGAATAACATAAGGTCACTGTAAAGCTATTTTTCAATTCATTCATTATATCTAGAAACCAAACTTGTTCTGCTGACTTAAATATCTAATAAAGTACAAAAAGAAAACATCATTATTGAATAAACCGAATTCTCAAACAAGCAGATAAACTATATACTTTTCATTGGTCCATATACTTATGGACTATGAGAAATACAAGAAGCTTTTTTGCTCCAACAGTTCAAATAGATGGTGTGCAAGATATGTATCCACTTTTTAAGTTTGTTTATTTATTTTGAATCTCTCTAAATTCTTCTTTGTTATACATACAGGTTAAACAATTACAGAAAATATTCAAGTACTGTGGCCCTGATGTATAACAGGGGTTTACCATAGACATATTATGAAGTGTTAGCAATTAGGTACCTTTTGAAGTTAAAGATAATCAAATAAGTTAGCACAGGCAATATGCTAGGCTCCACATTAGCAGCAGCAGAAGCACCAAATCCACCAAATCCACTAATGGTTAGTATAGGAGTTTAGCAGCAGCACACAAAAGCAAAGCTGTGAGTTTAGTATGGTTATTGGTAACTACTAGGATGCTGCCATTTAAAAATGTCAAGGCTCTAGTTTCATTTTAGCATCTCAATTGCAGAGTTATTTCCTCATGTGCTTTTTAATTACTTACAAACTTCATTTTTAATTACTTACAAACTTCAAATTAGTACTTGTAATGAATATTAAACAAAAACTCCACAAATTCATCTCCTCTACAAAGGTTAAAAGGTCTAAGAGTCACAAGGATACACATCCACACAACAATTTAGAAAATCTACTCTCGTTTCAGTTTGTCGCATTTTCAACAGTAGCTGTAGTGCATGAGATCAACAATTTTCAAAACAATAACATAAGAAAGAGTAGACACACAAAATTTAAAGGTAACAAGCTAACCTTGTGGATTTGTGTGGAGGATAACAACTGTCTTGATGTTCCTGCCACGAATCACAGACCTAGACGCACAAAACGCAACATCGTTAAAAGGAATCGAAGGGGAAAAGGAACCGAAGGGGGAAAGGGTTTCAGTTTCTTCCATCCAAATCGGAGAGGAGAAGAAACTGAAATCGAAGGGGAAAAGGAACGAGGTTCTTACCTTCTCCGGTTCGATTAGGGTTCCGGTGAATGCATGCCCAAAAACGGAGAAAAGGAGCGACGAAGAATCGCGATCCAGAGAAATGAAAAATCGCGATAGGGTTCCAGAGAGGGAAATGAAAAATCGCGATCCAGAGAGGGAAATGAAAAATGGCGAACCAGAGAGGGAAATGAAAAATCGCGATAGGGTTCGAGAGAGGGAAATGAAAAATCGCAATAGGGTTCCAGAGAAATGAAAGTGAAAACGCACGAAGCCCTGGAATTTTGTTTTTTCATTCTGCGGCAGTTGAAGGTAACCGCCTCCAAACCCGCCTCTAAGCAACACATTGCGGTAGTTTCAGTGGAACCGCCGCAAAAAGGCCGCCGCAAAACACCAGTTTTGCCGTAGTGGTGAGTGTGACATTTCTTTCAGAATTTTATCATCATTGATGTTTGAAATTCTTCCCATGTGGCTGCCTTATTTCTGAGTTTTCATTTTTAGTTTTGCTGAATTTTTGGCTCTGCGACATGCAATTAGCATTTTAGGAACTGCTTGTGCTTTCTGCCTTATCTATATTATGATCTGAGTGGTTCTTTTTTCTTTCCAGTTGCCAGGAGAAGTACACTTTTACCCACTTTCACACTGTACTTGGAATCTAGAGTTGTTTTAATCTCTCTCTCTCTCTCTCTCTATTATAGGCAAGGTCGGCGTTCCACGTCAGTTAGTTATCACAAAAGAGAAAGACCCATCTACTATCCCATATGAAGTCGCTAAAGCTGGGATGAAGTTACCATTAGGTACGTATCTTTGTTTAATTTTCATTTCCAAGGAATTATTTGGATTTAAACCATTTTCAACACCACTGCATTCTCTGATTGTTTTAGTTAGTTTACTTGTGCATTTTCATGGTTGTTCCTTGTTCTGATTATCCTGATTGGATTGTTTCAGGCATACTGCCATCTATTGTATTGTATTGTATGTACTGATGCGTATCTTGTTTTTGGTAATTTTCAGTTGCAAAACCGCTAGTTGTGGATGGCAGTGCAAAGTCACATGAACTCTTTCTTGCTTATGATGAATTCTCTCTTTCAGAGGTAGAACCTCCCCTGGTTCTACAGGAATTTGTCAATCATGGTTATGCAAATAATTGCTCTAGATTAAATGGCTCATTTGAACTCACTCTGACACTTTGGTAACTTGGCTTGCAAGGGAGCTCCGTCATAGATTGGTATCATCATCTATTAGTTTACTTTCTTTTGCTGCCATTTTTCATTTCTAGGTGATGTTCTAAAACTTAATTGCAATGCCGCGTGTTCAACATAGACATGATTCGAGAATATGGGACCCGGGATGTGTTTTATGTATTAACTTATATGCACTTGAGCAATTCCCATGGTTTCTGATTGAGTTGTATGGAGCACTGGTTCTTTATACTCTTTCTTCTTATCATCCTCTCTGACTCTGTCCACAAAATTATTCACTTAAATTTTCTCTTTCAACCTGTTTCTTGGTTTTATGTACTGCATGTTACTTAATTAGGTCCAAGAAGATGGTTGAATTTGAACTCCATTCCTAAAAGCAACTAGCATTATTGTTGAGTAATGAGTTTAATGTATTAATGTTAGTGGAAGCACTTAGTGTTTAGTGGAGTGTTTTATTATGCATTGAGTACCTAGTAGTGGTGATTCTTTGATAGTTGCAACCATATCAACTCATGCTATATATTCTATGTGTATGAGTTGCAAATGAAATAAGAAAAATACAAGAGAAATATATGAATATTCAGCCTCTTATCTTTGAGTGGGTTATTGTCTATTACCACCTCTAGAATACCACCAACAGAGGTTTGACAGAAAAATTTGATCCTACGGTGGCTATCATAGAAGAAACTAAGGACCTATCAACTATGACTGTTCAAGGGTTGATAAGGTCTTTGAGATCCTATGAGAAAAGGTTGTTACGGCGCTCTGAAAAATCAGTTGAGAGTGCTTTTCAATCTAAACTCAACATTCAGCCCAATAATGGTGAAAATAATCCCCCAACACAAAATAAAGGTGAGTCTTCTACAGGTGGCAGATTTGGAAGAGACAGAGGTAGAGGAAGAAACTCACGAGGAAGAGGAAGAGGCACCAATGGTGGACGATGGCATGAAGGAGCATCAAACAAATGGTGCAGAATTTGTAAGAGCACCACTCATGAAGAGAAGGATTGCTGGAACAAGGGCAAACCACAATGTCATAACTGCAAGAGATTCAGGCACATTAAAAAAGATTGTCGTTTTGGCAATCAGCAGCGTGCTTCATTTGCAGAAGGAGAAAATGATGAAGGTAATTTATTCTTTGCTTGTCAAAAAGCATTTCAAGAAGATAAAAATGTGTGGTATTTGGACAGTGGTTGTAGCAATCATATGACTGGAAAGAAAGAAGCTTTTATCAACATTGATTCTTCATTTGGCTCAAAAGTTAAATTGGGTAATGGAGAACATGTTGAAGTAAAAGGCAAAGGAAGCATTGGAGTTACAACAAAGAAAGGAAGCAAAGTCATTCATGACACTCTTTATGTGCCGGAGTTAGATGAGAACTTGCTAAGCATTGGACAGCTCTTGGAGCATGGCTATTCTCTAAATTTTGAGATTCGAGAGTGCATAATTTTTTATTCAAAGAGAAGAAATGTTGTTGTTGTAAAAATGACTGGGCCAGAAGTGTTGATGATATGAAGAGCACTTCAGGTTATGTATTCAACCTTGGTTCAGGTGTGATCTCTTGGTGTTCAAAGAAGCAAGATACAGTGGCGCAATCTTCAGCAGAAGCTGAGTATTTAGTAGCTGGTTTGGCTACAGAACAAACACTTTGGTTGAGAAGAATATTAGAAGACATTGGAGAGAAGCAAGAGGGAAGTCTCCAGCTTCATTGCGACAACAAATCAGTTTATAGTGCAATGACAAGATCAGTTTATAGTGTTTTATTGTTTGTGGTGATGGGTGATTTTTAAATTGTTTTTCCTTTTGAGTTTAAAATGTCTTAAGAGGTATGGAGCAAACGAGGTTGTATTGTTTTGTGTATTTGTGGTGCTATATGTTGGGATACAACTTATCAAGTGTGAGTAAAAGTATCACATTGGATATAAAAAGTGTGGTTATCTCTAAGCCCAATGTAGAGATCTCCCAAAATTGTAGGCATTTCCTTCGACCTTTCCTTTGATCAGGAGGAATGTCTATTTGGCCATCTTTTACCAAGATGTCATAAATAGCCTCAAATTAGTAATATCAAAATTATAAATTTTGACAAGAAACTTCGAATTTCGAGGCAATCATTATTAGTTGGTCTCCACATGTTAGGCATTAACATTTTACAAACATAAGGGGAACCCTCTTTGAGTTAAGCTAACTGAACATCACGGCAATCAAAATCCTCATAAGGCTCGAAAGTCACAGGGCCATCTCGACCCATATTGCCTGTTTCAATATAGGAAACTTTTTCCTTCTTAGGCAATTTGCTATTTTTAAATTTCTCTTGCCTAAGGAACTCAACTTGTATTATTCTATTAGCTAACTGTGCCAAATCTCTTATGTGTTGAGTATCAATTTTTTTCCTGATCGAATAGTCTAAACCACCGACGGCTAATTCGACCAACTCGTGTTCCAGGCTGGCTCCGGAAACCAACACTCCCTCGGCTTGCACTTCACGAATTGGAGACTTCCCAGGTCTTCGCCGTTCGGGGGTCTCCGAGTCGCTGCTCGAAGAAGAGTCAGACTCGACCGCGTCAGCTCCGTCGATCTCGACATTCTGGTCTGACCTCGAACTCACTTCAATCACCTCTTCAGGTGCCGAAGGGGTGGCGATCCGGGGAGGACGGAAGGTGATGGTAGTGCGAACGTTGGGTCGTACCATAGCAACAACTTTCGGCTGCTTGCTCGGCCCAGACTCTGCAGCAGCGGCCAACTTCCTCTTCCGGGCAGAAAGAGGCTCTTGGTCAACCTCTCCATCGCTGACTGCCACTGACTCCCCAGGATTTATGGGGGGGGGGGGGGAGCGGCACAATCGGGTCACCACCCGAATGACCCTCGGGGCTCTCGGCTTGCATCAACCGGATCAGCTCCTGAAGACAAGGGTCGATCTCCATCCTCACTAAAAAACACATAGAACGAACGGGTTAAACCTATACTCAAATAATAAACACTACAAAAAATACGAGATACTCACAATAATGGTTCCTCAAAGTAGGAACCGGGTGCCTACAAAGGTCCTGACACTTAAATAGGAACTGCGGGGTGCCCTCGTCATCGAGCACCAACGACTTCTCTAAAAGTGCCAATAGTTCTCGATCCTCCGACTTCAACGCGGCCGGGTTGTCGGTCCCATATTGACTAGCATTCAATTCGATGTGCTTGTCACTCCAGCAGAGAGGGAACCGTTTGAAAACGGTCCCCACGGAGTTCGTTCGGAACCACCAAGAACGCCCTTCGCCGGTCGTAGTCACTCGGATGAAGTCCTTCTTGAAGTCCTTGTACGAGTCGGTGTAATTTTGAAGCACCTTAGTCGTACGGGACTTGATGCTAACCATGCCGTGACCACCGGCGCCGTGCGTATTAGACGGGACGAACAGGTGGAAAAATAAATCCACGGATGGATTCCGTCCGAGTACCCGGCACAGCACTTCGAACGAACGGGCAAAGGCCCAGCCACCCGGGTGTAACTGCGACGGAGCCACGTCCAAGTACTTCAGCACCTGAACCATGAAGTTGGAGAATGGTAGTCGAACCCCCAACTTCCGGAAGACCACCAGATGCATGAAGAAGCCGGATGGCGGCGCGTAGCAAAGCCTATCATCGGGGGAAGGGGCGTGGATAGCATGACCGTCTCCAACTTCAACCCGCGTCACGATTCTTTTCCTCTCAAGATACTCCGGATCCGCGTTCGCCAGCCGAGAGGGCATCTTGAGAATATCACGGTAAAATTCGTTATAACGGAACAAGTCACCAGTCAAGTCAAGCTACTTCACCCGGTCCTTCTTCGTTCTTCTCGAAGCCTTGATCGGACGCGCGGGCTTCAGTTTAATACCCTGGTAGGTTACGTCTTTCTTACGCACCATCGTCGATACCTGAAAGGGGGTCCGAGAGGGTCTGCGACTATTCGAAGTAAGGAACCATACTCGGCCCCCTTCCTCCTAATCGCGACTACCACAGAAAAGAAAAACAATACAAGAATAATAAAGGGTACGAAAGGGACACCAGGCAGAGAGAAGACGAACCTGATAAGCGGCGGAGACAGGAATACAAGACGAGTGACAGGAATACGGGAAGGGATATGCTCGGGATATTAGTTCTGCAACCGATCGAGTGTGCGAAGAGCGAAAAAAGGAGCAACTTAAATAGGCGAACCAACAAGCAGGCGAAAGGTCGCATTGATTACCCACTGAGGGGACAGTTGGGAAACCAATCGTCAGGGGGCACGCGTGCGACAGTCCAACGGTCACCTTCACACTTAACGAAAACACACCGGCGCGATAACCAAGACAAAACGATCCCACTACCCAACCATCACGCATCTCTCCAACTCCACACCTTATCAACTGCGCTCGCCCGCCGCCGACCTTATCACCGACGACCGACCGGGGGCAACTCTCAACCAGCAGCACGGTCGGCTGAACAGATTAAATAAAACAAATTAAAAAATCCAACAAACGTCCAGTCCTAGACGACTAACCAAGGCCGTAGCTTATGACTCTTACCGAGCCATGGCAGACTCGGTAGATCCAGGGGGCAACTGTTCTTACCGGATATCCGGTCAACCACCCACATCTCTCGACCGGCCGACACCGACTACCGTTGACTCTGGACAACTGGGTAGCTCGCATCACCTGAGCGATCGCGCTGATCGGGCAAAGGACGATCAAGCGATTAGCTGGAGACAGCTGGAGCCTCTAACAACCTTTGGGACAAACAACTGGGTGTCAGGAGGCCTCACCACTATAAAACCCAGCCTCATTACTGCACAAGGTACGCACATCACCTCTAGAAAGACCTTATCTCTCGAGACGATCACTAACTTGAGCATCAGAGTGTTCTTGCAGGTACATCACCCGGCCAGTTGAAGGAGGATCCCCAGGTCATCAGCGTCACTAACACAGCAGCAGTCGGAGCACCGTCCCTTGATGAGTGGATATTATATGATGTTTTTAGGTTGTTTTTAGTCTTTTTATTTTTTTATTTTTGAGTCTCATATAGGTTTTTTATTATTTTTATATAGATTTTATATTTATTTTTCATTTTGCATATAGATTAGCTTTTATTTGTTTTTTAAACTTTATTTTATATTTTTAGGAATTTTTATAGTTATTTTTATATTTTTAGGAAAGCTGGTATAGTTATCATTTTTGTCCAAGGACCAATTTGTAAGTTTCAGGAAAGGAAGGACTAAAGTGCAAAAGTTCAAGAGTGGAGGATGAAAAGTGAAGCTTCAAGGATTTGAAGGATTGGAAATGAAGTGCTAACAAAGAGAGGACTAAAAGTGAAAAAGAAGAATATGAAGTAACACTCTCTAAATTAAGCACATGGAAAATAAGGATTAAAGGATGAGTGGAGAATTGATGGTAGTGGGAAGGAGTTTTCAAAAGTTAATTGGTGGCCAATGAAGGCCATAATGGCCATCAACTCCTTCACCATTGAAAGGAAATTTTTTGCTATAAATAGGAGTGCTCATCCTTTGTAAAAAACACACCTTCATAGAATACAACAAGTATTCTCTCTTTCTCCCTTTTGAGCATTGTTCCTAGGACTTGTGGGAAGCCATATTTGAGCTCCTATCCAGGGTAATTCAATGACTCTTTTAGCCATGCTTGGCTAACTTCTTTCTTAAGTATCTTGGGTTGTTTTAGTTTATAATCTATGTTTTAGTTTTCTTCTACTCTTCTGAATTTTATTGCTATAGTTCATGTTTTATTTACCTTGTTCTTAATTTTATCTTGATGATCACAAGTGTTTTTACTTATTTCTTATAACAATGGAAATTGGTAAGTAGTAAGGGACCTAGGATTTAAAAGAAGCTATATGACATATCACTAAGGTATTAGGATAGACTTAGCTTTATGTTGGCCTGAAAATTCTTTCTTCATCTTCTTCTTGGTTTTTTCTAGATTACAAGGTATTGAATTTAGTAATTGAGGAGAAAGTTCTACAATGCTTAAGGTATTAACTTGTAGAAACATTAGGCTATAGCATCATGACTTGGTACTAAAATTCACAAATAAAAGTAGTAGTTGCTAGCATATTTTATAAATTATATAAATCAACCCAAGTGCTTAAGGCTCATCATCATCTCTTCTTCTCCTATAATTTTATGCTATTATTTATTTCTTGTTCTAAAAACCAACATCAATTTTCATCTTTAATTTTCTGCACAAGTACTAAATTTTATATTAACAAGAACACCTATCCCTTGGGTTCGATCTTTTTTTTACTACGCGATAGTCAATCGTGCACTTGCGATTCCACTATCATCCCTCATCACCCGATCACCACCTGTCCGGGTAACCGTTCGGCTAGTATCGAACAGAACCTGTTTCTTGGTTTTATGTACTGCATGTTACTTAATTAGGTCCAAGAAGATGGTTGAATTTGAACTCCATTCCTAAAAGCAACTAGCATTATTGTTGAGTAATGTGTTGTTATGATAGTGGGAATTGGTTATTGTTAGTGAAGAGTCATGAGTTTAATGTATTAATGTTAGTGGAAGCACTTAGTGCTTAGTGGAGTGTTTTATTATGCATTGAGTACCTAGTAGTGGTGGCTCTTTGATAGTTGCAACCATCTCTACTCATGCTATATATTCTTTGTGTATGAGTTGCAAATGAAATAAGAAAAATACAAGAGAAATATATGAATATTCAGCCTCTTATCTTTGAGTGGGTTACTGTCTATTACCACCTCTAGAATACCACCAACAGAGGTTTGACAGAAAAATTTGATCCTATGGTGGCTATTATAGAAGAAACTAAGGACCTATCAACTATGACTGTTCAAGGGTTGATAAGGTCTAGAAGATAGCACATATTTAGGGGGAGCTAATAAATGACAAAGTAGAATATAGCACAAATATAGGGGGAGCTAATAAATATTAACCATAGGGGGAGGAAATTAGAAATATACAGGCCTTACTCTAATTTGTTTTTAGAAATTGTCATTATCAAAAAGGGGGAGATTGTTAGAGTAAAATATTTAAATGAATTAGCCTATTTTGATAAATAACAATTTCGCTAAGTGTTACTGACTTCTTTAAAAAGATTTCATATTCAGGAACACTTATGAACTGAAGCCATGCTGCAAACATTATCAAAAAGCAAATGAAGAGACCGCCCGCCTATGAGAAATGAGTCTGCCACCAGAGTAAAGTTCGTCCGCCTGCAAAGACCGTCCGGCTCAATCCTTGTCAAACACAAGGTTGACTAAAGAGCACTGACTGAAGACTCGTGCAAAAGAATTAGCTTAAAGGAGATCGTTTGCTCAACCCAAAGATGAGTTGTCATGCACCTCTTGGTGGATCAGAGCATTAATGGCGAAAGAGACAGAATTAAGCGCCTTATTCCTTGAAGGTTCAAATTCTCTGACATTCCTTAATTCAAGCTGCTTTTGCTGAATTAGCGGTGATATCCTCTGATCATCGTATCTCCCCAACGGCCAAATTCAAATCTTCTGGTCAGAACATTAATTATCACATTAGCTGTAATGCACATGCATTAATTGCAGCTTCTGAGAACCTGAACAAAAGCATCGCCATACGATATCACTCTGTATCTGTTGGAGAAACATTCTTCCCTGGCAGACTACAACAAAGCAGATGCAGAAGTATCCGTTACTCACAATCAAGCAAGTATTCAACGGAACTATTTTTGAAGATCTTCATTAGCGCTTCCAGTTATCATCCTACTGAAGATATAAATAGTGGTCTCTGCATCATCCGCAACTTGGCGACTTACACACTATCAACGCATTCAAATCTTTCAAGTCAGTTTACAATTTGAACAAGCTTTAGTCAAGAACACTCAGTAACCTTAAGCCTTCTCATTTTCTGAGTTTAGTCGCCAACTAGTGTGAATCCCTTTTAGAGTGAAAACTCTTATTCATTCTCACACAATCCCTTCAGAGAACAAATTTGTATACCCTCTCTGATTTCAGAACTTCATAGTTTCTACCCACTCTTTGTGAAGAGACCCCTGTAGAAAACAAATCTTCGTGAAAAAGAACTGGGAGGAGTCCTGTCGAATACTCGAGATATAAAGGAGAAGTCCTAAAAAATTTGTAAAGGAGTAGTCCTCAGAAAACTGGGAGAAGTCCCTGAGAACACTTGTACTATTCTGTTGAAATAGTGGAAAATCTTGGTATAGCCAAGGACTGGACATAGCCCTATCGGTTTTGGGGGTGAACCAGGATAAATATCGTGTGTGCTTTATTCTTCAAGCTCTCAATTTATTTCCGCTGCACATATCATTCAACGTTTTCGAACTAATATTAACTATATTGTGAAAAAGTTTATAAAAGTCACACACACAATTCAGACCCCACCTTTCTTTTGTGGTTTTATTACTAACAATTCAAAAAGATTGTCGTTTTGGCAATCAGCAACATGCTTCATTTGCAGAAGGAGAAAATGATGAAGGTAATTTATTCTTTGCTTGTCAAAAAGCATTTCAAGAAGATAAAAATGTGTGATATTTGGACAACGGTTGTAGCAATCATATGACTGGAAAGAAAGAAGCTTTTATCAAAATTGATTCTTCATTTGAGTTAATGGAGAACATGATGAAGTAAAAGGCAAAGGAAGCATTGGAGTTACAACAAAGCAAGGAAGCAAAGTCATTCATGACACTCTTTATGTGTCGGAGTTAGATGAGAACTTGCTAAGCATTGGACAGCTCTTGGAGCATGGCTATTCTCTAAATTTTGAGAATCGAGAGTGCAGAATTTTTGATTCAAAGAGAAGAAATGTTGCTGTTGTAAAAATGACCAGCAATAGAAGCTTTCCACTTTCTCTTAATTATGAGAAAAATTTCAGCATGATGGCTAGAGAAGAAAATGACTCTTGTTTGTGGCACAAGAGACTTGGGCACTTGATCTACAATAGTCTCAAGTTTCTTTCTCAAAAGAAGATGGTGTATGGGCTGCCAACAATTGAAGAAAAAGCTGGTGTGTGTGAAGGATGTATGCTTGGCAAACACCACCGCCAACCATTTCTAAAGGAAGGAGCATGGAGAGCCAAACAAGTGCTAGAACTTGTACACACAGATGTGTGTGGCCCTATGAATACTTTGTCTCATGCCAAAAACAGGTATTTTATCTTGTTTATTGATGATTTTACCCGTATGACATGGGTATATTTTATGAGACAAAAATCTGAAGTTTTTGTAATTTTTAAGAAGTTTAAAGCTTTTGTTGAGAAACAAAGTGGCAGGTTTATAAAAATGTTGAGAAGTGATAGGGGGAAGGAGTACACCTGAAATGAATTTCACAAATTTTGTGAAGATGAAGGTGTTGAAAGACAGCTCACTGTTGGCTATACACCTCAGCAAAATGGTGTATCTGAAAGAAAGAACCAAACTGTGATGGAGATGGCAAAGTCTATGCTGTTTGAGAAAGGTTTGCCTAAAACCTTTTTGCCCGTGGCTGTTAATACTGCTGTGTATTTGCTGAATAGATGTCCAACAAAGGCTGTATGGAATAAGACTCCATTTGAAGCTTGGAGTGGAAGAACACCTTCAGTGAACCACCTTAAGGTTTTTGGGTGTGTTTTCTATGCTCAAATTGCTAAACAAAAGTGGACAAAACTGGAAGAAGCAAGTGAGAGATGTGTCTTTATTGGCTATAGTTCCATGTCAAAGGGCTATAGACTTTACAACTTGAAGACAAACCAAGTGATCATTAGCCGGGATGTTGTATTTGATGAGAAGGCTTCTTGGAATTGGGAAGAAGACAAAATGGAGGAGAAAACAGTCCCTGCAACTTTATTGCAACAAAATTCAACAGCTGGAAATGAGCAACCAGCCGCATGTACACCAAGCTCTTCATCCTCTCCAAATTCACCAATAAAATTGAAGGATTTGAGTGATATTTATGCAAGGTGCAACTATTGTGTTGTGGAACCAGAAAACTTTGATGAAGCAATCAAAGAAGTTGTTTGGAGGAAGGCGATACAAGAAGAAATATATGCAATTGAGAAGAACAAAACACGGCAGCTAGTTGAGAAACCAAATGACAAAGAAGCTATTGGAGTAAAATGGGTGTACAAATTGAAGCATAATCCAGATGGTTCAATCCAAAGAGCCAAGGCCAGATTAGTAGTCAAAGGCTATGCACAACTGCCTGGATTTGACTACAGTGAGACTTTTGCTCCAGTTGCACGTTTGGACACTGTGAGAGCAATCATTGCATTAGCAGCTCAAAAAGGTTGGAATCTATACCAACTTGATGTAAAGTCAGCTTTCTTGAATGGAGAATTAAAAGAAGAGGTCTATGTGCAGCAACCTCAAGGCTTTGTGACTAAAGTCCAAGAGGAAAAAGTTTACAGGTTGAAGAAAGCTCTCTATGGGTTCAAACAAGCCCCTAGTGCATGGTATAGTGAAATTGACAGTTACTTCATTCAACAAGGATTTCAAAGAAGTCAAAGTGAGCCTACCTTGTATGTGAAGCATCAAGGTAAAGATGATATCCTTCTTGTTGCCCTTTATGTTGATGATTTGGTTTATACGGGTAACAACAAGAAAATGGTTGAAAACTTTAAAATTGAGATGATGAAAAAATATGAGATGAGTGATCTTGGCTTGCTGCATCATTTTCTTGGTATTGAGGTTTACCAAGATGAATATGGAGATTTTATTTGTCAAAAGAGGTATGCTGAAAATATTTTGAAGAAGTTTGGCTTGTATGGCTGCAAACCTGTTAATATTCCTTTAGTGGTGAATGAAAAATTAAAGAAGGAAGATGGTGGAAGATTAGTGGATGCAAGCATGTATAGAAGTTTGGTTGGAAGCTTGTTTTATCTTACAGCTTCAAGGCCTGATTTAATGTTTGTTGCTAGTTTACTCTCAAGATTCATGAGTAAACCAAGTCATTTACATCTTGGGGCAGCAAAAAGAGTTCTAAGGTATGTCATGGGAACCATGGAGTATGGAATAAGATTTGAGAAGAATTCTAAGTTTGAAGCTAAAGGCTATTGTGATAGTGACTGGGCCGGAAGTGTTGATGATATGAAGAGCACTTCAGGTTATGTATTCAACCTTGGTTCAGGTGTGATTTCTTGGTGTTCAAAGAAGCAAGATACAGTGGCGCAATCTTCAGCAGAAGCTGAGTATTTAGTAGCTGGTTTGGCTACAGAACAAACACTTTGGTTGAGAAGAATATTAGAAGACATTGGAGAGAAGCAAGAGGGAAGTCTCCAGCTTCATTGCGACAACAAATCAGCCATTGCCATGGCGAAGAATCCTGTTTTTCATAGCAGGACCAGGCACATTAACATAAAGCACCACTTCATTCGAAGTGTGATTGAAGAAGGAGATGTGCAGTTGATTTTCTGCAGTTCAGAAGAGCAACTTGCAGACATTTTCACCAAAGCACTACCAAGAGGAAGATTTTAGCAACTTACAGAAGCAATGAGAGTTAAAGAACAACACATTAAGGGGGAGTATGTTGAGTAATGTGTTGTTATTTTAGTGGGAATTGGTTATTGTTAGTGAAGAGTCATGAGTTTAATGTATTAATGTTAGTGGAAGCACTTAGTGCTTAGTGGAGTCTTTTATTATGCATTGAGTACCTAGTAGTGGTGACTCTTTAATAGTTGCAACAATCTCTACTCATGCTATATATTCTATGTGTATGAGTTGCAAATGAAATAAGAAAAATACAAGAGAAATATATGAATATTCAGCCTCTTATCTTTGAGTGGGTTACCGTCTATTACCACCTCTGGAATACCACCAACAATTATATTAGTCAGTGATAGTATATAGTAAGAGATGGAATCGATATAAAGAACATTTCTTTAAGTTTTGCATCATGACATTTACTATTTTACATGATCTCAAGCCATGCAATTTTGCAAACATTTGACATTGACTTATATCAAAGTTCAAGTTAATGATTTATTTACTCACTGCAGGGTATGGAAAGATGCCAGACTACAGATTTTCTACTTAGCCTAATGCAGAGCAAGTCTAAGAAGAAACTTACTGCTTAGAGAAGCTAAAACGAGACAGTTAAACTGAGTGTTTGGTTTAACAAATTATCTTTTGTTTTCTTTTTGGTTCTCATTAATAATTACAAAAATATCATTAATTTTATTTTATTTCTTGTTATCAAATGTTTACAAATGATGAAAACATTTTGATGTTTTTATTATTTTTTGTATAAAATTTAAAAAACAAGAAATAAAATGATATTTTGTAATTATTAGCGAAAAGAAAAAAATGAAAACAGAAGATATTTCTTAAACCAAATACATCATAATAGATCCACTGAGTAGAATGTCTTGAAATTTGAAGAACATTATAAAGTATGGTTGAAGTATGGTTGTATAATCTCTCTGTATCTCCCAATTACAAAGCAAAATTCCCTTTGTCTTGAGTTATATGCTTATCCAAATTAGTGCTAATATTGCTGGCATCGAATAACTATAAAGAAATATACATACAAAGACTCAGTGGAATGTGGTCTGAAATATAGGACAAACGTGTTTAGAAACTTGGTATGTACGTTTTCACATTTAGGGAAGAAGTGAATATACAATGATTAAAAAATAATTCAAACATGGTAAACAAAAGTATATAAAAGAATAAGATATGCTAATGACTTTTTTTGACATAAGTTACAACTCAATACATCCACCTCATTTCTAGGGGTGACATGTCGGGTTTACTAGCAAAACCCACCAACTCTGTTCCGCATAACCCATCAAAATGAAGGGTTGATAGGCATAGCTGCTGAGTTGGCCTGTAGTTTCTTTTAGTCTTTTTAGCTTGATATTTTTAACATTATTATTATTATTATTATTATTATTATTATTATTATTATTTCATAGTATTTGTTCTATTTTAAGCTATTTTTGTTGGACTAACCCGTTCTATTTTAACTTGTAAGTGTGTTAGTCGTCAATTCATATTTTGGTTTTAGTTTTTGTGGACCATCCCGCCAACTTGCTGTAAAATGTGGTGGGAATACTATCCAACTTGCTTCTCGAGTGCGCTTCAACTGCCCTACCTGTGTTAGGCAGATTGCGGTAGGGTGGGGTGGGTTGCTCATTTTGCAACCCTACTATTTCCTCCTCTCTTTTCTTGCTTTTTCAACGTTGTTGCTTTGTCATAGTTTTGTTAGGTGACCGCGACTGAGACATAGTTTTGGGACATAAAATTTTAATTCCCGTTTGGATATTTGTTGGTGAAAGTGCTTGGCAACGAGTGTGAGCATGACGGCCCCCATGTTCACTGGTTTTGTTTTTCATGGTGGTAGTATGGTCCAGTGGTTTAACCACCAGGTTACAATTGGAAATATGAGAAAATGATTTATTTTTTTCATAAAACAAAAATTGAGCTATTATCCAACTTATTCAATTTGTAAAAATTAATATAGAATAACTATTAAAATTATTCATCCAAAAGGACTTTGAACTCAATCTATTATGCTTATGGAAGAAATTATACCTACGAATTCATCTAAAGAGTTGACTACTTTAACACAGCTACTCATACTATGAGAACAGGTCATGTGATTTTTCCATCGATATGATATGTTGTTTCATCTGTTTATCATTTTTGGATTGAAACTCTTGTTGAACAATATACTCGAATTACCATTTCGAAACGGATTCTCCATTCATAAGATAAAGAAGATATCCTGAATTTCATGATCTTTTGCTAAACTTAATTGAGTTCAACGCCTCGAGCAAGATGATATTAACAATAGACATTGATAACCTATAACATTTTGATATAGATTAAATCTTTGTTTTATACATAGCTCATTTATACTTCATTATCTTATTTTTGTAGGCTTAAATGTGTTTTTAACATCTGAAATTCAAAGACGAATCCAAATTGGTCCTTATAAAAAAAATCTAATTGCAATAGGTTCTTCAATTTTTTTTATTTGAAATCAGTTCAAGTGAAGCCATTTTATCTACGTGTCATAAACCAATCATCCGTCCATTTGATGAGTCTAATCAACCGAGTGGTAACCACGTTGACTTTTCACATCAGTTATGGTCCCTCTAAAGTTTTTTAATCACTTTCAGTTCGTTCTCCTCCCCCTTCTTCCTCCATTCACACCACAGATTCTGGCCAACAGACCTCGTCTCAGAAACCACGCCTCTATCACCACTACATTAACATATTATAAATCGAAACCCCTTTTTCTAAAAAATATTATTGTATTTTAAACTTTAAGAGTTTAGTTGATAAAAATTATTTTTATAGTATTAATTCAATTAAAAATACATGCATTAAAGACTAAAATGATTATTCACAATGAATTAACTACGACTTGATCCATTAGAGGGGGGATACACACAATCTCTCAATCTAGAAACATTTAAACGCAATAAAAATTGTGCCTAAAAAGGCCTACAAAATACCCTTTCACACCCTATACCAAAATGTGCATGCAACTTAGCAACTAAACTCCAATCCCATCATTTCTCTTAATTTCATTCACCATGTGACCATGTCAATAGTTGGAACCTAGGGAAAGAAAAGCACGGGAAGACAAAAAATAGAGATCAAGAAAATTACCAATGAGAGCAATCTTCAAGTCACTTTCTCGAAGCAGTAACTAGAAGATTGCTCTCATTGATAATTTTTTTCATCTCTATCTTTTGTCTTCCCTGCTTTCCTTTCCACAGATTCCAATAGTTGACATGGTCACAGGTGAATGAAATGAAGAGAAATGATGGGATTGGAGTTTAGAGGTTAAGTTTCATGCACATTTTGGTATAGGGTGTGAAAGGGTATTTTGTAGGCCTCTTTAGGCACAATTTTTCATTGCATTTAAACATTTCTAGATTGAGAGATTGTGGGTATATCCGTCTGAGTGGCTCATATGATAAGAAATTCATTATGGAGGAATGATGATTTAGGGGAAGTTGTTCATAGTATGTCTATATTGCTCAACAATGTTGAGATAAAATTTAGGAAACAACTATAAATGATATTAATCTTCTTATTTTATGAAAATGTTGTTGGTTTGAAGTCCTTTAAATGGGATAGAATAAGTGATTGTGAATATATATACAAGTTAATTCATCTAGATGGATAATTCTATAGGATGGAAGCAAAAGTTATGGTGACAGTAATGAATTTACAACCCAAGTTTGATACGTTTACAATACATATACTTTCTCTTTTATTCTCTTTTCACCTTTATAATGCAATTCATCTTCTTACATTGGCTTAGATCGGACAACCGCAGCAGAGGATCTCGATTCGACAATCGATTCTCCTCCATACATTTTTAAAATATGTATTATTCAGCAAACAAATCCTAAAAACCACTGCAAAACATTTCTCCTCCTTTTTTTGTTGATTTGTAACAATATTATTGGGATAAACAACAAATCATAGATTAGCCGTAAATCAATGCATATTATGATTTCTATATCAATATATCATAAAATATGAAAATTTCAATTCATCGGTACTTTATTAATCAAAATTTCAGGATTATACTCCCAGTATGTGAAGGGAATCATGCGATCGATTACCGCAACAGAATAAGAATTTTCTATATGAGATAGACTCGCAACTAACACATTAAGATTACCTCTTGACGACATGAGAAACGAAGCAGTAGCAGCTTCGCCTCTACAGAAGTCTACACAAACGATCCCACCAGAAACCCTTGCGGCTTGAGGCAAGAGGCTGAGCAAACTGTCTCAGTAGGGTTTCAGTATCGCATGCTCTATTTATAAGCCTCATAAGGTGGCTAACCCTAAGTCACCTTAATGCATATTGGGCTCACCCAATGAACCTTGTCCAATAAGTGTTCATCTAATATACCTGGTCCAATAAGACATTATAATACATTCTAGTGGGTTAATTCTATATGTGTGACTCTATAGGTATCTCTTGCGTACTTAGGTTGTAATAATTAAATATAAATAATATTAATCTAATAGTGCACAATTCAACAATGTGACTCGTTCTAATACCACACGTAGGATGAAATGTCTCTTATTTATATTAGAAATTAGAACCCCAACAAAATAAAAGAAAACATCGTAAATAGCGTGCCTTCGTATTCACTCTTGCAAGCAATGGAGATCTTATAGAAAAATGTACATAACAATATATGCTAGCAACATGAGCGTCTACATGATTTCCCTCTTTTACAAAAGACTCTTTAGTAGAGATTTGACCCGTTCGAGAGTGTGTGAGACAAATGATGACCTTGTTCTCTTTAAATAAAACCTAGAACCTTGAACCTAACAACCATCCATAAAGAATATTGGGCTCATTAAGTCTTGCACATGAACTCAAAAAAATTGCATAATGGACTTGGCCCAATAAATAAATATACACGTAGTGGCTCCAAAAAAAAAAAGAACTCAAAATAGGACATATTAAAAAATCGACTATCAGAGCATACATATGAACTAGAAGGATCCCACGAAGAATCACGTTCATCCAAAAAATCTAGAGCCTTCTTTCACCTCCATCCAGAAATCCAAGAGCGTCCTTTTTGTTCACCCCCTCCACCCCCCAATGGGGTCCCCCCCCTATGGTGGGCTTCTTCCCTCATAAGGACTCCTGACTCTCTATAAGAAGGTTTTCTTCTATTCTTTGTGAGAGTCCTCTATCCTATAGACATAATCTTTTTATCTTCCCTTTGTTTCTTTTCCCACTTCTTTCATGTCCACCTCTCATTGCCGCCACCATTTGTCACTATAACCACCCAATTCTTATCCTCGCTATTTGAAGTTTCCTCTTTTAACCACCACCCATTGTTGGGCTCTAACTAGTGGTTTTATGAGGAGTTTATAGTGCAATTACAAGATCAGAGTTTGGCTTCCATGAAGCGCGTTAACAGAGATACCATTACTCTAGAATATATCTACTTGAGTAAAAAAGTGATGAAAATAGAATCAACAAGCTAGAGATTTGGAGTATCCTGATCTGATATTTGTAATTTGAATATCTAGTGTTTTATTGTTTGTGGTGATGGGTGATTTTTAAATTGCTTTTCCTTTTGAGTTTATAATGTCTTAAGAGGTATAGAGCAAACGAGGTTGTATTGTTTTGTGTATTTGTGGTGCTATATGTTGGGATACAACTTATCAAGTGTGAGTAAAAGTATCACATTGGATATAAAAAGTGTGGTTATCTCTAAGCCCAATGTAGAGATCTCCCAAAATTGTAGGCATTTCCTTCGATCTTTCCTTTGATCAGGAGGAATGTCTATTTGGCCATCTTTTACCAAGATGTCATAAATAGCCTCACATTAGTAATATCAAAATTATAAATTTTGACAAGAAACTTCGAATTTCGAGGCAATCATTATTAGTTGGTCTCCACTTGTTAGGCATTAACATTTTACAAACATAAGGGGAACCCTCTTTGAGTTTAGCTAACTGAACATCACGGCAATCAAAATCCTCATAAGGCTCGAAAGTCACAGGGCCATCTCGACCCATATTGCCTGTTTCAATATAGGAAACTTTTTCCTTCTTAGGAAATTTGCTATTTTTAAATTTCTCTTACCTAAGGAACTCAACTTGTCTTATTCTATCAGCTAACTGTGCCAAATCTCTTATGTGTTGAGTATCAATTTTTTTCCTGATCGAATAGTCTAAACCACCGACGGCTAATTCGACCAACTCGTGTTCCGGGGTGGCTCCGGAAACCAACACTCCCTCGGCTTGCACTTCACAAAGTGGAGACTTCCCAGGTCTTCGCCGTTCGGGGGTCTCCGAGTCGCTGCTCGAAGAAGAGTCAGACTCGACCGCGTCAGCTCCGTCGATCTCGACATTCTGGTCCGACCTCGAACTCACTTCAATCACCTCTTCAGGTGCCGAAGGGGTGGCGATCGGGGGAGGACGGAAGGTGATGGTAGTGCGAACGTTGGGTCGTACCATAGCAACAACTTCCGGGCAGAAAGAGGCTCTTGGTCAACCTCTCCATCGCTGACTGCCACTGACTCCCCAGGATTTCTGGGGGGGGGGGGGCGGCACAATCGGGTCACCACCCGAATGACCCTCGGGGCTCTCGGCTTGCATCAACCGGATCAGCTCCTGAAGACAAGGGTCGATCTCCATCCTCACTAAAAAACACATAGAACGAACGGGTTAAACCTGTACTCAAATAATAAACGCTACAAAAAATACGAGATACTCACAATAATGGTTCCTCAAAGTAGGAACCGGGTGCCTACAAAGGTCCTGACACTTAAATAGGAATTGCGGGGTGCCCTCGTCATCGAGCACCACTGACTTCTCTAAAAGTGCCAATAGCTCTCGATCCTCCGGCTTCAACGCGGCCGGGTTGTCGGTCCCATATTGACTAGAATTCAATTCGAAGTTCTTGTCACTCCAGCAGAGAGGGAACCGTTTGAAAACGGTCCCCACGGAGTTCGTTCGGAACCACCAAGAACGCCCTTCGCCGGTCGTAGTCACTCGGATGAAGTCCTTCTTGAAGTCCTTGTACGAGTCGGTGAAATTTTGAAGTACCTTAGTCGTACGGGACTTGACGAACAGGTGGAAAAATAAATCCATGGATGGATTCCATCCGAGTACCCGGCACAGCACTTCGAACGAACGGGCAAAGGCCCAGCCACCCAGGTGTAACTGCGACGGAGCCACGTCCAAGTACTTCAGCACCTGAACCATGAAGTTGGAGAATGGTAGTCGAACCCCCAACTTCCGGAAGACCACCAGATGCATGAAGAAGCCGGATGGCGGCTTGTAGCAAAGCCTATCATCGGGGGAAGGGGCGTGGATAGCATGACCGTCTCCAACTTCAGCCCGCGTCACGAATCTTTTCCTCTCAAGATACTCTGGATCCGCGTTCGCCAGCCGAGAGGGCATCTTGAGAATATCACGGTAAAATTCGTTATAACGGAACAAGTCACCAGTCAAGTCAAGGTACTTCGCCCGGTCCTTCTTCGTTCTTCTCGAAGCCTTGACCGGACGCGCGGGCTTCAGTTTAATACCCCGGTAGGTTACGTCTTTCTTACGCACCATCGTCGGTACCTGAAAGGGGGTCCGAGAGGGTCAGCGACTATTCGAAGTAAGGAACCATACTCGGCCCCCTTTCTCCTAATCGCGACTACCACTGAAAAGAAAAACAATACAAGAATAAAAAAGGGTACGAAAGGGACACCAGGCAGAGAGAAGACGAACCTGATAAGCGGCGGAGACAGGAATACAAGACGAGTGATAGGAGTACGAGAAGGGATATGCTCGGGATATTAGTTCTGCAACCGATCGAGTGTGCGAAGAGCGAAAAAAGGAGCAACTTAAATAGGGGACAGTTGGGAAACCAATCGTCAGGGGGCACGCGTGCGACAGTCCAACGGTCACCTTCCCACTTCACGAAAACACACCGGCGCGATAACCAAGACAAAACGATCCCACTCCCCAACCGTCACGCATCTCTCCAACTCCACACCTTATCAACTACGCTCGCCCGCCGCCGACCTTATCACCGATGACCGACCGGGGGCAACTCTCAACCAGCAGCACGGTCGGCTGAACAGATTAAATAAAACAAATTAAAAAATCCAACAAACGCCCAGTCCTGGACAACTAACCAAGGCCGTAGCCTATGACTATTACCGAGCCATGGCAGACTCGGTAGATCCAAGGGACAACTGTTCTGACCGGATATCCGGTCAACCACCCACATCTCTCGACCGGCCGACACCGACTACCGTTGACTCTGGACAACTGGGTAGCTCGCCTCACATGAGCGATCGCGCTGATCGGCCAAAGGACGATCAAGCGATTAGCTGGAGACAGCTGGAGCCTCTGACAACCTTTGGGACAAACAACTGGGTGTCAGGAGGCCTCACCGCTATGAAACCCAGCCTCATTACTGCACAAGGTACACACATCACCTCTAGAACGACCTTATCTCTCGAGACGATCACTAACTTGAGCATCAGAGTGTTCTTGCAGGTACATCACCCGGCCAGTTGAAGGAGGATCCCCAGGTCATCAGCGTCACTAACACAGCAGCAGTCGGAGCACCGTCCCTCATCACCCGATCACCACCTGTCCAGGTAACCGTTCGGCTAGTATCGAACCGAACCTGTTTTTTGGTTTTATGTACTGCATGTTACTTAATTAGGTCCTAGAAGATAGTTGAATTTGAACTCCATTCCTAAATGCAACTAGAATTATTGTTGAGTAATGTGTTGTTATGTTAGTGGGAATTGGTTATTGTTAGTGAAGAGTCATGAGTTTAATGTATTAATGTTAGTGGAAGCACTTAGTGCTTAGTGGAGTGTTTTATTATGCATTGAGTACCTAGTAGTGGTGGCTCTTTGATAGTTGCAACCATCTCTACTCATGCTATATATTCTATGTGTATGAGTTGCAAATAAAATAAGAAAAATACAAGAGAAATATATGAATATTCAGCCTCTTATCTTTGAGTGGGTTACTGTCTATTACCACCTCTAGAATACCACCAACAGAGGTTTGACAGAAAAATTTGATCCTATGGTGGCTATTGTTAGATTTAAGTAATTAAATTTTGATAATCAACAATTTCTTTAAGGTTCAAAACTGTATTAAACTGGATCTCCTATCAAAACTATTTCTACAAAGACTGAGTAAACCTCAAACGTCATCAAGACTATCAGTTCATCCGGAGAAGTTAATTCGATCACTATGAAGAAAATTGCGTCTGGTGAATCATAGGAGTCTAAAGCAGCATCAACAACCAACATCTGAGAACACCTCACAAAAGTCTGCAAGTTCTAAATCAAAGCCCACTTAAGAAGACTGCTCAAATCAAAGGACAGATTAATCTATGAAGAATTCCTTTCAGCTTCAAAAGTGCTCTTGCATCACAAAAGGAAAGTTGTGAATCAACTCTATCAGATGAAAGAACTTCAGTAAGATCAAAGAAAGAGACTCAGTCATCTACAAGACAAGAAGATCCTAAAAGTTAAGAAAGACTGAATAAAGAAAAGTTCGTCCGCCAATCCAAATTACTTTGCAGCAAAGCTTCAAGCATTGAATGGAAACAACGTCTGCCAAGCTACAAAGAAAAATCTGTTCGCCAAAGCCACAGAAATCAAGAAATGTGACTTTCGAGGAAATCAGGATCATTGAAGTACTAAAGAACGCAATCTCTCATCTGAAATTATTACTTCATTCAAAAAGACTCCTACCTCGTCTACACATTTACTAATATACTGGCTGCGGCAGAAAGTAGAAAGGGACACAATTAATACAATATTCCTTGGTCCCTCTGACATTCTACTTTCCCTTAAATCAAGCTGACATCGCGAAATCAACGGCAAGAATCTCTGCACATCGTACACTCTCAACGGTCGAAATTCAAAATTCTGACCAAGGCACGTGAAGAGTATTAGCTGTCAAGCACTGGAGTAAAAGAGTCAAAGCAGTCCTTATTGCTGAACTTTTACACGTTATATATGAAGAAACCAGCTCAAGAGTACTTGCTCAAAATGGAGCCAGACGACATCAACCCAGATGTACTGATGATTTCCAGATCATATCTCATGCTTGCAGAAAAACCTCTGATCGTGACTTACACCTGTTGAAAGATGCAGAACTAGCCGTTACATACAGCTCAGAGAGAAAGAGGCACTTCAGACAGTTTTTCTCTCTTTCTCAAGAAGAAGAAGCAACTGAAGATATAAATAGAAGATTCTTTCTCCGAAGATTTTGGGCAACTTAGACTTAAACTTCCATATGCCAACTAAGTCTGTCCCAAGAGCCAAGCAACCTTGGTTCATGCTCAGGATGCCTCAACCCTATCCCTGTCTGAGCATATAAGTTTGTGTGAGGAAAATTCGCAGAGTATTACTCTTATCCTTCCCAACTCACACATTCTTTCTAACAGAGAACCCAAACTCCTACCTTCTCTCTATATTGAGCTTAATTTCCTCTGCCCACTCTTATTGAGAAGAGAACCTTGTAGAGAAGCCAACCCTTGAAAAAGGTGTCAGGAGAAGTCCTGTATAATACTTGTAAGGAGGAGTCCTAATAATACTTGTTAGGAGAAGTCCTTCGAATACTTGTTAGGAGAAGTCCTTAGAATACTTGTTAGGAGAAGTCCTTAGAATACTTGTTGGGAGAAGTCCCCGATAATACTTGTACTATTCATTGAAATAGTGAAAATCTTGGTGAAGCCAAGGACTGGACGTAGCCCTATCGGTTATGAGGGTGAACCAGGATAAAATCATGTGCATGTTATTTTCATGTTGTTAATTTTACACTGCATGCTCATTCATACGTTTGCAACTTGCAAACAATTATGAAAAATAAATAATCAACGTTTTAAATCTTGAGAAATGATTTTCATGCTCTCCTACAAAAGTAATCCATGCCTAATTTAAATAACAAATGATATATATATATATATGAGAAAAGAAATTTAAAATAAGACACACAATTCAAAACCCCCCCTTTCTTGTGTGTTTCTTGCACCTTCAATTGGTATCAGAGCCTAACACTCTGAAAAGTGTTAACATCTTCGCAGATGCAGAGTTCAAAGATCCGTAAAAGCATATGTCATTCTTGAATTGAAGCAACCATGATCCAAATGCTAATGCAAGAAGAAAATTTCAAAGAAGTCATCTCAAGGAAAGATCTCATATTCTCTAAGCAAAGGAAGCTAGAAATTCAAGAGAATACATCAAACTCGTGTCTCCAGCAATATATTACTGACAAATCTCTTGAGCTATACAAAAAATGATCAAGTTCTATTCTCAGAGATAGAAAGGGAGGTAACTCTAAACTCATATTAGATTATCTACCACCCCTCATACTGGTAAAATGATTACAAGCTTCACAAAGAATATCTTAATACAATCACTGATTATTTACTTAAATGACTCTATAAGTCCATCAAGATTTGTTTGAATCATTAATGTCATCATTCTAATGAACACAAATTCCTAGATAATCATATACTTACGATAGCCATATTAAACTAAAATTAAACTGTTCAATTGACAAATGTTAATCAAAATTATTTGTTCAAATCAACTCCTTGGCATATGACTTTTCATACTATCATTACATGCATTTAATCTCTTGTTTAAACATTAGTTCTAAACATTTATCATGAAAGACCTTGGTATACGCTATCAAACTTGTCGGACAAGCATAGATGTTCTGACGATTTCTCTAGTTGAAAAACACAATACCTCCTATTGCCTGTAGCTAAATTGTGATAATTAAAAAAAAAAAAAAATATATATATATATATATATATATTTAATAAGATTCTTCGACAAAGAAATTAGGAAATGAATCTTGTAGGCTTGAAGATAGTTACATATATTACATGATCAACTAGAAGAGTGACGTCAAGTATCTTCCTGATAAGACCGAAAACTCCACTTAACCAAAGCCTACAATCCAAAGATCAAGTAAATGGAAATCACCGTCCGATGACCACATAAGGAACCATCAAGAGAGAGCATCTGTGAAAAACTGATCAGGCACAATCAGTCACTCTCGCATACTGGGACTACAAGTAAAACAACTGTTTCGTTTCAAATATTAAAACTTCTAAAGCACGCATTAAATCTCTCAACTGCTATGACTGCACATTTAAAGATCCTAATTTAATGCGCATGCTAATCATTTCATCACATCAATAGAAAACTAATCATTTTCTTTTTCTTAACCGTGCAAACACCTTTCATATTCAAAAAATAATAATAAAATAATAATAATATAACAAAAAGAATCTTGAGGCAAAAATAACACATTCACAAACTTACCTCGAACTTCCATCATCCTCAAGATTTCCATTGTTCTCTCTCTCTCTCTCTTGCTAACTTTTGTTTGCAGATCACTACAATGGCCTCAAGGAAACAGATTAATGCTGCCTCCGAACTTACTTCCGCTGAGCAAAACGCTATTGAACGAAGAATCACGATTATTGCGCTGAATCGAAAGGAGAAAGAAACCTTCATTGGCAAACTGAAGACGGTAAATCTCGGGGATAAAGAACTGGTTTCTCCAAAGCATCTGAACCTAAAGCTCTACAGTCACGCCAAGATAGCAGGACTAGATTGGGTCCTCGCTCAAGAATGGGAAAGTCTCATGAAGGTATCTTCTCTTGTTACCATTGAACCGGTCGTCAAAGAATTCTACGACTGCGCAGTCAAGAGCAGTCCCTCGATGATCAAAACCAGATGCATGCGAAGAATAACAACTATTTCGCCTAGAGATATTGCAGTAATCTTGAACTGCGAAGTAAACGAAGGAGTAAAATTCTAATCAACTTGGGAGTTATCTGCCTTAAACTCCAAGTGCATCTGGAAGCAGAACCCAGAAAGTTATGGAACTAATGTCAACAACTTAACAGAGGAATGCAAATTTCCTTATGCCGTGTTGTGCAAAATAGTCATCCCCAGAGAAGGGAACTGCAACAATGTAGACAAACTGTCTCAATGGGCACTCTACTATATGATGCATAAGCAGAAGATCAATCTCTTATATCTCGTCTTCAATCACATGATATCAACTCTGGAAGGCAAAGAGCTAAAATTGCCATATGGAGCTCTCATATCTGAGCTAATGAGGAAACACCTTGATGAGTGGATTTTATATGATGTTTTTAGGCTATTTTTAGTCTTTTTATTTTATTATTTTTGAGTCTCATGTAGGTTTTTTATTGTTTTTATGTAGATTTTATATTTATTTTGCATTTTTCATGTAGATTAGATTTTATTAGATTTTCTAGCTTTATTTTATATTTTTAGGAATTTTTCTAGTTATTTTGTATTTTTAGAAAAAGCTGGTTTAGTTATCATTTTTGTCCAGGGACCAATGTGTAAAGTTTCAGGAAGTCAGGGACCAAATTGTAAAAGTTCAAGAGTGGAGGACTTAAAGTGGAGATTGAGAGAATATGAGGGCTTGAATTGAAGTGCTAACCAAGGGAGGACCAAAGTGAAAAAGAAGAATATGAAGAATCACTCTCTAATTTAGCACATGGAAAAAATGTTTAAAGAATTGATGTTAGTGGAGGAAGGGTTTCAGAATTGATCAAGGCTGGTTAGTGGCTTTTTATGGCCATCAAAACCCACTACCATGAATGAAGAAGGAAGGAAAAGCTTGAAGATGAAGAAGCAGCGTCCCAGCGCTCAAGCGTTGGGATCCCAGCGCTCCAGCGCTGGGGTTCTGACTAGATGATGAGTCAGATGTTGACCCAGCGCCCAAGCGTTGGAAAGCCAGCGCTCAAGCGCTGGGCCTCGGACAGAAAGTGGATTTTTAATGCATCCTAGCGCCCATGCGTTGGGAATGCCAGCGCTCAAGCGCTGGAGGCTGGAATTTTACTATAAATAGGGCCCTTTTCTTCACTTGTAAGACACACCTTCATAGAATACAACAAGTATTCTCTCTTTCTCCCTCAAAGATCATTGTTCCTAGGACTTGTGGGAAGCCATACTTGAGCTCCTATCCAGGGTAATTCAATGATTCTTTTAGCCATGCTTGGCTAACTTCTTCTTTAAGTTTTTGGGTTGTTTTAGTTTATAATACATGTTCTAGTCTTTTTCTACATTTCTGAATTTTATTTCCATTCATGTTTTATTACCTTATGCTTTATTTCTATCTTGTGGATCCCAAGAGGTTTTGCTTATTACTTATTACATAAGGCCATTTGGTGAGTAGTAAGGGAACTAGGTAATAAAAAAGGTTATAAGTATACTTCGCTAAGGAATTAGGAAGGACGTAACTTTATGTTGGCCTGAACATCTTCTTCATCTTCTTCTTTAGTTAACTAGGTACCAAGGAATTGGGTTTAGTAATTAAAAAGAAAGACCTGAACATCTCCTAATAATGCTTAAGGAATTAACTTGTAGTTACACTAGGCTATAGCATCATGATAATGGTTTTATAATTCAGGAATTTAGTAGGAAATTTCTAGCATGTTTTTATAGACTATGTAAACCAACCCAAGAGCTTAATGTTCATCATCTCTTTATTTTATTATTTTATGCTATTGTTTCTTTCTAGTTCTCAAACCAACAACAAATATTCATCTTTTATTTTTCTGTTTTAGTACTAAATTTTATAATAATAAGAACACCTATCCTGTGGGTTCGATCTTTTTATATTACGCGATAGTAAATTGTACACTTGCAATTTCATTATCAAGTTTTTGGCGCCGTTGCCGGGGTTAGGTTCTTTCAAGTTCTTATTGTTATTTTATTTATTACTTTTTGTTTATATAAAAAAAAAGAAAAAGAAAAATTCAGTATAGAAAAAATATAAAAAAAAAATTGTATTGAATAGGTGCTATTAACTTCTTTGGCTTGTTTGCATGGTAGGACATTTTGAATTGGACCCTGAAATTGAAAGAACTTTGCATCGCAGATTAGCGGAGCAAAGGAGATTAGCAAGGGCCATGGCTGAAACACAAGCTCAAATGGAGGAGCGCCTCCTTGTTGAATACAATGCAAGGGTAGAAGATGAAGTCCAAGCTAGACTTCAAAGGCTGAGAGAGGAGGAGGAAGAGCAGAATGCTAATCGCTCTCTTCGTGATATCACAGCTCCCCAGGTAGATTACAATTTTGAAGGGAGTATTGTGGTTCCGGAGGACGCTTTGCCAAATTTCCAGATTCCTCCACACTTCATCTCATTGGTAAGTCAAAACCAATTTGGTGGAAGTGTAAATGAAGATTGCCATACACATCTGGAGCGATTCACTAGGCAATGCTCCACCTTAAGGAGAAATGATGCTCACTTGGATACGGTAAGACTTATGCTGTTTCCATTTTCCTTAAGAGATGTGGCAGAGGAGTGGCTTTCTTCTCAACCACTCAGAAGCATTACTTCATGGGATGATTTGGCTGAAAAATTCACGGCCAAAATTTTTCCTTACAACCGCATAAGGAAGTTGAAGCAGGAAATCAACTCCTTCATTCAACAAGATGCTGAAAACCTATATGAGACATGGGAGAGGTTCAAAGGACTAGGTAGAGAAATTTTATGCTGCTTTGAATGATTATACCAGGGACAAATTGGATACTGCAGCAAGTGGGGCATTTGATGCTTTGCCACCACAAGGAGCTCTTGATCTTATCAACAAACTTGCTGCAAGAGCTGCTCATTCAAACCAGGACCGGGCAATCAGTAAAGGTATTTATGAGGTTGATTCTTTTGAGTCCATTGTTGCTTCAAATAAACTTTTATCCAGGAAAGTTGATGCAATGGTCAAAAGAATGGAGGGGGTTCAACTGAGCCCGGAGGAGGCTGAATTAGAAGCTGAGGTAAAGGCTATGGGGAATTTTCAAAATTCCTATGGCAACACTTATAACCCAAGCTGGAGAAACCACCCCAATTTTTCTTGGAGAGATCAAGGGGGTGGTCAAGGTGAAGCCAGGCAACAATTTCAGAGGCCATTCCAAAATCAGAGGCCACCAATGCCTTTGAATCCAAACCAGGGAAGGAAGAGTTTGGAAGAAATTGTTGGTGAAATAGGCCAACAAACTGTGCAATTTATGAATGAGACCAGGACAAGTGCCAAGAATCATGAAGCCTCCATTAGAAATTTGGAGATCAAGGTAGGCCAATTGGCCAAGACCATCTCAGAAAGGATTCCAGGTACTTTTCCGTCTGATACTCTTGTCAATCCAAAAGAAAGTGTTGAGAATGTTTCTGCCATCACTCTTAGGAGTGGAAAGACTATGCCCGAAAGGGTAGTGGAATTTGAACAAGAGGTAAGTGGTGAAGAAAAAGAAAAAGAAAGGAATGTGCCTATTGTTGTTGAAAAAATTGCTGAAAATGTAATTCCTCCTTCTAAGAAAATTGGCAAAGTTCCATTTCCTAAAGCCTTCAAAAAGAATTTGGAAAAACAATTCTCGAAATTTCTTGAGATTTTCAAAAGGCTTCAAATTAACATTCCATTTTCTGAAGCTTTGGAACAAATGCCAATTTATGCTAAGTTTATGAAGGACATTTTATTTAGAAGGAGGAAATTGAGTGAGATGGATGAAACTGTAATGTTAACTGAGGAGTGTTCAGCTATGGTTTTGAGGAAGTTGCCCCAAAAATTGAAGGATCCGGGGAGCTTCACTTTGCCTGTGGAAATTGAGGGACTACCAAATGCAACAGCTCTTTGTGATTTAGGAGCTTCTATAAACCTCATGCCACTCTCCATGTTTAGGAAATTGGACATGGGAGAGGCCACTCCTACTTTGATGTGTTTACAATTGGCGGACAGGTCAAATAAGTACCCTTATGGGGTGGCTGAAGATGTATTGGTAAGGGTTGACAAGTTTGTCTTCCCGGTTGATTTTGTGATACTTGACATGGAAGAAGACTCCAAGGTACCATTAATTCTTGGGCGGCCATTCCTTGCTACAGGAAACGCCAAGATTAATGTAGCAGAAGGCCTCCTATCTTTGAAGGTAGGGGACGAAAAAGTGAAGTTTTCTGTATTCCGTACTTGTAAGCACTATGAGTCTGAAAGTGAGGATGAGTTCAAAGATGATGTTTGTAGCAAGAAAGGAAAAAGTACCCCCAATTGATTAAGGGGAAGGGTCTATCTCGAACCTTAACATTGAGCTGGTTGGGAGACAACCCAACTTAGGATAGTTTATGTTTCTGTTTTTTTTAATTTCTGCACAACTCTTGTACATAAATAAAAGAAAAGAAATTTTATGTTTTTTTTTGCTGCAGGCGAGGCCAGCGCTCGAGCGCTGGAGGCTAACGCTCAAGCGTTAGGCCCTTGCTTCACAACCTCTGATTCCAGTTGATCTCAACGCTTAGGCGTTGGGGGGCCAGCGCTCATGCGCTAGGCCCCTGGAATCCACCCAGTTATTTTTCTAATTTCCAGCGCCACAGCGTTGGAACCCAGCGCTCAGGCGCTGGGACCTCTGATGCCCAGTTTTTATTTTAATTCCAGCGCCCAAGCGTTGGTATCCCCAACGCTCAAGCGCTGGAGCTCGGGCAGTTTGCTGTTTTTACTTTTGTTTGCTGTTTTTAGTTTTTAATAAATTTTGTGTTCACCATTTTCTGAAATTTTTAAGGTTCTATGAGTTTTCCCTTGGTTCTGAACTGGTTTTAATTTTTGGGAACTCAAGAATTATTGTTTTTAAGGTGGACACAAATTTTTTAACCCATAAGCTTTTGTGCTGATTTTGGAACTAACAAGTCAAGCAAGTTTCTACTTGTGAGACTTTTGTTTGTTCAATGTTACAGGATAGGTACCAAAAGGAGGAAGAGCCCTCTTGAACTTAAGTGTTCAAATTGATTTTTACATTGAGGTTCCCTTGGACCTTTGTGGAAAATTTGTTACTATACCAGCTTTTTAGTTTTTGTTTTTGTTTTTATAGTTTTATAGTTTTATTTTTAGTTTAGTTTTTCTGTTTTATTTTTGCATGAGTCTTGAGTATATTATCCATTCTGAATATTGCTATAGCTTTGTGAAATGCTTTATCTGATTGAACTGCTTTGTGAAAAAGTTCTATGTTTTTAAGCAGTTAGGATTGCATGCTGTAGAAATGATTTTTGATATCTTGATTGTTGGGTTGTTGGCAAGGTTTTTCTGAGTTCTAAAAAGGGTACCACTTACCCTATCTTTTTCTGAGAACTAAGGACTCTGAATTCTTGATTGTAAAATTTTTCTGCCTTGTGTTGCATGTTGATTGGAGTTTTGTATACTTTGTGAGTTGAGAAGAGATTATAGGCATTTTTGAAAACTCAGATTTTTGCTTGAAATGTTATATCCACTAGTAGCCCCTTTTGAGCCTTAAAAGAGTCATTCTTTGGAGCCTACTTTGTGTGATAATTCTTAAAGTTGTTATTGTGATTTATGTGCTAATTTGTTAGAGCTATGTTTGTTGGGTTTCTCTCTAAAAAATGAAGAAAAAATTGAAAAAATAAGGTATGTGCCTTAGAAAAATAATGAAGTAGTGGGGTGAGAAAGAGTATGAGGGGAGTAAAATTCAAGTCATTCATCCCATACATTCCACTACTTTGTTCAAAAAAAAAAAAAAGAAAAGAAAAAAGAGAAAAATTGAGAGGACCCTTGTGTTGAATTGTTGAGCTCTTAATCAAGGAAAAAATCACTTAACAACAATTTCTGAGTCAGCCACTAGAGTTGCCAAGTTTTGAAATCCATACCTTAAATTGTTCAACCCTTTGGCCAAGTTACAACCTTCAAAAATCTCTTCAAAATCACTTGGTTGCTTTACTTCAGTTTTGATTTGAATGATAGGCAGAATTATTGAGCTTTCTTGTTTTCATGGAGAATATTATTTTGTGAGCTTAATTGATGAACTCAAACATGTTAAAAGCCAAGCCTAACTTTCTTGATTCTTTGTCTATAAAACATGCATGTCTTCCTTTTCTGCTAAGCTTTCTTTGAAAGGTTTCTGTGCTTCAAGTTGTAATCAGATAAAACTTTCTCAAAACCCAGGGACGAGTTTTTCTTTAAGTTTTGTCGCTTGAGGACAAGCTGTCGTTGGGTATAGTGGTGTGATGAGTGGATTTTATATGATGTTTTTAGGCTATTTTTAGTCTTTTTATTTTATTATTTTTGAGTCTCATGTAGGTTTTTTATTGTTTTTATGTAGATTTTATATTTATTTTGCATTTTGCATGTAGATTAGATTTTATTAGATTTTCTAGCTTTATTTTATATTTTTAGGAATTTTTCTAGTTATTTTGTATTTTTAGAAAAAGCTGGTTTAGTTATCATTTTTGTCCAGGGACCAATGTGTAAAGTTTCAGGAAGTCAGGGACCAAATTGTAAAAGTTCAAGAGTGGAGGACTTAAAGTGGAGATTGAGAGAA
Organism: Acmispon strigosus; assembly: GCA_030819835.1. Taxonomy (NCBI): domain Eukaryota; kingdom Viridiplantae; phylum Streptophyta; class Magnoliopsida; order Fabales; family Fabaceae; genus Acmispon; species Acmispon strigosus. The sequence goes on along the minus strand of JAUAMA010000003.1, from coordinate 30,494,083 downwards.
TATGAGGGCTTGAATTGAAGTGCTAACCAAGGGAGGACCAAAGTGAAAAAGAAGAATATGAAGAATCACTCTCCAATTTAGCACATGGAAAAAATGTTTAAAGAATTGATGTTAGTGGAGGAAGGGTTTCAGAATTGATCAAGGCTGGTTAGTGGCTTTTTATGGCCATCAAAACCCACTACCATGAATGAAGAAGGAAGGAAAAGCTTGAAGATGAAGAAGCAGCGTCCCAGCGCTCAAGCGTTGGGATCCCAGCGCTCCAGCGCTGGGGTTCTGACTAGATGATGAGTCAGATGTTGACCCAGCGCCCAAGCGTTGGAAAGCCAGCGCTCAAGCGCTGGGCCTCGGATAGAAAGTGGATTTTTAATGCATCCTAGCGCCCATGCGTTGGGAATGCCAGCGCTCAAGCGCTGGAGGCTGGAATTTTACTATAAATAGGGCCCTTTTCTTCACTTGTAAGACACACCTTCATAGAATACAACAAGTATTCTCTCTTTCTCCCTCAAAGATCATTGTTCCTAGGACTTGTGGGAAGCCATACTTGAGCTCCTATCCAGGGTAATTCAATGAGTCTTTTAGCCATGCTTGGTTAACATCTTCTTTAAGTTTTTGGGTTGTTTTAGTTTATAATACATGTTCTAGTCTTTTTCTACATTTCTGAATTTTATTTCCATTCATGTTTTATTACCTTATGCTTTATTTCTATCTTGTGGATCCCAAGAGGTTTTGCTTATTACTTATTACATAAGGCCATTTGGTGAGTAGTAAGGGAACTAGGTAATAAAAAAGGTTATAAGTATACTTCGCTAAGGAATTAGGAAGGACGTAACTTTATGTTGGCCTGAATATCTTCTTCATCTTCTTCTTTAGTTAACTAGATACCAAGGAATTGGGTTTAGTAATTAAAAAGAAAGATCTACAATGCTTAAGGAATTAACTTGTAGTTACACTAGGCTATAGCATCATGATAATGGTTTTATAATTCAGGAATTTAGTAGGAAATTTCTAGCATGTTTTTATAGACTATGTAAACCAACCCAAGAGCTTAATGTTCATCATCTCTTTATTTTATTATTTTATGCTATTGTTTCTTTCTAGTTCTCAAACCAACAACAAATATTCATCTTTTATTTTTCTGTTTTAGTACTAAATTTTATAATAATAAGAACACCTATCCTGTGGGTTCGATCTTTTTATATTACGCGATAGTAAATTGTACACTTGCAATTTCATTATCACACCTCATCGACAAAACAAAGGAGGAAAATGAGTTTATTACTCGTGACTATATTCACTCATCCCCAATAAAATTCGACGACCTCAGAAGAATGGGACTAGAGATTGACACTACCAGTGTGCCTGTAGAAGTGCTCGTGCAGGCAAGCAGACTTCAACTCAGAGAAGAGGGTGCTGAAGAAGAAGTAGAAGATGAAGAAGCAGAAGAAGACGCTGATATTAATGGTCCCCCACCCACTAAGCGATACCAGATTACCAATTCTGGGAAATGGCTTGAAATTGCTCCTTCTTCATATCCTAAACAACCAGGAGACACAACTGTTTCACAACAGAGTGATGAAGATAATCGTCCGATAGCATCACTGATCAAAAACGTCCAAAGGGGACCCTCAAGCTCCGAATCCAAGACTCCTCAGCAGCTTGCAATCATATCAAAATATCTTCCACACATTCCCACTGAGTTCCATGAGTTTGTAGAAAATATTGTGGATGTTGATGATGGCAACTGTGGATACAGATGTCTTGCACAGTGGATACGGATGAACGAGAGAGAATGGCCAGAGATAAGGGATTGAATGATCAAGGAGTTAGAAAACAGACGAAACCTTCACCAGAAGGTATTTGACTCAAAAGATCATATGGAAGAAATTAAAAAGGCCTTGACCCTCAGCCCAAACGAACCAGCTCTTGAACCCAAATGGTTCACTGTTCCGGACATGGGTTTACCTACCTTCAGAGTAGTTCTAGTCACACTCAGTCTCAGGGAATCCTGCATGTATCTTCCTATGACCGGTCCAGTTACAACCCCTTCTCCAGTGGCAGTGTTATGAAATGTCGATGATCGACACTGGATAAGAGTGGTTCTCAAAGAGAACTCTCCCTTACCCAATGCAACACCACAATGGTTGCCCAACTGTGAGAAGGATGCAAAGGCATGGGGAAATAATGTGGGACCAAGAATAATAATGTATAGACGCATTATAGATCCCAACTACGTTCGTCCCTCAAAGTTGAAAAGGAAGTGACATGCTGCTCTGAAGAAAGCTGAGAAACAAGTGCAAGTGACCATGCCTTTGTCCGAATCATCAAGGCTAAAGGCAGAAGCATCAGAAGCTGAAAACCCTTCTCCCTCACTAAATGAAAAACAAAGTGAGAAGATCGCCAAGAAATCCATTGATGATAACAACACACTCCTTGACATTCCTATGTCCCAACCAGAGGTTACTATGGAAACACAGGAGATTGCAGATCAACTTAGGGCATCTAAGGAAGCATCTGTGGCCAAGGGAAGAGTGAAGTCTCGCGCAGTCAGGGCCTGTAATCAAATAAAAAGAAAGAAGAATATCCCAAGGAAGGCTGAGAAAGATAATGCAACTAAACTCGTACAAAGGGATGAAGTCGCTACTGAACAATCAACAGCAAATCAAGAGGGAGGTCTATCTGAAGAAAATCGGGAGAACAGCATGCAAGAAGTTCAAACAAGGGAATACAGAATGAAGAGCTTCCCAGTTCATGTGCCTAGACGGTCTCGCCGTTGTACCACTCCTACTACAACAACAGTCCCCAGAATGCTATCCATGATGAATGCTTGGCTCGCACCACAACTCCTTATGGAAACCTTAGGTTTCAACTTCTGTCTCCAAGCCAGAATCTGGACTCCTCCTGCTGCTGACGGGTTAGTACTCATGTTTGCTCCAAGATCAAGGTATGACATCTTCAATCACAATTGGGAATTGTCTGCCTACAGACAAACTCATACAAGAACCATTTCATCCAAATTGATTCATGGTGCTGCACGCATCACTCTCAATTTCGAATCATGGTCGCTTACCCTAATAGCAGACATACCTTCCTATCAGCCATCTCTAACTGCTGACGTGCCTAAGCAAAAATCAGTCGAGCACCAAATCCATACCTTAACTAATTCAGAAGAGATAGTTGTTATCTCATTAGACTCTGAGGAGGATCAAGATGATACTCACTCACCATCTTCCAAGGAAATCCCTGCTGAAACCCTGAATGAAACCTTGGAAATGGAAACCACAGTTGTTCATCCCACCAACGTCTCCTCAAGTAATCATCCTTCATCAACTGAGGAAATTCCCAGGGCCAAGGAGTCACATGATGTACCATCTACTACTGAACCCTTTGATGCCAAAACTGCCATTAAGGAGCTGTCTGAACAAGTTACACAATCCTTCTCCACCAATTTCAAAGCAACGGAAAAGATGGAAAACACTATTCTCAAACGAGCCGATGCAATGGAACACAATCTCACCGCCATGATAGAGGCTCAACTCAAGTTCTTTGAAGAAATGCTCCGCAAAGACCATGAAGCTCGTCAGCAAAAAGCGGATTGATTAACTCTTATCTCTGCTACTCTCTCTAATTATTCATCTTGTGCACATTATTCTACTTGCTCTCATGATTATTTATATTTACTACTTCGTACTAGATATCTCTTTATCTTATATGCACTTTGCTTATATAATGATTTCTAATCTTTTTGATAATGCCAAAGGGGGAGAAGACTTAGGTAAAGAAGAAAGCTAGATTTAGGGGGAGAAAAGATAAGAAAACTTAGGTAAAAAGCTTACTAGGAATATTCAACTTAGGGGGAGCAAGCAAAACTAATTCCAACTAAACCAGTAAAATTCGTTTTGGAATTCGACCACCTCCTATATAAATAAAATGAGAAACCATAATGCAATACTCTGAAGAACAACCATCATAACAAAATATCTTATGAACACCTCATAAACAAATATTTTCCAAAGAAATTGTCATTATCAAAAAGGGGGAGATTGTTAGATTTAAGTAATTAAATTTTGATAATCAACAATTTCTTTAAGGTTCAAAACTGTATTAAACTGGATCTCCTAACACAGTGAAAACTCCCATGTACAGGAATAACTATTTCTAAAAAGACTGAGTAAACCTCAAACATCATCAAGACTATCAGTTCATCAGGAGAAGTTCATCCGATCACTATGAAGAAAATTGCGTCTGGTGAATCATAGGAGTCTAAAGCAGCATCAACAACCAACATCTGAGAACACCTCACAAAAGTCTGCAAGTTCTAAATCAAAGCCCACTTAAGAAGACTGCTCAAATCAAAGGACAAATTAATCTATGAAGAATTCCTTTCAGCTTCAAAAGTGCTCTAGCATCACAAAAGGAAAGTTGTGAATCAACTCTATCAGATGAAAGAACTTCAGTAAGATCAAAGAAAGAGACTCAGTCATCTACAAGACAAGAAGATCCTAACAATTAAGAAAGACTGAATAAAGAAAAGTTCGTCCGCCAATCAAAATTACTTTGCAGCAAAGCTTCAAGCATTGAATGGAAACTACGTCTGCCAAGCTACAAAGAAAAATCCGTTCGCCAAAGCCACAGAAATCAAGAAATGTGACTTTCGAGGAAATCAGGATCATTGAAGTACTAAAGAACGCAATCTCTCATCTGAAATTATTACTTCATTCAAAAAGACTCCTACCTCGTCTACACATTTACTAATATACTGGCTGCGGCAGAAAGTAGAAAGGGACACAATTAATACAATATTCCTTGGTCCCTCTGACATTCTACTTTCCCTTAAATCAAGCTGACATCGCGAAATCAATGGCAAGAATCTCTGCACATCGTACACTCTCAACGGTCGAAATTCAAAATTCTGACCAAGGCACGTGAAGAGTATTAGCTGTCAAGCACTGGAGTAAAAGAGTCAAAGCAGTCCTTATTGCTGAACTTTTACACGTTATATATGATGAAACCAGCTCAAGAGTACTTGCTCAAAATGGAGCCAGACGACATCAACCCAGATGTACTGATGATTTCCAGATCATATCTCATGCTTGCAGAAAAACCTCTGATCGTGACTTACGCCTGTTGAAAGATGCAAAACTAGCCGTTACATACAGCTCAGAGAGGAAGAGGCACTTCGGACAGTTTTTCTCTCTTTCTCAAGAAGAAGAAGCAACTGAAGATATAAATAGAAGATTCTTTCTCCGAAGATTTTGGGCAACTTAGACTTAAACTTCCATATGCCAACTAAGTCTGTCCCAAGAGCCAAGCAACCTTGGTTCATGCTCAGGATGCCTCAACCCTATCCCTGTCTGAGCATATAAGTTTGTGTGAGGAAAATTCGCAGAGTATTACTCTTATCCTTCCCAACTCACACATTCTTTCTGACAGAGAACCCAAACTCCTACCTTCTCTTTATATTGAGCTTAATTTCCTCTGCCCACTCTTATTGAGAAGAGAACCTTGTAGAGAAGCCAACCCTTGAAAAAGGTGTTAGGAGAAGTCCTGTATAATACTTGTAAGGAGGAGTCCTAATAATACTTGTTAGGAGAAGTCCTTCGAATACTTGTTAGGAGAAGTCCTTAGAATACTTGTTAGGAGAAGTCCTTAGAATACTTGTTGGGAGAAGTCCCTGATAATACTTGTACTATTCATTGAAATAGTGAAAATCTTGGTGAAGCCAAGGACTGGACGTAGCCCTATCGGTTATGAGGGTGAACCAGGATAAAATCATGTGCATGTTATTTTATGTTGTTAATTTTACACTGCATGCTCATTCATACGTTTGCAACTTGCAAACAATTATGAAAAATAAATAATCAACGTTTTAAATCTTGAGAAATGATTTTCATGCTCTCCTACAAAAGTAATCCATGCCTAATTTAAATAACAAATGATATATATATATGAGAAAAGAAATTTAAAATAAGACACACAATTCAAACCCCCCCCCCTTTCTTGTGTGTTTCTTGCACCTTCAGCTATTATAGAAGAAACTAAGGACCTATCAACTATGACTGTTCAAGGGTTGATAGGGTCTAGAAGATAGCACATATTTAGGGGGAGCTAATAAATGACAAAGTAGAATATAGCACAAATTTAGGGGGAGCTAATAAATATTAACCATAGGGGGAGGAAATTAGAAATATACAGGCCTTACTCTAATTTGTTTTTAGAAATTGTCATTATCAAAAAGGGGGAGATTGTTAGAGTAAAATATTTAAATGAATTAGCCTATTTTGATAAATAACAATTTCGCTAAGTGTTACTGACTTCTTTAAAAAGATTTCATATTCAGGAACACTTATGAACTGAAGCCATGCTGCAAACATTACCAAAAAGCAAATGAAGAGACCGTCCGCCTATGAGAAATGAGTCTGCCTCCAGAGTAAAGTTCGTCCACCTGCAAAGACCGTCCGGCTCAATCCTTGTCAAACACAAGGTTGACTAAAGAGCACTGACTGAAGACTCGTGCAAAAAGAATTAGCTTAAAGGAGATAGTTTGCTCAACCCAAAGATGACTTGTCATGCACCTCTTGGTGGATCAGAGCATTAATGGCGAAAGAGACAGAATTAAGCGCCTTATTCCTTGAAGGTTTAAATTCTCTAACATTCCTTAATTCAAGCTGCTTTTGCTGAATTAGCGCTGATATCCTCTGATCATCGTATCTCCCCAACGGCCAAATTCAAATCTTCTGGTCAGAACATTAATTATCACATTAGCTGTAATGCACATGCATTAATTGCAGCTTCTGAGAACCAGAACAAAAGCATCGCCAGACGATATCACCCTCTATCTGTTGGAGAAACATTCTTCCCTGGCAGACTACAACAAAGCAGATGCAGAAGTATCCATTACTCACAATCAAGCAAGTATTCAAGGGAACTATTTTTGAAGATCTTCATTAGCGCTTCCAGTTATCATCCTACTGAAGATATAAATGGTGGTCTCTGCATCATCCGCAACTTGGCGACTTACACACTATCAAAGCATTCAAATCTTTCAAGTCAGTTTACATTTTGAACAAGCTTTAGTCAAGAACACTCAGTAACCTTAAGCCTTCTCATTTTCTGAGTTTAGTCGCCAACTAGTGTGAATCCCTTTTAGAGTGAAAACTCTTATTCATTCTCACACAATCCCTTCAGAGAACAAATTTGTATACCCACTCTGATTTCAGAACTTCATAGTTTCTACCCACTCTTTGTGAAGAGACCCCTGTAGAAAACAAATCTTCTTGAAAAAGAACTGGGAGGAGTCCTGTCGAATACTCGAGAGATAAAGGAGAAGTCCTAAAAAACTTGTAAAGGAGCAGTCCTCAGAATACTGGGAGAAGTCCCTGAGAACACTTGTACTATTCTGTTGAAATAGTGGAAAGTCTTGGTATAGCCAAGGACTCGACGTAGCCCTATCGGTTTTGGGGGTGAACCAGGATAAATATCGTGTGTGCTTTATTCTTCAAGCTCTAAATTTGTTTCCGCTGCACATATCATTCAATGTTTTCGAACTAATATTAACTATATTGTGAAAAAGTTTATAAAAGTCACACACACAATTCAAACCCCCCTTTCTTGTGTGGTTTTATTACTATCAATTGGTATCAGAGTTTAACCACTCTGAGAATTACTAACATCTTAACAGGTGTAGAGTGAAAAGATCCATGGACGACATTGCCTACCCAACCGGAACCGCAAACAACAAGCCACCATTCTTCGATGGCTCAAATTACCCCTACTGGAAAAAGCACATGCAGCTATTTATTGAATCAACCGACTGGAAACTATGGGACGTAATATCGAAAGGAAATTACGTTCCCAAAGATAGTGAAAGCAAGGCCATTCCAGCTGATAAATGGACAGATGAACAAAGGACCGCAAATCAGAGAAATGCCAAGGCGAGGCTGTTTCTTATATGTGCTCTCAGCAAAAGTGAGCATGACAAAGTTGATAGCTTAAGCACAGCAAAGGAGGTCTGGGATACACTAGCTATCGCTCATGAAGGAACAACTGCTGTTCAAACCACCAAGATGAGCATGCTTGCGTCTCAATATGAAAACTTCATGATGGACGACAATGAGTCCATTGACTCCATGTTTGCACGACTCCAAACCATTCATAATGGAATGAGAAATCTGGGTAAAACCTTTACTGACAAGGAGCAAGTGGTCAAGATTCTTAGAAGTCTTCCCACCAATAGGAGAAACTTCGTTACTTCCAAAAGAGCTGGAAAGAACCTTGATACCTATCAAATAGAAGACCTGCTGGGAGAAATGAAGATTCACGAGCAGGACCTCGCCAATGATGCTGCAATCATAAAAAGGAAAGCAGCAGCTACAAAAGCTGTAGCTTTTAAAGCCAACAAATCAAAGGCTTTGAAGGCTGATGAATCCTCAGATGAGGAAACTGCGCAATCTGATCGATCTGTTGATGAACAGGCCCTGTTCAATAGAAGATTCAGAAAGATGATGGGGAACAGGAAGAAGTTCAAATGAAGACCATCTTCCTCACCAAGAGAAGAAGAAAAGATCCCAAGTAAAGGAGGAATCGTCTTCTACGAGTGTAAGAAACCTGGACATGTCAAAGCCGATTGCCCTCGTTTGGGAAACAAGACTTCCCAAGAGAATTTCTATAAGAAGAAGGCCTTTTCCAGTCAAAATGATGAGTCAGAAGATTACTCCGACCAAAAAGAAGAAACTAAGGGAGCCAACGAAGAAACTTCATACTGTGCGTTTATGGGATCCATAGACACTTCAGACATTGAAGCAGATAGAGAAGCAGAGGGACTAATGATCTCTGCCGACCAATCCAACGACGAAGAAGATGACAAGGATGAGGTAAGTCCCGAAATCTCATCTGATGACTATAATGAATTGTTGGAATAGGCTCATGCATTAGCTATTAAATATAGTTCACTCAAAAAGAAGCATGATAAGACTTTGAAAGAATTGCATGGGAGGAACAGTCCACCCAAGGTGATAACTAACAAAAAAGGACCCAAGAAAGTTTGGGTACCTAAATCCATGATTATTCCTCTTGCAGATGTGCTTAACAGTTCGAAACTAAAAAGAACAATGGTACCTATACAGTGGGTGCTCACGGCACATGACGGGAAAAAGGTCTTTATTCCCAAAGATCCATGAGAAGAAGACAGGAGGGACAGTGACCTTCGGAGGCAATCAAAAAGGTTTCATTGTCGGAGAAGGTAATGTTGGTAAGAACCCCCTTCCAGTAATTCGGAAGGTTCTGCTAGTTGAAGGACTGAAACATAACCTACTTAGCTAGTTGGTAAGAACCCCCTTTCACTGTTTCCTTCACCAAATTGAAGTGTAGTGTCACAAACGAGGATGACAAGATTATCTTTGAAGCTCAGAGACAAGGAGATCTATATAAGACCTCCCTGGAAAACCTTGCAAGTCAAAAGGTAACATGTCTAGTATCAGCAGAGGATGATAAATGGATATGGCACAGGAAGCTAGGGCATGCATCCTTAAAGACCATTGCTAAGATAATCAAACATGATTTAGTAAGTGGTCTGCCAAATCTGTCTTTCAAATGTGATGATACATGCTCAGCATGTCTCCAAGGAAAACAATTAAAAAGTTCTTTCCATGCAAAGAACGTTGTTAGTACGAAGAGACCTCTAGAGATGTTAGACATGGACTTGTTCGGACCCACTAGAACGGCTAGTTGTTCTGGAAAAAGATTTTGTCTTGTCATCGTTGATGACTACACCAGATTCACATGGGTAAAATTCCTCGGAACAAAAGATGAAACCTTCAAGTCCTTCTTAATCATTGCGAAAAGAGTTCAAAATGAAAAAGGATATTGCATCACCAACATCCGTAGGGACAGAGGAGGAGAATTTATAAATGAAGAGTTCAACCACTACTGGGAAGAGAATGGAATATTTCATCAAGTGTCTGCTCCAAGAACTCCTCAGCAAAACGGAGTAGCTGAACGGAAAAACAGGTCACTTCAAGAAATGGGCAGGACTATGCTCAACGAAACATCTCTACCCAAGTATTTCTGGGCCGAAGCCATTCATACAGCATGTTACATTCAAAATAGAATATTTATGCGTCCCATCTTGAAGAAAACAGCCTATGAATTGTGGAAAGGAAGAAAGCCAAACATCTCATACTTTCATCCATTTGGAAGTACATGTTTTCTACTCAACACAAAGGATGACCTTGGAAAGTTTGATGCAAAATCAGACAAAGGAATATTCTTGGGATATTCACCCAACTCTAAAGCATTCCGAGTATACAACTCCGAAAGAATGGCAGTCGAAGAGTCTATCAATGTTAAGTTTGAAGATAAACACGTAAGTGTATATCAGATAACTCCAGAAGATGATGAACTGGAAATATGTGAAGCTCCCTCATCAAATCCAGCTCAGCCATCATCGTCTGACAAAGAAACAAACTCAATCATTCCCTCCTCAACTCAACCAGACGATGTTTGCGAAACTACGTCTGACGATATCTCCACAAGTCAAGTCATGACCTCCAGTGGTATCTCACTACCTCAAGACTGGAGATTCAAACCAGATCATCCTCCTACACAAATTATTGGAAATGTCCATGAAAAGGTAAGAACCCGATCCACCTTTAATGATTATGCTAACTGTGCGTTTCTTTCTGAGATAGAACAGAAGAACATAGGTGAAGCACTTCAGGATGAAGGGTGGATCCTAGCCATGCAAGAAGAACTGAATCAATTTGAGAGAAGCAAAGTCTGGAATTTAGTGCCTAAACCAGAAGACCAATCTATTATAGGCACTCGATGGGTCTTTAGGAATAAAATGGTTGAAAATGGAAAAGTCACCAGAAACAAAGCTCGTCTGGTGGCCCAAGGGTATGATCAACAAGAAGGAATCGATTATACAGAAACCTTTGCTCCAGTAGCAAGAATTGAAGCCATTCGTATTCTTCTAGCATTTGCATGTCAGCGCTCTATAAAACTATTTCAAATGGATGTGAAAAATGCGTTCCTAAATGGGTACATTGAGGAAGAAGTCTACGTAAAGCAGCCTCCAGGTTTTGAAGATCAGGATCTACCAGACCACGTCTTCAAGCTAAGAAAAGCATTATATGGACTAAAGCAAGCGCCACGTGCATGGTGCGATCGCTTAAGTTCATTTCTGATAAACAATGGATTCTCACGAGGAAGCATCGACAACACTCTATTTAGAAGAAAGAGGTCCAAGGACTTCATTCTGGTACAGCTGTATGTCGATGAAATAATATTTGGTGCCACTAATGAAGCTCTCTGCCACGAATTCTCGAAACTGATGCAGAGTGAATTCGAGATGAGTATAATGGGAGAATTAAAGTTCTTTCTGGGATTACAGATCAGACAGGAAGGAACCCGAACGTACATTCATCAGACCAAGTACATTAATGATCTACTAAAGAAGTATTGCATGGAGAAAGCAAAAGCCATGGGAACCCCTATGCATCCTGGAACCATACTGGATAAAGGTGACGAATCAACTCCGGTTGACTCAACCAAATATTGAGGAATGATAGGTTCACTGTTGTACCTCACTTCAAGTAGACCAGACATTATGTACAACGTCTGTGTTTGTGCAAGATTCCAGGTAAGTCCCCAAGAATCTCATCTTAGTGCAGTAAAGCGCATATTTCGTTATCTCATTGGAACAACTAATCTTGGTCTAGTCTATGAGAAAGGTGACGACTTCAGGCTAAGAGGATTCTGTGATGCTGATTACGCCGGAGACAGAATCGAAAGAAAAAGCACAAGTGGACGTTGTCACTTTCTAGGACAATGTCTAATTTCATGGGCAAGCAAGCAGCAAAGCACAATCTCTCTCTCAACGGCTGAAGCAGAATATGTCGCTGCAGGTTCTTGCTGCACCCAACTTCTTTGGGTGAAGCATCCATTAGAAGATTATAATATTTTTGAGCATAACATTCCATTATTATGTGATAACACAAGTGCCATTAATATTACAAAGAACCCTGTGTTGCATTCACGAACCAAACATATTGAAATTAAACACCATTTTATTCGTGATCATGTAGCCAAAGGAAATATTGACATTTCATACATACCCTCTGATGATCAACTGGCAGATATATTTACTCAACCACTCATTGAAAATAAGTTTGCATGCCTTAGAGAAAGAATAGGGATGTTTCCTGCATTATATATATACCTATGTTGAGTTCGTCTGGTTAACTTACTCTAAAATCAATATCCACTACAAGATATGCATTTAATGCTGAAGCAGTTGTGTCTTTTCATATGTATTACTTGCTCAGCACGCATACATAAATCCTGGCACTCCTTATCTCTCATCATTTAATGCGTATTGATTAACTGCATCATTCATCATGAGATTGATAATGCCGAGAAAATATTTACACTTTCCAACATGAAAATTGACAATTTTAAAAATATATCTCTAGTAACCGTTCTAATACCCTCATACTTTATACTCTGTGCATTTGTAGTTGTCTTTCTACTTTCCTCTTCTACAAAAATCATGGCTCCCAACAAACGAAGAAATGTAAAGGCTCAAGAAGTCCTAAGCACGGAAGAGATTCAGATCATTCAGAAACAGCATGATCTTACTGCTCGCAATCGTAAACAACAAGTTTCTGAAATTGGTCCGGTGAAGATTGAACATCTGGGGGACAGAAAGCTTGTCACCCCTAGATTTCTCGATCTGAAGCTGTTTGAACATGCGAAGATAGCCGGACTTGATCTCCTACTCTCACAAGCATGGGGAAACTTGTTCGAAATTGCCACAACTTCAGCAATCACACCTCTCGTTCAAGAATTCTACGATTGTGCCGTCAAGATAAACCCTAACCAAATCCAAACAAGGTGTTTAGGGCAAGTAATCGATGTACACACCAGCGACGTGTCTCAACTCCTCAATCTTCCTCTCGACGGGGTCTGCTACTCCTCTTCTTGGGAAAACTCTGAAAGCACTCCCTTCACTATCTGGAAGGAGGTTCCAAAAAGCTCCACCTCTCGACGAGTGAAAAACCTAGTTGAAGAATGAATTTTCCCTCATGCTGTTCTTAGCAAGGTTGTGTTACCTAAAGAATGGTCTCGAGACTTAGTAAACAAGTTCTCTCAGTGGGCTCTATTCCAACTGCAGCATCGCAGGAAAGTTAATTGGCCTGACCTTCTGTTTCAATACATGCTCCATACTCTGGAACAGTCTAATACCAACCTTCCTTATGGATCTCTTATATCAGCCCTTATGCATCACAAGAAACTGATCAATCCCTCTATTGAAGTGGTGCAATATATTTCATCTAACTATGTCCTTGCTACTCCCATCAAATTTGGAGATGTTCGTCGTATGAATCTGTACGTTGACATATCCGGAGTACCTCCAGAACTCTTAAGTGACTGGACTAAGAGGAATCAACAACGGAGACCTCCTTCACCAACTCCGTTTGATGCCTGCCTCAAACGTCGCCGTTTGGACACTCCATCTCCACAATATTCAGATCATGCTCACCAGACTGAATCTCCCGAATGCTTACCTACGCCCACGATCTTGCATGCATCAACGTCATCCAAGCCACCTCCTAAGACTGTGCACTCCACAGCTGAACTCATTTCAGACTCTCATGCTCAATATTTGAAGTTCTTGCCTCAAACCTTTCACAAATATATTTCGGATGTCTTTGATGTCCAAGATGATGGCAACTGTGGATTCCGCTGTCTTGCTCAATGGCTGGGTCATCCTCAAGATTACTGGCCAGAGGTTCCCAAGCTTCTTATCCAGGAACTTCTATCTCATAGAGTGCTGCATTCCAGAACCCTCTGACAAAGATATTGACACCTTATGTCTGGCTCTCACGTTCAATGAAGATGAACCTGCACCTGAGTCTAAGTGGTTCACAGTTCCGGATATGGGGTTATTAGCTGCCACTGCGTTTCGCATTGTTCTAGTCACTTAAGCCCCTAACTAGTGTTGCACATATCTCCCACTCCTTGGCCCTGTTGATGATGCTCCTACAATTGCTGTTTTGGGTAACATTGCCAATCGACACTGGGTTCGCGTCAAGCTCCCCGAGAACTCTCCACTACCTACTATTTCACCTCAATGGAAGCATCATTGCTCTCCTGATGCCCGAGGATGGGAAGTGCCTCTTCAATCCAAAATCCTTCACTTCAAAAATCTACTACAAATTGAAGCTGAGCAATTTCTGGATTCATTATTTGAAGTCCCTAGCATTGACAATCCCATCCATCTTGATGATGACTCTGAGTCTGATCCCACTCCTAACACTGACCTCTCTTGCTTAGACCTTGAATTCACTCGTCTCACCTTGCATGATATTGAAGTTGATCTTCGTCTGCACCTTGGTCAAAGTCAACCCGCTCATTCAATGTCACAAAGGGTAGATGCTCACATTAATACATCTTTTAATGCATCTTATCCATCCCCACCTGCTCCTATCCATAAAGCTATGGATCTGGATCTCAAGCTTGCACCTCCGGGTTTCCTCAATTGTGATTCAGGCATGTCTCTCCATCAGCTCTACTCCATGCCCTGTTATCCTCCAAGTTCCAGCTCTGCTTTGGGCAAACGCAAGCGCTCACAAAATGCACCTAATGCTCATCTGCTCTCAGATGTATGTCTTCAGGCCTTTGGTTTCCCTTTCTGCTTTAAGGCTGGCTTGTGGCTTCCCCATGGATGTCCTGCCTCTCAGCTTACTCCATCCATGCCCTCATGTCAACGATTCTTGCACTTCGATTGGGAACTCACTGTTCGGAGGGATGCCCACATTGCTTCAATTCCTCTTCATTTGGCTGGAAGAGTTAACTCCCTAGTTCTAAAGTTCAAATCCTGATTCTGATGATGTTCGCACCATGGTTTCACTCCTTTCTCAGGAAGTTAAAACCTTCAACACTCGCACATCTCATGAAAGGGCCGTTCTGCATCAAGATGTGAATGCCCGTCTTGAATCCATGAATACTAATCTTTCTGATAAGATAGATGCTCGTTTCAATCAGTTGCAGAGCTCTATTGCTCTCCTTCTAAGGCTTTCTAATCCATCCTCTTAATATATTCTTATTGTTATCCTTACCTCTTATTCTCTCAATGAATATTCTGTCTTTGTTTTTGATAATGTCAAAGGGCGAGAACTATATAACAAATGACAAAGTAGAAGATAGCACATATTAGGGGGAGCTAATAAATATTAACCATAGGGGGAGGAAATTAGAAATATACAGGCCTTACTCTCATTTGTTTTTAGAAATTGTCATTATCAAAATGGGGGAGATTGTTAGAGTAAAATATTTAAATGAATTAGCCTATTTTGATAAATAACAATTTCGCTAAGTGTTACTGACTTCTTTAAAAATATTTCATATTCAGGAACACTTATGAACTGAAGCCATGCTGCAAACATTATCAAAAAGCAAATGAAGAGACCGTCCGCCTGTGAGAAATGAGTCTGCCTCCAGAGTAAAGTTCGTCCGCCTGCAAAGACAATCCGGCTCAATCCTTTTCAAACACAAGGTTGACTAAAGAGCACTGACTGAAGACTCGTGCAAAAATAATTAGCTTAAAGGAGATCGTTTGCTCAGCCCAAAGATGAGTTGTCATGCACCTCTTGGTGGATCAGAGCATTAATGGCGAAATAGACAGAATTAAGCGCCTTATTCCTTGAAGGTTCAAATTCTCTGACATTCCTTAATTCAAGCTGCTTTTGCTGAATTAGCGGTGATATCCTCTGATCATCGTATCTCCCCAACGGCCAAATTCAAATCTTCTGGTCAGAACATTAATTATCACATTAGCTGTAATGCACATGCATTAATTGCAGCTTCTGAGAACCAGAACAAAAACATCGCCAGACGATATCACTCTCTATCTGTTGGAGAAACATTCTTCCTTGGCAGACTACAACAAAGCAGATGCAGAAGTATCTGTTACTCACAATCAAGCAAGTATTCAACGGAACTATTTTTGAAGATCTTCATTAGCGCTTCCAGTTATCATCCTACTGAAGATATAAATAGTGGTCTCTGCATCATCCGCAACTTGGCGAATTACACACTATCAAAGCATTCAAATCTTTCAAGTCAGTTTACAATTAGAACAAGCTTTAGTCAAGAACACTCAGTAACCTTAAGCCTTCTCATTTTCTGAGTTTAGTCGCCAACTAGTGTGAATCCCTTTTAGAGTGAAAACTCTTATTCATTCTCACACAATCCCTTCAGAGAACAAATTTGTATACCCTCTCTGATTTCAGAACTTCATAGTTTCTACCCACTCTTTGTGAAGAGACCCCTGTAGAAAACAAATCTTCTTGAGAAAGAACTGGGAGGAGTCCTGTCGAATACTCGAGATATAAAGGAGAAGTCCTAAAAAACTTGTAAAGGAATAGTCCTCAGAATACTGGGAGAAGTCCCTGAGAACACTTGTACTATTCTGTTGAAATAGTGGAAAATCTTGGTATAGCCAAGGACTGGACATAGCCCTATCGGTTTTGGGGGTGAACCAGGATAAATATCGTGTGTGCTTTATTCTTCAAGCTCTAAATTTATTTCTGCTGCACATATCATTCAACGTTTTCGAACTAATATTAACTATATTGTGAAAAAGTTTATAAAAGTCACACACACAATTCAAACCCCACCTTTCTTGTGTGGTTTTATTACTAACAATTCAAAAAGATTGTCGTTTTTGCAATCAGCAACATGCTTCATTTGCAGAAGGAGAAAATGATGAAGGTAATTTATTCTTTGCTTGTCAAAAAGCATTTCAAGAAGATAAAAATGTGTGGTATTTGGACAACGGTTGTAGCAATGATATGACTGGAAAGAAAGAAGCTTTTATCAACATTGATTCTTCATTTCAGTTAATGGAGAACATGATGAAGTAAAAGACAAAAGAAGCATTGGAGTTACAACAAAGCAAGGAAGCAAAGTCATTCGTGACACTCTTTATGTGCTGGAGTTAGATGAGAACTTGCTAAGCATTGGACAGCTCTTGGAGCATGGCTATTCTCTAAATTTTGAGAATCGAGAGTGCAGAATTTTTTATTCAAAGAGAAGAAATGTTGCTGTTGTAAAAATGACCAGCAATAGAAGCTTTCCACTTTCTCTTAATTATGAGAAAAATTTCAGCATGATGGCTAGATAAGAAAATGACTCTTGTTTGTGGCACAAGAGACTTGGGCACTTGAACTACAATAGTCTCAAGTTTCTTTCTCAAAAGAAGATGGTGTATGGGCTGCCAACAATTGAAGAAAAAGTTGGTGTGTGTGAAGGATGTATGCTTGGAAAACACCACCGCCAACCATTTCCAAAGGAAGGAGCATGGAGAGCCAAACAAGTGCTAGAACTTGTACACACAGAAGTTTAAAGCTTTTGTTGAGAAACAAAGTGGCAGGTTTATAAAAATGTTGAGAAGTGATAGGGGGAAGGAGTACACCTGAAATGAATTTCACAAATTTTGTGAAGATGAAGGTGTTGAAAGACAGCTCACTGTTGGCTATACACCTCAGCAAAATGGTGTATCTGAAAGAAAGAACCAAACTGTGATGGAGATGGCAAAGTCTATGCTGTTTGAGAAAGGTTTGCCTAAAACCTTTTGGCCCGTGGCTGTTAATACTGCTGTGTATTTGCTGAATAGATGTCCAACAAAGGCTGTATGGAATAAGACTCCATTTGAAGCTTGGAGTGGAAGAACACCTTCAGTGAACCACCTTAAAGTTTTTGGGTGTGTTTTCTTTGCTCAAATTCCTAAACAAAAGAGGACAAAATTGGAAGAAGCAAGTGAGAGATGTGTCTTTATTGGCTATAGTTCCATGTCAAAGGGCTATAGACTTTACAACTTGAAGACAAACCAAGTGATCATTAGCCGGGATGTTGTATTTGATGAGAAGGCTTCTTGGAATTGGGAAGAAGACAAAATGGAGGAGAAAATAGTCCCTGCAACTTTATTGCAACAAAATTCAACAGCTGGAAATGAGCAACCAGCCCCATGTACACCAAGCTCTTCATCCTCACCAAATTCACCAAGTTCAAGTTAATCATCTCCTAGCTCAACTCCAATAAAATTGAAGGATTTGAGTGATATTTATGCAAGGTGCAACTATTGTGTTGTGGAACCATAAAACTTTGATGAAGCAATCAAAGAAGTTGTTTGGAGGAAGGCGATGCAAGAAGAAATAGATGCAATTGAGAAGAATAAAGCATGGCAGCTAGTTGATAAACCAAATGACAAAGAAGCTATTGGAGTAAAATGGGTGTACAAATTGAAGCATAATCCAGATTGTTCAATCCAAAGAGCCAAGGCCAGATTAGTAATCAAAGGCTATGCACAACAGCCTGGAATTGACTACAGTGAGACTTTTGCTCCAGTTGCACGTTTGGAAACTATGAGAGCAATCATTGCATTAGCAGCTCAAAAAGGTTGGAATCTATACCAACTTGATGTAAAGTCAGCTTTCTCGAATGGAGAATTAAAAGAAGAGGTCTATGTGCAGCAACCTCAAGGCTTTGTGACTAAAGGCCAAGAGGAAAAAGTTTACAAGTTGACGAAAGCTCTCTATGGGTTCAAACAAGCCCCTAGAGCATGTTATAGTGAAATTGACAGTTACTTCATTCAACAAGGATTTCAAAGAAGTCAAAGTGAGCCTACCTTGTATGTGAAGCATCAAGGTAAAGATGATATCCTTCTTGTTGCCCTTTATGTTGATCATTTGGTTTATACGGGTAACAACAAGAAAATGGTTGAAGAAGAACCAGGCACATTAACATAAACATAAAGCACCACTTCATTCGAAGTGTGATTGAAGAAGGAGATGTGCAGTTGATTTTCTGCAGTTCAGAAGAGCAGCTTGCAGACATTTTCACCAAAGCACTACCAAGAGGAAGATTTTAGCAACTTAGAGAAGCAATGAGAGTTAAAGAACAACACATTACGGGGGAGTATGTTGAGTAATGTGTTGTTATGTTAGTGGGAATTGGTTATTGTTAGTGAAGAGTCATGAGTTTAATGTATTAATGTTAGTGGGAGCACTTAGTGCTTAGTGGAGTCTTTTATTATGCATTGAGTACCTAGTAGTGGTGACTCTTTGATAGTTGCAACAATCTCTACTCTTGCTATATATTCTATGTGTATGAGTTGCAAATGAAATAAGAAAAATACAAGAGAAATATATGAATATTCAGCCTCTTATCTTTGAGTGGGTTACCGTCTATTACCACCTCTGGAATACCACCAACAATTATATTAGTCAGTGATAGTATATAGTAAGAGATGGAATCGATATAAAGAACATTTCTTTGAGTTTTGCATCATGACATTTACTATTTTACATGATCTCAAGCCATGCAATTTTGCAAACATTTGACATTGACTTACATCAAAGTTCAAGTTAATGATTTATTTACTCACTGCAGGGTATGGAAAGATGCCAGACTACAGATTTTCTACTTAGCCTAATGCAGAGCAAGTCTAAGAAGAAACTTACTGCTTAGAGAAGCTAAAACTAGACAGTTAAACTGAGTGTTTGGTTTAACAAATTATCTTCTGTTTTCTTTTTGGTTCTCATTAATAATTACAAAAATATCATTAATTTTATTTTTTTCTTGTTATCAAATGTTTACAAATGATGAAAACATTTTGATGTTTTTATTATTTTTTGTATAAAATTTAAAAAACAAGAAATAAAATGATATTTTGTAATTATTAGTGAAAAGAAAAAAATGAAAACAGAAGATATTTCTTAAACCAAATACATCATAATAGATCCACTGAGTAGAATGTCTTGAAATTTGAAGAACATTATAAAGTATGGTTGAAGTATGGTTGTATAATCTCTCTGTATCTCCAAATTACAAAGAAAAATTCCCTTTGTCTAGAGTTATATGCTTATCCAAATTAGTGCTAATATTGCTGGCATCGAATAACAATAAAGAAATATACATACAAAGACTAAGTGGAATGTGGTCTGAAATATAGGACAAACGTGTTTAGAAACTTGGTATGTACGTTTACACATTTAGGGAAGAAGTGATTATACAATGATTAAAAAAGAATTCAAACATGGTAAACAAAAGTATATAAAAGAATAAGATATGCTAATGGCTTTTTTTGACATAAGTTACAACTCAATACATCCACCTCATTTCTAGGGGTGACATGTCGGGTTTACTAGCAAAACCCACCAACTCTGTTCCGCATAACCCATCAAGATGAAGGGTTGATAGGCATAGCTGCTGAGTTGGCCTGTAGTTTCTTTTAGTCTTTTTAGCTTGATATTTTTAACATTATTATTATTATTATTATTATTATTATTATTATTATTTCATAGTATTTGTTCTATTTTAAGCTATTTTTGTTGGACTAACCCATTCTGTTTTAAGTTGTAAGTGTGTTAGTCGTCAATTCATATTTTGATTTTAGTTTTTGTGGACCAACCCGCCAACTTGCTGTAAAATGTGGTGGGAATATTATCCAACCTGCTTCTCGAGTGCGCTTCAACTGCCCTACCTGTGTTAGGCAGATTGCGGTAGGGTGGAGTGGGTTGCTCATTTTGCAACCCTACTATTTCCTCCTCTCTTTTCTTGCTTTTTCAACGTCGTTGCTTTGTCATAGTTTTGTTAGGTGACCGCGACTGAGACACAGTTTTGGGACATAAAATTTTAATTCTCATTTGGATATTTGTTGGTGAAAGTGCTTGGCAACGAGTGTGAGCATGACGGCCCCCATGTTCACTGGTTTTGTTTTTCATGGTGGTAGTATGGTCCAGTGGTTTAACCACCACGTTACAATTGGAAATATGAGAAAATGATTTATTTTTTTCATAAAACAAAAATTGAGCTATTATCCAACTTATTCAATTTGTAAAAATTAATATAGAATAACTATTAAAATTAGTCATCCAAAAGGACTTTGAACTCAATCTATTATGCTTATGGAAGAAATTATACCTACAAATTCATCTAAAGAGTTGACTACTTTAACACAGCTACTCATACTATGAGAACAGGTCATGTGATTTTGCCATCGATATGATATGTTGTTTCATCTGTTTATCATTTTTGGATTGAAACTCTTGTTGAACAATATACTCGAATTATCATTTCGAAACGGATTCTCCATTCATAAGATAAAGAAGATGTAACGCCCCAATTTTGAATTGAGGGATCACATTATAATTACGCGGAAATAAGTTTCGTAAAACCTCTCAAAAGGGTCCCTCATTTTTAAAAAAAAATTCAAATCCGTCGCTCAAATAAATATTTAACAAATATAATCCCATAGTTAATATAAAATATAACGGAAAATAAAATAAAGTATCAATAACATAAAAACTCATCTAAGTATTTGAAATCAAAACAAAATTCAAATTCATCCTCTCAACTTCATCTTCACTTCCTCGCCCCACCTTTCCTCTTCAATCCATGCTTCACGCCGTTCCTCTGTGGCGTTAAGCGCCCAACCAACATACACACAAGCAGCAAAGGGTTAACTTCAAAGACAAATAATGATATCATTCCACAATAATTCAGCAATTAAAAAAATGCACTAATAAAACAAAATTAGAAATAAAATAAATAAATAAATAAATTCAAAAATACATATATGCACTCATATTGTTTACGTAAAACAACAATATATATAAAATAAAAAAAATAAAAATAAAATAATCTAAAATCACGGACAGCACAGTACGTCCATATATAATTTTTTTTATATATTTTATTATGCAAATCTTCCCTAAGATCTCTACATGCATATCTATGGCCAAATTTTCCCAGAACAAGGGCAGGATAATCACGTGGGACAAGTACCCACCACATTACCCTCGGCCTGATCCCACGGGACAAGTACCCGTCACATCAGAGCCTAAACAAACCTAAGTAATGCATATCATATGACTCAAATAATTACCAATCTCATGAACCAACAGTTCACACAATAACTCAATATAGTCATGCTACCATATGTCAATTACTTTTAATTTCTCTTAACATATATACATGTTATATCCACATAAATTTCAAATTCTCATCATATCAAATAAAATATTACAATATCATAGCACAAACAACAGCCGTCCATATAATCATTTCAAATTATCTCAACCAATTTGCCAAAACAAAATTCAAAAATAATACAATGTTAAACAACTTATATAGAGAAGTTACCCTTACCGTCTGACGTAGTAGCGCATATGCTTTAAATCCAACCTGGATTTTTGACCAACTAAGGAAGAATATTTTCGTGCTTGTCCACTTGAACTCTAACCATGAACGTCCACGAATTACGGCGACAGCGACAAACCTTCTAACGGCGGAATTCCTTGAACGTACGTACGAGAAAGAAACAGAAAAATGGAATTCAGGCTCAGGAAAAACATGGCTCAATAACCATGAACTCAAAAAGGGATTCAGAACATAGAATTTACTCACCGAAAAAAAAAATTAGAAGAAAAGGGGTGAACTTCCGTTCTTCCAAGTCAAAGAGAATTCTTGAGCAGCAGCAACAACGGATAAGGAAACACACGGGTTCTCCAAGGATGGATAAGAAGCTCGAGTGGCAGCAGTAATTGGAACTCCAATTGAAGCAAGAATCTCTCTAAATTACTTCTGTATGTGTGGTTCGAATGAGGCAGGGATGAAGAGGAAGTTCAGTTTGGCTTGGGTTTTCACAAGAAGAGAAGGAACGTACACTATCTTGGATTCTGCTCTTGAGTTTCCCTCTTTTTTTTTTCCTTTGAACGTGAAAACAGAAGTGGGGTGAAATACCTGTCTTCCCTCTCTACTTTATGCTGAACGTGTGACTCAAATGGGTGGGGAGGTTGTTCAGTTTTTCTCCACCTTTTTAGCACCACTTTCCTTTCAAAAAAAATTCTGTTTTCCCTTCTTTTTTTTGAATTTCTTCTATTTGAATTTGAACTGGCAGAAACATAAGTGAAAAAAAACCAAAAATATGCTTCCTAGAAGCATGCTACACGTTCAACAAGAGAGGAGAAAAGGGCTGATTTCTTCTTCCCACAATTCAGAACGCATCCGATCCTGTTCGGTGTGAAGGTTCATTCGGTTATTCATTTAATTATCCCTTCATATTAAATTAGAATTTAATTAAGCATAATGGAATATACCCTCTTAATCTTATCCTAAAATTCGAAATTAATAAAGGAAAGAAAAGGAAAATTAATTCTACATTAGATAGGATTCAATCCCTCCCCCCTAGGCAAAATCCTCCAGTCCCAACCACTAAACCAAAGCTCATCTTATTATTCCTTTTGCAAGGTTATTTTTATAATCCTCTAAGTCAAGTCAACATAGCACAACCATAATCTAGAATAGCTCAAAGACTAAAATTCATTCATCAAACATCAAAGGTCTCCATACGAATTCTCAATGAATTCAAGGACTACAAATCAATTATAAAGAAATAGGGACCAAAATATAATTATTAAGATCCCGAGGACTAAAATATAATTTCCTAAAATAGAGGGTCTTACAGAAGATATCCTGAATTTCATGATCTTTTGCTAAAATTAATTGAGTTCAACGCCTCGAGCAAGATGATATTAACATTAGACATTGATAACCTATAACATTTTGATATAGATTAAATCTTTTTTTTATACATAGCTCATTTATACTTCATTATCTTATTTTTTTAGGCTTAAATGTGTTTTTAACATCTGAAATTCAAAGACGAATCCAAATTGGTCCTTATAAAAAAAATCTCATTGCAATAGGTTCTTCAATTTTTTTTATTTGAAATCAGTTCAAGTGAAGCCATTTTATCTACGTGTCATAAACCAATCATCCGTCCATTTGATGAGTCTAATCAACCGAGTGGTAACCACGTTGACTTTTCACATCAGTTATGGTCCCTCTAAAGTTTTTTAATCACTTTCAGTTCGTCCTCCTCCCCCTTCTTCCTCCATTCACACCACAGATTCTGGCCAACAGACCTCGTCTCAGCAACCATGCCTCTATCACCACTACATTAACATATTATAAATCGAAACCCCCTTTTCTAAAAAATATTATTGTATTTTAAACTTTAAGAGTTTAGTTGATAAAAATTATTTTTATAGTATTAATTCAATTAAAAATACATGCATTAAAGTCTAAAATGATTATTCACAATGAATTAACTACGACTTGATCCATTAGAGGGGGGATGCACACAATCTCTCAATCTAGAAACATTTAAACGCAATAAAAATTGTGCCTAAAAAGGCCTACAAAATACCCTTTCACACCCTATACCAAAATGTGCATGCAACTTAGCAACTAAACTCCAATCCCATCATTTCTCTTAATTTCATTTACCATGTGACCATGTCAATAGTTGGAACCTAGGGAAAGAAAAGCACGGGAAGACAAAAAATAGAGATCAAGAAAATTACCAATGAGAGCAATCTTCAAGTCACTTTCTCGAAGCAGTAACTAGAAGATTGCTCTCATTGATAATTTTTTTCATCTCTATCTTTTGTCTTCCCTGCTTTCCTTTCCACAGATTCCAATAGTTGACATGGTTACAGGTGAATGAAATGAAGTGAAATTATGGGATTGGAGTTTAGAGGTTAAGTTTCATGCACATTTTGGTATAGGGTGTGAAAGGGTATTTTGTAGGCCTCTTTAGGCACAATTTTTCATTGCATTTAAACATTTCTAGATTGAGAGATTGTGGGTATATCCGTCTGAGTGGCTCATATGATAAGAAATTCATTATGGAGGAATGATGATTTAGGGGAAGTTGTTCATAGTATGTCTATATTGCTCAACAATGTTGAGATAAAATTTAGGAAACAACTATAAATGATATTAATCTTCTTATTTCATGAAAATGGTTGTTGGTTTGAAGTCCTTTAAAATGGGATAGAATAAGTGATTGTGAATATATATACAAGTTAATTCATCTAGATGGATAATTCTATAGGATGGAAGCAAAAGTTATGGTGAGAGTAATGAATTTACAACCCAAGTTTGATACGTTTACAATACTTATACTTTCTCTTTTATTCTTTTTTCACCTTTATAATGCAATTCATCTTCTTACATTGGCTTAGATCGGACAACCGCGGCAGAGGATCTCGATTCGAAAATCGATTCTCCTCCATACATTTTTAAAATATATATTATTCTGCAAACAAATCCTAAAAACCACTGCAAAACATTTCTCGTCCTTTTTTTGTTGATTTGTAACAATATTATTGGGATAAACAACAAATCATAGATTAGCCGTAAATCAATGCATATTATGATTTCTATATCAATATATCTTAAAATATGAAAATTCCTATTCATCGGTACTTTATTAATAAAAATTTCAGGATTATACTCCCTGTATGTGAAGGGAATCATGCGATTGATTACCGCAACAGAATAAGAATTTTCTATATGAGATAGACTCGCAAGTTCATGTTTCAAAGTTCGTAAACAAAATAACACATTAAGATTACCTCTTGACGACATGAGAAACGAAGCAGTAGCAGCTTCGTCTCTACAGAAGTCTACACAAACGATCCCACCAGAAACCCTTGCGGCTTGAGGCAAGAGGCTGAGCAAACTGTCTCAGTAGGGTTTGAGTATCTCATGCTCTATTTATAAGCCTCATAAGGTGGCTAACCCTAAGTCTCCTTAATTCATATTGGGCTCACCCACTGAACCTGGTCCAATAAGTGTTCATCTAATATACATGGTCCAATAAGACATTATAATACATTCTAGTGGGTTAATTCTATATGTGTGACTCTATAGGTATCTCTTGCGTACTTAGGTTGTAATAATTAAATATAAATAATATTAATCTACTAGTGCATAATTCAATAATGTGACTCGTTCTAATACCACACGTAGGATGAAATGTATCTTATTTACATAACAATATATGCTAGCAACATGAGCTTCTACGTGATTTCCCTCTTTTACAAAAGACTCTTTAGTAGAGATTTAACCCGTTCGAGAGTGTGTGAGACAAATGATGACCTTGTTCTCTTTAAATAAAACCTAGAACCTAGAACCTAACAACCATCCATAAAGAATATTGGGCTCATTAAGTCTTGCACATGAACTCAAAAAAATTGCATAATGGACTTGGCCCAATAAATAAATATACACATAGTGGCTCCAAAAAAAAATAAGAACTCAAAATAGGACATATAAAAAAATCGACTATCAGAGCATACATATGAACTAGAAGGCATCCCACGAAGAATCACGTTCATCCAAAAAATCTAGAGCCTTCTTTCACGTCCATCCAGAAATCCCAGAGCGTCCTTTTGGTTCACCCCCTCCACCCCCCAATGGGGTCCCCCCCCTATGGTGGGCTTCTTCCCTCATAAGGACTCCTGACTCTCTATACGAAGGTTTTCTTCTATTCTTTGTGAGAGTCCTCTATCCTATAGACATAATTTTTTTATCTTCCCTTTGTTTCTTTTCCCACTTCTTTCATGTCCACCTCTCATTGCCGCCACCATTTGTCACTATAACCACCCAATTCTTATCCTCGCTATTTGAAGTTTCCTCTTTTAACCACCACCCATTGTTGGGCTCTAACTAGTGGATTTATGAGGAGTTTATAGTGCAATGACAAGATCAGAGTTTGGCTTCCATGAAGTGCGTTAACAGAGCTACCATTACTCTAGAATATATCTACTTGAGTTAAAAAGTGATGAAAATAGAATCAACAAGCTAGAGATTTGGAGTATCCTGATCTGACATTTGTAATTTGAATATCTAGTGTTTTATTGTTTGTGGTGATGGGTGATTTTTAAATTGTTTTTCCTTTTGAGTTTATAATGTCTTAAGAGGTATAGAGCAAACAAGGTTGTATTGTTTTGTGTATTTGTGGTGCTATATGTTGGGATACAACTTATCAAGTGTGAGTAAAAGTATCACATTGGATATAAAAAGTGTGGTTATCTCTAAGCCCAATGTAGATATCTCCCAAAATTGTAGGCATTTCCTTCGACCTTTCCTTTGATCAGGAGGAATGTCTATTTGGCCATCTTTTACCAAGATGTCATAAATAGCCTCACATTAGTAATATCAAAATTATAAATTTTGACAAGAAACTTCGAATTTCGAGGCAATCATATTAGTTGGTCTCCACTTGTTAGGCATTAACATTTTACAAACATAAGGGGAACCCTCTTTGAGTTTAGCTAACTGAACATCACGGCATTCAAAATCCTCATAAGGCTCGAAAGTCACAGAGCCATCTCGACCCATATTGCCTGTTTCAATATAGGAAACTTTTTCCTTCTTAGGCAATTTGCTATTTTTAAATTTCTCTTGCCTAAGGAACTCAACTTGTCTTATTCTATCAGCTAACTGTGCCAAATCACTTATGAGTTGAGTATCAATTTTTTTCCTGATCGAATAGTCTAGACCACCGACGGCTAATTCGACCAACTCGTGTTCCGGGGTGGCTCCGGAAACCAACACTCCCTCGGCTTGCACTTCACGAATTGGAGACTTCCCAGGTCTTCGCCGTTCGGGGGTCTCCGAGTCGCTGCTTGTAGAAGAGTCAGACTCGACCGCGTCAGCTCCGTCGATCTCGACATTCTGGTCCGACCTCGAACTCACTTCAATCACGTCTTCAGGTGCCGAAGGGGTGGCGATCGGGGGAGGATGGAAGGTGATGGTAGTGCGAACGTTGGGTCGTACCATAGCAACAACTTTCGGCTGCTTGCTCGGCCCAGACTCTGCAGCAGTGGCCAACTTCCTCTTCCGGGTAGAAAGAGGCTCTTGGTCAACCTCTCCATCGCTGACTGCCACTGACTCCCCAGGATTTCTGGGGGGGGGGGGCGCACAATCGGGTCACCACCCAAATGACCCTCGGGGCTCTCGGCTTGCATGAACCGGATCAGCTCCTAAAGACAAGGGTCGATCTCCATCCTCACTAAAAAACACATAGAACGAACGGGTTAAACCTGTACTCAAATAATAAACGCTACAAAAAATACGAGATACTCACAATAATGGTTCCTCAAAGTAGGAACCGGGTGCCTACAAAGGTCCTGACACTTAAATAGGAACTGCGGGGTGCCCTCGCCATCGAGAACCATCGACTTCTCTAAAAGTGCCCATAGCTCTCGATCCTCCGGCTTCAACGCGGCCGGGTTGTCGGGACGAACAGGTGGAAAAATAAATCCACAGATGGATTCCGTCCGAGTACCCGGCACAGCACTTCGAACGAACGGGTAAAGGCCCAGCCACCCGGGTGTAACTGCGACGGAGACACGTCCAAGTACTTCAGCACCTGAACCATGAAGCTGGAGAATGGTAGTCGAACCCCCAACTTCCGGAACACCACCAGTTGCATGAAGAAGCCTGATGGCGGCTCGTAGCAAAGCCTATCATCGGGGAAGGGGCGTGGATAGCATGACCGTCTCCAACTTCAGCCCGCGTCACGATTCTTTTCCTCTCAAGATACTCCGGATCCGCGTTCGCCAGCCGAGAGGGCATCTTGAGAATATCACGGTAATATTTGTTATAACGGAACAAGTCACCAGTCAAGTCAAGGTACTTCGCGCGGTCCTTCTTCGTTCTTCTCGAAGCCTTGACCGGACGCGCGAGCTTCAGTTTAATACCCTGGTAGGTTACGTCTTTCTTACGCACCATCGTCGGTACCTGAAAGTGGGTCCGAGAGGGTCAGCGACTATTCGAAGTAAGGAACCATACTCGGCCCCCTTCCTCCTAATCGCGACTACCATAGAAAAGAAAAACAATACAAGAATAATAAAGGGTACGAAAGGGACACCAGGCAGAGAGAAGACGAACCTGATAAGCGGCGGAGACAGGAATACAAGACGAGTGACAGGAGTACGGGAAGGGATATGCTCGGGATTTTAGTTCTGCAACCGATCGAGTGTGCGAAGAGCGAAAAAAGGAGCAAATTAAATAGGCGAACCAACAAGCAGGCGAAAGGTCGCATTGATTACCCACTGAGGGGACAGTTGGGAAACCAATCGTCAGGGGGCACGCGTGCGACAGTCGAACGGTCACCTTCCCACTTCACGAAAACACACCGGCGCGATAACCAAGACAAAACGATCGCACTCCCCAACCGTCACGCATCTCTCCAACTCCACACCTTATCAACTGCGCTCGCCCGCCGCCGACCTTATCACCGACGACCGACCGGGGGCAACTCTCAACCAGCAGCACGGTTGGCTGAACAGATTAAATAAAACAAATTAAAAAATCCAACAAACGCCCAGTCCTGGACGACTAACCAAGGCCGTAGCTTATGACTCTTACCGAGCCATGGTAGACTCGGTAGATCCAGGGGGCAACTGTACTGACCGGATATCCGGTCAACCACCCACATCTCTCGACCGGCCGACACCGACTACCGTTGACTCTGGACAACTGGGTAGCTCGCCTCACCTGAGCGATCGCGCTGATCGGGCAAAGGACGATCAAGCGATTAGCTGGAGACAGCTGGAGCCTCTGACAACCTTTGGGACAAACAACTGGGTGTCAGGAGGCCTCACCACTATAAAACCCAGCCTCATTACTGCACAAAGTACGAACATCACCTCTAGAACGACCTTATCTCTCGAGACGATCACTAACTTGAGCATCAGAGTGTTCTTGCAGGTACATCACCCGGCCAGTTGAAGGAGGATCCCCAGGTCATCAGCGTCACTAACACAGCAGCAGTCGGAGCACCGTCCCTCATCACCCGATCACCACCTGTCCGGGTAACCGTTCGGCTAGTATCGAACAGAACCTGTTTCTTGGTTTTATGTACTGCATGTTACTTAATTAGGTCCAAGAAGATGGTTGAATTTGAACTCCATTCCTAAAAGCAACTAGCATTATTGTTGAGTAATGTGTTGTTATGCTAGTGGGAATTGGTTATTGTTAGTGAAGAGTCATGAGTTTAATGTATTAATGTTAGTGGAAGCACTTAGTGCTTAGTGGAGTGTTTTATTATGCATTGAGTACCTAGTAGTGGTGGCTCTTTGATAGTTGCAACCATCTCTACTCATGCTATATATTCTCTGTGTATGAGTTGCAAATGAAATAAGAAAAATACAAGAGAAATATATGAATATTCAGCCTCTTATCTTTGAGTGGGTTACTGTCCATTACCACCTCTAGAATACCACCAACAGAGGTTTGACAGAAAAAATTGATCCTATGGTGGCTATTATAGAAGAAACTAAGGACCTATCAACTATGACTGTTCAAGGGTTGATAGGGTGTAGAAGATAGCACATATTTAGGGGGAGCTAATAAATGACAAATTAGAATATAGCACAAATTTAGGGGGAGCTAATAAATATTAACCATAGGGGGAGGAAATTAGAAATATACAGGCCTTACTCTCATTTGTTTTTAGAAATTGTCATTATCAAAAAGGGGGAGATTGTTAGAGTAAAATATTTAAATGAATTAGCCTATTTTGATAAATAACAATTTCGCTAAGTGTTACTGACTTCTGATAATGAAATCACAAGTGCACGATTGACTATCGCGTAATATAAAAGATTGTCGATCCCACAGGGATAGGTGTCTAATTACTAATTTGTTTAGAGCTTAAGCAGAAAAATAAAAAAAAAATATATTTTGCATTTTGGTTTTTGGAATAAGAACATAGAAAGCATAAAATATAAAAGAAAAGATAATGATAAAAATAAGCATTTGGGTTGCATTGAAAAACTTATAATTTATGCTAGCAAACACCTATTTTATTTCTGAATTCCAAACAAAGATTCATGATGCTATAGCCTAGTATATCTACAAGTTAATTCCTTACACATTGTAGAACTTTCTTTCTAATTACTAAATTCAATTCCTTGCAACTTAGTTAACTAGAGAAGAAGATGAAGAAGAAATTCAGGCCAACATAAAGTTACGTCCTTCCTAATTCCTTAGCGAAGTATACTTATAACCTTTTTTAAATCCTAGGTCCCTTACTACTTACCAATTTCCATTCGTATAAGTAATAAGCAAAAGATCTTGTGTGCACCAAGATGAATGAAGAAAAAGGAAATAAAACATGAACTTTGAATATTATTCAGAAACAAATAAAAGAAGACTAAAACATAAACTAATAAGCTAACACAACCCAAAATACTTAAAGAGAATTAGCCAAGCATGGCTAAAAGAAGCATTGAATTACCCTGGACTAGGAGCTCAAATATGGCTTCCCACAATTCCTAGGAACAATGTTCTTGAGGGAGAAAGAGGAACACTTGTTGTGTTCTAAGAAAGGTGTGTTTTTCAAGTGAAGAAAAGGGTCCTATTTATAGTAAAAATCCAGCCTCCAACGCTTCAGCGCTAGAATTCCCAACGCTTGGGCGCTGGAAGCATTAAAAATCCACTGCCAGACCGAGGGCCAGCGCTTGAGCGCTGGCTTCCCAGCGCGGCCGCGCTGGGACCTGCTGTTTCAGCACCAAGTTTTCCTTCCTTCTTCATGGTTAGTGGGATTTGAATGCCATCAAAAGCCACTACTTAGCCCTTAATCAATTCTGAAACCTTCTTCCCACTACCATCAATCCTTCAACTTAATTTCCCATGTGCTCATTTGAAGAGAGTGATTCTTCATATTCTTCTTTTCCACTTTTAGTCCTCTCTTGGTTAGCACACCAATACAAGCCCTTGAATTCTCTCAATCTTCACTTTTAGTCCTCCACTCTTGAACTTTCACATATTGGACCCTGATTTCTTGAAACTTTACAAAGTGGTCCCTGGACAAAAATGATAACTAAACCAGCTTTTCCTAAAAATATAAAATTGCTATAAAAGTTCCTAAAAATATAAAATAAAGGTAGAAAAACAAATAAAATCTAATCTACATGCAAAATGCAAAATAAATATAAAATCTACATAAAAATAATAAAAAACCTATATGTGACTCAAAAATAATAAAATAAAAAGACTAAAAAGACCCTAAAATC
Source organism: Acmispon strigosus (assembly GCA_030819835.1). Taxonomy (NCBI): domain Eukaryota; kingdom Viridiplantae; phylum Streptophyta; class Magnoliopsida; order Fabales; family Fabaceae; genus Acmispon; species Acmispon strigosus. The sequence goes on along the minus strand of JAUAMA010000003.1, from coordinate 30,462,140 downwards.
ATCATATAAAATCCACTCATCAACTTCTTTAAAAAGATTGCATATTCAGGAACACTAATGAACTGAAGCCATGCTGCAAACATTATCAAAAAGAAAATGAAGAGATCGTCCGCCTATGAGAAATGAGTCTGCCTCCAGAGTAAAGTTCGTCCGCCTGCAAAGACCGTCCGGCTCAATCCTTGTCAAACACAAGGTTGACTAAAGAGCACTGACTGAAGACTCGTGCAAAAAGAATTAACTTAAAGGAGATCGTTTGCTCAACCCAAAGATGAGTTGTCATGCACCTCTTGGTGGATCAGAGCATTAATGGCGAAAGAGACAGAATTAAGCGCCTTATTCCTTGAAGGTTCAAATTCTCTGACATTCCTTAATTCAAGCTGCCTTTGCTGAATTAGCGGTGATATCCTCTGATCATCGTATCTCCCCAACGGCCAAATTCAAATCTTCTGGTCAGAACATTAATTATCACATTATCTGTAATGCACATGCATTAATTGCAGCTTCTGAGAACCAGAACAAAAGCATCGCCAGACGATATCACTCTCTATCTGTTGGAGAAACATTCTTCCCTGGCAGACTACAACAAAGCAGATGCAGAAGTATCCATTACTCACAATCAAGCAAGTATTCAACGGAACTATTTTTGAAGATCTTCATTAGCGCTTCCAGTTATCATCCTACTGAAGATATAAATAGTGGTCTCTGCAACATCCGCAACTTGGCGACTTACACACTATCAACGCATTCAAATCTTTCAAGTCAGTTTACAATTTGAACAAGCTTTAGTAAAGAACACTTAGTAACCTTAAGCCTTCTCATTTTCTGAGTTTAGTCGCCAACTAGTGTATATCCCTTTTAGAGTGAAAACTCTTATTCATTCTCACACAAGCCCTTCAGAGAACAAATTTGTATACCCTCTCTAATTTCACAACTTCATAGTTTCTTCCCACTCTTTGTGAAGAGACCCCTGTAGAAAACAAATCTTCTTGAAAAAGAACTGGGAGGAGTCCTGTCGAATACTCGAGAGATAAATGAGAAGTCCTAGAAAACTTGTAAAGGAGCAGTCCTCAGAATACTGAGAGAAGTCCCTGAGAACACTTGTACTATTCTGTTGAAATAGTGGAAAGTCTTGGTATAGCCAAGGACTGGACGTAGCCCTATCGGTTTTGGGGGTGAACCAGGATAAATATCGTGTGTGCTTTATTCTTCAAGCTCAAATTTTATTTCCGCTGCACATATCATTCAACGTTTTCGAACTAATATTAACTATATTGTGATAAAGTTTATAAAAATCACACACACAATTCAAACCCCCCCCCCTTTCTTGTGTGGTTTTATTACTATCAATTGGTATCAGAGCTTAACAGCTCTGAGAATTACTAACATCTTAACAGGTGTAGAGTGAAAAGATCCATGGACGGCATTGCCTACCCAACCGGAACCGCAACCAACAAGCCACCATTCTTCGATGGCTCAAATTACACCTACTGGAAAAAGCAGATGCAGCTATTTATTGAATCAACCGACTGGAAACTATGGGACGTAATATCGAAAGGAAATTACGTTCCCAAAGATAGTGAAAGCAAGGCCATTCCAGCTGATAAATGGACAGATGAACAAAGGACCGAAAATCAGAGAAATGCCAAGGCGAGGCTGTTTCTTATATGTGCTCTCAGCAAAAGTGAGCATGACAAAGTTGATAGCCTAAGCACAGCAAAGGAGGTCTGGGATACACTAGCTATCGCTCATGAAGGAACAACTGCTGTTCAAACCACCAAGATGAGCATGCTCGCGTCTCAATATGAAAACTTCATGATGGACGACAATGAGTCCATTGACTCCATGTTTGCACGACTCCAAACCATTCATAATGGAATGAGAAATCTGGGTAAAACCTTTACTGACAAGGAGCAAGTGGTCAAGATTCTTAGAAGTCTTCCCACCAATTGGAGAAACTTTGTTACTTCCCAAAGAGCTGGAAAGAACCTTGATACCTATCAAGTAGAAGACCTGCTGGGAGAAATGAAGATTCACGAGCAGGACCTCGCCAATAATGCTGCAATCATAAAAAGGAAAGCAGCAGCTGCAAAAGTTGTAGGTTTTAAAGCCAACAAATCAAAGGCTTTGAAGGTTGATGAATCCTCAGATGAGGAAACTGCGCAATCTGATCGATCTGATGATGAACTGGCCCTGTTCAATAGAAGTTTCAGAAAGATGATGGGGAACAGGAAGCAGTTCAAAGGAAGACCATCTTCCTCACCAAGAGAAGAAGAAAAGATCCTAAGTAAAGGAGGAATCGTCTTCTACGAGTGTAAGAAACCTGGACATGTCAAAGCCGATTGCCCTCGTTTGGGAAACAAGACTTCACAAAAGAATTTCTATAAGAAGAAGGCCTTTTCCAGTCAAAATGATGAGTCAGAAGATGACTCCGACCAAGAAGAAGAAACTAAGGGAGCCAACGAAGAAACTTCATACTGTGCGTTTATGGGATCCATAGACACTTCAGACATTGAAGCATATAGAGAAGTAGTGGCACTAATGATCTCTGTCGACCAATCCAACGACGAAGAAGATGACAAGGATGAGGTAAGTCCCGAAATCTCATCTGATGACTATAATGAATTGTTGGAATATGCTCATGCATTAGCTATTAAATATAGTTCACTAAAAAAGAAGCATGATAAAACTTTGAAAGAATTGCATGCATCTAAAGAAGTATTTGTTATGATAACAAAGAAAAATCAAATTCTTTTAGAACAAGATGCAAACAAAGAAATTAAATTCTTAACACAAAGAGTCAGTAGCCTAATCAAAGACTTATCCATGTTCACCCAAGGTTATGATAACCTAATCAACTTAAGTGGAAACAACAGATCAGCTTATGATCGAAGAGGTTTAGGCTATGAAGAAGAAGATTGTGATATAGTTGCCATTAAACATAATTCTTCTGCTGTCCCATACAGATATCAACCTGAAAAGAAAAATGTTTCATCTTCACCTACTAAAGCCCAACCCAAAACTTTCATAGTCAAGGGTAAGGAGAAACAAACTCCTCAAAAAATAGTGCATGGGAGGAACAGTGCACCCAAGGTGATAACTAACAAAAAAGGACCCAAGAAAGTTTGGGTACCTAAATCCATGATTATTCCTCTTGCAGATGTGCTTAACAGTTCGAAACCAAAAAGAACAATGGTACCTGGATAGTGGGTGCTCACGGAACATGACGGGAAAAAGGTCTTTATTCCCAAATATCCATGAGAAGAAGACAGGAGGGACAGTGACCTTCAGAGACAATCAAAAAGGTTTCATTGTCGGAGAAGGTAATGTTGGTAAGAACCCCCTTCCAGTAATTCGGAAGGTTCTGCTAGTTGAAGGACTGAAACATAACCTACTTAGCATAAGTCAATTGTGTGATAGTGGGCTCACTGTTTCCTTCACCAAATTGAAGTGTAGTGTCACAAACGAGGATGACAAGATTATCTTTGAAGCTCAGACACAAGGAGATCTATATAAGACCTCCCTGGAAAACCTTGCAAGTCAAAAGGTAACATGTCTAGTATCAGCAGAGGATGATAAATGGATATGGCACAGGAAGCTAGGGCATGCATCCTTAAAGACCATTGCTAAGATAATCAAACATGATTTAGTAAGTGGTCTGCCAGATCTGTCTTTCAAATGTGATGATACATGCTCAGCATGTCTCCAAGGAAAACAATTAAAAAGTTCTTTCCATGCAAAGAATGTTGTTAGTACGAAGAGACCTCTCGAGATGTTACACATGGACTTGTTCGGACCCACTAGAACGGCTTGTTGTTCTGGAAAAAGATTTTGTCTTGTCATCGTTGATGACTACACCAGATTCACATGGGTACAATTCCTCGGAACAAAAGATGAAACCTTCAAGTCCTTCTTAATCATTGCGAAAAGAGTTCAAAATGAAAAAGGATATTGCACCACCAACATCCGTAGCGACAGAGAAGGAGAATTTATAAATGAAGAGTTCAACCACTACTGCGAAGAGAATGGAATATTTCATCAAGTGTCTGCTCCAAGAACTCCTCAGCAAAACAGAGTAGCTGAAAGGAAAAACAGGTCACTTCAAGAAATGGGCAGGACTATGCTCAACGAAACATCTCTACCCAAGTATTTCTGGGCCGAAGCCATTCATACAGCATGTTACATTCAAAATAGAATATTTATGCGTCCTATCTTGAAGAAAACAGCCTATGAATTGTGGAAAGGAAGAAAGCCAAACATCTCATACTTTCATCCATTTGGAAGTACATGTTTTCTACTCAACACAAAGGATGACCTTGGAAAGTTTGATGCAAAATCAGACAAAGGAATATTCTTGGGATATTCACCCAACTCCAAAGCATTCCGAGTATACAACTCCAGAAGAATGGCAGTCGAAGAGTCTATCAATGTTAAGTTTGAAGATAAACACGTAAGTGTAAATCAGATAACTCCAGAAGATGATGAACTGGAAATATGTGAAGCTCCCTCATCAAATCCAGCTCAGCCATCATCGTCTGACAAAGAAACAAACTCAATCATTCCCTCCTCAACTCAACCAGACGATGTTTGCGAAACTACGTCTGACGATATCTCCACAAGTCAAGTCATGACCTCCAGTGGTATCTCACTACCTCGAGACTGGAGATTCAAACCAGATCATCCTCCTACACAAATTATTGGAAATGTCCATGAAAAGGTAAGAACCCGATCCACCTTTAATGATTATGCTAACTGTGCGTTTCTTTTTGAGATAGAACAGAAGAACATAGGTGAAGCACTTCAGGATGAAGGGTGGATCCTAGCCATGCAAGAAGAATTGAATCAATTTGAGAGAAGCAAAGTCTGGGATTTAGTGCCTAAACCAGAAGACAAATCTATTATAGGTACTCGATGGGTCTTTAGGAATAAAATGGTTGAAAATGGAAAAGTCACCAGAAACAAAGCTCGTCTGGTGGCCCAAGGGTATAATCAACAAGAAGGAATCGATTATACAGAAACCTTTGCTCCAGTAGCAAGAATTGAAGCCATTCGTATTCTTCTAGCATTTGCATGTCAGCACTCTATAAAACTATTTCAAATTGATGTGAAAAGTGCGTTCCAAAATGGGTACATTGAGGAAGAAGTCTACGTAAAGCAGCCTCCAGGTTTTGAAGATCAGGATCTACCAGACCACGTCTTCAAGCTAAGAAAAGCATTATATGGACTAAAGCAAGCGCCACGTGCATGGTACGATCGCTTAAGTTCATTTCTGATGAACAATGGATTCTCATGAGGAAGCATCGACAACACTCTATTTAGAAGAAAGAGGTCCAAGGACTTCATTCTGGTACAGCTGTATGTCGATGACATATTATTTGGTGCCACTAATGAAGCTCTCTGCCAAGAATTCTCAAAACTGATGCAGAGTGAATTCGAGATGAGTATGATGGGAGAATTAAAGTTCTTTCTGGGATTACAGACCAGACAGGAAGGAACCCGAACGTACATTCATCAGACCAAGTACATTAATGATCTACTAAAGAAGTACTGCATGGAGAAAGAAAAAGCCATGGGAACCCCTATGCATCCTGGAACCATACTGGATAAAGGTGACAAATCAACTCCGGTTGACTCAACAAAATATAGAGGAATGATAGGTTCACTGTTGTACCTCACTTCAAGTAGACCAGACATTATGTACAGCGTCTGTGTTTGTGCAAGATTCCAGGTAAGTCCCCAAGAATCTCATCTTAGTTAGTAAAGCGCATATTTCGTTATCTCATTGGAACAACTAATCTTGGTCTAGTCTATGAGAAATGTGACGATTTCAGGCTAAGAGGATTCTGTGATGCTGATTACGCCGGAGACAGAATCGAAAGAAAAAGCACAAGTGGACGTTGTCACTTTCTAGGACAATGTCTAATTTCATGGGCAAGCAAGCGGCAAAGCACAATCTCTCTCTCAACGGCTGAAGCAGAATATGTCGCTGAAGCTGTTTGAACATGCGAAGATAGCCGGACTTGATCTCCTACTCTCACAAGCATAGGGAAACTTGTTCGAAATTGCCACAACTTCAGCAATCACACCTCTCGTTCAAGAATTCTACGATTGTGCCGTCAAGATAAACCCTAACCACATCCAAACAAGGTGTTTGGGGCAAGTAATAGATGTACACACCAGCGACGTGTCTCAACTCCTCAATCTTCCTCTCGACGGGTCTGCTACTCCTCTTCTTGGGAAAACTCTAAAAGCACTCCCTTCACTATCTGGAAGGAGGTTCCAAAAAGCTCCACCTATCGACGAGTGAAAAACCTAGTTGAAGAATGCATTTTCCCTCATGTTGTTCTTAGCAAGGTTGTGTTACCTAAAGAAGGGTCTCGAGACTTAGTAAATAAGTTCTCTTAGTGGGCTCTATTCCAACTGCAGCATCGCAGGAAAGTTAATTGGCCTGACCTTCTGCTTCAATACATGCTCCATACTCTGGAACAGTCTAATACCAACCTTCCTTATGGATCTCTTATATCAGCCCTTATGCATCACAAGAAACTGATCAATCCCTCTATTGAAGTGGTGCAATACATTTCATCTAACTATGTCCTTGCTACTCCCATCAAATTTGGAGATGTTCGTCGTATGAATCTGTCCGTTGACATATCCGAAGTACCTCCAGAACTCTTAAGTGACTGGACTAAGAGGAATCAACAACGGAGACCTCCTTCACCAACTCCGTCTGATGCCTGCCTCAAACGTCGTCGTTTGGACACTCCATCTCCACAATATTCAGATCATGCTCACCAGACTGAATCTCCCGAATGCTTACCTACGCCCACGATCTTGCATGCATCAACGTCGTACAAGCCACAAATATTTGAAGTTCTTGAATGCTTACTGTGCACTCCACAGCTGAACTCATTCCAGACTCTCATGCTCAATATTTGAAGTTCTTGCCTCAAACCTTTCACAAATATATTTCGGATGTCTTTGATGTCCAAGATGATGGCAACTGTGGATTCCGCTGTCTTGCTCAATGGCTGGGTCATCCTCAAGATTACTGGCCAGAGGTTCGCAAGCTTCTTATCCAGGAACTTCTATCTCATAGAGTGCTGCATTCCAGAACCTTCTGCTCTGACAAAGATATTGACACCTTATGTCTGGCTCTCACGTTCAATGAAGATGAACCTGCACCTGAGTCTAAGTGGTTCACAGTTCCGGATATGGGGTTATTAGCTGCCACTGCGTTTCGCATTGTTCTAGTCACTTTAGCCATATCTCCCACTCCTTGGCCCTGTTGATGATGCTCCTACAATTGCTGTTTTGGGTAACATTGCCAATCGACACTGGGTTCGCGTCAAGCTCCCCGAGAGCTCTCCATTACCTACTATTTCACCTCAATGGAAGCATCATTGCTCTCCTGATGCCCGAGGATGGGAAGTGCCTCTTCAATCCAAAATCCTTCACTTCAAAAATCTACTACAAATTGAAGCTGAGCAATTTCTGGATTCATTATTTGAATTCCCTAGCATTGACAATCCCATCCATCTTGATGATGACTCTGAGTCTGATCCCACTCCTAACACTGACCTCTCTTGCTTAGACCTTGAATTCACTCGTCTCAACTTGCATGATATTGAAGTTGATCTTCGTCTGCACCTTGGTCAAAGTCAACCCGCTCATTCAATGTCACAAAGGGTAGATGCTCACATTAATACATCTTTTAATGCATCTTATCCATCCCCACCAGCTCCTATCGATAAAGCTATGGATCTGGATCTCAAGCTTGCACCTCCGGGTTTCCTCAATTGTGATTCAGGCATGTATCTCCATCAGCTCTACTCCATGCCCTGTTATCCTCCAAGTTCCAGCTCTGCTTTGGGCAAACGCAAGCGCTCACAAAATGCACCTAATGCTCATCTGCTCTCAGATGTATGTCTTCAGGCCTTTGGTTTCCCTTTCTGCTTTAAGGCTGGCTTGTGGCTTCCCCATGGATGTCTTGCCTCTCAACTTACTCCATCCATGCCCTCATGTCAACGATTCTTCCACTTCGATTGGGAACTCATTGTTCGGAGGGATGCCCACGTTGCCTCAATTCTTCTTCATTTGGCCGGAAGAGTTAACTCCCTAGTTCTAAAGTTTAGGACATGGACACTGGTACTACTTCCTATGCTGCCACCCGTCTTGAAGACTATGGGTTTTACTTGGCAGTGTCCTTCTCCATCGCTGCTCATTCCTACTGTGGCATATTTCACGCCTATTCTGCCAACTTGTACACCATCCCCGTTGGTCACTCAAAGTTCAAATCCTGATTCTGATGATGTTCGCACCATGGTTTCACTCCTTTCTCAGGAAGTTAAAACCTTCAACACTCGCACATCTCATGAAAGGGCCGTTCTGCATCAAGATGTGAATGCCCGTCTTAAATCCATGAATACTAATCTTTCTGATAAGATAGATGCTCGTTTCAATCAGTTGCAGAGCTCTATTGCTCTCCTTCTAAGGATTTCTAAGCCATCCTCTTAATATATTCTTATTGTTATCCTTACCTCTTATTCTCTCAATGAATATTCTGTCTTTGTTTTTGATAATGTCAAAGGGGGAGAACTATATAACAAATGACAAAGTAGAAGATAGCACATATTTAGGGGGAGCTAATAAATATTAACCATAAGGGGAGGAAATTGGAAATATACAGGCCTTACTCTCATTTGTTTTTAGAAATTGTCATTATCAAAAAGGGGGAGATTGTTAGAGTAAAATATTTAAATGAATTAGCCTATTTTGATAATTAACAATTTCGCTAAGTGTTACTGACTTCTTTAAAAAGATTTCATATTCAGGAACACTTATGAACTGAAGCCATGCTACAAACATTATCAAAACGCAAATGAAGAGACCGTCCGCCTATGAGAAATGAGTCTGCCTCCAGAGTAAAGTTCGTTGAAGGTTCAAATTCTCTGACATTCCTTAATTCAAGCTGCTTTTGCTGAATTAGCGTTGATATCCTTTGATCATCGTATCTCCCCAACGGCCAAATTCAAATCTTCTGGTCAGAACATTAATTATCACATTAGCTGTAATGCACATGAATTAATTGCAGCTTCTAACACCCAGAACAAAAGCATCGCCAGACGATATCACTCTCTATCTGTTGGAGAAACATTCTTCCCTGGCAGACTACAACAAAGCAGATGCAGAAGTATCCGTTACTCACAATCAAGCAAGTATTCAACGGAACTATTTTTGAAGATCTTCATTAGCGCTTCCAGTTATCATCCTACTGAAGATATAAATAGTGGTCTTTGCATCATCCACAACTTGCCGACTTACACACTATCAACGCATTCAAATCTTTCAAGTCAGTTTACAATTTGAACAAGCTTTATACAAGAACACTCAGTAACCTTAACCCTTCTCATTTTCTGAGTTTAGTCGCCAACTAGTGTGAATCCCTTTTAGAGTGAAAACTCTTATTCATTCTCACACAATCCCTTCAGAGAACAAATTTGTATACTCTCTCTGATTTCAGAACTTCATAGTTTCTACCCACTCTTTGTGAAGAGACCCCTGTAGAAAACAAATCTTCTTGAAAAAGAACTGGGAGGAGTCCTGTTGAATACTCAAGATATAAAGGAGAAGTCCTAAAAAACTTGTAAAGGAGTAGTCCTCAGAATACTGGGAGAAGTCCCTGAGAACACTTGTACTATTCTGTTGAAATAGTGGAAAATCTTGGTATAGCCAAGGACTGGACATAGCCCTATCGGTTTTGGGGGTGAACCAGGATAAATATCGTGTGTGCTGATGAGTGGATAATATATGATGTTTTTAGGTTGTTTTTAGTCTTTTTATTTTATTATTTTTGAGTCACATATAGGTTTTTTATTATTTTTACGTAGATTTTATATTTATTTTGCATTTTGCATGTAGATTAGATTTTATTTGTTTTTCTACCTTTATTTTATATTATTAGGAATTTTTATAGCTATTTTATGTTTTTAGGAAAAGCTGGTTTAGTTATCATTTTTGTCCAGGGACCAATTTGTAAAGTTTTAGGAAATCAGGGACAAAAATGTGAAAGTTCAAGAGTGGAGGACTAAAAGTGAAGTTTGAGAGAAGTAAAGGGCTTGAATTGGAATGCTAACCAAGAGAGGACCAAAAGTGGAAAAGAAGAATATGAAGAATCACTCTCTAAATTAGCACATGGAAAATAAGGATTAAAGGATGAGTGGAGAATTGATGGTAGTGGGAAGGAGTTTTCAAAAGTTAATTGGTGGCCAATGAAGGCCATAATGGCCATCAACTCCTCCACCATTGGAATTTTTGCTATAAATAGGAGTGCTCGTCCTTTGTCAAAAACACACCATCTTAAAATAAAACAAGTATTCTCTCTTTCTCCCTTTTGAGCATTGTTCCTAGGACTTGTGGGAAGCCATATTTGAGCTCCTATCCAGGGTAATTCAATGACTCCTTTAGCCATGCTTGGCTAACTTCTTCTTTAAGTTTTTGGGTTGTTTTAGTTTATAATTCATGTTCTAGTTTTCTTTCTATATTTCTGAATAATATTTCCATTCATGTTTTATTTCCTTGTGCTTTATTTCTATCTTGATGATCACAAGAGGTTTTGCTTATTGCTTATTACATACGGCCATTTGGTGAGTGGTAAGGGAACTAGGAAATAAAAAAGGTTATAAGTATACATCGCTAAGGAATTAGGATGGACGTAACTTTATGTTGGCCTGAACATCTTCTTCATCTTCTTCTTTAGTTAACTAGGTACCAAGGAATTGGGTTTAGTAATTAAAAAGAAAGATCTACAATGCTTAAGGAATTAACTTGTAGTTACACTAGGCTATAGCATCATGAAAATGGATTTAAAATTCAGAAATTAAGTAGGAGATTTCTAGCATGTTTTATGGACTATGTAAACCAACCCAAGAGCTTAATTCTCATCATCTCTATTTTTATATTTTTATGTTTTTGTTCTTTTTTGTTCTAAAAACCAACATCATATATTCACCTTTTAATTTTTCTGTTTAAGTACTAAATATTATAATAATAAGAACACCTATCCCTTGGGTTCGATCTTTTTATTACGCGATATTGAATCGTACACTTGCGATTTGGGTATCAAGTTTTTGGCGCCGTTGCCGGGGATAGGTTCTGTTCTTGTTATTATTTTGTTCAGTGCTTTTTATTTAAAAAAAAATATAAAAAAAATATTATTTGAGTGATGAACTGGTGCTGCTAATTTTGTTTGCTGAGTATTGGCAGGTATAGCAATGGCTGAAACATTTGAGCAAAGGGAGGCAAAATTCCGGGCTAAACTTGAAATAGAATATGAGAAAAAGAAGCAGGAAGCTTTCACTCTTATTGAAGAATTCTATTCTAATTTAGAGTGCAAGCGGAATGCGGGATTTTTGCCAACCCCTGAGCAAGAATGTAAGGCTATGGAGGAGCTACAAATGAAAATCCAAAGCATTCTAAGGAGGCAGCCCAGGGATGAACAACAACCACTTGTTCATGAAAGTGAACTTGTGGTTCAAAGAGAGGAGGTGAAAGCAACCTTTATTTTTGAATTTGTCTTTGAAGATAAATTGGAGATGGAGGAAGAAGAACCTCAAGGAACCTATGCTATAGGTTCACAATGGCAAGGCAAAGAACAAGGAAGGGAAAATTTATTTATCTCTTCCATTTTTAATTTGAATATTGTTGCTTTGTTAGCTGAAAATTCATTGGGCACCATGATGTTGTTGTGCCAAAAGTTGCATGATTTGCGGGGTCTAATGAAATTTGTAATAGACCCCGGTTGAAAAATGATTAAGTGAAGGGTCTATCTCGGACCTTAACAATGAGCTGGTTGGGAGACAACCCAACTTAGGAATAGTTTAAAATTCTGTCATTTAATTTTCTGCATTATCCTTGTAAATAAATAAAAGAAAAAAATTCTATGTTTTTGCTGCAAGAGAGGCCGGTGCTCCAGCGCTGGAGGCCTACGCTCAAGCGTTCGGCCCCTGCTTAACACCTCTGATTCCAGTTTAATCCCAACGCTCCAGCATTGGAGGGCAAGCGCTCATGCGCTAGGCCCCTGGAATCCACCCAGATTTTATTTTTATTTCCAACGCCCAAGCGTTGGAAACCCAACGCTCAAGCGCTGGAGCTCGGGCAGTCTTGCTGTTTTGCTTTTATTTGCTGTTTTTAGTTTTTAATAAATTTTGCGTTCACCATTTTCTGAAAGTTTTAGATTCTATGAGTTTTCCCTTGTTTCTACAATGGTTTTTGATTTTTGGGAACTCAAGAATTCTTGTTTTTAAGGTGGACACAATTTATCAACCCATGATCTTATTTGTGCTGTTTTTGGAACTAACAAAGTCAAGCAAGTTTCTACTTGTGAGACTTTTGTTTGTTCAATGTTAAAGGATAGGTACCAGAAGGAGAAAGAGCCCTCTTGAACTTAAGTGTTCAAAATTGATTTTTGCATTGAGGTTCCCTTGGACTTTTGTGGGAATTTGTATACTGTGCCAGCTTCTTAGTTTTTTTAGTTTTACTTTTTATAGTTTTTATTTTTATTTTTAGTTTAGTTTTTCTGTTTTCTTTTTACATGAGTCTTGAGTATTTTATCCATTCTGAATATTGCTATAGCTTTGTGAATGCTTTATCTGATTGAACTGCTTTGTGAAAAAGTTCTATGTTTTGGAGCAGTTAGGATTGCATGCTGTAGAAAGGATTATTGATGTCTTGATTGTTTTGGTTGTTGGCAAAGTCTATTTCTGAGTTCTAAAAGGGTACCACTTACCCTATCTTTTTCTGAGAGCTGAGGTCTCTGAATTCTTGATTGTGAAATTTTTCTGCCTTGTGTTGCATGTTGATTGGAGTTTTGTATACTTTGTGAGTTGAGAAGAGATTATAGGCATTTTTGAAAACTCAGATTCTTGTTTGAAATGTTAATTCCACTAGTATCCCTTTTGAGCCTTAAAAGAGTCATTCTTTGGAGCCTATTTTGTGTGATAATTCTTAAAGTTGTTATTGTGATTCATGTGCTAAATTGTTAGAGCTATGTTTGTGGGTTTCTCTCTAAAAAAAAAAGATGAAGGAAAAAATTGGAAAAAATAAGGTATGTGCCTTAGAAAAAATAATGAGGTAGTGGGGTGAGAAAGAGTATGAGGGGAGTAAAATTCAAGTCATTCATCCCATACATTCCACTACTTTGTTCAAGAAAAAAGAGAAAAAATTGAGGGGACCCTTGTGTTAATTTGTTCAAAGCTCTAAGTTAAAAAAGTCACTTAACAACAGTTTCTGAGTCAGCCACCAGAGTTGCCAATTTCTTGAAATCCATACCTTAAATTGTTCAACCTTTTGGCCAAGTTACAACCTTAAAAATCTCTTCAAAATCACTTGGTTGCTTTACTTCAGTTTTGATTTGAATTATAGGCAGGATCATTGAGCTTTCTTGTTTTTCATGGAGAATATCATTTTGTGAGCTTAATTGATGAACTCAAACATGTTAAAAGCCAAGCCTAACTTTCTTGATTCTTTATCTATAAAACGTGCATGTCTTCCTTTTCTGCGAAGCTTTCTTGGAAAGGTTTTTTTGTGCTTCAAGTTTTAATCAGATAAACTTTCTCAAAACTCAGGGACGAGTTTTTCTTTAAGTTTTGTCGCTTGAGGACAAGCTGTCGTTGGGTATAGTGGTGTGATGAGTGGATATTATATGATGTTTTTAGTCTTTTCATTTTATTATTTTTGAGTCACATATAGGTTTTTTATTATTTTTACGTAGATTTTATATTTATTTTGCATTTTGCATGTAGATTAGATTTTATTTGTTTTTCTACCTTTATTTTATATTCTTAGGAATTTTTATAGCTATTTTATATTTTTAGGAAAAGCTGGTTTAGTTATCATTTTTGTCCAGGGACCAATTTGTAAAGTTTTAGGAAATCAGGGACCAAAATGTGAAAGTTCAAGAGTGGAGGACTAAAATTGAAGTTTGAGAGAATTAAAGGGCTTGAATTGGAATGCTAACCAAGAGAGGACCAAAAGTGGAAAAGAAGAATATGAAGAATCACTCTCTAAATTAGCACATGGAAAATAAGGATTAAAGGATGAGTGGAGAATTGATGGTAGTGGGAAGGAGTTTTCAAAAGTTAATTGGTGGCCAATGAAGGCCATAATGGCCATCAACTCCTCCACCATTGGAATTTTTGCTATAAATAGGAGTGCTCATCCTTTGTCAAAAACACACCATCTTAGAATACAACAAGTATTCTCTCTTTCTCCCTTTTGAGCATTGTTCCTAGGACTTGTGGGAAGCCATATTTGAGCTCCTATCTAGGGTAATTCAAAGACTCCTTTAGCCATGCTTGGCTAACTTCTTCTTTAAGTTTTTGGGTTGTTTTAGTTTATAATTCATGTTCTAGTTTTCTTTCTACATTTCTGAATAATATTTCCATTCATGTTTTATTTCCTTGTGCTTTATTTCTATCTTGATGATCACAAGAGGTTTTGCTTATTGCTTATTACATACGGCCATTTGGTGAGTGGTAAGGGAACTAGGAAATAAAAAAGGTTATAAGTATACATCGCTAAGGAATTAGGATGGACGTAACTTTATGTTGGCCTGAACATCTTCTTCATCTTCTGCTTTAGTTAACTAGGTACCAAGGAATTGGGTTTAGTAATTAAAAAGAAAGATCTACAATGCTTAAGGAATTAACTTGTAGTTACACTAGGCTATAGCATCATGAAAATGGATTTAAAATTCAGAAATTAAGTAGGAGATTTCTAGCATGTTTTATGGACTATGTAAACCAACCCAAGAGCTTAATTCTCATCATCTCTATTTTTATATTTTTATGTTTTTGTTCTTTTTTGTTCTAAAAACCAACATCATATATTCACCTTTTAATTTTTCTGTTTAAGTACTAAATATTATAATAATAAGAACACCTATCCCTTGGGTTCGATCTTTTTATATTACGCGATAGACAATCGTGCACTTGCGATTTAGCTATCATGTGCTTTATTCTTCAATCTCTAAATTTATTTCCGCTGCACATATCATTCAACGTTTTCGAACTAATATTAACTATATTGTGAAAAAGTTTATAAAAGTCACACACACAATTCAAACCCCACCTTTCTTGTGTGGTTTTATTACTAACAATTCAAAAAGATTTTCGTTTTGGCAATCAGCAACATGCTTCATTTGCAAAAGGAGAAAATGATGAAGATAATTTATTCTTTGCTTGTCAAAAAGCATTTCAAGAAGATAAAAATGTGTGGTATTTGGACAACGGTTGTAGCAATCATATGACTGGAAAGAAAGAAGCTTTTATCAACATTGATTCTTCATTTGAGTTAATGGAGAACATGATGAAGTAAAAGGCAAAGGAAGCATTGGAGTTACAACAAAGCAAGGAAGCAAAGTCATTCATGACACTCTTTATGTGCCGGAGTTAGATGAGAACTTGCTAAGCATTGGACAGCTCTTGGAGCATGGCTATTCTCTAAATTTTGAGAATCGAGAGTGCAGAATTTTTGATTCAAAGAGAAGAAATGTTGCTGTTGTAAAAATGACCAGCAATAGAAGCTTTCCACTTTCTCTTAATTATGAGAAAAATTTCAGCATGATGGCTAGAGAAGAAAATGACTCTTGTTTGTGGGACAAGAGACTTGGGCACTTGAACTACAATAGTCTCAAGTTTCTTTCTCAAAAGAAGATGGTGTATGGGCTGCCAACAATTGAAGAAAAAGCTGGTGTGTGTGAAGGATGTATGCTTGGCAAACACCACCGCCAACCATTTCCAAAGGAAGGAGCATGGAGAGCCAAACAAGTGCTAGAACTTGTACACACAGATGTGTGTGGCCCTATGAATACTTTGTCTCATGCCAAAAACAGGTATTTTATCTTGTTTATTGATGATTTTACCCGTATGACATGGGTATATTTTATGAGACAAAAATCTGAAGTTTTTGTAATTTTTAAGAAGTTTAAAGCTTTTGTTGAGAAACAAAGTGGCAGGTTTATAAAAATGTTGAGAAGTGATAGGGGGAAGGAGTACATTTCAAATGAATTTCACAAATTTTGTGAAGATGAAGGTGTTGAAAGACAGCTCACTGTTGGCTATACACCTCAGCAAAATGGTGTATCTGAAAGGAAGAACCAAACTGTGTTTTCTATGCTCAAATTCCTAAACAAAAGAGGACAAAACTGGAAGAAACAAGTGAGAGATGTGTCTTTATTGGATATAGTTCCATGTCAAAGGGCTATAGACTTTACAACTTGAAGATAAACCAAGTGATCATTAGCCTGGATGTTGTATTTGATGAGAAGGCTTCTTGGAATTGGGAAGAAGACAAAATGGAGGAGAAAACAGTCCCTGCAACTTTATTGCAACAAAATTCAACAGCTGGAAATGAGCAACCAGCCCCATGTACACCAAGCTCTTCATCCTCTCCAAATTCACCAAGTTCAAGTTCATCATCTCCTAGCTCAACTCCAATAAAATTGAAGGATTTGAGTGATATTTATGCAAGGTGCAACTATTGTGTTGTGGAACCAGAAAACTTTGATGAAGCAATCAAAGAAGTTGTTTGGAGGAAGGCGATGCAAGAAGAAATAGATGCAATTGAGAAGAAAAAAACATGGCAGCTAGTTGAGAAACCAAATGACAAAGAAGCTATTGGAGTAAAATGGGTGTACAAATTGAAGCATAATCCAGATGGTTCAATCCAAAGAACCAAGGCCAGATTAGTAGTCAAAGGCTATGCACAACAGCCTGGAATTGACTACAGTGAGACTTTTGCTCCTGTTGCACGTTTGGACACTGTGAGAGCAATCATTGCATTAGCAGCTCAAAAAGGTTGGAATCTATACCAACTTGATGTGAAGTCAACTTTCTCGAATGGAGAATTAAAAGAAGGGGTCTATGTGCAGCAACCTCAAGGCTTTGTGACTAAAGGCCAAGAGGAAAAAGTTTACAGGTTGAAGAAAGCTCTCTATGGGTTCAAACAAGCCCCTAGAGCATGGTATAGTGAAATTGACAGTTACTTCATTCAACAAGGATTTCAAAGAAGTCAAAGTGAGCCTACCTTGTATGTGAAGCATCAAGGTAAATATGATATCCTTCTTGTTGCCCTTTATGTTGATGATTTGGTTTATACGGGTAACAACAAGAAAATGGTTGAAAACTTTAAAATTGAGATGATGAAAAAATATGAGATGAGTGATCTTGGCTTGCTGCATCATTTTCTTGGTATTGAGGTTTACCAAGATGAATATGGAGATTTTATTTGTCAAAAGAGGTATGCTGAAAATATTTTGAAGAAGTTTGGCTTGTATGGCTGCAAACCTGTTAATATTCCTTTAGTGGTGAATGAAAAATTAAAGAAGGAAGATGGTGGAAGATTAGTGGATGCAAGCATGTATATAAGTTTGGTTGGAAGCTTGTTTTATCTTACAGCTTCAAGGCCTGATTTAATGTTTGTTGCTAGTTTACTCTCAAGATTCATGAGTAAACCAAGTCATTTACATCTTGGGGCAGCAAAAAGAGTTCTAAGGTATGTCATGGGAACCATGGAGTATGGAATCAGATTTGAGAAGAATTCTAAGTTTGAAGCTAAAGGCTATTGTGATAGTGACTGGGCCGGAAGTGTTGATGATATGAAGAGCACTTCAGGTTATGTATTCAACCTTGGTTCAGGTGTGATTTCTTGGTGTTCAAAGAAGCAAGATACAGTGGCGCAATCTTCAGCAGAAGCTGAGTATTTAGTAGCTGGTTTGGCTACAGAACAAACACTTTGGTTGAGAAGAATATTAGAAGACATTGGAGAGAAGCAAGAGGGAAGTCTCCAGCTTCATTGCGACAACAAATCAGCCATTGCCATGGCGAAGAATCCTGTTTTTCATAGCAGGACCAGACACATTAACATAAAGCACCACTTCATTCGAAGTGTGATTGAAGAAGGAGATGTGCAGTTGATTTTCTGCAGTTCAGAAGAGCAGCTTGCACACATTTTCACCAAAGCACTGCCAAGAGGAATATTTTAGCAACTTAGAGAAGCAATGAGAGTTAAAGAACAACACATTAAGGGGGAGTATGTTGAGTAATGTGTTGTTATGTTAGTGGGATTTGGTTATTGTTAGTGAAGAGTCATGAGTTTAATGTATTAATGTTAGTGGAAGCACTTAGTGCTTAGTGGAGTCTTTTATTATGCATTGAGTACCTAGTAGTGGTGACTCTTTGATAGTTGCAACAATCTCTACTCATGCTATATATTCTATGTGTATGAGTTGCAAATGAAATAAGAAAAATACAAGAGAAATATATGAATATTCAGCCTCTTATCTTTGAGTGGGTTAGCGTCTATTACCACCTCTGGAATACCACCAACAATTATATTAGTCAGTGATAGTATATAGTAAGAGATGGAATCGATATAAAGAACATTTCTTTAAGTTTTGCATCATGACATTTACTATTTTACATGATCTCAAGCCATGCAATTTTGCAAACATTTGACATTGACTTACATCAAAGTTCAAGTTAATGATTTATTTACTCACTGCAGGGTATGGAAAGATGCCAGACTACAGATTTTCTACTTAGCCTAATGCAGAGCAAGTCTAAGAAGAAACTTACTGCTTAGAGAAGCTAAAACTAGACAGTTAAACTGAGTGTTTGGTTTAACAAATTATCTTCTGTTTTCTTTTTGGTTCTCATTAATAATTACAAAAATATCATTAATTTTATTTTATTTCTTGTTATCAAATGTTTACAAATGATGAAAACATTTTGATGTTTTTATTATTTTTTGTATAAAATATAAAAAACAAGAAATAAAATGATATTTTGTAATTATTAGCGAAAAGAAAAAAATGAAAACAGAAGATATTTCTTAAACAAAATACATCATAATAGATCCACTGAGAAGAATGTCTTGAAATTTGAAGAACATTATAATGTATGGTTGAAGTATGGTTGTATAATCTCTCTGTATCTCCCAATTACAAAGCAAAATTCCCTTTGTCTTGAGTTATATGCTTATCCAAATTAGTGCTAATATTGCTGGCATCGAATAACTATAAAGAAATATACATACAAAGACTCAGTGGAATGTGATCTGAAATATAGGACAAACGTGTTTAGAAACTTGGTATGTACGTTTTCACATTTAGGGAAGAAGTGATTATACAATGATTAAAAAAGAATTCAAACATGGTAAACAAAAGTATATAAAAGAATAAGATATGCTAATGGCTTTTTTTGACATAAGTTACAACTCAATACACCCACCTCATTTCTAGGGGTGACATGTCGGGTTTACTAGCAAAACCCACCAACTCTGTTCCGCATAACCCATCAAGATGAAGGATTGATAGGCATAGCTGCTGAGTTGGCCTGTAGTTTCTTTTAGTCTTTTTAGCTTCGTCTCTACAGAAGTCTACACAAACGATCCCACCAGAAACCCTTGCGGCTTGAGGCAAGAGGCTGAGCAAACTGTCTCAGTAGGGTTTGAGTATCTCATGCTCTATTTATAAGCCTCATAAGGTGGCTAACCCTAAGTCTCCTTAATGCATATTGAGCTCACCCACTGAACCTGGTCCAATAAGTGTTCATCTAATATACCTGGTCCAATAAGACATTATAATACATTCTAGTGGGTTAATTCTATATGTGTGACTCTATAGGTATCTCTTGCGTACCTAGGTTGTAATAATTAAATATAAATAATATTAATCTACTAGTGCATAATTCAACAATGTGACTCGTTCTAATACCACACGTAGGATGAAATGTCTCTTATTTATATTAGAAATTAGAACCCCAACAAAATAAAAGAAAACATCGTAAATATTATTGTATTTTAAACTTTAAGAGTTTAGTTGATAAAAATTATTTTTATAATATTAATTCAATTAAAAATACATGCATTAAAGACTAAAATGATTATTCACAATGAATTAACTACGACTTGATCCATTAGAGGGGGGATACACACAATCTCTCAATCGAGAAACATTTAAACGCAATAAAAATTGTGCCTAAAAAGGCCTACAAAATACCCTTTCACACCCTATACCAAAATGTGCATGCAACTTAGCAACTAAACTCCAATCCCATCATTTCTCTTAATTTCATTTACCATGTGACCATGTCAATAGTTGGAACCTAGGGAAAGAAAAGCACGGGAAGACAAAAAATAGAGATCAATAAAATTACCAATGAGAGCAATCTTCAAGTCACTTTCTCGAAGCAGTAACTAGAAGATTGCTCTCATTGATAATTTTTTTCATCTCTATCTTTTGTCTTCCCTGCTTTCCTTTCCACAGATTCCAATAGTAGACATGGTCACAGGTGAATGAAATGAAGAGAAATGATGGGATTGGAGTTTAGAGGTTAAGTTTCATGCACATTTTGGTATAGGGTGTGAAAGGGTATTTTGTAGGCCTCTTTAGGCACAATTTTTCATTGCATTTAAACATTTCTAGATTGAGAGATTGTGGGTATATCCGTTTGAGTGGCTCATATGATAAGAAATTCATTATGGAGGAATGATGATTTAGGGGAAGTTGTTCATAGTATGTCTATATTGCTCAACAATGTTGAGATAAAATTTAGGAAACAACTATAAATGATATTAATCTTCTTATTTTATGAAAATGGTTGTTGGTTTGAAGTCCTTTAAAATGGGATAGAATAAGTGATTGTGAATATATATACAAGTTAATTCATCTAGATGGATAATTCTATAGGATGGAAGCAAAAGTTATGGTGAGAGTAATGAATTTACAACCCAAGTTTGATACGTTTACAATACATATACTTTCTCTTTTATTCTCTTTTCACCTTTATAATGCAATTCATCTTCTTACATTGGCTTAGATCGGACAACCGCGGCAGAGGATCTCGATTCTCCTCCATACATTTTTAAAATATATATTATTTTGCAAACAAATCCTAAAAACCACTGCAAAACATTTCTCGTTCTAATACCACACGTAGGATGAAATGTCTCTTATTTATATTAGAAATTAGAACCCCAACAAAATAAAAGAAAACATCGTAAATAGCGTGCCTTCGTATTCACTCTTGCAAGCAATGGAGATCTTATAGAAAAATGTACATAACAATATATGCTAGCAACATGAGCTTCTACGTGATTTCCCTCTTTTACAAAAGACTCTTTAGTAGAGATTTAACCCGTTCGAGAGTGTGTGAGACAAATGATGACCTTGTTCTCTTTAAATAAAACCTAGAACCTAGAACCTAACAACCATCCATAAAGAATATTGGGCTCATTAAGTCTTGCACATGAACTCAAAAAAATTGCATAATGGACTTGGCCCAATAAATAAATATACACATAGTGGCTCCAAAAAAAAAGAACTCAAAATAGGACATATTAAAAAATCGACTATCAGAGCATACATATGAACTAGAAGGCATCCCACGAAGAATCACGTTCATCCAAAAAATCTAGAGCCTTCTTTCACCTCCATCCAGAAATCCCAGAGCGTCCTTTTTGTTCACCCCCTCCACCCCCCAATGGGGTCCCCCCCCTATGGTGGGCTTCTTCCCTCATAAGGACTCCTGACTCTCTATAAGAAGGTTTTCTTCTATTCTTTGTGAGAGTCCTCTATCCTATAGACATAATTTTTTTATCTTCCCTTTGTTTCTCTTCCCACTTCTTTCATGTCCACCTCTCATTGCCGCCACCATTTGTCACTATAACCACCCAATTCTTATCCTCGCTATTTGAAGTTTCCTCTTTTAACCACCACCCATTGTTGGGCTCTAACTAGTGGATTTATGAGGAGTTTATAGTGCAATGACAAGATCAGAGTTTGGCTTCCATGAAGCGCGTTAACAGAGCTACCATTACTCTAGAATATATCTACTTGAGTAAAAAAGTGATGAAAATAGAATCAACAAGCTAGAGATTTGGAGTATTCTGATCTGACATTTGTAATTTGAGTATCTAGTGTTTTTTTTTTTCGAAATATTAAATATATATATATATATATATTAAGAAGGAATATACACCCTAGAAGAGCGGCCGACACCCAAAAAACAGCCTCCTCAACAAACACAGAGAGGGAGGACAAAGCCTACGCCACAAACCAACAAAGGATGAACAAATCCCAACCAAAACAGCACAACCAAAAAAACAGAGAAAAATCCCAAAAAACAAACAAGTCGCAAAGAAGGGACCCTTCCTATGAGTATCTAGTGTTTTATTGTTTGTGGTGATGGGTGATTTTTAAATTGTTTTTCCTTTTGAGTTTATAATGTCTTAAGAGGTATAGAGCAAACGAGGTTGTATTGTTTTGTGTATTTGTGGTGCTATATGTTGGGATACAACTTATCAAGTGTGAGTAAAAGTATCACATTGGATATAAAAAGTGTGGTTATCTCTAAGCCCAATGTAGAGATCTCCCAAAATTGTAGGCATTTCCTTCGACCTTTCCTTTGATCAGGAGGAATGTCTATTTGGCCATCTTTTACCAAGATGTCATAAATAGCCTCACATTAGTAATATCAAAATTATAAATTTTGACAAGAAACTTCGAATTTCGAGGCAATCATTATTAGTTGGTCTCCACTTGTTAGGCATTAACATTTTACAAACATATGGGGAACCCTCTTTGAGTTTAGCTAACTGAACATCACGGCAATCAAAATCCTCATAAGGCTCGAAAGTCACAGGGCCATCTCGACCCATATTGCCTGTTTCAATATAGGAAACTTTTTCCTTCTTAGGCAATTTGCTATTTTTAAATTTCTCTTGCCTAAGGAACTCAACTTGTCTTATTCTATCAGCTAACTGTGCCAAATCTCTTATGTGTTGAGTATCAATTTTTTTCCTGATCGAATAGTCTAAACCACCGACGGCTAATTCGACCAACTCGTGTTCCGGGGTGGCTCCGGAAACCAACACTCCCTCGGCTTGCACTTCACGAATTGGAGACTTCCCAGGTCTTCGCCGTTTGGGGGTCTCCGAGTCGCTGCTTGTAGAAGAGCTCAGACTCGACCGCGTCAGCTCTGTCGATCTCGACATTCTGGTCCGACCTCGAACTCACTTCAATCATCTCTTCAGGTGCCGAAGGGGTGGCGATTGGGGGAGGACGGAAGGTGACGGTAGTGCGAACGTTGGGTCGTACCATAGCAACAACTTTCGGCTGCTTGTGATGAGTGGATTTTATATGATAATTTTAGGGTCTTTCTAGTCTTTTTATTTTATTATTTTTGAGTCTCATGTAGGTCTTTTATTGTTTTTATGTAGATTTTATATTTATTTTGCATTTTTCATATAGATTAGATTTTATTAGATTTTCTAGCTTTATTTTATATTTTTAGGAATTTTTCTAGTTATTTTGTATTTTTAGGAAAAGCTGGTTTAGTTATCATTTTTGTCCAGGGACCAATGTGTAAAGTTTCAGGAAGTCAGGGACCAAATTGTAAAAGTTCAAGAGTGGAGGACTTAAAGTGAAGATTGAGAGAGTATGAGGGCTTGAATTGAAGTGCTAACCAAGAGAGGACCAAAGTGAAAAAGAAGAATATGAAGAATCACTCTCTAATTTAGCACATGGAAAATAATGTTGAAGGAATTGATGATAGTGGAGGAGGAGTTTCTGAATTAAACAAGGGCTGAGTAGTGGCTTTTGATGGCATTCAAATCCCACTAACCATGAAGAAGGAAGGAAAACTTGGAGCTGAAACAGCAGGTCCCAGCGCTGCAGCGCTGGCCCTCGATCTGACAGTGGATTTTTAATGCTCCCAGCGCCCAAGCGTTGGGAATGCTAGCACTGAAACGTTGGAGGCTGGATTTTTACTATAAATAGGGCCCTCCTCTTCACTTGTAAAACACACCTTCATAGAATACAACAAGTATTCTCCCTTTCTCCCTCAAAGATCATTGTTCCTAGGAATTGTGGGAAGCCAAACTTGAGCTCCTATCCAGGGTAATTCAATGATTCTTTTAGCCATGCTTGGCTAACTTCTTCTTTAAGTTTTTGGGTTGTTTTAGTTTATAATACATGTTCTAGTCTTTTTCTACATTTCTGAATTTTATTTCCATTCATGTTTTATTACCTTATGCTTAATTTCTATCTAGTGGATCCCAAGAGGTTTTGCTTATTACTTATTACATAAGGCCATTTGGTGAGTAGTAAGGGAACTAGGTAATAGAAAAGGTTATAAGTATACTTCGCTAAGAAATTAGGAAGGACGTAACTTTATGTTGGCCTGAACATCTTCTTCATCTTCTTCTTTAGTTAACTAGGTGCCAAGGAATTGGGTTTAGTAATTAAAAAGAAAGATCTACAATGCTTAAGGAATTAACTTGTAGTTACACTAGGCTATAGCATCATGATAATGGTTTTATAATTCAGGAATTTAGTAGGAAATTTCTAGCATGTTTTTATAGACTATGTAAACCAACCCAAAAGCTTAATGTTCATCATCTCTTTATTTTATTATTTTATGCTATTGTTTCTTTCTAGTTCTCAAACCAACAACAAATATTCATCTTTTATTTTTCTGTTTTAGTACTAAATTTTATAATAATAAGAACACCTATCCCGTGGGTTCGATCTTTTTATATTACGCGATAGTAAATTGTACACTTGCAATATCATTATCAGCTTGCTCGGCCCAGACTCTGCAGCAGCGGCCAACTTCCTTTTCCGGGCAGAAAGAGGCTCTTGGTCAACCTCTCCATCGCTGACTGCCACTGACTCCCCAGGATTTCTGGGGGGGGGGGGGGGCGCACAATCGGGTCACCACCCGAATGACCCTCGGGGCTCTCGGCTTGCATCAACCGGATCAGCTCCTAAAGACAAGGGTCGATCTCCATCCTCACTAAAAAACACATAGAACGAACGGGTTAAACCTGTACTCAAATAATAAACGCTACAAAAAATACGAGATACTCACAATAATGGTTCCTCAAAGTAGGAACCGGGTGCCTACAAAGGTCCTGACACTTAAATAGGAACTGCGGGGTGCCCTCGTCATCGAGCACCACCGACTTCTCTAAAAGTGCCAATAGCTCTCGATCCTCCGACTTCAACGCGGCCGGGTTGTCGGTCCCATATTGACTAGCATTCAATTCGAAGTTCTTGTCACTCCAGCAGAGAGGGAACCATTTGAAAACGGTCCCCACGGAGTTCGTTCAGAACCACCAAGAACGCCCTTCGCCGGTCGTAGTCACCCGGATGAAGTCCTTCTTGAAGTCCTTGTACGAGTCGGTGAAATTTTGAAGCACCTTAGTCGTACGGGACTTGATGCTAACCATGCCGTGACCACCGGCGCCGTGCGTATGGGACGGGACGAACAGGTGGAAAAATAAATCCACGGATGGATTCCGTCCGAGTACCCAGCACAACACTTCGAACGAATGGGCAAAGGCCCAGCTACCCGGGTGTAACTGCGACGGAGCCACGTCCAAG
Organism: Acmispon strigosus; assembly: GCA_030819835.1. Taxonomy (NCBI): domain Eukaryota; kingdom Viridiplantae; phylum Streptophyta; class Magnoliopsida; order Fabales; family Fabaceae; genus Acmispon; species Acmispon strigosus. The sequence goes on along the minus strand of JAUAMA010000003.1, from coordinate 30,436,696 downwards.
TACTTCAGCACCTGAACCATGAAGTTGGAGAATGGTAGTCGAACCCCCAACTTCCGGTAGACCACCAGATGCATGAAGAAGCCTGATGGCGGCTCGTAGAAAAGCCTATCATCGGGGGAAGGGGCGTGGATAGCATGACCGTCTCCAACTTCAGCCCGCGTCACGATTCTTTTCCTCTCAAGATACTCCGGATCCGCGTTCGCCAGCCAAGAGGGCATCTTGAGAATATCACGGTAAAATTCGTTATAACGGAACAAGTCACCAGTCAAGTCAAGGTACTTCGCCCGGTCCTTCTTCGTTCTTCTCGAAGCCTTGACCGGACGCGCGGGCTTCAGTTTAATACCCTGGTAGGTTACGTCTTTCTTACGCACCATCGTCGGTACCTGAAAGGGGGTCCGAGAGGGTCAGCGACTATTCGAAGTAAGGAACCATACTCAGCCCCCTTCCTCCTAATCGCGACTACCACACAAAAGAAAAACAATACAAGAATAATAAAGGGTACGAAAGGGACACCAGGCAGAGAGAAGACGAACCTGATAAGTGGCGGAGACAGGAATACAAGACGAGTGACAGGAGTACGGGAAGGGATATGCTCGGGATATTAGTTCTGCAACCGATCGAGTGTGCGAAGAGCGAAAAAAGGAGCAACTTAAATAGGCGAACCAACAAGCAGGCGAAAGGTCGCATTGATTACCCACTGAGGGGACAGTTGGGAAACTAATCGTCAGGGGGCACGCGTGCGACAGTCCAACGGTCACCTTCCCACTTCACGAAAACACACCGGCGCGATAACCAAGACAAAACGATCCCACTCCCCAACCGTCACGCATCTCTCCAACTCCACACCTTATCAACTGCGCTCGCCCGCCGCCAACCTTATCACCGACGACCGACCGGGGGCAACTCTCAACCAGCAGCACGGTCGGCTGAACAGATTAAATAAAACAAATTAAAAAATCCAACAAACGCCCAGTCCTGGACGACTAACCAAGGCCGTAGCTTATGACTCTTACCGAGCCATGGCAGACTCGGTAGATCCAGGGGGCAACTGTTCTGACCGGATATCCAGTCAACCACCCACATCTCTCGACCGGCCGACACCGACTACCGTTGACTCTGGACAGCTGGGTAGCTCGCCTCACCTGAGCGATCGCGCTGATCAGGCAAAGGACGATCAAGCGATTAGCTGGAGACAGCTGGAGCCTCTGACAACCTTTGGGACAAACAACTGGGTGTCAGGAAGCCTCACCACTATAAAACCCAGCCTCATTACTGCACAAGGTACGCACCTCAGCTCTAGAACAACCTTATCTCTCGAGACGATCACTAACTTGAGCATCAGAGTATTCTTGCAGGTACATCACCCGGCCAGTTGAAGCAGGATCCCCAGGTCATCAGCGTCACTAACACAGTAGTAGTGGGAGCACCGTCCCTCATCACCCGATCACCACCTGTCCGGGTAACCGTTCGGCTAGTATCGAACAGAACCTGTTTCTTGGTTTTATGTACTGCATGTTACTTAATTAGGTCCAAGAAGATGGTTGAATTTGAACTCCATTCCTAAAAGCAACTAGCATTATTGTTGAGTAATGTGTTGTTATGTTAGTGGGAATTGTTATTGTTAGTGAAGAGTCATGAGTTTAATGTATTAATGTTAGTGGAAGCACTTAGTGCTTAGTGGAGTGTTTTATTATGCATTGAGTACCTAGTAGTGGTGGCTCTTTGATAGTTGCAACCACCTCTACTCATGCTATATATTCTCTGTGTATGAGTTGCAAATGAAATAAGAAAACTACAAGAGAAATATATGAATATTCAGCCTCTTATCTTTGAGTGGGTTACTGTCTATTACCACCTCTAGAATACCACCAGCAGAGGTTTGACAGAAAACTTTATCCTATGGTGGCTATTATAGAAGAAACTAAGGACCTATCAACTATGACTGTTCAAGGGTTGATAGGGTCTAGAAGATAGCACATATTTAGGGGGAGCTAATAAATGACAAAGTAGAATATAGCACAAATTTAGGGGGAGCTAATAAATATTAACCATAGGGGGAGGAAATTAGAAATATACAGGCCTTACTCTCATTTGTTTTTAGAAATTGTCATTATAAAAAAGGGGGAGATTGTTAGAGTAAAATATTTAAATGAATTAGCCTATTTTGATAAATAACAATTTCGCTAAGTGTTACTGACTTCTTTAAAAAGATTTCATATTCAGGAACTGAAGCCATGCTGCAAACATTATCAAAAAGCAAATGAAGAGACCGTCCGCCTATGAGAAATGAGTCCTCCTCTAGAGTAAAGTTCGTCCGCCTGCAAAGACCGTCCGGCTCAATCCTTGTCAAACACAAGGTTGACTAAAGAGCACTGACTGAAGACTCGTGCAAAAAGAATTAGCTTAAAGGAGATCGTTTGCTCAACCCAAAGATGAGTTGTCATGCACCTCTTGGTGGATCAGAGCATTAATGGCGAAAGAGACAGAATTAAGCGCCTTATTCCTTGAAGGTTCAAATTCTCTGACATTCCTTAATTCAAGCTGCTTTTGCTGAATTAGCGGTGATATCCTCTGATCATCGTATCTCCCCAACGGCCAAATTCAAATCTTCTGGTCAGAACATTAATTATCACATTAGCTGTAATGCACATGCATTAATTGCAGCTTCTGAGAACCAGAACAAAAGCATCGCCAGACGATATCACTCTCTATCTGTTGGAGAAACATTCTTCCCTGGCAGACTACAACAAAGTAGATGCAGAAGTATCCATTACTCACAATCAAGCAAGTATTCAACGGAACTATTTTTGAAGATCTTCATTAGCGCTTCCAGTTATCATCCTACTAAAGATATAAATAGTGGTCTCTGCATCATCCGCAACTTGGCGACTTACACACTATCAACGCATTCAAATCTTTCAAGTCAATTTACAATTTGAACAAGCTTTAGTCAAGAACACTTAGTAACCTTAAGCCTTCTCATTTTCTGAGTTTAGTCGCCAACTAGTGTGAATCTCTTTTAGAGTGAAAACTCTTATTCATTCTCACACAATCCCTTCAGAGAACAAATTTGTATACCCTCTCTGATTTCAGAACTTCATAGTTTCTACCCACTCTTTGTGAAGAGACCCCTGTAGAAAACAAATCTTCTTGAAAAAGAACTCGGAGGAGTCCTGTCGAATACTCGAGAGATAAAGGAGAAGACCTAGAAAACTTGTAAAGGAGCAGTCCTCAGAATACTGGGAGAAGTCCCTGAGAACACTTGTACTATACTGTTGAAATAGTGGAAAGTCTTGGTATGGCCAAGGACTGGACGTAGCCCTATCGGTTTTGGGGGTGAACCAGGATAAATATCGTGTGTGCTTTATTCTTCAAGCTCTAAATTTATTTCCGCTGCACATATTATTCAACGTTTTTGAACTAATATTAACTATATTGTTAAAAAGTTTATAAAAGTCACACACACAATTCAAACCCCCCCTTTCTTGTGTGGTTTTATTACTATCAATTGGTATCAGAGCTTAACACCTCTGAGAATTACTAACATCTTAACAGGTGTAGAGTGAAAAGATCCATGGACGGCATTGCCTACCCAACCGGAACCGCAACCAACAAGCCACCATTCTTCGATGGCTCAAATTATCCCTACTGGAAAAAGCACATGCAGCTATTTATTGAATCAACCGACTGGAAACTATGGGACGTAATATCGAAAGGAAATTACGTTCCCAAAGATAGTGAAAGCAAGGCCATTCCAACTGATAAATGGAAAGATGAACAAAGGACCGAAAATCAGAGAAATGCCAAGGCGAGGCTGTTTCTTATATGTGCTCTCAGCAAAAGTGAGCATGACAAAGTTGATAGCCTAAGCACAGCAAAGGAGGTCTGGGATACACTAGCTATCGCTCATGAAGGAAAAACTGCTGTTCAAACCACCAAGATGAGCATGCTCGCGTCTCAATATGAAAACTTCATGATGGACGACAATGAGTCCATTGACTCCATGTTTGCACGACTCCAAACCATTCATAATGGAATGAGAAATCTGGGTAAAACCTTTACTGACAAGGAGCAAGTGGTCAAGATTCTTAGAAGTCTTCCCACCAATTGGAGAAACTTCGTTACTTCCCAAAGAGCTGGAAAGAACCTTGATACCTATCAAGTAGAAGACCTGCTGGGAGAAATGAAGATTCACGAGCAGGACCTCGCCAATGATGCTGCAATCATAAAAAGGAAAGCAACAGCTGCAAAAGCAGTAGCTTTTAAAGCCAACAAATCAAAGGCTTTGAAGGCTGATGAATCCTCAGACGAGGAAACTGCGCAATCTGATCGATCTGATGATGAACTGGCCCTGTTCAATAGAAGTTTCAGAAAGATGATGGGGAACAGGAAGCAGTTCAAAGGAAGACCATCTTCCTCACCAAGAGAAGAAGAAAAGATCCCAAGTAAAGGAGGAATCATCTTCTACGAGTGTAAGAAACCTGGACATGTCAAAGCCGATTGCCCTCGTTTGGGAAACAAGACTTCCCAAAAGAATTTCTATAAGAAGAAGGCCTTTTCCAGTCAAAATGATGAGTCAGAAGATGACTCCGACCAAGAAGAAGAAACTAAGGGAGCCAACGAAGAAACTTCATACTGTTCGTTTATGGGATCCATAGACACTTCAGACATTGAAGCAGATAGAGAAGCAGAGGCACTAATGATCTCTGTCGACCAATCCAACGACGAAGAAGATGACAAGGATGAGGTAAGTCCCGAAATCTCATCTGATGACTATAATGAATTGTTGGAATATGCTCATGCATTAGCTATTAAATATAGTTCACTAAAAAAGAAGCATGATAAAACTTTGAAAGAATTGCATGCATCTAAAGAAGTATCTGTTATGCTAACAAAGAAAAATCAAATGCTTTTAGAACAAGATGCAAACAAAGAAATTAAATTCTTAAAACAAAGAGTCAGTAGCCTAATCAAAGACTTATCCATGTTCACCCAAGGTTATGATAACCTAATCAACTTAAGTGGAAACAACAGATCAGCTTATGATCGAAGAGGTTTAGGCTATGAAGAAGAAGATTGGGATATAGTTGCCATTAAACATAATTCTTCTGCTGTCCCATACAGATATCAACCTGAAAAGAAAAATGTTTCATCTTCACCTACTAAAGCCCAACCCAAAACTTTCATAGTCAAGGGTAAGGAGAAACAAACTCCTCAAAAAATAGTGCATGGGAGGAACAGTCCACCCAAGGTGATAACTAACAAAAAAGGACCCAAGAAAGTTTGGGTACCTAAATCCATGATTATTCCTCTTGCAGATGTGCTTAACATTTCGAAACCAAAAAGAACAATGGTACCTGGACAGTGGGTGCTCACGGCACATGACGGGAAAAAGGTCTTTATTCCCAAATTTCCATGAGAAGAAGACAGGAGGGACAGTGACCTTCGGAGGCAATCAAAAAGGTTTCATTGTCGGAGAAGATAATGTTGGTAAGAACCCCCTTCCAGTAATTCGGAAGGTTCTGCTAGTTGAAGGACTGAAACATAACCTACTTAGCATAAGTCAATTGTGTGATAGTGGGCTCACTGTTTCCTTCACCAAATTGAAGTGTAGTGTCACAAACGAGGATGAAAAGATTATCTTTGAACCTCAAAGACAAGGAGATCTATATAAGACCACCGTGGAAAACCTTGCAAGTCAAAAGGTAACATGTCTAGTATCAGCAGAGGATGATAAATGGATATGGCACAGGAAGCTAGGGCATGCATCCTTAAAGACCATTGCTAAGATAATCAAACATGATTTAGTAAGTGGTCTGCCAAATCTGTCTTTCAAATGTGATGATACATGCTCAGCATGTCTCCAAGGAAAATAATTAAAAAGTTCTTTCCATGCAAAGAACGTTGTTAGTACGAAGAGACCTGTCGAGATGTTACATGATAGCCAAATCGCAAGTGTACGATTGATTATCGCGTAATATAAAAGATTGTCGATCCCACAGGGATAGGTGTCTAATTACTAATTTGTTTAGAGCTTAAGCAGAAAAATAAAAAGATATATTTTGCATTTTGGTTTCTGGAATAAGAACATAAAAAGCATAAAATATAAAAGAAGAAATGATGATAAAAATAAGCATTTGGGTTGCATTGTATAACTTATAATTTATGCTAGCAAACTTCTATTTTATTTCTGAATTCCAAACAAAGATTCATGATGCTATAGCCTAGTATATCTACAAGTTAATTCCTTACACATTGTAGAACTTTCTTTCTAATTACTAAATTCAATTCCTTGCAACTTAGTTAACTAGAGAAGAAGATGAAGAAGAAATTCAGGCCAACATAAAGTTACGTCCTTCCTAATTCCTTAGCGAAGTATACTTATAACCTTTTTTAAATCCTAGGTCCCTTACTACTTACCAATTTCCATTCGTATAAGTAATAAGAAAAAGATCTTGTGTGTACCAAGATGAATGAAGAAAAAGGAAATAAAACATGAACTTTGAATATTATTCAGAAACAAATAAAAGAAAACTAAAACATAAACTAATAAGCTAACACAACCCAAAATACTTAAAGAGAATTAGCCAAGCATGGCTAAAAGAAGCATTGAATTACCCTGGACTAGGAGCTCAAATATGGCTTCCCACAATTCCTAGGAACAATGTTCTTGAGGGAGAAAGAGGAACACTTGTTGTGTTCTAAGAAAGGTGTGTTTTTCAAGTGCAAGTTGCCTCCCTATTTATAGCAAAAAATCCCACTTCCACACCGAGGCCCAGCACTTGAGCGCTGAGTTCTAGCGCTGCAGCGCTGGCTACTGATTCTTCAACTTCAAGCTTTTCCTTCCTTCTTCATGGTAGTGGGTTTTGAATGCCATAAAAACAAACTTATCAACCCTTTAAACAATTCTGAAACCTCTCCTCCACTATCATCAATCCTCCACTCATCCTTTAATCCTTTTTTCCATGTGCTTAATTTAGAGAGTTGCTTCATGTTCCTCTTTTTTACTTTTAGTCCTCTCTTGGTTAGCACTCCAATTCAAGCCCTTGAATTCTCTCAATCTTCACTTTTAGCCCTCCACTCTTGAACTTTCACATTTTGGACCTTGATTTCCTGAAACTTTACAAAGTGGTCCCTGGACAAAAATGATAGCTAAACCAGCTTTTTCTAAAAATACAAAATAACTAGAAAAATTCCTAAAAATATAAAATAAAGCTAGAAAAACAAATAAAATCTAATCTACATGCAAAATGCAAAATAAATATAAAATCTATATAAAAACAATAAAAAACCTATATGTGACTCAAAAATAATAAAATAAAAAGACTAAAAACTACCTAAAAACATCATATAAAATCCACTCATCACACCACTATACCCAACGACAGCTTGTGCTCAAGTGACAAAACTTAAAGAAAAACTCGTCCCTGGGTTTTGAGAAAGTTTTATCTGATTAAACATGAAGCACAAAAACCTTTCAAAGAAAGCTTAGCAGATAAGGAAGACATGCATGTTTTACAGATAAAGAATCAAGAAAGTTAGGCTTGGCTTTTAACATGTTTGAGTTCATCAAAATAAGCTCACAAAATAATATTCTCCATGAAAACAAGAAAGCTCAATAATCCTGCCTATAATTCAAATCAAAACTGAAGTAAAGCAACCAAGTGATGTTGAAGAGATTTTTAAGGTTGTAACTTGGCCAAAGGGTTGAACAATTCAAGGTGTGGATTTCAAGAAATTGGCAACTCTAATGGCTGACTCAGAAACTTGTTGTTAAGTGATTTTTCAACTAAGAGCTTAAACAATTTCAACACAAGGGTCCTCTCAATTTTTCTTTCTCTTTTTTTTTTTTTTGAACAAAGTAGTGGAATGTATGGGATGAATGACTTGAATTTTATTCCCTTCATACTCTTTCTCACCCCAGCACTTCATTTTTTTCTAAGGCACATACCTTATTTTTTCAATTTTTTCCTTCTTTTTTTTTTTAGAGAGAAACCCAACAAACATAGCTCTAGCAATTTCAGCACATGAATCACAATAACAACTTTAAGAATTATCGCACAAAGTAGGCTCCAAAGAATGACTCTTTTAAGGCTCAAAAAGGGGCTACTAGTGGATATAACATTTCAAGAAAAAATCTGAGTTTTCAAAAATGCCTATAATCTCTTCTCAACTCACAAAGTATACAAAACTCCAATCAACATGTAACACAAGGCAGAAAAATTTCACAATCAAGAATCAGAGTCCTCAGCTCTCAGAAAAAGATAGGGTAAGTGGTACCCTTTTTAGAACTCAGAAAAAGACTTAGCCAACAACCAAAACAATCAAGATATCAAAAATCCTTTCTACAGCATGCAATCCTAACTGCTTAAAAACATAGAACTTTTCACAAAGCAGTTCAATCAGATAAAGCATTTCACAAAGCTATAGCAACATTCAGAATGGATAAAATAATCAAGACTCATGCAAAAAAAAAGAAAACAGAAAAAAAAACTAAACTAAAAATAAAATTAAAAACTACAAAAAGAAAAACAAAAACTAAGAAGCTGGTATAGTAACAAATTTTCCACAAAGGTCCAAGGGAACCTCAATGTAAAAATCAAATTGAACACTTAAGTTCAAGAGGGTTCTTCCTCCTTTTGGTACCTATCCTGTAACATTGAACAAACAAAAAGTCTCACAAGCAAAAGCTTGCTTGACTTGTTAGTTCCAAAATCAGCACAAAAGATCATGGGTTGAAAAATTGTGTCCACCTTAAAAACAAGAGTTCTTGAGTTCCCAAAAATAAAAACCAGTTTAGAACCAAGGGAAGACTCATAGAACCTTAAAAATTTCAGAAAATGGTGAACACAAAATTTATTAAAAACTAAAAACAGCAAATAAAAACAAAAACAACAAACTGCCCGAGCTCCAGCGCTTGAGCGTTGGTGATGCCAACGCTTGGGCGCTGGAATTAAAATAAAAACTGGGTGGATTCCAGGGGCCTAGCGCATGAGCGCTAGCCCTCCAACGCATGAGCGTTGGGATTAACTGGAATCAGAGGTTGTGAAACAGGGGCCTAACGCTTGAGCGTTGGCCTCCAGCGCTTGAGCGCTGGCCTCTCATGCAGCAAAAACATAGATTTTTTTTTCTTTTATTTATTTACAAGAGTAGTACAGAAAATTAAAAGACAGAATTGAAACTATTCCTAAGTTGGGTTGTCTCCCAACCAGCTCATTGTTAAGGTCCGAGATAGACCCTTCCCTTTTAATCAATTAGGGGAAGTTTTCTTTCTTTTGGTGAATACATCATCTTTAAATCATCCTCTTCCTCGGACTCAAAATGCTTAAGAGTCCGGAATACAGAAAACTTGATTTTTCCACCCCCTACCTTCAAAGATAGGAGGCCTTCTGCCACATTAATCTTGGCATTTCCTGTAGCAAGGAATCAATTTCTTTTCTTTTTTTTTCTTTTTTTTTTTTGAAATAAGAAGAAAACAGAAATTACACAGATAATAAAACAGAAAATAAAAGAAAGCTAAAAATTACTGAATTTAAAATACTCAAACCTGGACATGGGTTGTCTCCCAAGAAGCTCGGTTTTATAGTCTTCGATAGACTTGGTTTCTTCCAGAAATTGTTCAATCAACTGGGGTCTATTGCAAACTGTTTTAGACCCCTTAAGTCATGCAAATTTTGACAACTTATAGTCATCAAAATAATGCAAACCTGTTCAGCATAATCCTCACCATTTTCCCAAATAAGATCACCTATGGACAATTTAAAAGAATTTTGTTCTTTTTCTTCCGGTGTGGGAAGAAAAACTGAGTTTTCAATAACTAAGCAATCCACTTGTTCAATTTTCTTTTCCTCTATTTTGTCCATAGAATCACTTACCGGGTCAATGGGAACTTGTAGGTTTACTGGCTGCCTCCCCAAAATTGCATTCAGCCTTCCTTGCAAGATTATTCTGGCCTTCCATTCTTGCACTCGGTTGGGCAAAGATCCCGAAGCGCGCTTGCAATCTAATTCAGAGTAATACTCATCAATTAAATTGAAAACAATGCACTTCCTCTTTTCATCTTCTTTTTCAAGATTAGCCCGAATCTTTGCCAACCATTCTTCAAATGTTCCAGCCATATTTCCTCACAAAATTTCAGCAGACAAAATTAGTAGCACCTATTCACCACACAAGTTAATATTTTTTTTTTTGTCTTTTTTTTTATATATACAAAAAAGCAGCTCTAAACAAATTAATAAAAAGAACTTAAAAAGAACCTATCCCCGGCAACGGCGCCAAAAACTTGATAGCCAAATCGCAAGTGTACGATTGATTATCGCGTAATATAAAAGATTGTCGATCCCACAGGGATAGGTGTCTAATTACTAATTTGTTTAGAGCTTAAGCAGAAAAATAAAAAGATATATTTTGCATTTTGGTTTCTGGAATAAGAACATAAAAAGCATAAAATATAAAAGAAGAAATGATGATAAAAATAAGCATTTGGGTTGCATTGTATAACTTATAATTTATGCTAGCAAACTTCTATTTTATTTCTGAATTCCAAACAAAGATTCATGATGCTATAGCCTAGTATATCTACAAGTTAATTCCTTACACATTGTAGAACTTTCTTTCTAATTACTAAATTCAATTCCTTGCAACTTAGTTAACTAGAGAAGAAGATGAAGAAGAAATTCAGGCCAACATAAAGTTACGTCCTTCCTAATTCCTTAGCGAAGTATACTTATAACCTTTTTTAAATCCTAGGTCCCTTACTACTTACCAATTTCCATTCGTATAAGTAATAAGCAAAAGATCTTGTGTGCACCAAGATGAATGAAGAAAAAGGAAATAAAACATGAACTTTGAATATTATTCAGAAACAAATAAAAGAAAACTAAAACATAAACTAATAAGCTAACACAACCCAAAATACTTAAAGAGAATTAGCCAAGCATGGCTAAAAGAAGCATTGAATTACCCTGGACTAGGAGCTCAAATATGGCTTCCCACAATTCCTAGGAACAATGTTCTTGAGGGAGAAAGAGGAACACTTGTTGTGTTCTAAGAAAGGTGTGTTTTTCAAGTGCAAGTTGCCTCCCTATTTATAGCAAAAAATGTGGCCTCAGCAATTAAATCCCACTTCCAGGCCGAGGCCCAGCGCTTGAGCGCTGAGTTCTAGCGCTGCAGCGCTGGCTACTGATTCTTCAACTTCAAGCTTTTCCTTCCTTCTACATGGTAGTGGGTTTTGAATGCCATAAAAACCAACTTATCAGCCCTTTAAACAATTCTGAAACCTCTCCTCCACTATCATCAATCCTCCACTCATCCTTTAATCCTTTTTTCCATGTGCTTAATTTAGAGAGTTGCTTCATGTTCCTCTTTTTTACTTTTAGTCCTCTCTTGGTTAGCACTCCAATTCAAGCCCTTGAATTCTCTCAATCTTCACTTTTAGCCCTCCACTCTTGAACTTTCACATTTTGGACCTTGATGTCCTGAAACTTTACAAAGTGGTCCCTGGACAAAAATGATAGCTAAACCAGCTTTTTCTAAAAATACAAAATAACTAGAAAAATTCCTAAAAATATAAAATAAAGCTAGAAAAACAAATTAAATCTAATCTACATGCAAAATGCAAAATAAATATAAAATCTATATAAAAACAATAAAAAACCTATATGTGACTCAAAAATAATAAAATAAAAAGACTAAAAACTACCTAAAAACATCATATAAAATCCACTCATCATTACACATGGACTTGTTCGGACCCACTAGAATGGCTAGTTGTTCTGGAAAAAGATTTTGTCTTGTCATCGTTGATGACTACACCAGATTCACATGGGTACAATTCCTCGGAACAAAAGATGAAACCTTCAAGACCTTCTTAATCATTGCGAAAAGAGTTCAAAATGAAAAAGGATATTGCATCACCAACATCCGTAGCGACAGAGGAGGAGAATTTATAAATGAAGAGTTCAACCACTACTGCGAAGAGAATGGAATATTTCATCAAGTGTCTGCTCCAAGAACTCCTCAGCAAAACGGAGTAGCTGAAAGGAAAAACAGGTCACTTCAAGAAATGGGCAGGACTATGCTCAACGAAACATCTCTACCCAAGTATTTCTGGGCCGAGGCCATTCATACAGCATGTTACATTCAAAATAGAATATTTATGCGTCCCATCTTGAAGAAAACAACCTATGAATTGTGGAAAGGAAGAAAGCCAAACATCTCATACTTTCATCCATTTGGAAGTACATGTTTTCTACTCAACACAAAGGATGACCTTGGAAAGTTTGATGCAAAATCAGACAAAGGAATATTCTTGGGATATTCACCCAACTCAAAAGCATTCCGAGTATACAACTCCAGAAGAATGGCAGTCGAAGAGTCTATCGATGTTAAGTTTGAAGATAAACACGTAAGTGTAAATCAGATAACTCCAGAAGATGATGAACTGGAAATATGTGAAGTTCCCTCATCAAATCCAGCTCAGCCATCATCTTCTGACAAAGAAACAAACTCAATCATTCCCTCCTCAACTCAACCAGACGATGTTTGCGAAACTACGTCTGACGATATCTCCACAAGTCAAGTCATGACCTCCAGTGGTATCTCACTACCTCGAGACTGGAGATTCAAACCAGATCATCCTCCTACACAAATTATTGGAAATGTCCATGAAAAGGTAAGAACCCGATCCACCTTTAATGATTATGCTAACTGTGCGTTTCTTTTTGAGATAGAACAGAAGAACATAGGTGAAGCACTTCAGGATGAAGGGTGGATCCTAGCCATGCAAGAAGAACTGAATCAATTTGAGAGAAGCAAAGTCTGGGATTTAGTGCCTAAACCAAAAGACAAATCTATTATAGGCACTCGATGGGTCTTTAGGAATAAAATGGTTGAAAATGGAAAAGTCACCAGAAACAAAGCTCGTCTGGTGGCCCAAGGGTATAATCAACAAGAAGGAATCGATTATACAGAAACCTTTGCTCCAGTAGCAAGAATTGAAGCCATTCGTATTCTTCTAGCATTTGCATGTCAGCACTCTATAAAACTATTTCAAATGGATGTGAAAAGTGCATTCCTAAATGGGTACATTGAGGAAGAAGTCTACGTAAAGCAGCCTCCAGGTTTTGAAGATCAGGATCTACCAGACCACGTCTTCAAGCTAAGAAAAGCATTATATGGACTAAAGCAAGCGCCACGTGCATGGTACGATCGCTTAAGTTCATTTCTGATGAACAATGGATTCTCACGAGGAAGCATCGACAACACTCAATTTAGAAGAAAGAGGTCCAAGGACTTCATTCTGGTACAGCTGTATGTCGATGACATAATATTTGGTGCCACTAATGAAGCTCTCTGCCAAGAATTCTCGAAACTGATGCATAGTGAATTCGAGATGAGTATGATGGGAGAATTAAAGTTCTTTCTGGGATTACAGACCAGACAGGAAGGAACCCGAACGTACATTCATCAGACCAAGTACATTAATGATCTACTAAAGAAGTACTGTATGGATCGATGTACACACCAGCGACGTGTCTCAACTCCTCAATCTTCCTCTCGACGGGGTCTGCTACTCCTCTTCTTGGGAAAACTCTGAAAGCACTCCCTTCACTATCTGGAAGGAGGTTCCAAAAAGCTCCACTTATCGACGAGTGAAAAACCTAGTTGAAGAATGCATTATCCCTCATGTTGTTCTTAGCAAGGTTGTGTTACCTAAAGAAGGGTCTCGAGACTTAGTAAATAAGTTCTCTCAGTGGGCTCTATTCCAACTGCAACATCGCAGGAAAGTTAGTTGGCCTGACCTTCTGATTCAATACATGCTCCATACTCTGGAACAGTCTAATACCAACCTTCCTTATGGATCTCTTATATCAGCCCTTATGCATCACAAGAAACTGATCAATCCCTCTATTGAAGTGGTGTAATACATTTCATCTAACTATGTCCTTGCTACTCCCATCAAATTTGGAGATGTTCGTCGTATGAATCTGTCCGTTGACATATCCGAGGTACCTCCAGAACTCCTAAGTGACTGGACTAAGAGGAATCAACAACGGAGACCTCCTTCACCAACTTCGTCTGATGCCTGCCTCAAACGTTGTCGTTTGGACACTCCATCTCCACAATATTCAGATCATGCTCTCCAGACTGAATCTCCCGAATGCTTACCTACGCCCACGATCTTGCATGCATCAACGTCGTCCAAGCCACCTCCTGAGACTGTGCACTCCACAGCTGAACTCATTTCAGACTCTCATGCTCAATATTTGAAGTTCTTGCCTCAAACCTTTCACAAATATATTTTGGATGTCTTTGATGTCCAAGATGATGGCAACTTTGGATTCTGCTGTCTTGCTCAATGGCTGGGTCATCCTAAAGATTACTGGCCAGAGGTTCGCAAGCTTCTTATCCAGGAACTTCTATCTCATAGAGTGCTGCATTCCAGAACCTTCTGCTCTGACAAAGATATTGACACCTTATGTCTGGCTCTCACGTTCAATGAAGATGAACCTGCACCTGAGTCTAAGTGGTTCACAGTTTCGGATATGGGGTTATTAGCTGCCACTGCATTTCGCATTGTTCTAGTCACTTTAGCCCCTAACCAGTGTTGCACATATCTCCCACTCCTTGGCCCTGTTGATGATGCTCCTACAATTGCTGTTTTGGGTAACATTGCCAATCGACACTGGGTTCGCGTCAAGCTCCCCGAGAACTCTCCACTACCTACTATTTCACCTCAATGGAAGCATCATTGCTCTCCTGAAGCCCGAGGATGGGAAGTGCCTCTTCAATCCAAAATCCTTCACTTCAAAAATCTACTACAAATTGAAGCTGAGCAATTTCTGGATTCATTATTTGAAGTCCCTAGCATTGACAATCCCATCCATCTTGATGCTGACTCTGAGTCTAATCCCACTCCTAACACTGACCTCTCTTGCTTAGACCTTGAATTCACTCGTCTCAACTTGCATGATATTGAAGTTGATCTTCGTCTGCACCTTGGTCAAAGTCAACCCGCTCATTCAATGTCACAAAGGGTAGATGCTCACATTAATACATCTTTTAATGCATCTTATCCATCCCCACCAGCTCCTATCCATAAAGCTATGGATCTGGATCTCAAGCTTGCACCTCTGGGTTTCCTCAATTGTGATTCAGGCATGTATCTCCATCAGCTCTACTCCATGCCCTGTTATCCTCCAAGTTCCAGCTCTGCTTTGGGCAAACGCAAGCGCTCACAAAATGCACCTAATGCTCATCTGCTCTCAGATGTATGTCTTCAGGTCTTTGGTTTCCCTTTCTGCTTTAAGGCTGGCTTGTGGCTTCCCCATGGATGTCCTGCCTCTCAACTTACTCCATCCATGCCCTCATGTCAACGATTCTTCCACTTCGATTGGGAACTCACTGTTCGGAGGGATGCCCACATTGCCTCAATTCCTCTTCATTTGGCTGGAAGAGTTAACTCCCTAGTTCTAAAGTTTAGGACATGGACACTGGTACTACTTCTTATGCTGCCACCCGTCTTGAAGACTATGGGTTTTACTTGGCAGTGTCCTTCTCCTTCGCTGCTCATTCCTACTGTGGCATATTTCACGCCTATTCTGCCATCTCGTACACCATCCCCGTTGGTCACTCAAAGTTCAAATCCTGATTCTGATGATGTTCGCACCATGGTTTCACTCCTTTCTCAGGAAGTTAAAACCTTCAACACTCGCACATCTCATGAAAGGGCCGTTCTGCATCAAGATGTGAATGCCCGTCTTGAATCCATGAATACTAATCTTTCTGATAAGATAGATGCTCGTTTCAATCAGTTGCAGAGCTCTATTGCTCTCCTTCTAAGGCTTTCTAAGCCATCCTCTTAATATATTCTTATTGTTATCCTTACCTCTTATTCTCTCAATGAATATTCTGTCTTTGTTTTTGATAATGTCAAAGGGGGAGAACTATATAACAAATGACAAAGTAGAAGATAGCACATATTTAGGGGGAGCTAATAAATATTAACCATAGGGGGAGGAAATTGGAAATATACAGGCCTTACTCTCATTTGTTTTTAGAAATTGTCATTATCAAAAAGGGGGAGATTGTTAGAGTAAAATATTTAAATGAATTAGCCTATTTTGATAAGTAACAATTTCGCTAAGTGTTACTGACTTCTTTAAAAAGATTTCATATTCAGGAACACTTATGAACTGAAGCCATGCTGCAAACATTATCAAAAAGCAAATGAAGAGATCGTCCGCCTATGAGAAATGAGTCTACCTCCAGAGTAAAGTTTGTCCGGCTGCAAAGACCGTCCGGCTCAGTCCTTGTCAAACACAAGGTTGACTAAAGAGCACTGACTGAAGACTCGTGCAAAAAGAATTAGCTTAAAGGAGATCGTTTGCACAACCCAAAGATGAGTTGTCATGCACCTCTTGGTGTATCAGAGCATTAATGGTGAAAGAGACAGAATTAAGCGCCTTATTCCTTGAAGGTTCAAATTCTCTGACATTCCTTAATTCAAGCTGCTTTTGCTGAATTAGCGGTGATATCCTCTGATCATCGTATCTCCCCAACGGCCAAGTTCAAATCTTCTGGTCAGAACATTAATTATCACATTAGCTGTAATGCACATGCATTAATTGCAGCTTCTGAGAACCAGAACAAAAGCATCGCCAGACGATATCACTCTCTATCTGTTGGAGAAACATTCTTCCCTGGCAGACTACAACAAAGCAGATGCAGAAGTATCCGTTACTCACAATCAAGCAAGAATTCAACGGAACTATTTTTGAAGATCTTCATTAGCGCTTCCAGTTATCATCCTACTGAAGATATAAATAGTGGTATAAATAGTGGTCTTTGCATCATCCGCAACTTGGCGACTTACACACTATCAACGCATTCAAATCTTTCAAGTCAGTTTACAATTTGAACAAGCATTAGTCAAGAACACTCAGTAACCTTAAGCCTTCTCATTTTCTGAGTTTAGTCGCCAACTAGTGTGAATCCCTTTTAGAGTGAAAACTCTTATTCATTCTCACACAATCCCTTCAGAGAACAAATTTGTATACCCTCTCTGATTTCCGAACTTCATAGTTTCTACCCACTCTTTGTGAAGAGACCCCTGTAGAAAACAAATCTTCTTGAAAAATAAGTGGGAGGAGTCCTGTCGAATACTCGAGATATATAGGAGAAGTCCTAAAAAACTTGTAAAGGAGTAGTCCTCATAATACTGGGAGAAGTCCCTGAGAACACTTGTACTATTCTGTTGAAATAGTGGAAAATCTTGGTATAGCCAAGGACTGGACATAGCCCTATCGGTTTTGGGGGTGAACCAGGATAAATATCGTGTGTGCTTTATTCTTCAAGCTCTAAATTTATTTCCGCTGCACATATCATTCAACGTTTTCGAACTAATATTAATTATATTGTGAAAAAGTTTATAAAAGTCACACACACAATTCAAACCCCACCTTTCTTGTGTGGTTTTATTACTAACAATTCAAAAAGATTGTCGTTTTGGCAATCAGCAACATGCTTCATTTGCAGAAGGAGAAAATGATGAAGGTAATTTATTCTTTGCTTGTCAAAAAGCATTTCAAGAAGATAAAAATGTGTGGTATTTGGACAACGGTTGTAGCAATCATATGACTGGAAAGAAAGAAGCTTTTATCAACATTGATTCTTCATTTCAGTTAATGGAGAACATGATGAAGTAAAAGGCAAAGGAAGCATTGGATTTACAACAAAGCAAGGAAGCAAAGTCATTCATGACACTCTTTATGTGCCGGAGTTAGATGAGAACTTGCTAAGCATTGGACAGCTCTTGGAGCATGGCTATTCCTTAAATTTTGAGAATCGAGAGTGCAGAATTTTTGATTCAAAGAGAAGAAATGTTGCTGTTGTAAAAATGACCAGCAATGGAAGCTTTCCACTTTCTCTTAATTGTGAGAAAAATATCAGCATGATGGCTAGAGAAGAAAATGACTCTTGTTTGTGGCACAAGAGACTTGGGCACTTGAACTACAATAGTCTCAAGTTTCTTTCTCAAAAGAAGATGGTGTATGGGCTGCCAACAATTGAAGAAAAAGCTGGTGTGTGTGAAGGATGTATGCTTGGCAAACACCACCGCCAACCATTTCCAAAGGAAGGAGCATGGAGAGCCAAACAAGTGCTAGAACTTGTACACACAGATGTGTGTGGCCCTATGAATACTTTGTCTCATGCCAAAAACAGGCATTTTATCTTGTTTATTGATGATTTTACCCGGATGACATGGGTATATTTTATGAGACAAAAATATGAAGTTTTTGTAATTTTTAAGAAGTTTAAAGCTTTTGTTGAGAAACAAAGTGGCAGGTATATAAAAATGTTGAGAAGTGATAGGGGGAAGGAGTACACCTCAAATGAATTTCACAAATTTTGTGAAGATGAAGGTGTTGAAAGACAGCTCACTGTTGGCTATACACCTCAGCAAAATGGTGTATCTGAAAGAAAGAACCAAACTGTGATGGAGATGGCAAAGTCTATGCTGTTTGAGAAAGGTTTGCCTAAAACCTTTTGGCCCGTGGCTGTTAATACTGCTGTGTATTTGCTGAATAGATGTCCAACAAAGGCTGTATGGAATAAGACTCCATTTGAAGCTTGGAGTGGAAGAACACCTTCAGTGAACCACCTTAAAGTTTTTGGGTGTGTTTTCTATGCTCAAATTCCTAAACAAAAGAGGACAAAGAAGTTGTTTGGTGCAACTATTGTGTTGTGGAACCAGAAAACTTTGATGAAGCAATCAAAGAAGTTGTTTGGCGGAAGGCGATACAAGAAGAAATAGATGCAATTGAGAAGAACAAAACATGGCAGCTAGTTGAGAAACCAACTGACAAAGAAGCTATTGGAGTAAAATGGGTGTATGATAATGAACTTGCAAGTGTACAATTTACTATCGCGTAATATAAAAAGATCGAACCCGCGGGATAGGTGTTCTTATTATTATAAAATTTAGTACTAAAACAGAAAAATAAAAGATGAATATATTGTTGTTGGTTTGAGAACTAGAAAAGAACAATAGCATAAAATAATAAAATAAAGAGATGATGAACATTAAGCTCTTGGGTTGGTTTACATAGTCTATAAAAACATGCTAGAAATTTCCTACTAAATTCCTGAATTATAAAACCATTATCATGATGCTATAGCCTAGTGTAACTACAAGTTAATTCCTTAAGCATTGTAGATCTTTCTTTTTAATTACTAAACCCAATTCCTTGGTACCTAGTTAACTAAAGAAGAAGATGAAGAAGATGTTCAGGCCAACATAAAGTTACGTCCTTCCTAATTCCTTAGCGAAGTATACTTATAACCTTTTTTATTACCTAGTTCCCTTACTACTCACCAAATGGCCTTATGTAATAAGTAATAAGCAAAACCTCTTGGGATCCACAAGATAGAAATAAAGCATAAGGTAATAAAACATGAATGGAAATAAAATTCAGAAATGTAAAAAAAGACTAGAACATGTATTATAAACTAAAACAACCCAAAAACTTAAAGAAGAAGTTAGCCAAGCATGGCTAAAAGAATCATTGAATTACCCTGGATAGGAGCTCAAGTTTGGCTTCCCACAATTCCTAGGAACAATGATCTTTGAGGGAGAAAGAGAGAATACTTGTTGTATTCTATGAAGGTGTGCTTTTGACAAAGGATGAGCACTCCTATTTATAGCAAAAATTCCAATGGTGGAGGAGTTGATGGCCATTATGGCCTTCATTGGCCACCAATTAACTTTTGAAAACTCCTTCCCACTACCATCAATTCTCCACTCATCCTTTAATCCTTATTTTCCATGTGCTAATTTAGAGAGTGATTCTTCATATTCTTCTTTTCCACTTTTGGTCCTCTCTTGGTTAGCATTTCAATTCTGGCCCTTTAATTCTCTCAATCTTCACTTTTAGTCTTCCACTCTTGAACTTTCACATTTTGATCCCTGATTTCCGAAAACTTTACAAATCGGTCCCTGGATAAAAATGATAACTAAACCAGCTTTTCCTAAAAATATAAAATAGCTATAAAAATTCCTAAAAATATAAAATAAAGTTAGAAAAACAAATAAAATCTAATCTACATGCAAAATAAATATAAAATCTACATAAAAACAATAAAAAACCTATATGTGACTCAAAAATAATAAAATAAAAAGACTAAAAAGACCCTAAAATTATCATATAAAATCCAGTCATCACACCACTATACCCAACGACAGCTTGTCCTCAAGCGACAAAACTTAAAGAGAAGCATAAAAATGTGAAGCATCAAGGTAAAGATGATATCCTTGACAGTTACTTCATTCAACAAGGATTTCAAAGAAGTCAAAGTGAGCCTACCTTGTATGTGAAGCATCAAGGTAAAGATGATATCCTTCTTGTTGCCCTTTATGTTGATGATTTGGTTTGTACGGGTAACAACAAGAAAATGGTTGAAAACTTTAAAATTGAGATGATGAAAAAATATGAGATGAGTGATCTTGGCTTGCTGCATCATTTTCTTGGTATTGAGGTTTACCAAGATGAATATGGAGATTTTATTTGTCAAAAGAGGTATGCTGAAAATATTTTGAAGAAGTTTGGCTTGTATGGCTGCAAACCTGTTAATATTCCTTTAGTGGTGAATGAAAAATTAAAGAAGGAAGATGGTGGAAGATTAGTGGATGCAAGCATGTATAGAAGTTTGGTTGGAAGCTTGTTTTATCTTACAGCTTCAAGGCCTGATTTAATGTTTGTTGCTAGTTTACTCTCAAGATTCATGAGTAAACCAAGTCATTTACATCTTGGGGCAGCAAAAAGAGTTCTAAGGTATGTCATGGGAACCATGGAGTATGGAATCAGATTTGAGAAGAATTCTAAGTTTGAAGCTAAAGGCTATTGTGATAGTGACTGGGTCGGAAGTGTTGATGATATGAAGAGCACTTCAGGTTATGTATTCAACCTTGGTTCAGGTGTGATTTCTTGGTGTTCAAAGAAGCAAGATACAGTGGCGCAATCTTCAGCAGAAGCTGAGTATTTAGTAGCTGGTTTGGCTACAGAACAAACACTTTGGTTGAGAAGAATATTAGAAGACATTGGAGAGAAGCAAGAGGGAAGTCTCCAGCTTCATTGCGACAACAAATCAGCCATTGCCATGGCGAAGAATCCTGTTTTTCATAGCAGGACCAAGCACATTAACATAAAGCACCACTTCATTCGAAGTGTGATTGAAGAAGGAGATGTGCAGTTGATTTTTTGCAGTTCAGAAGAGCAACTTGCACACATTTTCACCAAAGCACTACCAAGAGGAAGATTTTAGCAACTTAGAGAAGCAATGAGAGTTAAAGAACAACACATTAAGGGGGAGTATGTTGAGTAATGTGTTGTTATGTTAGTGGGAATTGCTTATTGTTAGTGAAGAGTCATGAGTTTAATGTATTAATGTTAGTGGAAGCACTTAGTGCTTAGTGGAGTCTTTTATTATGCATTGAGTACCTAGTAGTGGTGACTCTTTGATAGTTGCAACAATCTCTACTCATGCTATATATTCTATGTGTATGAGTTGCAAATGAAATAAGAAAAATACAAGAGAAATATATGAATATTCAGCCTCTTATCTTTGAGTGGGTTACCGTCTATTACCTCCTCTGGAATACCACCAACAATTATATTAGTCAGTGATAGTATATAGTAAGATATGGAATCGATATAAAGAACATTTCTTTAAGTTTTGCATCATGACATTTACTATTTTACATGATCTCAAGCCATGCAATTTTGCAAACATTTGACATTCACTTACATCAAAGTTCAAGTTAATGATTTATTTACTCACTGCAGGGTATGGAAAGATGCCAGACTACAGATTTTCTACTTAGCCTAATGCAGAGCAAGTCTAAGAAGAAACTTACTGCTTAGAGAAGCTAAAACTAGACAGTTAAACTGAGTGTTTGGTTTAACAAATTATCTTCTGTTTTCTTTTTGGTTCTCATTAATAATTACAAAAATATCATTAATTTTATTTTATTTCTTTTTATCAAATGTTTACAAATGATGAAAACATTTTGATGTTTTTATTATTTTTTGTATAAAATTTAAAAAACAAGAAATAAAATGATATTTTGTAATTATTAGCGAAAAGAAAAAATGAAAACAGAAGATATTTCTTAAACCAAATACATCATAATAGATCCACTGAGTAGAATGTCTTGAAATTCGAAGAACATTATAAAGTATGGTTGAAGTATGGTTGTATAATCTCTCTGTATCTCCCAATTACAAAGCAAAATTCCCTTTGTCTTGAGTTATATGCTTATCCAAATTAGTGCTAATATTGCTGGCATCGAATAACTATAAAGAAATATACATACAAAGACTCAGTGGAATGTGGTCTGAAATATAGGACAAACGTGTTTAAAAACTTGGTATGTACGTTTTCACATTTAGGGAAGAAGTGATTATACAATGATTAAAAAAGAATTCAAACATGGTAAACAAAAGTATATAAAAGAATAAGATATGCTAATGGCTTTTTTTGACATAAGTTACAACTCAATACATCCACCTCATTTCTAGGGGTGACATGTCGGGTTTACTAGCAAAACCCACCAACTCTGTTCCGCATAACCCATCAAGATGAAGGGTTGATAGGCATAGCTGCTGAGTTGGCCTGTAGTTTCTTTTAGTCTTTTTAGCTTGATATTTTTAACATTATTATTATTATTATTATTATTATTATTATTATTATTTCATAGTATTTGTTCTATTTTAAGCTATTTTTGTTGGACTAACCCATTCTATTTTAAGTTGTAAGTGTGTTAGTCGTCAATTCATATTTTGATTTTAGTTTTTGTGGACCAACCCGCCAACTTGCTGTAAAATGTGGTGGGAATATTATCCATCCTGCTTCTCGAGTGCGCTTCAACTGCCCTACCTGTGTTAGGCAGATTGCGGTAGGGTGGAGTGGGTTGCTCATTTTGCAACCCTACTATTTCCTCCTCTCTTTTCTTGCTTTTTCAACGTTGTTGCTTTGTCATAGTTTTGTTAGGTGACCGCGACTGAGACACAGTTTTGGGACATAAAATTTTAATTCCCATTTGGATATTTGTTGGTGAAAGTGCTTGGCAACGAGTGTGAGCATGACGGCCCCCATGTTCACTGGTTTTGTTTTTCATGGTGGTAGTATGGTCCAGTGGTTTAACCACCACGTTACAATTGGAAATATGAGAAAATGATTTATTTTTTTCATAAAACAAAAATTGAGCTATTATCCAACTTATTCAATTTGTAAAAATTAATATAGAATAACTATTAAAATTAGTCATCCAAAAGGACTTTGAACTCAATCTATTATGCTTATGGAAGAAATTATACCTACGAATTCATCTAAAGAGTTGACTACTTTAACACAGCTACTTATACTATGAGAACAGGTCATGTGATTTTGCCATCGATATGATATTTTGTTTCATCTGTTTATCATTTTTGGATTGAAACTCTTGTTGAACAATCTACTCGAATTATCATTTCGAAACGGATTCTCCATTCATAAGATAAAGAAGATATCCTGAATTTCATGATCTTTTGCTAAACTTAATTGAATTCAACGCCTCGAGCAAGATGATATTAACATTAGACATTGATAACCTATAACATTTTGATATAGATTAAATCTTTGTTTTATACATAGGTCATTTATACTTCATTATCTTATTTTTTTAGGCTTAAATGTGTTTTTAACATCTGAAATTCAAAGACGAATCCAAATTGGTCCTTATAATAAAAATCTCATTGCAATAGGTTCTTCAATTTTTTTTATTTGAAATCAGTTCAAGTGAAGCCATTTTATCTACGTGTCATAAACCAATCATCCGTCCATTTGATGAGTCTAATCAACCGAGTGGTAACCACGTTGACTTTTCACATCAGTTATGGTCCCTCTAAAGTTTTTTAATCACTTTCAGTTCGTCCTCCTCCCCCTTCTTCCTCCATTCACACCACAGATTCTGGCCAACAGACCTCGTCTCAGCAACCACGCCTCTATCACCACTACATTAACATATTATAAATCGAAACCCCCTTTTCTAAAAAATATTATTGTATTTTAAACTTTAAGAGTTTAGTTGATAAAAATTATTTTTATAGTATTAATTCAATTAAAAATACATGCATTAAAGACTAAAATGATTATTCACAATGAATTAACTACGACTTGATCCATTAGAGGGGGGATACACACAATCTCTCAATCTAGAAACATTTAAACGCAATAAAAATTGTGCCTAAAAAGGCCTACAAAATAACCTTTCACACCCTATACCAAAATGTGCATGCAACTTAGCAACTAAACTCCAATCCCATCATTTCTCTTAATTTCATTTACCATGTGACCATGTCAATAGTTGGAACCTAGGGAAAGAAAAGCACGGGAAGACAAAAAATAGAGATAAATAAAATTACCAATGAGAGCAATCTTCAAGTCACTTTCTCGAAGCAGTAACTAGAAGATTGCTCTCATTGATAATTTTTTTCATCTCTATCTTTTGTCTTCCCTGCTTTCCTTTCCACAGATTCCAATAGTAGACATGGTCACAGGTGAATGAAATGAAGAGAAATGATGGGATTGGAGTTTAGAGGTTAAGTTTCATGCACATTTTGGTATAGGGTGTGAAAGGGTATTTTGTAGGCCTCTTTAGGCACAATTTTTCATTGCATTTAAACATTTCTAGATTGAGAGATTGTGGGTATATCCGTCTGAGTGGCTCATATGATAAGAAATTCATTATGGAGGAATGATAATTTAGGGGAAGTTGTTCATAGTATGTCTATATTGCTCAACAATGTTGAGATAAAATTTAGGAAACAACTATAAATGATATTAATCTTCTTATTTTATGAAAATGGTTGTTGGTTTGAAGTCCTTTAAAATGGGATAAAATAAGTGATTGTGAATATATATACAAGTTAATTCATCTAGATGGATAATTCTATAGGATGGAAGCAAAAGTTATGGTGAGAGTAATGAATTTACAACCCAAGTTTGATACGTTTACAATACATATACTTTCTCTTTTATTCTCTTTTCACCTTTATTATGCAATTCATCTTCTTACATTGGCTTAGATCGGACAACCGCGGCAGAGGATCTCGATTCTCCTCCATACATTTTTAAAATATATATTATTCTGCAAACAAATCCTAAAAACCACTGCCAAACATTTCTCGTTCTAATACCACACGTAGGATGAAATGTCTCTTATTTATATTAGAAATTAGAACCCCAACAAAATAAAAGAAAACATCGTAAATAGCGTGCCTTCGTATTCACTCTTGCAAGCAATGGAGATCTTATAGAAAAATGTACATAACAATATATGCTAGCAACATGAGCTTCTACGTGATTTCCCTCTTTTACAAAATACTCTTTAGTAGAGATTTAACCCGTTCGAGAGTGTGTGAGACAAATGATGACCTTGTTCTCTTTAAATAAAACCTAGAACCTAGAACCTAACAACCATCCATAAAGAATATTGGGCTCATTAAGTCTTGCACATGAACTCAAAAAAATTGCATAATGGACTTGGCCCAATAAATAAATATACACATAGTGGCTCCAAAAAAAAAAAAGAACTCAAAATAAGACATATTAAAAAATCGACTATCAGAGCATACATATGAACTAGAAGGCATCCCATGAAGAATCACGTTCATCCAAAAAATCTAGAGCCTTCTTTCACCTCCATCCAGAAATCCCAGAGCGTCCTTTTTGTTCACCCCCTCCACCCCCCAATGGGGTCCCCCCCCCTATGGTGGGCTTCTTCCCTCATAAGGACTCCTGACTCTCAATAAGAAGGTTTTCTTCTATTCTATGTGAGAGTCCTCTATCCTATAGACATAATTATTTTATCTTCCCTTTGTTTCTTTTCCCACTTCTTTCATGTCCACCTCTCATTGCCGCCACCATTTGTCACTATAACCACGCAATTCTTATCCTCGCTATTTGAAGTTTCCTCTTTTAACCACCACCCATTGTTGGGCTCTAACTAGTGGTTTTATGAGGAGTTTATGTTAGATAAAAATATCTAAATGAATTAATCTATTTTGATAAATAACAATTTCGTTAAGAGTCACTAACTTTCTTTGAAGAATTTAATATTCAAGGACTCTTATGAACGGAAGGCACGCTGCAACCATTATAAAAAAGCAAAGGAAAAGTCCGTCCGGCTATACGAATTGAATCCACCCTCAGAGTAAAGTTCATCCGCCTGAAAAGTCTGTCCGGTCCATTCCTCGTCAAACATATAGGTTGACTAAGGAGTAATGATTGAAGACTGGTACAAAAAGAATCTGCTTAAAAGAGATCGTTTGCTTGAACCAAAGATGAGCTGTCATGGACAGCTTGGTTGATCAGAGCATTAATGTCGAAAGAGACAGAATTAAGCGCCATCTACCTTGAAGATTCCAATTATCTGACATTCCTTAATTCAAACTACTTTTGCTGAATTAACGGTGAAATCCTCTGATCATCGTATCTCCTCAACGGCCGAATCCGAATCCTCTGGTCAGAGCATTAATTGCCTTATTAGCTGTAATACACTGGCATTAATTGCTGCCTCTGAGAACCAGGAGAAAAGGCATTGGCAGACGAAATCACTCTCTATCTGTTGAAGAAATGTTCTTCACCTGAGTAGACCTCCTCAAGTAACTGATGCAGAAAGTATCTGTTACTCACAATCAAGCAAATTCTCAACGGAACTATTTTTGAAGATCTTCATCAGCTCATCCAGTTCTCATCCTACTGAAGATATAAATAGTGGCCCCTGCATCATTTTCAAATTGGCGACTCACACACTATCAAAGCATTCAAATCCTTCAAGTCATTGTATATTTTGAACAAGCTTTAGCCAAAGAACACTCAGCAACCTTAGTTGTTTTATTCTTCTGAGTTTAGTCGCCAACCAGTGTGAAACCTTCATAGAGTGAAAACTCTTATTCTTCTCACACAACCTCTTCAGAGAATGAAATTTAAATACCATCTCTGAACCTAGAACCTCATAGTTTCTACCCACTCTTTGTGAAGAGATATTTGTAGAAAATTAACTTTCTTGAAAAAGAATTGGGAGAAGTCCTGTCGAATACTTGAGAGATAAAGGAGAAGTCCTGAGAAAACTTGTAAAGGAGTAGTCCTCAGAATACTGGGAGAAGTCCCTGAGAACACTTGTACTATTCAGTTGAAATAGTGGAAAATCTTGGTATAGCCAAGGACTGGACGTAGCCCTATCGGTTTTGGGGGTGAACCAGGATAAATATCTTGTGTGCTTTACTATTTACGCTCTAAGTATATTTCCGCTGCACTTCTCTTTAAACGTTTTCAAACTCATAACAAGTATTTTGCAAAAAACTTTTCAAAAGTCACACACACAATTCAAACCCCCTTTCTTGTGTGATTTTATTACTATCAATTGGTATCAGAGCTTAACCGCTCTGAGAACTACTAACATCTTAACAGGTGTAGAGTGAAAAGATCCATGGACGGCATTGCCTACCCAACCGGAACCGCAACCAACAAGCCACCATTCTTCGATGGCTCAAACTATCCCTACTGGAAGAAGCACATGCAGTTATTCATTGAATCAACTGATTGGAAATTGTGGGATGTGATATCTAAAGGAAACTACGTTCCTAAAGATGGTGAAAACAAAGCAATTCCAGCTGACAAATGGACAGATGAACACAAGACTGAAAATCAGAGAAATGCCAAGGCAAGGCTATTTCTCATATGTGCTATCAGCAAAAGTGAGCATGACAAAGTTGACAGCCTAAGCACAGCAAAGGAGGTCTGGGACACACTTGCTATCGCTCATGAAGGAACAACTGCTGTTCAAACCACCAAGATGAGTATGCTTGCCTCCCAATAAGAAAACTTCATGATGGACGACAATGAGTCCATTGACTCCATGTTTTCACGACTCCAAACCATTCACAATGGTATGAGGAATCTGGGCAAAACCTTCACTAACAAGGAGCAAGTGGTCAAGATTCTCAGAAGTCTTCCCACCAACTGGAGAAATTTCGTTACCTCCCAAAGATCCGGAAAGAATATGGACACATATTAATTAGAAGACTTGCTGGGAGAAATGAAGATCCACGAGCAGGATCTTGCAAATGATGCTGCGATCATAAAAAGAAAAGCAGCTGCTGCAAAAGCTGTAGCTTTTAAAGCCAATAAATCAAAGGCTTTGAAAGCTAATGAATCCTCAGATGAGGAAACAGCTCAATCTGATCGATCTGATGATGAGCAGGCTCTGTTTAACAGACGATTCAGAAAAATGGTGGGAAACAAGAAGCAATTCAAAGGAAGACCATCTTCCTCATCAAGAGAAGAAGAAATGATCCCAAGCAAGGGAGGGATCGTCTGCTATGAATGCAAGAAACCTGGTCACGTCAAAGCCGATTGTCCTCGTCTAGGGAATAAGTCTTCGCAGAAAACCTTCTATAAAAAGAAGAAACCAAGGGAGCTAATGAAGAAGCTTCATACTGTGCGTTTATGGCATCCATAGACACTTCAGATATTGAAGCAGACAGAGAAGCAGAGGCATTGATGATCTCTGTCGACCAATTCAATGACGAAGAAGATGATCAAGATGAGGTAAGTCCCGAAATCTCATCTGATGACTACAATGAACTGCTAGAATATGCTCATGCATTAGCTATTAAGTATAGCTCTCTCAAAAAGAAGCATGATAAAACCTTGAAAGAATTGCATGCATCTAAGGAAGTATCCATCCTGCTAACAAAGAAAAATCAAGTGCTTTTAGAACAAGATGCTGATGACAGGATAATATATGATGTTTTTAGGTTGTTTTTAGTATTTTTATTTTATTATTTTTGAGTCACATATAGGATTTTTAGTATTTTTACATAGATTTTATATTTATTTTGCATTCTGCATATAGATTAGCTTTTATTTGTTTTTCTAACTTTATTTTATATTTTTAGGAATTTTTATAGCTATTTTATATTTTTAGGAAAAGCTGGTATAGTTATCATTTTTGTCCAGGGACCGATTTGTAAAGTTTCAGGATTTGAAGGATCAAAGTGTAAAGGTTCAAGAGTGGAGGATGAAAAGTGAAGTTTGAAGGAGTCAAAGGGCCAGAATTGAAGTTCTAACAAAGAGAGGACTTGAAGTGAAATTGAAGAATGTGAAGCAACTCTCTTTTATTTGAGCACATGTAAAATAAGGTTGGAAGGTTAATGGTGGTAAAGGGGAGGTTTCAGAACTTATTAGGGGCTGAATGAGCCTAATTAAGCCAATCAATTCCACCATTGAAGAAGAAAGGAATCCAAGAAGAAGCTGCCAGTGTTCGTCCCAGCGCTGCAGCGTTGGAATTCCCAACGCTCAAGCGCTGGACCTCTGACTAGGATGTGAGTCAGAGGCTGCACCCAGCGCTGCAGCGTTGGAAGCCAGCGCTCAAGCGCTGGGCCCATTTCTGCCCGTTGGTTTTTAATGCATCCCAACGCCCAAGCGTTGGGAATGCCAGCGCCCAAGCGCTGGAAGGCTGATTTTCACTATAAATAGGGAGCTTTTCTTCACTTGTAAGACACACCTACTCAGAATACAACAAGTGTTCTTCTTTCTTCCTCAAAGATCATTGTTCCTAGGAATTGTGGGAAGCCATACTTGAGCTCCTATCCAGGGTAATTCGATGACTCTTTTAGCCATGCTTGGCTAATTCTTTTTAAGTTTCTTGGGTTGTAGTAATTTATAATTTTATGCTTTAGTATTGTTTTTACCTTTCTGAATAATATTTCCATTTCATGTTTCATTTCCTTGTTCTTCATTAATCTTGTGTACAAAAGATTTCATGCTTTCTACTTATGTCATAAGGCCATTTGGTAAGTAGTTAGGGAAATAGGAAATAAAAAAGGTTATAAGTATACATTTCTTAAGGCAATTAGGATGGACGTAACTTTGTGTTGGCCTGAATTCCTTCTTCATCTTCTTTTCTAATTAACTAATAACCAAGGCTATGGAGTTAGTAATTAGGTAAGAAAGTTCTACATGACTTAAGGCAATTAGCTTGTAGAAATTCTAGGCTATAGCACCATGGAATTGGACTTAAAATTCAGAAAATAAGTAATAACTTGCTAGCATATTTATAGATTATGTAAATCAACCCAAGAGCTTAATTCTCATCATCTTATTTCTTTATTATTTTATGCTATTGTTCTTGCTTGCTATAAAAACCAACATCAAATATTCATCTCTTAAATTTTCTGCACAAGTACTAAATAATATAATAATAGGAAACCTATCCCTTGGGTTCGATCTTTTTATTACGCGATATTGAATCGTGCACTTGCCATTTGGGTATCAGATGCAAACAAAGAAATTAGACTTTTAAAGCAAAGAGTTAGTTACTTAATTAAAGACTTATCCATGTTTACCCAAGGTCATGATAATCTAATCAAATTAAGTGGAAATAACAGATTAGCTTATGATCGAAGAGGGTTAGGTTATGAAGAAGAAGAAGATTGGGATATAGTTGCCATTAAACATAACTCCTCTACTGTTCCATATAGATATCAGCCTGAAAAGCAAAATGTTTCTTCGGCATCTATTAAAATTCAACCTGAAACTTTCATAGTCAAGGGTAAGGAGAAACAAACTCCTCAAAAAATAGTACATGGGAGGAAAAGTCCACCCAAGGTGATCACTAACAAAAAAGGACCCAAGAAAGTATGGGTACCTAAATCTATGATTGTTCCTCTTGCAGATGTGCTTAACAGTTCGAAACCAAAGAGAACAATGGTACCTGGACAGTGGATGCTCACGGCACATGACGGGAAAAAGGTCTTTATTCCCAAAAATCCATGAGAAGAAGAAAGGAGGGACAGTGACCTTTGGAGTTAATCAAAAAGGCTTCATTGTCGGAAAAGGTAATGTTGGTAAGAACCCCCTTCCAGTAATTCGGAAGGTTCTACTAGTTGAAGGATTAAAACATGACCTACTTAGCATAAGTCAATTGTGTGATAGTGGGCTGACTGTTTCCTTGACCAAATTGAAGTGTAGTGTCACTAATGAGGATGACAAGACTATCTTTGAAGCTTAGAGACAAGGAGATCTATATAAGACCTCACTGGAAAACCTTGCAAGTCAAAAGGTAACATGTCTAGTATCAGTAGAGGATGATAAATGGATCTGGCACAGGAAGCTAGGGCATGCATCCCTAAAGACCATTGCTAAAATAATCAAACATGATTTAGTAAGTGGTCTGCCAAATCTCTCTTTCAAATATGATGATACATGCTCAGCATGTCTCCAAGGAAAGCAAGTAAAAAGTTCTTTCCATGCGAAGAACGTTGTTAGTACAAAGAGACCTCTAGAGATGTTGCACATGGACTTGTTCGGACCCACTAGAACGGCTAGTTGTTCTGGAAAAAGATTTTTCCTTGTCATCGTTGATGACTACACCAGATTCACCAGGGTACAATTCCTTGGAACAAAAGATGAAGCTTTCAGGTCCTTTCTAATCATTGCAAAGAGAATTCAAAATGAAAAGGGATACTGCATCACCAACATCCGAAGTGACAGAGGAGGAGAATTCATAAATGAAGAATTTAATCATTACTGTGAAGAGAATGGTATATTTCATCAAGTATCTGCTCCAAGAACTCCTCAACAAAATGGAGTAGCCGAAAGGAAGAACAGGTCACTTCAAGAAATGGCAAGGACTATGCTTAACGAAACATCTCTACCCAAGTACTTCTGGGCTGAAGCCATTCATACAGCATGTTACATTCAAAATAGAATATTCATGCGTCCTATTCTGAAGAAAACAGCTTATGAGCTATGGAAAGGAAGAAAGCCAAACATCTCTTATTTTCATCCATTTGGAAGCTCATGTTTTCTACTCAACACAAAGGATGATCTCGGAAAATTTGATGCAAAATCAGATAAGGGAATATTCTTAGGATATTCACCTAATTCTAAGGCTTTTCAAGTATACAACTCCAGAACCATGGCAGTTGAAGAATCTATCAATGTTAAGTTTCAAGTAGGTGTAAATCCGATAATTTCAGAAGATGATGAACTGGAAATACATGAAGCTCCTTCATCAAATCCGGCTCAGCCATCATCGTCCAGCAAAGAGACAGACTCAACTATTCCTTCCTCAACTCAACCAGACGAAGTTGATGAAACTACGTCTGACGATATCTCCTCAAGTCAAGTTATGACCTGCAGTGGTATATCCCTGCCTCGAGACTGGAGATTCAAACCAGATCACCCTCCAACGCAAATCATTGGAAATGTCCACGAAAAGGTAAGAACTCAATCTACTTTTAATGATTATGATAACTGTGCGTTTCTTTCTGAGATAGAACCAAGGAACATAGGAGAAGCACTTCAGGATGAAGGTTGGATCCTAGCCATGCAAGAAGAACTAAATCAGTTTGAAAGAAGTAAAGTCTGGGATTTAGTGCCCAAGCCAGAAAACAAATCCATCATAGGTACTCGATGGATTTTCAGAAATAAAATGGATGAAAATGGAAAGGTCACAAGAAACAAGGCTCGTCTGGTAGCCCAAGGGTATAATCAACAAGAAGGAATAGATTATACGGAGACGTTTGCACCAGTAGCGAGAATTGAAGCCATACGTATTCTTCTAGCATTTGCATGTCAGCACTCTATAAAGCTATTCCAAATGGATGTAAAGAGTGCATTCCTAAATGGATTCATTGAAGAAGAAGTCTACGTAAAGCAACCTCCAGGATTTGAAGATCAGGACCTACCAGACCATGTCTTCAAGCTTAGAAAAGCGCTATATGGGTTAAAGCAAGCACCACGTGCATGGTATGATCGCTTGAGCTCATTTCTGATGAAGAATGGATTCTCTCGAGGAAGCATCGACAACACTCTCTTTAGAAGAAAGAGGTCCAAAGATTTCATTCTGGTACAGCTGTATGTCGATGATATAATATTTGGGGCTACAAATGAAGCTCTATGTCAAGAATTCTCCAAGCTGATGCAAAGTGAATTTGAGATGAGTATGATGGGAGAATTAAAGTTCTTCCTAGGCTTACAAATCAGACAGGAAGGAACTCGAACGTACATTCATCAGACCAAGTATATCAATGACCTACTAAAGAAGTACTGCATGGAGAAAGCAAAAGCCATGGGAACTCCAATGCATCCTGGAACCATACTTGACAAAGGGGATGAATCAACTCCTGTTGACTCAACCAAATACAGAGGAATGATAGGATCCCTATTATATCTCACTTCAAGTAGACCAGATATCATGTACAACGTCTGTGTATGTGTAAGATTCCAGGTAAGTCCCCAAGAATCTCATCTTAGTGCCGTAAAACGAATATTTCGCTACCTTATTGGCACAACTAATCTTGGTCTAGTCTATGAGAAAGGTGATGATTTCAGGCTAAGAGGATTATGTGATGCTGATTATGCCGGAGATAGAATAGAAAGAAAAAGCACAAGTGGAGGATGTCACTTTCTGGGGCGTTGTCTAATCTCTTGGGCAAGCAAAAGACAGAGCACTATTTCTCTTTCAACGGCTGAAGCAGAATACGTCGCTGCAGGTTCTTGCTGCACCCAACTTCTTTGGGTAAAGCATCAATTAGAAGATTATAATATTTTTGAGCATAACATCCCACTATTATGTGATAACACACGTGCCATTAATATAACAAAGAACCCTGTGTTGTATTCACGAACCAACACATATTGAAATCAAACATCACTTTATTCGTGATCATGTAGCAAAAGGAAATATTGACATCTCATACATACCCTCTGATGATCAACTGGCAGACATTTTTACCAAACCACTAATTGAAAATAAGTTTGCATGCCTTAGAGAAAGAATAGGAATGTTTCCTGCATTATAAATATCTCTATATCATGTTCGTCTAGCTGTTTTGGTTTAAAATTAATTTCCACTACGAAATATACATTTAATGCTGCAACAGTTGTGTCTTTTCATATGCCTTACTTGCTCAGCACGCATACACGCAGGTTGGCATTTCTTATCTCTCTTCATTTAATACGCATTAATGAACTGTTTTACTCATCATGAGAATGATAAGATCGAGAAATTATTTGCACTATCCAACATGAAAACTGACGGTTTTTGAAAATATATTTCTCATAACTGTTCCACTACACTCATTCACCCCACTCTGTGCATTTGTAGTTGTCGTTCTATTTTCCCTTTCTACAAATATCATGGCCACCAACAAACGAAGAAGTGGAAAACCTCAAGGAGTTCTAAGCATGGAAGAAACTCAAATCATCCAGAACTAGCTTAATCTCACTACTCGCAATCGTCAACTACAGAGTTATGAAATTGGTCCTGTGAAGGTTGAACACCTGGGGGACAGAAAGCTTGTCACCCCTAGGTATATTGATCTGAAGGTATTTGAACATGCAAAGGTGGCCGGACTTGATCTCCTGCTCTCACAGGCTTGGGGAAACATGTTCATTGTCTCCTCAACCTCAGTCATCAAGCCTCTCGTTCAAGAATTCTACGACTGTGCTGTCAAGATGAACCATAATCACATTCGAACTCGGTGTTTGGGTCAAGTAATTGATGTACACACCAGCGACATATCTCAACTTCTCAACCTTCCTCTCAAAGGGATCTGCTACTACCCTTCTTGGGAAAGCTCTGAAAGCTCTCCTTTCACTATCTGGAAGGAAATTCCAAAAAGTTCTACTTCTCGGCGAGTGAAAAACCTAGTTGAAGAATGCATTTTCCCCCATGCAGTTCTTAGCAAGGTTATATTGCCTAAAGAAGGTTCTCGAGACTTAGTAAATAAGTTCTCTCAATGGGCTCTATTTCACCTACAGCATCGCAAGAAAATCAATTGGCCTAACCTTATGTTTCAATACATACTCCATACTCTGGAAAATCCTAACACCAATCTTCCCTATGGAGCTTTTATCTCAGCTCTTATGCATCACAAACAGCTACTCAACCCCTCTATTGAGATGGTGCAATACATTTCATCTGATTATGTATCTGCTACTCCGATTAAGTTTAGTGATGTCCGCCGAATGAATTTGTCTGTTGACATATCTGGAGTACCCACTGAACTCCTAAGTGTTTGGACCAAGAGGATTCAAAAACGAAAGCCCTCTTCCCCAACTACGTCTGCTGCCAGTCTCAAACGTCGTCGTTTGGAGACTTCTTCTCCACAATGTTCCAGTCATGCTCACCAGACTGAGTCTCCTACCCATTCACCTGCTCCCACAATCCTATATGCATCAACTTCATCCAAACCGCCCCCTGAAACTGTGCACTCCACAGCTGAACTCATCTCAATCTCTTATGCTCACTATTTGAAGTTTCTGCCTCAAATATTTCACAAATATATATCTGATGTCTTTGATGTTGAAGATGATGGCAATTGTGGTTTTCGCTGTCTTGCTCAATGGATGGGTCATCCTCAGGACTACTGGCCTGAAGTTCGCCAATTTCTTATCCAAGAACTTCTATCTCATCGTGTGCTTCATTCCCAAACGTTTTGCTCCGATAAAGATATGGATACACTATGTCAGGCCCTTACTTTCAGTGCAAATGAACCTGCACCAATGTCCAAGTGGTTTACCGTTCCGGATATGGGATTGCTTGCTGCCACTGCGTTTCGTATAATTTTAGTCACTCTTGCTCCCAATCAGTGTTGCACGTATCTACCACTTCAAGGCCCTGTTGATGCCTCTCCTACCATTGCTGTACTGGGCAACATTGGCAACCGACACTGGGTTCGTGTCAAGCTCTCAGAGAACTCTCCACTACCCACTATTTCACCTCAATGGAAGCATCATTGCTCTCCTGATGCTCGAGGATGGGAACTGCCTCTTCAATCCAGAATTCTCCATTTCACAAATAATCTACAAATTGAAGCTGAGCAATTTCTTGACTCATTATTTGACGTCCCCAGCTTCGATAATCCTATCCAACTTGATGACGAATCTGAACCTGACCCTTACACTGCCCTTTCCTGCTTAGCTCTTGATTTTAGCCGTCTCAACTTAACTGATGTTGAAGTTGATATTCGTCTGCCTCCTGGTCAAAGTCAACCGACTTATTCACTGTTACCCTGGATAGATGCTCACTTTAATACATCTACATCTATTAATGCATCATACCTGTCCCCACCTGCATGTCTCCATAAAAGTATGGATCTGGATCTCAAGCTTGCACCTCCGGGTTTCTTCACTACTGATTCAGGCATGTCTCTCCATCAGATGTACTCCATGCCCAGTATCCCTCCTAGATCCAGTTCAACTTTGGGCAAGCGCAAGCGCTCACAAGATGCACCCAATGCTCACCTACTATCAGATCTCTGTCTTCAAGAATTTGGTTTCCCATTTTGCTTTAAGGCTGGCTTGTGGCTTCCCCATGGATGTATTGCTTCTCACTTTACCCAATCCATGCCCTCATGTCAACAATTCTTCCATTTTGACTGGGAACTCCAGGTTCGCAAGGATGTCCATGTTGCTTCAATCCCTCTTCATCTGGCTGGTTGTGTTGAATCCCTGGTTCTAAAGTTTAGGACATGGACCCTGATCCTCATGCCTAAGATATCACCCATTTTGAAGACTCTGCGTCACACTTGGCCGAATTTGCCTCCTGCGCCGCTCATCCCAACTGTGGTATACTTCACTCCCATCGTGCCATCTCGCTCTTCATCTCCGTCAGTCGCTCACTGCTCACACTCAGACTCTAATGATGATCGCTCTATGGTCCACCTCCTCTCTCAGGAAGTTAAGGAATTCACTCCTCGTTTATCTCATGAACAGGCCCGTCGAGATCAAGCTGTAAATGATCGCCTTGAATCCATGGATGCAAGGCTCTCTGCAAAGATAGATGCTAGTTTCGCTCAACTGCATGCCTCTATGGCCTTACTTGTAGGACTTTCTAAGCCATCCTCTTAATATACATTTCTGCTGTTATATTTTATCATTTCCTCTTGTTATCTCATTCGCTATGTTATCAATGTTTTTGATAATGTCAAAGGGGGAGAACTTATATAACAAATGACTAAGTAAAGGATAGGCACAGAATTAGGGGGAGCTAATAAATGATAATGTGATAAAAGACCAAGTAGAAGAAAGGCACATACTCAGGGGGAGAAATTACTCGCATTTGTTTTTAGAAATTGTCATTATCAAAAAGGGGGAGATTGTTAGATAAAAATATCTAAATGAATTAATCTATTTTGATAAATAACAATTTCGTTAAGAGTCACTAACTTTCTTTGAAGAATTTTATATTCAAGGACTCTTATAAATGGAAGGCACGCTGCAACCATTATCAAAAAGCAAAGGAAAAGTCCGTCCGGCTATACGAATTGAATCCACCCTCAGAGTAAAGTTCGTCTGCCTGAAAAGTCTGTCCGGTCCATTCCTCGTCAAACATATAGGTTGACTAAGGAGTAATGATTGAAGACTGGTACAAAAAGAATCTGCTTAAAAGCGATCATTTGCTTGAACCAAAGATGAGCTGTCATGGACAACTTGGTTGATCAGAGCATTAATGTCGAAAGAGACAGAATTAAGCGCCATCTACCTTGAAGATTCAAATTATCTGACATTCCTTAATTCAAGCTACTTTTGCTGAATTAACGGTGAAATCCTCTGATCATCGTATCTCCTCAACGGCCGAATCCGAATCCTCTGGTCAGAGCATTAATTGCCTTATTAGCTGTAATACACTTGCATTAATTGCTGCCTCTGAGAACCAGGAGAAAAGGCATTGCTTGACGAAATCACTCTCTATCTGTTGAAGAAATGTTCTTCACTTGAGCAGACCTCCTCAAGTAACTGATGCAGTAAGTATCCGTTACTCACAATCAAGCAAATTCTCAACAGAACTATTTTTGAAGATCTTCATCAGCTCATCCAGTTCTCATCCTACTGAAGATATAAATAGTGGCCTCTGCATCATTTTCAACTTGGCGACTCACACACTATCAAAGCATTCAAATCCTTCAAGTCATTGTATATTTTGAACAAGCTTTAGCCAAAGAACACTCAGCAACCTTAGTTGTTTTATTCTTCTGAGTTTAGTCGCCAACCAGTGTGAAACCTTCATAGAGTGAAAACTCTTATTCTTCTCACACAACCTCTTCAGAGAATCAAATTTAAATACCATCTCTGAACCTAGAACCTCATAGTTTCTACCCACTCTTTGTGAAGAGATCTTTGTAGAAAACCAACTTTCTTGAAAAAGAATTGGGAGAAGTCCTGCCGAATACTTGAGAGATAAGGGAGAAGTCCTGAGAAAACTTGTAAAGGAGTAGTCCTCAGAATACTGGGAGAAGTCCATGAGAACACTTGTACTATTCAGCTGAAATAGTGGAAAATCTTCGTATAGCCAAGGACTGGACGTAGCCCTATCGGTTTTGGGGGTGAACCAGGATAAATATCTTGTGTGCTTTACTATTTACGCTCTAAGTATATTTCCGCTGCACTTCTCTTTAAACGTTTTCAAACTCATAACAAGTATTTTGCGAAAAACTTTTCAAAAGTCACACACACAATTCAAAACCCCATTTCTTGTGTGATTTTATTACTATCAGTTTATAGTGCAATGACAAGATCAGAGTTTGGCTTCCATGAAGCGCGTTAACAGAGCTACCATTACTCTAGAATATATATACTTGAGTAAAAAAGTGATGAAAATAGAATCAACAAGCTAGAGATTTGGAGTATCCTGATCTGACATTTGTAATTTGAATATCTAGTGTTTTATTGTTTGTGGTGATGGGTGATTTTTAAATTGTTTTCCCTTTTGAATTTATAATGTCTTAAGAGGTATAGAGCAAACGAGGTTGTATTGTTTTGTGTATTTTTGGTGCTATATGTTGGGATACAACTTATCAAGTGTGAGTAAAAGTATCACATTGGATATAAAAAGTGTGGTTATCTCTAAGCCCAATGTAGAGATCTCCCAAAATTGTAGGCATTCCCTTCCACCTTTCCTTTGATCAGGAGGAATGTCTATTTGGCCATCTTTTACCAAGATGTCATAAATAGCCTCACATTAGTAATATCAAAATTATAAATTTTGACAAGAAACTTCGAATTTCGAGGCAATCATTATTAGTTGGTCTCCACTTGTTAGGCATTAACATTTTACAAACATATGGGGAACCCTCTTTGAGTTTAGCTAACTGAACATCACGGAAATCAAAATCCTCATAAGGCTCGAAAGTCACAGGGCCATCTCGACCCATATTGCATGTTTCAATATAGGAAACTTTTTCCTTCTTAGGCAATTTGCTATTTTTAAATTTCTCTTGCCTAAGGAACTCAACTTGTCTTATTCTATCAGCTAACTGTGCCAAATCTCTTATGTGTTGAGTATCAATTTTTTTCCTGATCGAATAGTCTAAACCACCGACGGCTAATTCGACCAACTCGTGTTCCGGGGTGGCTCCGGAAACCAACACTCCCTCGGCTTGCACTTCACGAATTGGAGACTTCCCAGGTCTTCGCCGTTCGGGGGTCTCCGAGTCGCTGCTTAAAGAAGAGTCAGACTCGACCGCGTCAGCTCCGTCGATCTCCACATTTTGGTCCGACCTCGAACTGACTTCAATCACCTCTTCAGGTGCCGAAGGGGTGGCGATCGGGGGAGGACAGAAGGTGATGGTAGTGCGAACGTTGGGTCGTACCATAGCAACAACTTTCGGCTGCTTGCTCGGCCCAGACTCTGCAGCAGCGGCCAACTTCCTCTTCCGGGCAGAAAGAGGCTCTTGGTCAACCTCTCCATCGCTGACTGCCACTGACTCCCCAGGATTTCTGGGGGGGGGCGCACAATCGGGTCACCACCCGAATGACCCTCGGGGCTCTCGGCTTGCATCAACCGGATCAGCTCCTGATGACAAGGGTCGATCTCCATCCTCACTAAAAAACACATAGAACGAACGGGTTAAACCTGTACTCAAATACTAAACGCTACAAAAAATACGAGATACTCACAATAATGGTTCCTCAAAGTAGGAACCAGGTGCCTACAAAGGTCCTGACACTTAAATAGGAACTGCGGGGTGCCCTCGTCATCGAGCACCACCGACTTCTCTAAAAGTGCCAATAGCTCTCGATCCTCCGGCTTCAACGCGGCCGGGTTGTTGGTCCCATATTGACTAGCATTCAATTCGAAGTGCTTGTCTCTCCAGCAGAGAGGGAACCGTTTGAAACGGTCCCCACGGAGTTCGTTCAGAACCACCAAGAACGCCCTTCGCCGGTCGTAGTCACTCGGATGAAGTCCTTCTTGAAGTCTGATGAGTGGATATTATGATGTTTTTAGGTAGTTTTTAGTCTTTTTATTTTATTATTTTTGAGTCACATATAGGTTTTTTATTGTTTTTATGTAGATTTTATATTTATTTTGCATTTTGCATATAGATTAGATTTTATTTGTTTTTCTAGCTTTATTTTATATTTTTAGGAATTTTTCTAGCTATTTTATATTTTTAGGAAAAGCTGGTTTAGTTATCATTTTTGTCCAGGGACCAATTTGTAAAGTTTCAGGAAATCAGGGACCAAAATGTGAAAGTTCAAGAGTGGAGGACTAAAAGTGAAGATTGAGAGAATTAAAGGGCCAGAATTGAAGTGCTAACCAAGAGAGGACCAAAAGTGGAAAAGAAGAATATGAAGCAACTCTCTTGAAATTAGCACATGGAAAATAAGGATTAAAGGATGAGTGGTGAATTGATGGTAGTGGGAAGGAGTTTTCAAAAGTTAATTGGTGGCCAATGAAGGCCATAATGGCCATCAACTCCTCCACCATTGATTTTTTACTATAAATAGGGGCCTTTTCCTCACTTGTAAAGCACACCTCTTAGAATACAACAAGTATTCTCTCTTTCTCCCTTTTAAGCATTGTTCCTAGGACTTGTGGGAAGCCATATTTGAGCTCCTATCCAGGGTAATTCAATGACTCCTTTAGCCATGCTTGGCTAACTTCTTCTTTAAGTTTCTTGGGTTGTAGTAGTTTCTAAATTATGTTTTAGTATTGTTTCTACCTTTCTGAGTTTTATTTTCAGTTCTTGTTTTATTTCCTTGCTCATATTGTTAACTTGCTGTACACAAGAAGTTTTGCTTATTACTTATGTGATAAGATCATTTGGTAAGTAGTAAGGGAACTAGGATCTAAAAAAGGTTATAAGTATATATCTCTAAAGATCATTAGGATAGACGTAACCTTATGTTGG
The DNA here is from genome assembly GCA_030819835.1 of Acmispon strigosus. Classification (NCBI taxonomy): domain Eukaryota; kingdom Viridiplantae; phylum Streptophyta; class Magnoliopsida; order Fabales; family Fabaceae; genus Acmispon; species Acmispon strigosus. The sequence goes on along the minus strand of JAUAMA010000003.1, from coordinate 30,395,447 downwards.
CCTGAATTCATTCTTCATCTTATTTTCTGGTTAACTAAATTACAAGATCTTGGGTTTAGTAATTAGGGAGAAAGTTCTACATTTCTTAAGATCATTAGGATGTAGAAATTCTAGGTTATAGCATCACGAACATGGATTTAAAATTCAGAAATTAAGTAGGAACTTGCTAGCATTTTTATAGACTATGTAAATCAACCCAAGAGCTTAATTCTTATCATTTTTATTTCTTATCATTTTGTTGCTATATCTTTGTTCTAAAAACAAACCAAATTCATATTTCCATCTTTTAATTTCTTGCACAAGTACTAAATTTATATTAATAAGAACACCTATCCCTTGGGTTCGATCTTTTTGTATTACGCGATAGATAATCGTACACTTGCGATTTTCGCTATTAAAGTCCTTGTACGAGTCGGTGAAATTTTGAAGCACCTTAGTCGTACGGGACTTGATGCTAACCATGCCGTGACCACCGGCGCCGTGCGTATGGGACGGGACGAACAGGTGGAAAAATAAATCCACGGATGGATTCCGTCCAAGTACCCGGCACAGCACTTCGAACGAACGGGGAAAGGCCCAGCCACCCGGGTGTAACTGCGACGGAGCCATGTCCAAGTACTTCAGCACCTAAACCATGAAGTTGGAGAATGGTAGTCGAACCCCCAACTCCGGAAGACCACCAGATGCATGAAGAAGCCGGATGGTGGCTCGTAGCAAAGCCTATCATCGGGGGAAGGGGCGTGGATAGCATGACCGTCTCCAACTTCAGCCCGTGTCACAATTATTTTCCTCTCAAGATACTCCGGATCCACGTTCGCCAGCCGAGACGGCATCTTGAGAATATCACGGTAAAATTCGTTATAACGGAACAAGTCACCAGTCAAGTCAAGGTACTTCGCCCGGTCCTTCTTCGTTCTTCTCGAAGCCTTGACCGGACGCGCGGGCTTCAGTTTAATACCCTGGTAGGTTACGTCTTTCTTACGCACCATCATCGGTACCTGAAAGGGGGTCCGAGAGGGTCAGCGACTATTCGAAGTAAGGAACCATACTCGGCCCCCTTCCTCCTAATCGCGACTACCACAGAAAAGAAAAACAATACAAGAATAATAAAGGGTACGAAAGGGACACCAGGCAGAGAGAAGACGAACCTGATAAGCGGCGGAGACAGGAATACAAGACGTGTGACAGGAGTACGGGAAGGGATATGCTCGGGATATTAGTTCTGCAACCGATCGAGTGTGCGAAGAGAGAAAAAAGGAGCAACTTAAATAGGCGAACCAACAAGCAGGCGAAAGGTCGCATTGATTACCCACTGAGGGGACAGTTGGGAAACCAATCGTTAGGGGGCACGCGTGCGACAGTCCAACGGCCACCTTCCCACTTCACGAAAACACACCGGCGCGATAAACAAGACAAAATGATCCCACTCCCCAACCATCACGCATCTCTCCAACTCCACACCTTATCAACTGCGCTCGCCCGCCGCCGACCTTATCACTGACGACCGACCGGGGGCAACTCTCAACTAGCAGCACGGTCGGCTGAACAGATTAAATAAAACAAATTAAAAAATCCAACAAACGCCCAGTCATGGACGACTAACCAAGGCCGTAGCTTATGACTCTTACCGAGCCATGGCAGACTCGGTAGATCCAGGGGGCAACTGTTCTGACCGGATATCCGGTCAACCACCCACATCTCTCGACCGGCCGACACCGACTACCGTTGACTCTGGACAACTGGGTAGCTCGCCTCACCTAAGCGATCGCGCTGATCGGGCAAAGGACGATCGAGCGATTAGCTGGAGACAGCTGGAGCCTCTGACAACCTTTGGGACAAACAACGGGGTGTCAGGAGGCCTCACCACTATAAAACCCAACCTCATTACTGCACAAGGTACGCACATCACCTCTAGAACGACCTTATCTCTCGAGACGATCACTAACTTGAGCATCAGAGTGTTCTTGCAGGTACATCACCCGGCCAGTTGAAGGAGGATCCCCAGGTCATCAGCGTCACTAACACAGCAGCAGTCGGAGCACCGTCCCTCATCACCCGATCATCACCTGTCCGGGTAACCGTTCGGCTAGAATCGAACAGAACCTGTTTCTTGGTTTTATGTACTGCATGTTACTTAATTAGGTCCAAGAAGATGGTTTAATTTGAACTCCATTCCTAAAAGCAACTAGCATTATTGTTGAGTAATGTGTTGTTATGTTAGTGGGAATTGGTTATTGTTAGTGTAGAGTCATGAGTTTAATGTATTAATGTTAGTGGAAGCACTTAGTGCTTAGTGGAGTGTTTTATTATGCATTGAGTACCTAGTAGTGGTGGCTCTTTGATAGTTGCAACCATCTCTACTCATGCTATATATTCTCTGTGTATGAGTTGCAAATAAAATAAGAAAAATACAAGAGAAATATATGAATATTCAACCTCTTATCTTTGAGTGGGTTACTGTCTATTACCACCTCTAGAATACCACCAACAGAGGTTTGACAGAAAAATTTGATCCTATGGTGGCTATTATAGAAGAAACTAAGGACCTATCAGCTATGACTGTTCAAGGGTTGATAGGGTGTAGAAGATAGCACATATTTAGGGGGAGCTAATAAATGACAAAGTAGAATATAGCACAAATTTAGGGGGAGCTAATAAATATTAACCATAGGGGGAGGAAATTAGAAATATACAGGCCTTACTCTCATTTGTTTTTAGAAATTGTCATTATAAAAAAGGGGGAGATTGTTAGAGTAAAATATTTAAATGAATTAGCCTATTTTGATAAATAACAATTTCGCTAAGTGTTACTGACTTCTTTAAAAAGATTTCATATTCAGGAACACTTATGAACTGAAGCCATGCTGCAAGCATTATCAAAAAGCAAATGAAGAGACCGTCCGCCTATGAGAAATGAGTCTGCCTCCAGAGTAAAGTTCGTCCGCCTGCAAAAAGAATTAGCTTAAAGGAGATCGTTTGCTCAACCCAAAGATGAGTTGTCATGCACCTCTTGGTGGATCAGATCATTAATGGCGAAAGAGACAGAATTAAGCACCTTATTCCTTGAAGGTTCAAATTCTCTGACATTCCTTAATTCAAGCTGCTTTTGCGGAATTAGCGGTGATATCCTCTGATCATCGTATCTCCCTAACGGCCAAATTCAAATCTTCTGGTCAGAACATTAATTATCACATTAGCTGTAATGCACATGCATTAATTGCAGCTTCTGAGAACCAGAACAAAAGCATCGCCAGACGATATCACTCTCTATCTGTTGGAGAAACATTCTTCCCTGGCAGACTACAACAAAGCAGAAGTAGAAGTATCAATTACTCACAATCAAGCAAGTATTCAACGGAACTATTTTTGAAGATCTTCATTAGCGCTTCCAGTTATCATCCTACTGAAGATATAAATAGCGGTCTATGCATCATCCGCAACTTGGCGACTTACACACTATCAACGCATTCAAATCTTTCAAGTCATTTTACAATTTGAACAAGCTTTAGTCAAGAACACTTAGTAACCTTAAGCCTTCTCATTTTCTGAGTTTAGTCGCAAGCTAGTGTGAATCCCTTTTAGATTGAAAACGCTTATTCATTCTCACACAAGCCCTTCAGAGAACAAATTTGTATACCCTCTCTGATTTCAGAAGTTCATAGTTTCTACCCACTCTTTGTCAAGAGACCCCTGTAGAAAACAAATCTTCTTGAAAAAGAACTGGGAGGAGTCTTGTCGAGTACTCGAGAGATAAAGGAGAAGTCCTAGAAAACTTGTAAAGGAGAAGTCCTCAGAATACTGGGAGAAGTCCCTGAGAACACTTGTACTATTCTGTTGAAATAGTGGAAAGTCTTAGTATAGCCAAGGACTGGACGTAGCCCTATCGGTTTTGGGGGTGAACCAGGATAAATATCGTGTGTGCTTTATTCTTCAAGCTCTAAAATTATTTCCGCTGCACATATCATTCAACGTTTTCGAACTAATATTAACTATATTGTGAAAAAGTTTATAAAAGTCACACACACAATTCAACCCCCCTTTATTGTGTGGTTTTATTACTATCAATTGGTATCAGAGCTTAACCGCTCTGAGAATTACTAACATCTTAACAGGTGTAGAGTGAAAAGATCCATGGACGGCATTGCCTACTGTTGACCCGGGTTTTAGGGCTATTTTCATAGTTATTTTGCATACAGATTCATAGGTTAATTAGGATCTTTGTTCATTTTTCATGCATTTTGGTCTCATATCATGCATTTTTGTATTTCTAGGTTGTTCTAAGTTTGTATCTATTTATTAGACATTTTTTATGGCTTTTCTGTCATTTTTCTGGTTTCAGGTGCTGGCGCGAACGCCCCTGGTTGTTGGCGCGCTCGCCCCAGTTCATTAAGGGCAAATCAGGGTTTTCCTGCTGGCGCGCTCGCCCCAGATGACGGGCGCGGCCGCGATAGCCCCCTGAATCTTAAAACAGAACCAGAACGCGGTTTTATGGAGGAACCCATTTTGGAGCATCTTCGAGCGATTTGGAGCACTCTTGGAGCTGTGCTAGGGCTTGGGTTTCCATCCCCACATGGTGGCTATGGATCTTCTTGCTTCCCTCCATCTTGTTGCCTCCATTTTGTCCATGAGTAGCTAAGTTCTCTTGTATTAGGGGATTGATGTAGTTAGCCTAACTCTATGTTTTGATTAGATTTCAGTTATATATATATGAGTTGTTCTTCTTTTCTATGAAGCTCTTTTCTATGCTTTATTGTACCTAAATGCATTTGGGCCTATCTATCTAATTCTTGCACAATTGGAAAATTGGTTTGAGTTAGGGTTTTGAAAAGGGTTTAATTGGGAGTTTTGCTAGCTTAGGAATGAGGGCAATACCCGGTTATGTTGGTTTGATTGATGAACTTCTATTGCATTAATTGAGTAATTGGACTTAAGGAATTAATTCATTTACTTTCGATTAATAGGTTCATTTAGTTAAGGAATTACTAAGTGGATATCTAAACCTAGCATCATAGAAGAGTTGGATAAATTCATATATGTATGTTGAAGTGGGTAGAGACATAGTAATTGGTTGACGAAATCATTTCCCCTAGTACGTTCCAACTATCGTTTAATTCACGTTTTTACTTGCTTTCGCTTACGGTCACGATTTCTTATTTCAAACAATCTATCAACCTTTTTGCCATCCTTTCAATAGTCAAATTAGCGGAAATTGATAGTAAACAATCACAATCCCTGTGGAGACGATCTTTTTATTACTTCGAGCCTTTGTACACTTGCAAAGTGGCTAACACCTACCCAACCGGAACCGCAACCAACAAGGCACTATAATGAATTGTTGGAATATGCTCATGCATTAGCTATTAAATATAGTTCACTAAAAAAGAAGCATGATAAAACTTTGAAAGAATTGCATGCATCTAAAGAAGTATCTGTTATGCTAACAAAGAAAAATCAAATGCTTTTAGAACAAGATGCAAACAAAGAAATTAAATTCTTAAAACAAAGAGTTAGTAGCCTAATCAAAGACTTATCCATGTTCACCCAAGGTTATGATAACCTAATCAACTTAAGTGGAAACAACAGATCAGCTTATGATCAAAGAGGTGTAGGCTATGAAGAAGAAGATTGGGTTATAGTTGCCATTAAACATAATTCTTCTACTGTCCCATACAGATATCAACCTGAAAAGAAAAATGTTTCATCTTCACCTACTAAAGCCCAACCCAAAACTTTCATAGTCAAGGGTAAAGAGAAACAAACTCCTCAAAAAATAGTGCATGGGAGGAACAGTCCACCCAAGGTGATAACTAACAAAAAAGGACCCAAGAAAGTTTGGGTACCTAAATCCATGATTATTCCTCTTGCAGATGTGCTTAACAGTTCGAAACCAAAAAGAACAACGGTCCCTGGACAGTGGGTGCTCACGGCACATGACGGGAAAAAGGTCTTTATTCCCAAAGATCCATGAGAAGAAGACAGGAGGGACAGTGACCTTCGGAGGCAATCAAAAATGTTTCATTGTCGGAGAAGGTAATGTGGGTAAGAACCCCCTTCCAGTAATTCGGAAGGTTCTGCTAGTTGAAGGACTGAAACATAACCTACTTAGCATAAGTCAATTATGTGATAGTGGGCTCACTGTTTCCTTCACCAAATTGAAGTGTAGTGTCACAAACGAGGATGACAAGATTATCTTTGAAGCTCAGAGACAAGGAGATCTATATAAGACCTCCCTGGAAAACCTTGCAAGTCAAAAGGTAACATGTCTAGTATTAGTAGAGGATGATAAATGGACCTGGCACAGGAAGCTAGGGCATGCATCCCTAAAGACCATTGCTAAAATAATCAAACATGATTTAGTAAGTGGTCTGCCAAATCTGTCTTTCAAATCTGATGATACATGCTCAGCATGTCTCCAAGGAAAGCAAGTAAAAAGTTCTTTCCATGCGAAGAACGTTGTTAGTACAAAGAGACCTCTGGAGATGTTTCACATGGACTTGTTTGGACCCACTAGAACGGCTAGTTGTTCTGGAAAAAGATTTTGTCTTGTCATCGTTGACGACTACACCAGATTCACATGGGTACAATTCCTCGGAACAAAAGATGAAACCTTCAAGTCCTTCTTAATCATTGCGAAAAGAGTTCAAAATGAAAAAGGATATTGCATCACCAACATCTGTAGCGACAGAGGAGGAGAATTTATAAATGAAGAGTTCAACCACTACTGCGAAGAGAATGGAATATTTCATCAAGTGTCTGCTCCAAGAACTCCTCAGCAAAACGGAGTAGCTGAAAGGAAAAACAGGTCACTTCAAGAAATGGGCAGGACTATGCTCAACGAAAGATCTCTACCCAAGTATTTCTGGGCCGAAGCCATTCATACAGCATGTTACATTCAAAATAAAACATTTATGCGTCCCATCTTGAAGAAAACAGCCTATGAACTGTGGAAAGGAAGAAAGCCAAACATCTCATACTTTCATCCATTTGGAAGTACATGTTTTCTACTCAACACAAAGGATGACATTGGAAAGTTTGATGCAAAATCAGACAAAGGAATATTCTTGGGATTTTCACCCAACTCCAAAGCATTCCGAGTATACAATTCCAGAAGAATGGCAGTCGAAGAGTCTATCAATGTTAAGTTTGAAGATAAACACGTAAGTGTAAATCAGATAACTCCAGAAGATGATGAACTGGAAATATGTGAAGCTCCCTCATCAAATCCAGCTCAGCCATCACCGTTTGACAAAGAAACAAACTCAATCATTGCCTCCTCAACTCAACCAGACGATGTTTGCGAAACTACGTCTGACGATATCTCCACAAGTCAAGTCATGACCTCCAGTGGTATCTCACTACCTCGAGACTGGAGATTCAAACCAGATCATCCTCCTACACAAATTATTGGAAATGTCCATGAAAAATTAAGAACCCGATCCACCTTTAATGATTATGCTAACTGTGCGTTTCTTTCTGAGATAGAACAGAAGAACATAGGTGAAGCACTTCAGGATGAAGGGTGGATCCTAGCCATGCAAGAAGAACTGAATCAATTTGAGAGAAGCAAAGTCTGGGATTTAGTGCCTAAACCAGAAGACAAATCTATTATAGGCACTCGATGGGTCTTTAGGAATAAAATGGTTGAAAATGGAAAAGTCACCAGAAACAAAGCTCGTCTGGTGGCCCAAGGGTATAATCAACAAGAAGGAATCGATTATACAGAAACCTTTGCTCTAGTAGCAAGAATTGAAGCTATTCGTATTCTTCTAGCTTTTGCATGTCAGCACTCTATAGAACTATTTCAAATGGATGTGAAAAGTGCATTCCTAAATGGGTACATTGAGGAAGAAGTCTGCGTAAAGCAGCCTCCAGGTTTTGAAGATCAGGATCTACCAGACCATGTCTTCAAGCTAAGAAAAGCATTATATGGACTAATGCAAGCGCCACGTGCATGGTACGATCGCTTAAGTTCATTTCTGATGAACAATGGATTCTCACAAGGAAGCATCAACAACACTCTATTTAGAAGAAAGAGGTCCAAGGACTTCATTCTGGTACAGCTGTATGTCGATGACATAATATTTGGTGCTACTAATGAAGCTCTCTGCCAAGAATTCTCGAAACTGATGCAAAGTGAATTCGAGATGAGTATGATGGGAGAATTAAAGTTCTTTCTGGGATTACAGATCATACAGGAAGGAACCCGAACGTACATTCATCAGACCAAGTACATTAATGATCTACTAAAGAAGTACTGCATGGAGAAAGCAAAAGCCATGGGAACCCCTATGCATCCTGGAACCATACTGGATAAAGGTGACGAATCAACTCCGGTTGACTCAACCAAATATAGAGGAATGATAGGTTCACTGTTGTACCTCACTTCAAGTAGACCAGACATTATGTACAGCGTCTGTGTTTGTGCAAGATTCTAGGTAAGTACCCAAGAATCTCATCTTAGTGCAGTAAAGCGCATATTTCGTTATCTCATTGGAACAACTAATCTTGGTCTAGTCTATGAGAAAGGTGACGATTTAAGGCTAAGAGGATTCTGTGATGCTGATTACGCCGGAGACAGAATCGAAAGAAAAACCACAAGTGGATGTTGTCACTTTCTAGGACAATGTCTAATTTCATGGGCAAGCAAGCGGCAAAGCACAATCTCTCTCTCAACGGCTGAAGCAGAATATGTCGCTGCAGGTTCTTGCTGCACCCAACTTCTTTGGGTGAAGCATCAATTAGAAGATTATAATATTTTTGAGCATAACATTCCATTATTATGTGATAACACAAGTGCCATTAATATTACAAAGAACCCTGTGTTGCATTCACGAACCAAACATATTGAAATTAAACATCATTTTATTCGTGATCATGTAGCCAAAGGAAATATTGACATTTCATACATACCCTCTGATGATCAACTGGCAGATATATTTACTAAACCACTCATTGAAAATAAGTTTGCATGCCTTAGAGAAAGAATAGGGATGTTTCCTGCATTATAGATATACCTATGTTGAGTTCGTCTGGTTAACTTACTCTAAAATCAATATCCACTACAAGATATGCATTTAATGCTGAAACAGTTGTGTCTTTTCATATGTATTACTTTCTCAGCACGCATACATAAATCCTGGCACTCCTTATCTCTCATCATTTAATGCGTTTTAATTAACTGCATCATTCAACATGAGATTGATAATGCCGAGAAAAGATTTACACTTTCCAACATGAAAATTGACAATTTTAAAAATATATCTCTAGTAACCGTTCTAATACCCTCATACTTTATACTCTGTGCATTTGTAGTTGTCTTTCTACTTTCCTCTTCTACAGAAATCATGGATCCCAACAAACGAAGAAATGTAAAGGCTCAAGAAGTCCTAAGCACAGAAGAGATTCAGATCATTCAGAAACAGCATGATCTTACTGCTCGCAATCGTAAACAACAAGTTTCTGAAATTGGTCCGGTGAAGATTGAACATCTGGGGGACAGAAAGCTTGTCACCCCTAGATTTCTCGATCTGAAGCTGTTTGAACATGCGAAGATAGCCGGACTTGATCTCCTACTCTCACAAGCATGGGGAAACTTGTTCGAAATTGCCACAACTTCAGCAATCACACCTCTCGTTCAAGAATTCTACGATTGTGCCGTCAAGATAAACCCTAACCACATCCGAACAAGGTGTTTGGGGCAAGTAATCGATGTACACACCAGCGACGTGTCTCAACTCCTCAATCTTCCTCTCGACGGGGTCTGCTACTCCTCTTCTTGGGAAAACTCTGAAAGCACTCCCTTCACTATCTGGAAGGAGGTTCCAAAAAGCTCCACCTCTCGACGAGTGAAAAACCTAGTTGAAGAATGCATTTTCCCTCATGCTGTTCTTAGCAAGGTTGTGTTACCTAAAGAAGGGTCTCGAGACTTAGTAAATAAGTTCTCTCAGTGGGCTCTATTCTAGTGGAGGAGAGAACAGTCCCTGCAACTTTATTGCAACAAAATTCAACAGCTGGAAATGAGCAACCAGCCCCATGAACACCAAGCTCTTCATCCTCTCCAAATTCACCAAGTTCAAGTTCATCATCTCCTAGCTCAACTCCAATAAAATTGAAGGATTTGAGTGATATTTATGCAAGGTGCAACTATTGTGTTGTGGAACCAGAAAACTTTGATGAAGCAATCAAAGAAGTTGTTTGGAGGAAGGCGATGCAAGAAGAAATAGATGCAATTGAGAAGAACAAAACATGGCAGCTAGTTGAGAAACCAAATGACAAAGAAGCTATTGGAGTAAAATGGGTGTACAAATTGAAGCATAATCCAGATGGTTCAATCCAAAGAGCCAAGGCCAGATTAGTAGTCAAAGGCTATGGACAACAGCCTGGAATTGACTACAGTGAGACTTTTGCTCCAGTTGCACGTTTGGACACTGTGAGAGAAATCATTGCATTAGCAGCCCAAAAAGGTTGGAATCTATACCAACTTGATGTAAAGTCAGCTTTCTCGAATGGAGAATTAAAAGAAGAGGTCTATGTGCAGCAACCTCAAGGCTTTGTGACTAAAGGCTGGGAGGAAAAAGTTTACAGGTTGAAGAAAGCTCTCTATGGGTTCAAACAAGCCCCTAGAGCATGGTATAGTGAAATTGACAGTTACTTCATTCAACAAGGATTTCAAAGAAGTCAAAGTGAGCCTACCTTGTATGTGAAGCATCAAGGTAAAGATGATATCCTTCTTGTTGCCCTTTATGTTGATGATTTGGTTTATACGGGTAACAACAAGAAAATGGTTGAAAACTTTAAAATTGAGATGATGAAAAAATATGAGATGAGTGATCTTGGCTTGCTGCATCCTTTTCTTGGTATTGAGGTTTACCAAGATGAATATGGAGATTTTATTTGTCAAAAGAGGTATGCTGAAAATATTTTGAAGAAGTTTGGCTTGTATGGCTGCAAACCTGTTAATATTCCTTTAGTGGTGAATGAAAAATTAAAGAAGGAAGATGGTGGAAGATTAGTGGATGCAAGCATGTATAGAAGTTTGGTTGGAAGCTTGTTTTATCTTACAGCTTCAAGGCCTGATTTAATGTTTGTTGCTAGTTTACTCTCAAGATTCATGAGTAAACCAAGTCATTTACATCTTGGGGCAGCAAAAAGAGTTCTAAGGTATGTCATGGGAACCATGGAGTATGGAATCAGATTTGAGAAGAATTCTAAGTTTGAAGCTAAAGGCTATTGTGATAGTGACTAGGCCGGAAGTGTTGATGATATGAAGAGCACTTCAGGTTATGTATTCAACCTTGGTTCAGGTGTGATTTCTTGGTGTTCAAAGAAGCAAGATACAGTGGCGCAATCTTCAGCAGAAGCTGAGTATTTAGTAGCTGGTTTGGCTACAGAACAAACACTTTGGTTGAGAAGAATATTAGAAGACATTGGAGAGAAGCAAGAGGGAAGTCTGCAGCTTTATTTAGTAGTTTTTGTTTATATATAAAAAAAAAGAGAAAAAAGTTCAATATAAAAAAAAAATATAAAAAATTGTATTGAGTAGGTGCTATTAACTTCTTTGGCTTGTTTGCATGGTAGGACATTTTGAATTGGACCCTGAAATTGAAAGAACTTTGCATCGCAGATTAGCGGAGCAAAGGAGATTAGCAAGGGCCATGGCTGAAACACAAGCACAAATGGAGGAGTGCCTCCTTGCTGAATACAATACAAGGGTAGAAGATGAAGTCCAAGCTAGACTTCAAAGGCTGAGAGAGGAGGAGGAAGAGCAGAATGCTAATCGCTCTCTTCGTGATATCCCAGCTCCCCAGGTAGATTACAATTTTGAAGGGAGTATTGTGGTTCCGGAGGATGCTTTGCCAAATTTCCAGATTCCTCCACACTTCATCTCTTTGGTTAGTCAAAACCAATTTGGTGGAAGTGTAAATGAAGACTGCCATACACATCTGGAGCGATTCACTAGGCAATGCTCCACCTTAAGGAGAAATGATGCTCACTTGGATACGGTAAGACTAATGCTGTTTCCATTTTCCTTAAGAGATGTGGCAGAGGAGTGGCTATCTTCTCAACCACTCAGAAGCATTACTTCATGGGATGATTTGGCTGAAAAATTCACGGCCAATTTTTTTCCTTACAACCGCATAAGGAAGTTGAAGCATGAAATCAACTCCTTCATTCAACAAGATGCTGAAAACCTGTATGAGACATGGGAGAGGTTCAAAGGACTTCTCAGAAGGTGCCCAGGTCATAACATCTCTATCGCAGATCAGGTAGAGAATTTTTATGCTTCTTTGAATGATTATACCAGGGACAAATTGGATACTGCAGCAAGTGGGGCATTCGATGCTTTGCCACCACAAGGAGCTCTTGATCTAATCAACAAACTTGCTGCAAGAGCTACTCATTCAAACCAGGACCGGGCAATCAGGAAAGGTATTTATGAGGTTGATTCTTTTGAGTCCATTGTTGCTTCAAATAAACTTTTATCCAGGAAAGTTGATGCAATGGTCAAAAGAATGGAGGGGGTTCAACTGAGCCCAGAGGAGGCTGAATTAGAAGCTGAGGTAAAAGCTATGGGGAATTTTCAAAATTCCTATGGCAACACCTATAACCCAAGCTGGAGAAACCACCCCAATTTTTCTTGGAGAGATCAAGGGGGTGGTCAAGGAGAAGTCAGACAACAATTTCAGAGGACATTCCAAAATCAGAGGCCACCAATGCCTTTGAATCCAAACCAGGGAAGAAAGAGTTTGGAAGAAATTGTTGGTGAAATAGGCCAACAAACTGTGCAATTTATGAATGAGACCAGGACAAGTGCCAAGAATCATGAAGCCTCCATTAGAAATTTGGAGATCCAGGTAGGCCAGTTGGCCAAGACCATCTCAGAAAGGATTCCAGGTACTTTTCCGTCTGATACTCTTGTCAATCCAAAGGAAAATGTTGAGAATGTTTCTGCCATCACTCTTAGGACTGGTAAGACTATGCCCGAAAGGGTAGTGGAAATTGAACAAGAGGTAAGTGGTGAAGAAAAAGAAAAAGAAAGGAGTGTGCCTATTGTTGTTGAAAAAATTGCTGAAAATGTAATTCCTCCTTCTAAGAAAATTGGCAAGGTTCCATTTCCTAAAGCTTTTAAAAAGAATTTGGAAAAGCAATTCTCAAAATTTCTTGAGATTTTTAAAAGACTTCAAATTAACATTCCATTTTCTGAAGCTTTGGAACAAATGCCAATTTATGCTAAATTTATGATGGACATTTTATTTAGAAGGAGGAAATTGAGTGAGATGGATAAAACTGTAATGTTAACTGAGGAGTGTTCAGCTATGGTTTTGAGGAAGTTGCCCCAAAAATTGAAGGATCCGGGGAGCTTCACTTTGCCTGTGGAAAATGAGGGACTACCAAATGCAACAGCTCTTTGTGATTTAGGAGCTTCTATAAACCTCATGCCACTCTCCATGTTTAGGAAATTGGACATGGGAGAGGCCACTCCTACTTTGATGTGTTTACAATTGGCGGACAGGTCAATTAAGTACCCTTATGGGGTGGCTGAAGATGTTTTGGTAAGGGTAGACAAGTTTGTCTTCCCGGTTGATTTTGTGATACTTGATATGGAAGAAGACTCCAAGGTACCATTAATTCTTGGGCGGCCATTCCTTGCTACAGGAAACGCCAAGATTAATGTAGCAGAAGGCCTCCTATCTTTGAAGGTAGGGGATGAAAAAGTGAAGTTTTCTGTATTCCGTACTTGTAAGCACTATGAATCTGAAAGTGAGGATGAGTTCAAAGATGATGTTTGTAGCAAGAAAAGAAAAAGTACCCCCAATTGATTAAGGGGAAGGGTCTATCTCGGACCTTAACAATGAGCTGGTTGGGAGACAACCCAACTTAGGATAGTTTATGTTTCTGTCTTTTTAATTTTTGCACAACTCTTGTACATAAATAAAAGAAAAGAAATTTTATGTTTTAGCTGCAGACGAGGCCAGCGCTCGAGCGCTGGAGGCCAACGCTCAAGCGTTAGGCCCCTGCTTCACAACCTCTGATTCTAGTTGATCCCAACGCTTAGGCGTTGGAGGGCTAGCGCTCATGCGCTAGGCTAGGCCCCTGGAATCCCAGTTTTTAATTCTCTGATTTCCAGCGCCATAGCGTTGGAAACCCAGCGCTCAGGCGCTGGGACCTCTGATGCCCAGTAATTGTTTTAATTCCAGCGCCCAAGCGCTGGTATCCCCGACGCTCAAGCGCTGGAGCTCGGGCAGTTTGCTGTTTTTACTTTTGTTTGCTGTTTTTAGTTTTTAATAAATTTTGTGTTCACCATTTTTTTGGAAAGTTTTAAGGTTCTATGAGTTTTCCCTTGGTTCTAAACTGTTTTTAATTTTTGGGAACTCAAGAATTCTTGTTTTTAAAGGGTGGACACAAATTTTTCAACCCATGATCTTGTTTGTGCTGTTTTTGGGACTAACAAGTCAAGCAAGTTTCTGCTTGTGAGACTTTTGTTTGTTCAATGTTACAGGATAGGTACCAAAAGGAGGAAGAACCCTCTTGAACTTAAGTGTTCAAATTGATTTTTGCATTGAGGTTCCCTTGGACCTTTGTGGAAAATTTGTTACTATACAAGCTTCTTAGATTTTGTTTTTCTTTTATAGTTTTTAGTTTTATTTTTAGTTTAGTTGTTCTGTTTTATTTTTGCATGAGTCTTGAGTATATTATCCATTCTAAATGTTGCTATAGCTTTGTGAAATGCTTTATCTGATTGAACTGCTTTGTGAAAAAGTTCTATGTTTTGAAGCAGTTAGGATTGCATGCTGTAGAAAGGATTGTTGATATCTTGATTGTTTGGTTGTTGGCAAAAGTTTTTTCTGAGTTCTAAAAAGGGTACCACTTACCTTATCTTTTTCTGAGAGCTGAGGACTCTGAATTCTTGATTGTGAAATTTTTTTGCCTTGTGTTACATGTTGATTGGAGTTTTGTACACTTTGTGAGTTGAGAAGAGATTATAGGCATTTTTGAAAACTCATATTTTTGCTTGAAATGTTATATCCACTAGTAGCCCCTTTTGAGCCTTAAAAGAGTCATTCTTTGGAGCCTACTTTGTGTGATAATTTTTAAAGTTGTTATTGTGATTCATGTGCTGAAATTGTTAGAGCTATGTTTGTGGGTTTCTCTCTAAAAAAGATGAAGGAAAAAATTGGAAAAAAGGTATGTGCCTTAGGAAAAAATAATGAAGTAGTGGGGTGAGAAAGAGTATGAGGGGAGTAAAATTCTAGTCATTCATCCCATACATTCCACTACTTTGTTCAAAAAAAACAAAAAACAAGGAAAAAATTGAGAGGACCCTTGTGTTGAATTGTTGAAGCTCTTAAGTCAAAGAAAAATCACTTAACAACAAGTTTCTGAGTCATCCATTAGAGTTGCCAATTTCTTGAAATCCACACCCTGAATTGTTCAACCCTTTGGCCAAGTTACAACCTTAAAAATCTATTCAAAATCACTTGGTTGCTTTATTCCAGTTTTGATTTGAATTATAGGCAGGATTATTGAGCTTTCTTGTTTTCATGAAGAATATTATTTTGTGAGCTTAATTGATGAACTCAACATGTTAAAAGCCAAGCCTAACCTTCTTGATTCTTTGTCTATAAAACATGCATGTCTTCCTTTTCTGCTAAGCTTTCTTTGAAAGGTTTCTGTGCTTCAAGTTTTAATCAGATAAACTTTCTCAAAACTCAAGGACGAGTTTCTCTTTAAGTTTTGTCGCTTGAGGACAAGCTGTCGTTGGGTATAGTGGTGTGATGAGTGGATTTTATATGATGTTTTTAGGTAGTTTTTAGTCTTTTTATTTTATTATTTTTGAGTCACATATAGTTTTTTTATTGTTTTTATATAGATTTTATATTTATTTTGCATTTTGCATGTAGTTTAGATTTTATTTGTTTTTCAAACTTTATTTTATATTTTTAGGAATTTTTATAGCTATTTTATATTTTTAGAAAAAGCTGGTTTAGTTATCATTTTTGTCCAGGGACCAATGTGTAAAGTTTCAGGAAGTCAGGGACCAAATTGTAAAAGTTCAAGAGTTGAAGACTTAAAGTGAAGATTGAGAGAATATGAAGGCTTGAATTGAAGTGCTAACCAAGAGAGGACCAAAGTGAAAAAGAAGAATATGAAGAATCACTCTCTAATTAGCACATGGAAAATAATGTTTAAAGAATTGATGTTAGTGGAGGAAAGGTTTCAGAATTAAACAAAGCTGAGTAGTGGCATTTTATGGCAATCAAAACCAACTACCATGAATGAAGAAGGAAGAAAAAGCTTTGAAGATGAAGAAGCAGCACCCAGCGCTGCAGCGCTGGGCCTCGGTCTGGAAGTTGGATTTAATTGCTGAGGCCAGATTTTTGCTATAAATAGGGAGGCAACTTGCACTTGTAAAACACACCTTTCTTAGAACACAACAAGTGTTCCTCTTTCTCCCTCAAGAACATTGTTCCTAGGAATTGTGGGATGCCATATTTGAGCTCCTAGTCAAGGGTAATTCAATGCTTCTTTTAGCCATGCTTGGCTAATTCTCTTTAAGTATTTTGGGTTGTGTTAGCTTATTAGTTTATGTTTTAGTTTTCTTTTATTTGTTTCTGAATAATATTCAAAGTTCATGTTTTATCTCCTTGTTCTTCATTCATCTTGTGTACAAAAGATTTCTTGCTTATTACTTATACGAATGGAAATTGGTAAGTAGTAAGGGACCTAGGACTTAAAAAAGGTTATAAGTATACTTCGCTAAGGAATTAGGAAGGACGTAACTTTATGTTGGCCTGAATTTCTTCTTCATCTTCTTCTCTAGTTAACTAAGTTGCAAGGAATTAAATTTAGTAATTAGAAAGAAAGTTCTACAATGTGTAAGGAATTAACTTGTAGATATACTAGGCTATAGCATCATGAATCTTTGTTTGGAATTCAGAAATAAAATAGAAGTTTGCTAGCATAAATTATAAGTTATACAATGCAACCCAAATGCTTATTTTTATCATCATCTCTTCTTTTATATTTTATGCTTTTTATGTTCTTATTCCAAAAACCAAAATGCAAAATATATCTTTTTATTTTTTCTGCTTAAGCTCTAAACAAATTAGTAATTAGACACCTATCCCTGTGGGATCGACAATCTTTTATATTACGCGATAATCAATCGTGCACTTGCGATTTGGCTATCACTACTCATACTATGAGAACAGGTCATGTGATTTTGCCATCGATATGATATGTTGTTTCATCTGTTTATCATTTTTGGATTGAAACTCTTGTTGAACAATATACTCGAATTATCATTTCGAAACGGATTCTCCATTCATAAGATAAAGAAGATATCCTGAATTTCATGATCTTTTGCTAAACTTAATTGAGTTCAACACCTCGAGCAAGATGATATTAACATTAGACATTGATAACCTATAACATTTTGATATAGATTAAATCTTTGTTTTATACATAGCTCATTTATACTTCATTATCTTATTTTTTTAGGCTTAAATGTGTTTTTAACATCTGAAATTCAAAGACGAATCCAAATTGGTCCTTATAAAAAAAATCTCATTGCAATAGGTTCTTCAATTTTTTTTATTTGAAATCAGTTCAAGTGAAGCCATTTTGTCTACGTGTCATAAACCAATCATCCGTCCATTTGATGAGTCTAATCAACCGAGTGGTAACCACGTTGACTTTTCACATCAGTTATGGTCCCTCTAAAGTTTTTTAATCACTTTCAGTTCGTCCTCCTCCCCCTTCTTCCTCCATTCACACCACAGATTATGGCCAACAGACCTCGTCTCAGCAACCACGCCTCTATCACCACTACATTAACATATTATAAATCGAAACCCCCTTTTCTAAAAAATATTATTGTATTTTAAACTTTAAGAGTTTAGTTGATAAAAATTATTTTTATAGTATTAATTCAATTTAAAATACATGCATTAAAGACTAAAATGATTATTCACAATGAATTAACTACGACTTGATCCATTGGAGGGGGGATACACACAATCTCTCAATCTAGAAACATTTAAACGCAATAAAAATTGTGCCAAAAAAGGCCTACAAAATACCCTTTCACACCCTATACCAAAATGTGCATGAAACTTAGCAACTAAACTCCAATCCCATCATTTCTCTTAATTTCATTTACCATGTGACCATGTCAATAGTTGGAACCTAGGGAAAGAAAAGCACGGGAAGACAAAAAATAGAGATCAAGAAAATTACCAATGAGAGCAATCTTCGAGTCACTTTCTCGAAGCAGTAACTAGAAGATTGCTCTCATTGATAATTTTTTTCATCTCTACCTTTTGTCTTCCCTGCTTTCCTTTCCACAGATTCCAATAGTTGACATGGTCACAGGTGAATGAAATGAAGAGAAATGATGGGATTGGAGTTTAGAGGTTAAGTTTCATGCACATTTTGGTATAGGGTGTGAAAGGGTATTTTGTAGGCCTCTTTAGGCACAATTTTTCATTGCATTTAAACATTTCTAGATTGAGAGATTGTGGGTATATCCGTCTGAGTGGCTCATATGATAAGAAATTCATTATGGAGGAATGATTATTTAGGGGAAGTTGTTCATAGTATGTCTATATTGCTCAACAATGTTGAGATAAAATTTAGGAAACAACTATAAATGATATTAATCTTCTTATTTTATGAAAATGGTTGTTGGTTTGAAGTCCTTTAAAATGGGATAGAATAAGTGATTGTGAATATATATACAAGTTAATTCATCTAGATGGATAATTCTATAGGATGGAAGCAAAAGTTATGGTGAGAGTAATGAATTTCCAACCCAAGTTTGATACGTTTACAATACATATACTTTCTCTTTTATTCTCTTTTCACCTTTATAATGCAATTCATCTTCTTACATTGGCTTAGATCGGACAACCGCGGCAGAGGATCTCGATTCGACAATCGATTCTCCTCCATACATTTTTAAAATATATATTATTCTGCAAACAAATCCTAAAAACCACTGCAAAACATTTCTCGTCCTTTTTTTGTTGGTTTGTAACAATATTATTGGGATAAACAACAAATCATAGATTAGCCGTAAATCAACGCATATTATGATTTCTATATCAATATATCATAAAATATGGAAATTTCAATTCATCGGTACTTTATTAATCAAAATTTCAGGATTATACTCCCAGTATGTGAAGGGAATCATGCGATCGATTACCGCAACAGAATAAGAATTTTCTATATGAGATAGACTCGCAAGTTCATGTTTCAAAGTTCATAAACAAACTAACACATTAAGATTACCTCTTGACGACATGAGAAACGAAGCAGTAGCAGCTTCGTCTCTACAGGAGTCTACACAAACGATCCCACCAGAAACCCTTGCGGCTTGAGGCAAGAGGCTGAGCAAACTGTCTCAGTAGGGTTTGAGTATCTCATGCTCTATTTATAAGCCTCATAAGGTGGCTAACCCTAAGTCTCCTTAATGCATATTGGGCTCACCCACTGAACCTGGTCTAATAAGTGTTCATCTAATATACCTGGTCCAGTAAGACATTATAATACATTCTAGTGGGTTAATTCTATATGTGTGACTCTATTGTTAGAGAAAAATATCCAAATGAATTAACCTATTTTGATAAATAACAATTTCGTTAAGAGTCACTAATTTTCTTTGAAGAATTCTATATTCAGGGACTGTTATGAAAGGAAGGCATGCTGCAACCATTATCAAAAAGAAAAGCAAAAGTTCGTCCGGCTATAAGAACTGAAGCCTCTCTCAAAGTAAATTTTGTCCTCCTGAAGAGTCCGTACGGTTCATTCCAAGTCAAACTTGGAGGTTGACTAAGAAGTAATAATTGAAGATTGATACGAAAAGAATCTGCTCAGAAGAGATCGTTTGCCTAAACCAAGATGAGCTGTCAAGCACCTCCTGTGGATCAGAGCATTAAATACGAAAGAGACAGAATTAAGCGCCATATACCTTGAAGATTCAAATTCTCTGACATTCCTTATTTCAAGTTGCCCTTTACTGAATTAACGGTGAAATCCTCTGATCATCGTATCTCTTTAACGGCCTAATCCAAATTTTGTGGTCAGGAGCATTAATTGCCTTATTAGCTGGAATACACTTGCATTAATTGTTGCCTCTGAGAACCAGAAGAAAAAGCATTACCAGACGAACTCACTCTCTACCGGTTAAAGAAATATTCATCACTTTGGAAAACCGTATCAAGCAACAAGATGCAGAAGTATCCGTTACTCACAATCAAGCAAATCTCCAACGGAACTATTTTTGAAGATCTTCATTAGTCCATCTAGTCCTCATCCTACTGAAGATATAAATAGAGACCTCTGCATCATTTTGAACTTGGTGACTTACACAATATCTAAGCATTCAAATCCTTCAAGTCAATTCATAACTTAGACAAGCTTTTGCCAAGAACACTCAGTAACATTAGATTTTCTATTCTTCTGAGTTTAGTCGCCAATCAGTGCGAAATCTTCATAGAGTAAAAACTGTTATTCTACAGACACTACATCTTCAGAGAATCAAACTTAACAATCATCTCTGAACCTAGAACCTCACATTTTCTACCCACTCTTTGTGAAGAGATCCTTGTAGAAAAACCAACCTTCTTGCAAAAGAATTAGGAGAAGTCCTGTCGAATACTTGAGAGATAAAGGAGAAGTCCTGAGAAAACTTGTAAAGGAGTAGTCCTCAGAATACTGGGAGAAGTCCCTGAGAACACTTGTACTATTCAGTCGAAATAGTGGAAAATCTTGGTATAGCCAAGAACTGGACGTAGCCCTGTCGATTTTGGGGGTGAACCAGGATCAATATCTTGTGTTCTTTACTATTCATGCTCTAAGTATATGACCACTGCACGTTTATTTAAACGCTTTCAAACTTATATATAGTATTCTGCGAAAAACTTTCAAAAGTCACACACACAATTCAAACCCCCCTTTCTGGTGTGATTTTATTACTATCAATTGGTATCAGAGCATAACCGCTCTGAGAATTACTAACATCTTAACCGGTGTAGAGTGAAAAGATCCATGGACGGAATTGCCTACCTAACCGGAATCGCAACAAACAAGCCACCATTCTTCGATGGCTCAAACTATCCCTACTGGAAGAAGCATATGCAGCTATTCATTGAATCAACTGATTGGAAACTATGGGACGTGATATCTAAGGGAAATTACTTTCCTAAAGATAGTGAAAACAAGGCTATCCCAGCTAACAAGTGGACATATGAACACAAGACCGAAAACCAGAGGAATGCCAAGGCAAGGCTATTTCTTATATGTGCACTCAGCAAAAGTGAGCATGACAAAGTTGACAGCCGAAGCACCGCAAAGGAGGTATGGGACACGCTGGCTATTGCTCATGAAGGAACAACTTCTGTTCAAACCACCAAGATGATCATGCTCGCCTCCCAATACGAAAACTTCATGATGGATGATAATGAGTCCATTGATTCCATGTTTTCACGTCTTCAGACCATTCACAATGGTATGAGGAATTTGGGCAAAACATTCACTAACAAGGAGCAAGTGGTGAAGATTCTCAGAAGTCTTCCCACCAACTGGAGAAATTTCGTCACCTCCCAAAGATCCGGAAAGGATATGGACACATATCAAGTAGAAGATTTGCTGGGAGAAATGAAGATCCACGAGCAGGATCTTGCAAATAATGCTGTGATTATAAAAAGAAAAGCAGCAGCTGGTAAAGCTATAGCATTCAAAGCCAACAAATCAAAGGCTTTGAAAGCTAATGAATCCTCAGATGAGGAAACAGCTCAGTCTGATCGATCTGATGATGAACAAGCTTTGTTCAACAGACGATTTAGAAAAATGGTGGGAAACAGGAAGCAATTCAAAGGAAGACCATTTTCCTCATCAAGAGAAGAAGAAAGGACTCCAAGCAAAGGAGGGATCGTCTGATATGAATGCAAGAAACCTGGTCACGTCAAAGCAGATTGTCCTCGTCTAGGGAATAAGTCTTCGTATAAAACTTTCTATAAAAAGAAGGAATTTTCCAGCCAGAACGATGAATCAGAAGATGACTCAGATCAAGAAGAAGAAGCCAAGGGAGCTATTGAAGAAGCTTCATACTGTGCGTTCATGGCATCCATAGACACTTCAGGTATTGAAGCCGACAGAGAAGCAGAGGCATTAATGATTTCTGTCGACCAATCCAATGACGAAGAAGATGATCAAGATGAGGTATGTCTTGAAATTTCAGCTGATGACTACAATGAACTTCTAGAATATGCTCATGCATTAGCTATTAACTACAGCTCTCTAAAAAAGAAGCATGATAAAATATTGAAAGAACTGCATGCATCTAAGGAAGTATCCATCATGCTTACCAAGAAAAATCAAGCTCTTTTATAACAAGACGCAAACAAAGAAATTAGGCTTTTAAAGCAAAGAGTCAGTTACTTAATTAAAGACCTATCCATGTTTACTCAAGGACATGATAATCTAATCAAATTAAGTGGAAATAATAGATTAGCTTATGATCGAAGAGGGTTAGGATATGAAGAAGAAAAAGAATGGGATATAGTTGCCATTAAACATGATTCGTCTACTGTTCCATATAGATATCAGCCTGGAAAGAAAAATATTTCATCAGCATCTATCAAAATTCAACCTGAGACTTTCACAGTCAAGGGTAAGGAGAAACAAACTCCTCAAAAAATAGTGCATGGGAGGAAAAGTCCACCCAAGGTGATCACTAACAAAAGAGGACCCAAGAAAGTTTGGGTACCTAAATCAATGATTATTCCTCTTGCAGATGTGCTTAACAGTTCAAAACCAAAGAGAACAATGGTACCTGGAAAGTGGATGCTCACGGCACATGACGGGAAAAAGGTCTTTATTCCCAAAAATCCATGAGAAGAAAACAGGAGGGACAGTGACCTTTGGAGGAAATCAAAAAGGGTTCATAGTCGGAGAAGGTAATTTCGGTAAGGACCCCTTTCCAGTAATTCGGAAGGTTCTACTAGTTGAAGGATTAAAACATAACCTACTTAGCATAAGTCAATTATGTGATAGTGGGCTCACTGTTTCCTTCACCAAATTGAAGTGTAGTGTCACTAATGAAAATGACAAGATTATCTTTGAAGCTCAGAGACAAGGAGATCTATATAAGACCTCCCTGGAAAACCTTGCAAGTCAAAAGGTAACATGTCTAGTATCAGCAGAGGATGATAAATGGATCTGGCACAGGAAGCTAGGGCATGCATCCCTAAAGACCATTGCTAAAATAATCAAACATGATTTAGTACGTGGTTTGCCAAATCTATCTTTTAAATCTGATGATACATGCTCAGCATGTCTCCAAGGAAAGCAAGTTAAAAGTTCTTTCCATGCAAAGAACGTTGTTAGTACAAAGAGACCTCTGGATATGTTGCACATGGACTTGTTTGGTCCCACTTGAACGGCAAGTTGTTCTGGAAAAAGATTTTGTCTTGTCATCGTCGATGACTACACCAGATTCACATGGGTGCAATTCCTTGGAACAAAAGATGAAGCCTTCAGGTCCTTTCTAATCATCGCAAAAAGAACTCAGAACAAAAAAGGATATTGCATCACCAACATCCGTAGTGACAGAGGAGGAGAATTCATAAATGAAGAATTCAATCATTACTGCGAAGAAAATGGTATATTTCATCAAGTGTCCGCTCCAAGAACCCCTCAGCAAAATGGAGTGGCAGAAAGGAAAAACAGATCACTTCAAGAAATGGCAAGAACTATGCTTAATGAAACCTCTTTGCCCAAGTATTTCTGGGCTGAAGCCATCCATACAGCATGTTACATTCAGAATAGAATATTCATGCGTCCAATTCTGAAGAAAACTGCTTATGAGCTATGGAAGGGAAGGAAGCCAAGCATCTCATATTTTCATTCTTTTGGAAGCTCATGTTTTCTACTCAACACAAAGGATGATCTCGGAAAATTTGATGCAAAATCAGATAAGGGAATATTCTTAGGATATTCACCTAATTCTAAGGCGTTTCGAGTATACAACTCCAGAACCATGGCAGTTGAAGAATCCATCAATGTTAGGTTTGAAGATAAGCACGTGGGTGTAAATCGATATCTACAGAAGATGATGATATGGAAATATATGAAGCTCCTTCATCAAATCCAGCTCAGCCATCATCGTCCAGCAAAGAGTCAGACCCAACTATTCCTTTCTCAACTCAACCAGACGAAGTTGATGACACTACGTCTGACGACATCTCATCAAGTCAAGTTATGACTTCCAGTGGCATATCACTACCTCGAGACTGGAGATTCAAACCAGATCACCCTCCAACACAAATTATTGGAGATGTCCACGAAAAGGTAAGAACTCGATCTACTTTTAATGATTATGCTAACTGTGCGTTTCTTTCTGAGATAGAGCCAAAGAATATAGGAGAAGCACTTCAGGATGAAGGATGGATCCTTGCCATGCAAGAAGAACTGAATCAGTTTGAACGAAGTAAAGTCTGGGATCTGGTGCCGAAACCAGAAGACAAATCAATCATAGGCACTCGATGGGTCTTCAGGAATAAGATGGATGAAAATGGAAAGGTCACAAGAAACAAGGCTAGTCTGGTGGCCCAAGGGTATAATCAACAAGAAGGAATTGATTATATAGAGACATTTGCACCGGTGGCAAGAATTGAAGCCATACGTATTCTTCTAGCATTTGCATGTCAACAATCCATAAAGCTATTTCAAATGGATGTAAAAAGTGCTTTCCTGAATGGATTCATTGAGGAAGAAGTCTACGTAAAGCAACCCCCAGGATTTGAAGATCAAGATTTTCCAGACCATGTCTTCAAGCTGAGAAAAGCTCTATATGGATTAAAACAAGCACCACGTGCATGGTACGATCGCTTGAGCTCATTTATAATGAAGAATGGATTTTCTCGAGGAAGCATCGACAATACTCTCTTTAGAAGAAAGAGGTCCAAGGACTTCATTCTAGTACAGCTATATGTCGATGATATAATATTTGGGGCCACAAATGAAGCTCTTTGTCAAGAATTCTCCAAGCTAATGCAGAGTGAATTTGAGATGAGTATGATGGGAGAATTAAAGTTCTTCCTAGGATTACAAATCAGACAGGAGGGAACTCGAACATACATTCATCAGACCAAATATGTCAATGACCTGCTAAAGAAGTACTGCATGGAGAAAGCAAAAGCCATGGGAACTCCAATGCATCCTGGAACTATACTTGATAAAGGTGATGAATCAACTCCCGTTGACTCAACCAAATACAGAGGGATGATAGGATCGCTATTATATCTCACATCAAGAAGACCAGACATCATGTACAGCGTCCGTGTATGTGCAAGATTCCAGGTAAGTCCTCAAGAATCTCATCTTAGTGCCGTAAAACGAATTTTTCGATATCTTATTGGCACAACTAATCTTGGTCTAGTCTATGAGAAAGGTGATGATTTCAGGCTAAGAGGATTCTGTGATGCTGACTATGCCGGAGATAGAATAGAAAGAAAAAGCACAAGTGGAGGATGTCACTTCTTAGGGCATTGTCTAATCTCTTGGGCAAGCAAAAGAGAGAGCACAATCTCTCTTTCAACGGCTGAAGCAGAATACGTCGCTGCAGGTTCATGCTGCACCCAACTTCTTTGGGTGAAGCATCAATTAGAAGATTATAATATTTTTGAGCATAACATCCCATTATTATGTGATAACACAAGTGCTATTAATATAACAAAGAATCCTGTGTTGCATTCACGAACCAAACATATTGAAATCAAACATCATTTTATTCGTGATCATGTAGCAAAAGGAAATATTGACATCTCATACATACCATCTGATGATCAACTGGCAGACATTTTCACCAAACCTCTAATTGAAAACAAGTTTGCATGCCTTAGGGAAAGAATAGGAATGTTTCCTGCACTATAAATATCTATTTATCATATCCGTCTGGTTATTTTCTTTTAAATTTAATATCCACTACGAAATATGCATTTAATGCTGAAACAGTTGTGTCATTTCATATGTCTCACTTGCTCTGCACGCACACACGAAGGTTGGCATTTATTATCTCTCTTCATTTAATACATGTTAATGAACTGTATTACTCATCATGAGAATGATAAAATTGAGATATTATTTATACTATTCCACATAAAAACTGACGGTTCGTGGAAATATATCCTTTACAACTGCTTCAATACACCCATTCAACCTACTCCGTGTATTTGTTGTTGTCGTTCTGCCTTCCCTTTCTACAGATCTCGTGGCTCCCAACAAACGAAGAAACGGAAAAGCTCAACGAGCTCTAAGCATGGAAGAAACTCAAAAACACCAGAACCAGATCAATCTAATGACTCGCAATCGAGAGCTTCAAAGTTATGAAATTGGTCCTGTGAAGGTTGAACACCTAGGGGACAGAGAGCTTGTCACCCCTCGGTATTTTGATCTAAAGCTATTTGCACATGCAAAAGTGGCCGGACTTGATCTCCTGCTCTCCCAAGCTTGGGGGAACATGTTCATTGTCTCCACAACTTCAGTCCTAAAGCCTCTTGTTCAAGAGTTCTACGACTGTGCTGTCTAGGTGAACCCTAACCACATCCGAACTCGGTGTTTAGGTCAAGTAGTTGATATACTCACCAGTGACATATCTCGACTTCTCAACCTTCCTCTCGAAGGAACGTGCTACTCCTCATCTTGGGAAAGCTCTGAGAGCTCTCCCTTCACTATCTGGAAGGAGATTCCCAAAAGTTCCACTTCTAGGCGAGTGAAAAACCTAGGTGAAGAATGCATTCTTCCCCATGCTGTTCTTAGCAAGGTCATTCTGCCAAAAGAAGGTTCTCGAGACTTAGTCACTAAGTTCTCTCAATGGGATTTATTCCAACTTCAACATCGCAAGAATGTCAACTGGCCTAATCTTGTGTTTCAATACATACTCCATACTCTGGAACAACCTAACCTTAACCTTCCCTATGGAGCTCTTATCTTTGCTCTCATGCGTCACAAGCAGCTAATCAACCCTTCCAATGAATCATTGCACTATACTTCATCTGATTATGTCTTTGCTACTCCGATTAAGTTCAGTGATGTTCGTCGAATGAATCTGTCTGTTGACATATCTGAAGTACCCACTGAACTCCTCAGTGAATGGACCAGGAGGATTCAAAAACGAAAGCTCTCTTCATCAACTCCGTCTGCTGCCAGACTCAAACGACATTGTTCAGACGATCCTTCTTCACAATATTCCAGTACTCCAACAATCCTACATGCATCAACATCATCTAAGCCACCCCCGGAGACTGTACACTCCACCGCTGACCTCATCTCAATCTCTCATGCTCACTATTTGAAGTTCTTGCCTCAAATGTTTCACAAATACATATCTAATGTCTTTGATGTTGAGGATGATGGTAATTGTGGTTTTCGCTGTCTCGCTCAATGGATGGGTTACTCTCAGAGTTACTGGCCAGAAGTTCGCGGATTGCTCATGCAAGAACTTCTATCTCATCGTGTGCTTCATTCCCAAACGTTTTCCTCTGATAAAGATGTTGATAGATTGTGTGAGGCTCTCACATTCTGTGCAAATGAACCTGCACCAATGTCCAAGTGGTTCACAGTTCCTGACATGGGATTGCTTGCCGCCACTGCATTTCGCATGGTTCTCATAACTCTATCTCCCACTCAATGCTGCACATATCTACCACTTCTTGGCCCTGTAAGTGTTGCTCCTACCATTGCTGTACTGGGCAACATTGGTAACCGACACTGGGTTCGAGTCAAGCTCTCAGAAAACTCACCCCTGCCAACTGTTTCACCTCAATGGAAGCATCATTGCTCTCCTGATGCCCTAGGATGGGAACTGCCTCTTCAATCCAAGATTCTTCATTTCCAAAATCTTTTACAAACTGAAGCAGAGCAATTTCTTGACTCCTTATTTGATGTCCCTGACGTTGACAATCCTATCCAAATTGATGACGACTCTGAACCTGATTCTAACACTGACGCCTCTGGCTTAGCTCTTGATTTCAGTCGTCTCAAGTTAGCTGATGTTGAAAGCGATCTTCGTCTGCCTCTTGGTCAAAGTCAACCGACGCTTTCACTGTTACCCCAGGTAGATGCCCACTTTAATACACCTATTAATACCTCCTACCTATCCCCACCGGAATATCTCCATAAAAGTATGGATCTGGATCTCAAGCTTGCACCTCCGGGTTTCTTCACTACTGATTCAGGCATGTCCTTCCGTCAGATCTATTCCATGCCCAGTAACCCTCCTAGATCCAGTTCAGTCTTGGGCAAGCGCAAGCGCTCACATCATGCACCCAATGCTCACCTTCTATCAGATCTCTGTCTTGAAGCGTTTGGGTTCCCATTTTGCTTTAAGGCTGGTTTGTGGCTTCCCCATGGATGTTCTCCTTCTCACCCTACACAATCCATGCCATCATGTCACCAATTCTTCCATTATGACTGGGAAATTCAGGTTCGCAGGGATGTTCACACTGCTTCAATCCCTCTTCACCTGGCTGGCTGTGTTGAATCCCTGGTTCTCAAGTTCAAAACATGGACCCTGATTCTCCTTCCTCAGATATCACCCATGTTGACGACTCTGCGTTCAACTTGGCTGTATTTGCATCCTGCGCCGCTCATCCCGACTGTGGCATCCTTCACTCCCATTTTGTCCTCTCACATCTCATTGCCGTCAGTCGATCACTGCTCACACTCTGACTCTGATGATGATCGCTCTATGGTCCACCTTCTGTCTCAGGAAGTCAAGGCCTTCACTGCTCGCTTATCGCTTGCACGGACTCGTCGAGATCACGCTGTGAATGATCGTCTTGAATCCGTGGATGCTAGGCTCTCTGCCAAGATAGATGCTAAATTTGCTGAACTGCAAGCCTCTATGGCCTTACTGTTAGGACTATCTAAGCCATCCTCTTGAATATAAATCTCTGTTGTTATATTTCCTGCTTCCTCTTGTTCTCTCTTTTCCTCTCTTTAAGTATTCCTTTTGATAATGTCAAAGGGGGAGAAATTATATAACAAATGAAACAGTAAACGATGGCCACATACTTAGGGGGAGCTAATATCAGCTAATGAAATATATGACTAAGTAAAAGAAAGGCACATACTAAGGGGGAGAAATTATACAGACTCTAATTGCATTTATTTTCAGAAATTGTCATTATCAAAAAGGGGGAGATTGTTAGAGAAAAATATCCAAATGAATTAACCTATTTTGAGAAATAACAATTTCGTTAAGAGTCACTAATTTTCTTTGAAGAATTCTATATTCAGGGACTCTTATGAAAGGAAGGCATGCTGCAACCATTATCAAAAAGCAAAGGAAAAGTTCGTCCGGCTATAAGAACTGAAGCCTCTCTCAAAGTAAATTTCGTCCGCCTGAAGAGTCCGTACGGTTCATTCCAAGTCAAACTTGGAGGTTGACTAAGAAGTAATAATTGAAGATTGATACGAAAAGAATCTGCTCAGAAGAGATCGTTTGCCTAAACCAAGATGAGCTGTCAAGCACCTCCTGTGGATTAGAGCATTAAATACGAAAGAGACAGAATTAAGCGCCATATACCTTGAAGATTCAAATTCTCTGACATTCCTTATTTCAAGTTGCCCTTTACTGAATTAACGGTGAAATCCTCTGATCATCGTATCTCTTTAACGGCCGAATCCAAATTTTGTGGTCAGGAGCATTAATTTCCTTATTAGCTGGAATACACTTGCATTAATTGCTGCCTCTGAGAACCAGAAGAAAAAGCATTACCAGAAGATCTCACTCTCTACCGGTTAAAGAAATACTCATCACTTTGGCAAACCGTATCAAGCAACAAGATGCAGAAGTATCCGTTACTCACAATCAAGCAAATCTCCAACGAAACTATTTTTGAAGATCTTCATTAGTCCATCCAGTCCTCATCCTACTGAAGATATAAATAGAGACCTCTACATCATTTTGAACTTGGCGACTTACACAATATCTAAGCATTCAAATCCTTCAAGTCAATTCATAACTTAGACAAGCTTTTGCCAAGAACACTCAGTAACATTAGATTTTCTATTCTTCTGAGTTTAGTCGCCAATCAGTGCGAAATCTTCATAGAGTAAAAAATCTTATTCTACTCACACTACATCTTCAGAGAATCAAACTTAACAATCATCTCAGAACCTAGAACCTCACATTTTCTACCCACTCTTTGTGAAGAGATCCTTGTAGAAAAACCAACCTTCTTGCAAAAGAATTAGGAGAAGTCTTGTCGAATACTTGAGCGATAAAGGAGAAGTCCTGAGAAAACTTGTAAAAGAGAAGTCCTCAGAATACTGGGAGAAGTCCCTGAGAACACTTGTACTATTCAGTCGAAATAGTGGAAAATCTTGGTATAGCCAAGGACTGGACGTAGCCCTGTCGATTTTGGGGGTGAACCAGGATAAATATCTTGTGTGCTTTAATATTCATGCTCTAAGTATATTACCACTGCACGTTTATTTAAACGCTTTCAAACTTATAAATAGTATTCTGCGAAAAACTTTCAAAAGTCACACACACAATTCAAACCCCCCCTTTCTTGTGTGATTTTATTACTATCATCTATAGGTATCTCTTGCGTACTTAGGTTGTAATAATTAAATATAAATAATATTAATCTACTAGTGCATAATTCAACAATGTGACTCGTTCTAATACCACACGTAGGATGAAATGTCTCTTAGTTATATTAGAAATTAGAACCCCAACAAAATAAAAGAAAACATCGTAAATAGCGTGCCTTCGTATACACTCTTGCAAGCAATGGAGATCTTATAGAAAAATGTACATAACAATATATGCTAGCAACATGAGCTTCTACGTGATTTTCCTCTTTTACAAAAGACTCTTTTACAAATGTACATAACCCGTTCGAGAGTGTGTGAGACAAATGATGACCTTGTTCTCTTTAAATAAAACCTAGAACCTAGAACCTAACAACCATCCATAAAGAATATTGGGCTCATTAAGTCTTGCACATGAACTCAAAAAAATTGCATAATGGACTTGGCCCAATAAATAAATATACACATAGTGGCTCCAAAAAAAAAAGAACTCAAAATAGGACATATTAAAAAATCGACTATCAGAGCATACATATGAACTAGAAGGCATCCCACGAAGAATCACGTTCATCCAAAAAATCTAGAGCCTTCTTTCACCTCCATCCAGAAATCCTAGAGCGTCCTTTTTGTTCACCCCCTCCACCCCCCAATGGGGTCCCCCCCCCTTTGGTGGCCTTCTTCCCTCATCAGGACTCCTGACTCTCTATAAGAAGGTTTTCTTCTATTCTTTGTGAGAGTCCTCTATCCTATAGACATAATTTTTTTATCTTCCCTTTGTTTCTTTTCCCACTTCTTTCATGTCCACCTCTCATAGCCGCCACCATTTGTCACTATAACCACCCAATTCTTATCCTCGCTATTTGAAGTTTCCTCTTTTAACCACCACCCATTGTTGGGCTCTAACTAGTGGTTTTATGAGGAGTTTATGTTAGATAAAAATATCTAAATGAATTAATCTATTTTGATAAATAACAATTTCGTTAAGAGTCACTAACTTTCTTTGAAGAATTTTATATTCAGGGACTCTTATGAACGGAAGGCACGCTGCAACCATTATCAAAAAGCAGAGTAAAGTTCGTCCGCCTGAAAAGTCTGTCCGGTCCATTCCTCGTCAAACATATAGGTTGACTAAGGAGTAATGATTGAAGACTAGTACAAAAAGAATCTGCTTAAAAGAGATCGTTTGCTCGAACCAAAGATGAGTAGTCATGGACAGCTTGGTTGATCAGAGCATTAATGTCAAAAGAGACAGAATTAAGTGCCATCTACCTTGAAGATTCAAATTATCTGACATTCCTTAATTCAAGCTACTTTTGCTGAATTAACGGTGGAATCCTCTGATCATCGTATCTCCTCAACGGCCGAATCCGAATCCTCTGGTCAGAGCATTAATTGCCTTATTAGCTGTAATACACTTGCATTAATTGCTGCCTTTGAGAACCAGGAGAAAAGGCATTGCCAGATGAAATCACTCTCTATCTGTTGAAGAAATGTTCTTCACTTGAGCAGACCTCCTCAAGTAACTGATGCAGAAAGTATCCGTTACTCACAATCAAGCAAATTCTCAACGGAACTATTTTTGAAGATCTTCATCAGCTCATCCAGTTCTCATCCTACTGAAGATATACATAGTTGCCTCTGCATCATTTTCAAATTGGCGACTCACACACTATCAAAGCATTCAAATTCTTCAAGTCATTGTATATTTTGAACAAGCTTTAGCCAAAGAACACTCAGCAACCTTAGTTGTTTTATTCTTCAGAGTTTAGTCGCCAACCAGTGTGAAACCTTCATAGAGTGAAAACTCTTATTCTTCTCACACAACCTCTTCAGAGAATCAAATTTAAATACCATCTCTGAACCTAGAACCTCATAGTTTCTACCCACTCTTTGTGAAGAGATCTTTGTAGAAAACCAACTTTCTTGAAAAAGAATTGGGAGAAGTCCTGTCGTATACTTGAGAGATAAAGGAGAAGTCCTGAGAAAACTTGTAAAGGAGTAGTCCTCAGAATACTGGGAGAAGTCCATGAGAACACTTGTACTATTCAGTTGAAATAGTGGAAAATCTTGGTATAGCCAAGGACTGGACGTAGCCCTATCGGTTTTGGGGGTGAACCAGGATAAATATCTTGTGTGCTTTACTATTTACGCTCTAAGTATATTTCTGCTGCACTTCTCTTTAAATATTTTCAAACTCATAACAAGTATTTTGCGAAAAACTTTTCAAAAGTCACACACACAATTCAAACCCCCCTTTCTTGTGTGATTTTATTACTATCAGTTTATAGTGCTTAACCGCTCTGAGAACTACTAACATCTTAACAGGTGTAGAGTGAAAAGATCCATGGACGGGATTGCCTACCCAACCAGAACCACAACCAACAAACCACCATTCTTCGATGGCTCAAACTATCCCTACTGGAAGAAGCACATGCAGTTATTCATGGAATCAACTGATTGGAAATTGTGGGATGTGATATCTAAAGGAAACTACGTTCCTAAAGATGGTGAAAACAAAGCAATTCCAGCTGACAAATGGACAGATGAACACAAGACTGAAAATCAGAGAAATGCCAAGGCAAGGCTATTTCTCATATGTGCTCTCAGCAAAAGTGAGCATGACAAAGTTGACAGCCTAAGCACAGCAAAGGAGGTCTGGGACACACTTGCTATCGCTCATGAAGGAACAACTGTTGTTCAAACCACCAAGATGAGTATGCTTGCCTCCCGATACGAAAACTTCATGATGGACGATGATGAGTGGATATTATATGATGTTTTTAGGTAGTTTATAGTCTTTTTATTTTATTATTTTTTAGTCACATATAGGTTTTTTGTTATTTTTATATTTATTTTGCATTTTGTATGTAGATTAGATTTTATTTGTTTTTCTACCTTTATTTTATATTTTTAAGAATTTTTATAGCTATTTTATATTTTTAGGAAAAGCTGGTTAAGTTATCATTTTTGTCCAGGGACCAATTTGTAAAGTTTCAGGAAATCAGGGACCAAAATTTGGAAGTTCAAGAGTGGAGGACTAAAAGTGAAGATTGAGAGAATAAAAGGGCTTGAATTGGAGTGCTAACCAAGAGAGGACCAAAAGTGGAAAAGAAGAATATGAAGAATCACTCTCTAAATTAGCACATGGAAAATAAGGATTAAAGGATGAGTGGAGAATTGATGGTAGTGGGAAGGAGTTTTCAAAAGTTAATTGGTGGCCAATGAAGGCCATAATGGCCATCAACTCCTCCACCATTGGAATTTTTGCTATAAATAGGAGTGCTCATCCTTTGTCAAAAACACACCTCTTAGAATACAACAAGTATTCTCTCTTTCTCCCTCTTGAGCATTGTTCCTAGGACTTGTGGGAAGCCATATTTGAGCTCCTATCCAGGGTAATTCAATGACTCCTTTAGCCATGCTTGGCTAACTTCTTCTTTAAGTTTCTTGGGTTGTAGTAGTTTATAAATTATGTTTTAGTTTTGTTTCTACCTTTCTGAGTTTTATTTTCAGTTCTTGTTTTATTTCCTTGCTCATATTGTTATCTTGCTGTACACAAGAAGTTTTGCTTATTACTTATGTGATAAGATCATTTGGTAAGTAGTAAGGGAACTAGGATCTAAAAAGGTTATAAGTATATATCTCTAAAGATCATTAGGATAGACGTAACCTTATGTTGGCCTGAATTCATTCTTCATCTTCTTTTCTGGTTAACTAAATTACAAGATCTTGGATTTAGTAATTAGGAAGAAAGTTCTAAATTTCTTAAGATCATTAGGATGTAGAAATTCTAGGTTATAGCATCATGAACATGGATTTAAAATTCAGAAATTAAGTCGGAACTTGCTAGCATTTTTATAGACTATGTAAATCAACCCAAGATCTTAATTCTTATCATCTTTATTTCTTATTATTTTGTTGCTATATCTTTGTTCTAAAAACAAACTAACTTCATATTTTCATCTTTTAATTTCTTGCACAAGTACTAAATTTATATTAATAAGAACACCTATCCCTTGGGTTCGATCTTTTTGTATTACGCGATAGTAAATCGTACACTTGCGATTTCCGCTATCAGACGACAATGAGTCCATTGACTCCATGTTTTCACGACTCCAAACCATTCACAATGGTATGAGGAATCTAGGCAAAACCTTCACTAACAAGGAGAAAGTGGTCAAGATTCTCAGAAGTCTTCCCACCAACTGGAGAAATTTCGTTACCTCCCAAAGATCCGGAAAGAATATGGACACATATCAAGTAGAAGACTTGCTGGGAGAAATGAAGATCCACGAGCAGGATCTTGCAAATGATGCTGCGATCATAAAAAGAAAAGCAGCTGCTGCAAAAGCTGTAGCTTTTAAAGCCAATAAATCAAAGGCTTTGAAAGCTAATGAATCCTCAGATGAGGAAACAGCTCAATCTGATCGATCTGATGATGAGCAGGCTCTGTTCAACAGACGATTCAGAAAAATGGTGGGAAATAGGAAGCAGTTCAAAGGAAGACCATCTTCCTCATCAAGAGAAGAAGAAAGGATCCCAAGCAAGAGAGGGATCGTCTGCTATGAATGCAAGAAACCTGGTCACGTCAAAGCCGATTGTCCTCGTCTAGGGAATAAGTCTTCGCAGAAAACCTTCTATAAAAAGAAGGCCTTTTTCCAGCCAAAACGATGAATCAGAAGATGACTCTGATCAAGAAGAAGAAACCAAGGGAGCTAATGAAGAAGCATCATACTGTGCGTTTATGGCATCCATAGACACTTCAGATATGGAAGCAAACAGAGAAGCAGAGGCATTGATGATCTCTGTCGACTAATTCAATGACGAAGAAGATGATCAAGATGAGGTAAGTCCCGAAATCTCATCTGATGACTACAATGAACTGCTAGAATATGCTCATGCATTAGCTATTAAGTATAGCTCTCTCAAAAAGAAGCATGATAAAACCTTGAAAGAATTGCATGCATCTAAGGAAGTATCCATCATGCTAACAAAGAAAAATCAAGTGCTTTTAGAACAAGATGCAAACAAAGAAATTAGACTTTTAAAGCAAAGAGTTAGTTACTTAATTAAAGACTTATCCATGTTTACCCAAGGTCATGATAATCTAATCAAATTAAGTGGAAATAACAGATTAGCTTATGATCGAAGAGGGTTAGGTTATGAAGAAGAAGAAGATTGGGATATAGTTGCCATTAAACATAACTCCTCTACTGTTCCATATAGATATCAGCCTGAAAAAAAAAATGTTTCTTCGGCATCTATTAAAATTCAACCTGAAACTTTCATAGTCAAGGGTAAGGAGAAACAAACTCCTCAAAAAATAGTACATGGGAGGAAAAGTCCACCCAAGGTGATCACTAACAAAAAAGGACCCAAGAAAGTTTGGGTACCTAAATCTATGATTGTTCCTCTTGCACATGTGCTTAACAGTTCGAAACCAAAGAGAACAATGGTACCTGGACAGTGGATGCTCACGGCACATGACGGGAAAAAGATCTTTATTCCCAAAAATCCATGAGAAGAAGACAGGAGGGACAGTGACCTTTGGAGGTAATCAAAAGGTAACATGTCTAGTATCAGCAGAGGATGATAACATGTCTAGTATCAGCAGAGGATGATAAATGGATCTGGCACAGGAAGCTAGGGCATGCATCCCTAAAGACCATTGCTAAAATAATCAAACATGATTTAGTAAGTGGTTTGCCAAATCTGTCTTTCAAATCTGATGATACATGCTCAGCATGTCTCGAAGGAAAGCAAGTAAAAAGTACTTTCCATGCGAAGAACGTTGTTAGTACAAAGAGACCTCTGGAGATGTTGCACATGGACTTGTTTGGACCCACTAGAACGGCTAGTTGTTCTAGAAAAAGATTTTGCCTTGTCATCGTCGATGACTACACCAGATTCACCTCGGTACAATTCCTTGGAACAAAAGATGAAGCTTTCAGGTCCTTTCTAATCATTGCAAAGAGAATTCAAAATGAAAAGGGTTACTGCATCACCAACATCTGAAGTGACTGAGGAGGAGAATTCATAAATGAAGAATTTAATCATTACTGTGAAGAGAATGGTATATTTCATCAAGTATCTGTTCCAACAACTCCTCAGCAAAATGGAGTAGCCGAAAAGAAAAACAGGTCACTTCAAGAAATGGCAAGGACTATGCTTAACGAAACATCTCTACCCAAGTGCTTCTGGGCTGAAGCCATTCATACAGCATGTTACATTCAAAATAGAATATTCATGCGTCCTATTCTGAAGAAAACAGCTTATGAGCTATGGAAAGGAAGAAAGCCAAACATCTCATATTTTCATCCATTTGGAAGCTCATGTTTTCTACTCAACACAAAGGATGATCTCGGAAAATTTGATGCAAAATCAGATAAGGGAATATTCTTAGGATATTCACCTAATTCTAAGGCTTTTCGAGTATACAACTCCAGAACCATGGCAATTGAAGAATCTATCAATGTTAAGTTTGAAGATAAGCACGTAGGTGTAAATCCGATAATTTCAGAAGATGATGAACTGGAAATATATGAAGCTCCTTCATCAAATCCGCCTCAGCCATCATCGTCCAGCAAAGAGACAGACTGAACTATTCCTTCCTCAACTCAACCAGACGAAGTTGATGAAACTACGTCTGACGATATCTCCTCAAGTCAAGTTATGACCTCCAGTGGTATATCCCTGCCTCGAGACTGGAGATTCAAACCAGATCACCCTCCAACGCAAATCATTGGAAATGTCCACGAACAGGTAAGAACTCGATCTACTTTTTATGATTATGCTAACTGTGCGTTTCTTTCTGAGATAGAACCAAGGAACATAGGAGAAGAACTTCAGGATGAAGGTTGGATCCTAGCCATGCAAGAAGAACTAAATCAGTTTGAAAGAAGTAAAGTCTGGGATTTAGTGCCCAAGCCAGAAAACAAATCCATCATAGGTACTCGATGGGTTTTCAGAAGTAAAATGGATGAAACTGGAAAGGTCACAAGAAACAAGGCTCGTCTGGTAGCCCAAGGGTATAATCAACAAGAAGGAATAGATTATACGGAGACGTTTGCACCAGTAGCGAGAATTGAAGCCATACGTATTCTTCTAGCATTTGCATGTCAGCACTCTATAAAGCTATTCCAAATGGATGTAAAGAGTGCATTCCTAAATGGATTCATTGAAGAAGAAGTCTACGTAAAGCAACCTCCAGGATTTGAAGATCAGGACCTACCAGACCATGTCTTCAAGCTTAGAAAAGTGCTATATGGGTTAAAGCAAGCACCACGTGCATGGTACGATCGCTTGAGCTCATTTCTGATGAAGAATGGATTCTCTCGAGGAAGCATCGACAACACTCTCTTTAGAAGAAAGAGGTCCAAAGATTTCATTCTGGTACAGCTGTATGTCGATGATATAATATTTGGGGCTACAAATGAAGCTCTATGTCAAGAATTCTCCAAGCTGATGCAAAGTGAATTTGAGATGAGTATGATGGGAGAATTAAAGTTCTTCCTAGGCTTACAAATCAGACAGGAAGGAACTCGAACGTACATTCATCAGACCAAGTATATCAATGACCTACTAAAGAAGTACTGCATGGAGAAAGCAAAATCCATGGGAACTCCAATGCATCATGGAACCATACTTGACAAAGGGGATGAATCAACTCCTGTTGACTCAACCAAATACAGAGGAATGATAGGATCCCTGTTATATCTCACTTCAAGTAGGCCAGATATCATGTACAGCATCTGTGTATGTGCAAGATTCTAGGTAAGTCCCTAAGAATCTCATCTTAGTGCCGTAAAACGAATATTTCGCTACCTTATTTGCACAACTAATCTTGGTCTAGTCTATGAGAAAGGTGATGATTTCAGGCTAAGAGGATTCTGTGATGCTGATTATGCCGGAGATAGAATTAAAAGAAAAAGCACAAGTGGAGGATGTCACTTTCTGGGGCATTGTCTAATCTCTTGGGCAAGCAAAAGACAGAGCACTATTTCTCTTTCAACGGCTGAAGCAGAATACGTCGCTGCAGGTTCTTGCTGCACCCAACTTCTTTGTGTAAAGCATCAATTAGAAGATTATAATATTTTTGAGCATAACAACCCACTATTATGTGATAACACAAGTGCCATTAATATAACAAAGAACCCTGTGTTGCATTCACGAACCAAACATATTGAAATCAAACATCACTTTATTCGTGATCATGTAGCAAAAGGAAATATTGACATCTCATACATACCCTCTGTTGATCAACTGGCACACATTTTTACCAAACCACTAATTGAAAATAAGTTTGCATGCCTTAGAGAAAGAATAGGAATGTTTCCTGCATTATAAATATCTCTATATCATGTTCGTCTAGCTGTTTTGGTTTAAATTTAATTTCCACTACGAAATATACATTTAATGCTGCAACAGTTGTGTCTTTTCATATGCCTTACTTGCTCAGCACGCATACATGCAGGTTGGCATTTCCTATCTCTCTTCATTTAATACGCATTAATGAACTGTTTTACTCATCATGAGAATGATAAGATCGAGAAATTATTTGCACTATCCAACATGAAAACTGACGGTTTTTGAGAATATATTTCTCATAACTGTTCCACTACACTCATTAACCCCACTCCGTGCATTTGTAGTTGTCGTTCTATTTTCCCTTTCTACAGATATCATGGCCACCAACAAACGAAGAAGTGGAAAACCTCAGGGAGTTCTAAGCATGGAAGAAACTCAAATCATCCAGAACTAGCTTAATCTCACTACTCGCAATCGTCAACTACAAAGTTATGAAATTGGTCCTGTGAAGGTTGAACACCTGGGGGACAGAAAGCTTGTCACCCCTAGGTATATTGATCTGAAGGTATTTGAACATGCAAAGGTGGCCGGACTTGATCTGCTGCTCTCACAGGCTTGGGGAAACATGTTCATTTTCTCCTCAACCTCAGTCATCAAGCCTCTCGTTCAAGAATTCTACGACAGTGCTGTCAAGATGAACCCTAATCACATTCGAACTCGGTGTTTGGGTCAAGTAATTGATGTACACACCAGCGACGTATCTCAACTTCTCAACCTTCCTCTCAAAGGGATCTGCTACTCCCCTTCTTGGGAAAGCTCTGAAAGCTCTCCTTTCACTATCTGGAAGGAAATTCCAAAAAGTTCTACTTCTCGGCGAGTGAAAAACCTAGTTGAAGAATGCATTTTCCCCCATGCAGTTCTTAGCAAGGTTATATTGCCTAAAGAAGGTTCTCGAGACTTAGTAAATAAGTTCTCTCAATGGGCTCTATTTCACCTACAGCATTGCAAGAAAATCAATTGGCCTAACCTTATGTTTTAATACATACTCCATACTCTGGAAAAGACTAACACCAATCTTCCCTATGGAGCTCTTATCTCAGCTCTTATGCATCACAAACAGCTACTCAACCCCTCTATTGAGATGGTGCAATACATTTCATCTGATTATGTATCTGCTACTGCGATTAAGATTAGTGATGTCCGCCGAATGAATTTGTCTATTGACATATCTGGAGTACCCACTGAACTCCTAAGTGTTTGGTCCAAGAGGATTCAAAAACGAAAGCCCTCTTCCCCAACTACGTCTGCTGCCAGTCTCAAACGTCGTCGTTTGGAGACTTCTTCTCCACAATGTTCCAGTCATGCTCACCAGACTGAGTCTCCTACCCATTCACCTGCTCCCACAATCCTATATGCATCAACTTCATCCAAACCGCCCCCTGAAACTGTGCACTCCACAGCTGAACTCATCTCAATCTCTCATGTTCACTATTTGAAGTTTCTGCCTCAAATATTTCACAAATATATATCTGATGTCTTTGATGTTGAAGATGATGGCAATTGTGGTTTTCACTGTCTTGCTCAATGGATGGGTCATCCTCAGGACTACTGGCCCGAAGTTCGCCAATTGCTTATCCAAGAACTTCTATCTCATCGTGTGCTTCATTCCCAAACGTTTTGCTCCGATAAAGATATTGATACACTATGTCAGGCCCTTACTTTCAGTGCAAATGAACCTGCACCAATGTCCAAGTGGTTTACCGTTCCGGATATGGGATTGCTTGCTGCCACTGCGTTTCGCATAATTTTAGTCACTCTTGCTCCCAATCAGTGTTGCACGTATCTACCACTTATGGGCCCTGTTGATGCCTCTCCTACTATTGCTGTACTGGGCAACATTGGCAACCGACACTGGGTTCGTGTCAAGCTCTCAGAGAACTCTCCACTACCCACTATTTCACCTCAATAGAAGCATCATTGCTCTCCTGATGCCCGAGGATGGGAACTGCCTCTTCAATCCAGAATTCTCCATTTCACAAATCTTCTACAAATTGAAGCTGAGCAATTTCTTGATTCATTATTTGACGTCCCCAGCTTCGATAATCCTATTCAACTTGATGACGAATCTGAACCTGACCCAAACACTGCCCTTTCCTGCTTAGCTCTTGATTTCAGCCGTCTCAACTTAACTGATGTTGAAGTTGATATTCTTCTGCCTCCTGGTCAAAGTTAACCGACTTATTCACTGTTACCCCGGGTAGATGCTCACTTTAATACATCTATTAATGCATCTTACCTGTCCCCACCTGCATGTCTCCATAAAAGTATGGATCTGGATCTCAAGCTTGCACCTCCGGGTTTCTTCACTACTGATTCAGGCATGTCTCTCCATCATATCTACTCCATGCCCAGTAACCCTCCTAGATCAAGTTCAACTTTGGGCAAGCGCAAGCGCTCACAAGATGCACCCAATGCTCACCTACTATCAGATCTCTGTCTTCAAGAATTTGGTTTCCCATTTTGCTTTAAGGCTGGCTTGTGGCTTCCCCATTGATGTATTGCTTCTCACTTTACCCAATCCATGCCCTCATGTCAACAATTCTTGCATTTTGACTGGGAACTCCAGGTTCACAGGGATGTCCACGTTGCTTCAATCCCTCTTCATCTGGCTGGTTGTGTTGAATCCCTGGTTCTAAAGTTTAGGACATGGACCCTGATCCTCATGCCTAAGATATCACCCATTATGAAGACTCTGCGTCACACTTGGCCGAATTTTCCTCCTCCGCCGCTCATCCCAACTGTGGTATACTTCACTCCCATCCTGCCATCTCGCTCTTCATCTCCGTCAGTCGCTCAGTGCTCACACTCAGACTCTGATGATGATCGCTCTATGGTCCACCTCCTCTCTCAGGAAGTTAAGGCATTCATTGCTCGTTTATCTCATGAACGGGCCCGTTGAGATCAAGCTGTAAATGATCGCCTTAAATCCATGGATGCAAGGCTCTCTGCAAAGATAGATGCTAGTTTCGCTCAACTGCATGCCTCTATGGCCTTCCTTTTAGGACTTTCTAAGCCATCATCTTAATATACATTTCTGCTGTTATATTTTATCATTTCCTCTTGTTA
This sequence comes from Acmispon strigosus, assembly GCA_030819835.1. Classification (NCBI taxonomy): domain Eukaryota; kingdom Viridiplantae; phylum Streptophyta; class Magnoliopsida; order Fabales; family Fabaceae; genus Acmispon; species Acmispon strigosus. The sequence goes on along the minus strand of JAUAMA010000003.1, from coordinate 30,353,402 downwards.
TCTCATTCGCTATGTTATCTATGTTTTTGATAATGTCAAAGTGGGAGAACTTATATAACAAATGACTAAGTAAAGGATAGGCACAGAATTAGGGGGAGCTAATAAATGATAATGTGATAAAATACTAAGTAGAAGAAAGGCACATACTCAGGGGGAGAAATTACTCGCATTTGTTTTTAGAAATTGTCATTATCAAAAAGCGGGAGGTTGTTAGATAAAAATATCTAAATGAATTAATCTATTTTCATAAATAACAATTTCGTTAAGAGTCACTAACTTTCTTTGAAGAATTTTATATTCAGGGACTCTTATGAACGGAAGGCACGCTGCAACCATTATCAAAAAGCAAAGGAAAAGTCCGTCCGGCTATACGAATTGAATCCACCCTCAGAGTAAAGTTCGTCCGCCTAAAAAGACTGTCCGGTCCATTCCTCGTCAAACATATAGGTTGACTAAGGAGTAATGATTGAAGACTGGTACAAAAAGAATCTTCTTAAAAGAGATCGTTTGCTTGAACCAAAGATGAGCTGTCATGGACAGCTTGGTTGATCAGAGCATTAATGTCGAAAGAGACAGAATTAAGCGCCATCTACCTTGAAGATTCAAATTATCTGACATTCCTTAATTCAAGCTACTTTTTCTGAATTAACGGTGAAATCCTCTGATCATCGTATCTCCTCAACGGCCGAATCCGAATCCTCTGGTCAGAGCATTAATTGCATTATTAGCTGTAATACACTTGCATTAATTGCTGCCTCTGAGAACCACGAGAAAAGGCATTGCCAGACGAAATCACTCTCTATCTGTTGAAGAAATGTTCTTCACTTGAGCAGACCTCCTCAAGTAACTGATGCAGTAAGTATCCGTTACTCACAATCAAGCAAATTCTCAACGGAACTATTTTTGAAGATCTTCATCAGCTCATCCAGTTCTCATCCTACTGAAGATATAAATAGTGGCCTCTGCATCATTTTCAACTTGGCGACTCACACACTATCAAAGCATTCAAATCCTTCAAGTCATTGTATATTTTGAACAAGCTTTAGCCAAAGAACACTCAACAACCTTAGTTGTTTTATTCTTCTGAGTTTAGTCGCCAACCAGTGTGAAACCTTCATAGAGTGAAAACTCTTATTCTTCTCACACAACCTCTTCAGAGAATCAAATTTAAATACCATCTCTGAACCTAGAACCTCATAGTTTCTACCCACTCTTTGTGAAGAGATCTTTGTAGAAAACCAACTTTCTTGAAAAAGAATTAGGAGAAGTCCTGTCAAATACTTGAGAGATAAAGGAGAAGTCCTGAGAAAACTTGTAAAGGAGTAGTCCTCAGAATACTGGGAGAAGTCCCTGAGAACACTTGTACTATTCAGTTGAAATAGTGGAAAATCTTGGTATAGCCAAGGACTGGACGTAGCCCTATCGGTTTTGGGGGTGAACCAGGATAAACATCCTGTGTGCTTTACTATTTACGCTCTAAGTATATTTCCGCTGCACTTCTCTTTAAACGTTTTCAAACTCATAATAAGTATTTTGCGAAAAACTTTTCAAAAGTCACACACACAATTCAAACCCCCATTTCTTGTGTGATTTTATTACTATCAGTTTATAGTGCAATGACAAGATCAGAGTTTGGCTTCCATGAAGCGCGTTAACAGAGCTACCATTACTCTAGAATATATCTACTTGAGTAAAAAAGTGATGAAAATAGAATCAACAAGCTAGAGATTTGGAGTATCCTGATCTGACATTTGTAATTTGAATATCTAGTGTTTTATTGTTTGTGGTGATGGGTGATTTTTAAATTGTTTTTCCTTTTGAGTTTATAATGTCTTAAGAGGTATAGAGCAAACGAGGTTGTATTTTTTTGTGTATTTTTGGTGCTATATGTTGGGATACAACTTATCAAGTGTGAGTAAAAGTATCACATTGGATATAAAAAGCGTGGTTATCTCTAAGCCCAATGTAGAGATCTCCCAAAATTGTAGGCATTTCCTTCGACCTTTCCTTTGATCAGGAGGAATATCTATTTGGCCATCTTTTACTAAGATGTCATAAATAGCCTCACATTAGTAATATCAAAATTATAAATTTTGACAAGAAACTTCGAATTTCGAGGCAATCATTATTAGTTGGTCTGCACTATAGCCTGTTTCAATATAGGAAACTTTTTCCTTCTTAGCCAATTTGGTATTTTTAAATTTCTCTTGCCTAAGGAACTCAACTTGTCTGATTCTATCAGCTAACTGTGCCAAATCTCTTATGTGTTGAGTATCAATTTTTTTCCTGATCGAATAGTCTAAACCACCGACGGCTAATTCGACCAACTCGTGTTCCGGGGTGGCTCCGGAAACCAACACTCCCTCGGCTTGCACTTCACGAATTGGAGACTTCCCAGGTCTTCGCCGTTCCGGGGTCTCTGAGTCGCTGCTTGAAGAAGAGTCAGACTCGACCGCGTCAGCTCCGTCGATCTCGACATTCTGGTCCGACCTCGAACTCACTTCAATCACCTCTTCAGGCGCCGAAGGGGTGGCGATCGGGGGAGGACAGAAGGTGATGGTAGTGCGAACGTTGGGTCGTACCATAGCAACAACTTTCGGCTGCTTGCTCGGCCCAGACTCTGCAGCAGCGGCCAACTTCCTCTTCCGGGCAGAAAGAGGCTCTTGGTCAACCTCTCCATCGCTGACTGCCACTGACTCCCCAGGATTTCTAGGGGGGGGGGGGGGCGGCACAATCGGGTCACAACCCGAATGACCCTCGGGGCTCTAGGCTTGCATCAACCGGATCAGCTCCTGAAGACAAGGGTCGATCTCCATCCTCACTAAAAAACACATAGAACGAACGGGTTAAACCTGTACTCAAATAATAAACGCTACAAAAAATACGAGATACTCACAATAATGGTTCCTCAAAGTAGGAACCGGGTGCCTACAAAGGTCCTGACACTTAAATAGGAACTGCGGGGTGCCCTCGTCATCGAGCACCACCAACTTCTCTAAAAGTGCCAATAGCTCTCGATCCTCCGGCTTCAACGCGGCCGGGTTGTCGGTCCCATATTGACTAGCATTCAATTCGATGTGCTTGTCACTCCAGCAGAGAGGGAACCGTTTGAAAATGGTCCCCACAAAGTTCGTTCGGAACTACCAAGAACGCCCTTCGCCGGTCGTAGTCACTCGGATGAAGTCCTTGTACGAGTCGGTTAAATTTTGAAGCACCTTAGTCGTACGGGACTTGATGCTAACCATTCCGTGACCACCGGCGCCGTGCGTATGGGACGGGACGAACAGGTGGAAAAATAAATCCACGGATGGATTCCGTCCAAGTACCCGGCACAGCCCTTCGAACGAACGGGCAAAGGCCCAGCCACCCGGGTGTAACTGCGACGAAGCCACGTCCAAGTACTTCAGCACCTGCACCATGAAGTTGGAGAGTTGTAGTCGAACCCCCAACTTCCGGAAGACCACTAGATGCATGAAGAAGCCGGATGGCGGCTCGTAGCAAAGCCTATCATCGGGGGAAGGGGCGTGGATAGCATGACCGTCTCCAACTTCAGCCCGCGTCACGATTCTTTTCCTCTCAAGATACTCCGGATCTGCGTTCGCCAGCCGAGAGGGCATCATGAGAATATCACGGTAAAATTCGTTATAACGGAACAAGTCACCAGTCAAGTCAAGGTACTTCGCCCGGTCCTTCTTCGTTCTTCTCGAAGCCTTGTCCGGACGCGCGGGCTTCAGTTTAATACCCTGGTAGGTTACGTCTTTCTTACGCACCATCGTCGGTACCTGAAAGGGGGTCCGAGAAGGTCAGCGACTATTCGAAGTAAGGAACCATTCTCGGCCCCCTTCCTCCTAATCGCGACTACCACAGAAAAGAAAAACAATACAAGAATAATAAAGGGTACAAAAGGGACACCAGGCAGAGAGAAGACGAACCTGATAAGCGGCGGAGACAGGAATACAATACGAGTGACAGGAGTACGGGAAGGGATATGCTAAGGATATTAGTTATGCAACCGATCGAGTGTGCGAAGAGCGAAAAAAGGAGAAACTTAAATAGGCGAACCAACAAGCAGGCGAAAGGTCGCATTGATTACCCACTGAGGGGACAGTTGGGAAACCAATCGTCAGGGGGCACGCGTGCGACAGTCCAACGGTCACCTTCCCACTTCACGAAAACACACCTGCGCGATATCCAAGACAAAACGATCCTACTCCCCAACCATCACGCATCTCTCCAACTCCACACCTTATCAACTACGCTTGCCCGCCGCCTACCTTATCACCGACGACCGACCGGGGGAAACTCTCAACCAGCAGCATGGTCGGCTGAACAGATTAAATAAAACAAATTAAAAAATCCAACAAACGCCCAGTCCTGGATGACTAACCAAGGCCGTAGCTTATGACTATTACCGAGCCATGGCAGACTCGGTAGATCCAGGGGGCAACTGTTCTGACCGGATATCCGGTCAACCACCCACATCTCTCGACCAGCCGACACCGACTACCGTTGACTCTGGACAACTGGGTAGCTCGCCTCACCTGAGCGATCGCGCTGATCGGGCAAAGGACGATCGAGCGATTAGCTGGAGACAGCTGGAGCCTCTGACAACCTTTGGGACAAACAACTGGGTGTCAGGAGGCCTCACCACTATAAAACCCAGCCTCATTACTGCACAAGGTACGCACATCACCTCTAGAACGACCTTATCTCTCGAGACGATCACTAACTTGAGCATCAGAGTGTTCTTGCAGTTACATCACCCGGCCAGTTGAAGGAGGATCCCCAGGTCATCAGCGTCACTAACACAGCAGCAGTCGGAGCACCGTCCCTCATCACCCGATCACCACCTGTCTGGGTAACCGTTCGGCTAGTATCGAACAGAACCTGTTTTTTGGTTTTATGTACTGCATGTTACTTAATTAGGTCCAAGAAGATGGTTGAATTTGAACTCCATTCCTAAAAGCAACTAGCATTATTGTTGAGTAATGTGTTGTTATGTTAGTGGGAATTGGTTATTGTTAGTGAAGAGTCATGAGTTTAATGTATTAATGTTAGTGGAAGCACTTAGTTCTTAGTGGAGTGTTTTATTATGCATTGAGTACCTAGTAGTGGTGGCTCTTTGATAGTTGCAACCATCTCTACTCATGCTATATATTCTCTGTGTATGAGTTGCAAATGAAATAAGAAAAATACAAGAGAAATATATGAATATTCAGCCTCTTATCTTTGAGTGGGTTACTGTCTATTACCACCTCTAGAATACCACCAACAGAGATTTGACAGAAAAATTTGTTCCTACGGTGGCTATTGTAGAAGAAACTAAGGACCTATCAACTATGACTGTTCAAGGGTTGATAGGGTCTAGAAGATAGCACATATTTAGGGGGAGCTAATAAATGACAAAGTAGAATATAGCACAAATTTAGGGGGAGCTAATAAATATTAACCATAGGGGGGGGAAATTAGAAATATACAGGCCTTACTCTCATTTGTTTTTAGAAATTGTCATTATCAAAAAGGGGGAGATTGTTAGAGTAAAATATTTAAATGAATTAGCCTATTTTGATAAATAACAATTTCGCTAAGTGTTACTGACTTCTTTAAAAGTATTTCATTATCAAGAACACTTATGAACTGAAGCCATGCTGCAAACATTTTCAAAAAGCAAATGAAGAGACCGTCCGCCTATGAGAAACGAGTCGGCCTCAAGAGTAAAGGTCGTCCGCCTGCAAAGACCGTCCGGCTCAATCCTTGTCAAACACAAGATTGACTAAAGAGCACTGACTGAAGACTCGTGCAAAAAGAATTAGCTTAAAGGAGATCGTTTTCTCAACCCAAAGATGAGTTGTCATGCACCTCTTGGTGGATCAGAGCATTAGTGGCGAAAGAGAAAGAATTAAGCGCCTTATTCCTTGAAGGTTCAAATTCTCTGACATTCCTTAATTCAAGCTGCTTTTGCTGAATTAGCGGTGATATCCTCTGATCATCGTATCTCCCCAACGGCCAAATTCAAATCTTCTGGTCAGAACATTAATTATCACATTAGTTGTAATGCACATGCATTAATTGCAGCTTCTGAGAACCAGAACAAAAGCATCGCCAGACGATATCACTCTCTATCTGTTGGAGAAACATTCTTCCCTGGCAGACTACAACAAAGCAGATGCAGAAGTGTCCATTACTCACAATCAAGCAAGTATTCAACGGAACTATTTTTGAAGATCTTCATTAGCGCTTCCAGTTATCATCCTACTGAAGATATAAATAGTGGTCTCTGCATCATCCGCAACTTGGCGACTTACACACTATCAACGCATTCAAATCTTTCAAGTCAGTTTACAATTTGAACAAGCTTTATTCAAAACACTTAGTAACCTTAAGCCTTCTGATTTTCTGAGTTTAGTCGCCAACTAGTGTGAATCCCTTTTAGAGTGAAAACTCTTATTCATTCTCACACAAGCCCTTCAGAGAACAAATTTGTATACCCTCTCTGATTTCAGAACTTCATAGTTTCTACCCACTCTTTGTGAAGAGACCCCTGTAGAAAACAAATCTTCTTGAAAAAGAACTGGGAGGAGTTTTGTCGAATACTCGAGAGATAAAGGAGAAGTCCTAGAAAAATTGTAAAGGAGCAGTTCTCAGAATATTGGGAGAAGTCCCTGAGAACACTTGTACTATTCTGTTGAAATAGTGGAAAGTCTTGGTATAGCCAAGGACTGGACGTAGCCCTATCGGATTTGGGGGTGAACCAGGATAAATATCGTGTGTGCTTTATTCTTCAAGCTCTAAATTTATTTCCGCTGCACATATCATTCAACGTTTTCGAACTAATATTAACTATATTGTGAAAAAGTTTATAAAAGTCACACACACATTTCAAACCCCCCCTTTCTTGTGTGGTTTTATTACTATCAATTGGTATCAGAGCTTAACCGCTCTGAGAATTACTAACATCTTAACAGGTGTAGAGTGAAAAGATCCATGGACGGCATTGCCTACCCAACCAGAACCGCAACCAACAAGCCACCATTCTTCGACGTCTCAAATTACCCTTACTGGAAAAAGCACATGCAGCTATTTATTGAATCAACCGACTGGAAACTATGGGACGTAATATCGAAAGGAAATTACGTTCCCAATGATAGTGAAAGCAAGGCCATTCCAGCTGATAAATGGACAGATGAACAAAGGACCGAAAATCAGAGAAATGCCAAGGCGAGGCTGTTTCTTATATGTGCTCTCAGCAAAAGTGAGCATGACAAAGTTGATAGCCAAAGCACAGCAAAGGAGGTCTGGGATACACTAGCTATCGCTCATGAAGGAACAACTGCTGTTCAAACCACCAAGATGAGCATGCTCACGTCTCAATATGAAAACTTCATGATGGACAACAATGAGTCCATTGACTCCATGTTTGCACGACTCCAAACCATTCATAATGGAATGAGAAATCTAGGTAAAACCTTTACTGACAAGGAGCAAGTGGTCAAGATTCTTAGAAGTCTTCCCACCAATTGGAGAAACTTCGTTACTTCCCAAAGAGCTGGAAAGAACCTTGGTACCTATCAAGTAGAAGACCTGCTGGGAGAAATGAAGATTCACGAGCAGGACCTCGCCAATGATGCTGCAATCATAAAAAGGAAAGAAGCAGCTGCAAAAGCTGTAGCTTTTAAAGCCAACAAATCAAAGGCTTTGAAGGCTGATGAATCCTCAGATGAGGAAACTGCGCAATCTGATCGATCTGATGATGAACAGGCCCTGTTCAATAGAAGATTCAGAAAGATGATGGGGAACAGGAAGCAGTTCAAAGGAATACCATCTTCCTCACCAAGAGAAGAAGAAAAGATCCCAAGTAAAGGAGGAATCGTCTTCTACGAGTGTAAGAAACCTGGACATGTCAAAGCCGATTGCCCTCGAAGACTTCCCAAAAGAATTTCTATAAGAAGAAGGCCTTTTCCAGACAAAATGATGAGTCAGAAGATGACTCCGACCAAGAAGAAGAAACTAAGGGAGCCAACGAAGAAACTTCATACTGTGCGTTTATGGGATCCATAGACACTTCAGACATTGAAGCAGATAGAGAAACAGAGGCACTAATGATCTCTGTCGACCAATCCAACGACGAAGAAGATGACAAGGATGAGGTAAGTCCCGAAATCTCATCTGATGACTATAATGAATTGTTGGAATATGCTCATGCATTAGCTATTAAATATAGTTCACTCAAAAAGAAGCATGATAAAACTTTGAAAGAATTGAATGCATCTAAAGAAGTATCTGTTATGCTAACAAAGAAAAATCAAATGCTTTTAGAACAAGATGCAAACAAAGAAATTAAATTCTTAAAACAAAGAGTCAGTAGCCTAATCAAAGACTTATCCATGTTCACCCAAGGTTATGATAACCTAATCAAGTTAAGTGGAAACAACAGATCAGCTTATGATCGAAGAGGTTTAGGCTATGAAGAAGAAGATTGGGATATAGTTGCCATTAAACATAATTCTTCTGCTGTCCCATACAGATATCAACCTGAAAAGAAAAATGTTTCATCTTCACCTACTAAAGCCCAACCCAAAACTTTCATAGTCAAGGGTAAGGAGAAACAAACTCGTCAAAAAATAGTGCATGTGAGGAATAGTCCACCCAAGGTGATAACTAACAAAAAAGGACCCAAGAAAGTTTGGGTACCTATATCCATGATTATTCCTCTTGTAGATGTGCTTAACAGTTCGAAACCAAAAAGAACAATGGTACCTGGACAGTGGGTGCTCACGACACATGACGGGAAAAAGGTATTTATTCCCAAAGATCCATGAGAAGAAGACAGGAGGGACAGTGACCTTCGGAGGCAATCAAAAAGGTTTCATTGTCGGAGAAGGTAATGTTGGTAAGAACCCCCTTCCAGTAATTCGGAAGGTTCTGCTAGTTGAAGGACTGAAACATAACCTACTTAGCATAAGTTAATTGTGTGATAGTGGGCTCACTGTTTCCTTCCCCAAATTGAAGTGTAGTGTCACAAACGAGGATGACAAGATTATCTTTGAAGCTCAGAGACAAGGAGATCTATATAAGACCTCCCTGGAAAACCTTGCAAGTCAAAAGGTAACATGTCTAGTATCAGCAGAGGATGATAAATGGATATGGCACAGGAAGCTAGGGCATGCATCCTTAAATACCGTTGCTAAGATAATCAAACATAATTTAGTAAGTGGTCTGCCAAATCTGTCTTTCAAATGTGATGATACATGCTCAGCATGTCTCCAAGGAAAACAATTAAAAAGTTCTTTCCATGCAAAGAACGTTGTTAGTACGAAGAGACCTCTGGAGATGTTACACATGGACTTGTTCTGGAAAAAGATTTTGTCTTGTCATCGTTGATGACTACACCAGATTCAAATGGGTACAATTCCTCGGAACAAAAGATGAAACCTTCAAGTCCTTCTTAATCATTGCGAAAAGAGTTCAAAATGAAAAAGGATATTGCATCACCAACATCCGTAGCGACAGAGGAGGAGAATTTATAAATGAAGAGTTCAACCACTACTGCGAAGAGAATGGAATATTTCATCAAGTGTCTGCTCCAAGAACTCCTCAGCAAAACGGAGTAGCTGAAAGGAAAAACCGGTCACTTCAAGAAATGGGCAGGACTATGCTCAACGAAACATCTCTACCCAAGTATTTTTGGGCCGAAGCCATTCATACAGCATGTTACATTCAAAATAGAATATTTATGCGTCCCATCTCGAAGAAAACAGCCTATGAATTGTGGAAAGGAAGAAAGCCAAACATCTCATACTTTCATCCATTTGGAAGTACATGTTTTCTACTCAACACAAAGGATGACCTTGGAAAGTTGATGCAAAATCAGACAAAGGAATATTCTTGGGATATTCACCCAACTCCAAAGCATTCCGAGCATACAACTCAAGAAGAATGGCAGTCGAAGAGTCTATCAATGTTAAGTTTGAAGATAAACACGTAAGTGTAAATCAGATAACTCCAGTGTTAGAACAGATAGCAACCTGAGAGGGGGGGTGAATCAGTGTTGCCCCAATTTTCGCCTTATTGAAATCGTTACTTTCAAGTTTATGATGATCACGAATTGATTGTTGTGATTGCAGCGGATATGAACAATACTTGAAAGTAAATGTGAAGGATAAAGAGAATCACACACAAGATTTATCCTGGTTCGCCTTCAATCCACCGAAGACTACGTCCATTCCCTCAAGAAAACCCCTTGAGGATTTTTCCACTATTGATAAGAATTTCTTACAAGTTCCTAACCCAAGGACCCCAAGAACTTCTACCAATATCCTGTGAAAGCAAACCGCTTTCAACAGCCCCTGAAAGCAAACCGCTTTCAGTTCCTGAAGGCAAACCACCCTCAGACCTTGAAGGCTAAACCACCTTCAATGAAAACCCTGAAAGTAAACCACTTTCAGTGACAACAACCCTTCACCGAATACCACGGTGAAAAACTCAATCTTACAGAAAGAGATGAAGAAGATATTACAATCGGCTGTTTCAATCCTTTAACACACAATTGGATTGAACATGAGAAATTATGCTTTAAGGCTTTTAAGCATAATACAATTCTGAGTTCTTCAAGATATGAACAACTAATGTGTTCTTGTAAACATGAAGATCATGAACTCAGAATTTAGGCTCCAAAAGATTTAAGTTCTAAAAGATGAACTAATTTTGAAAGAGCTTTGGCCTAATGTGTTTTTCTCATGTGAAATGTGTATATTTCGTGTGAGTTGTGTTTTCTGGACTCAAATGGTCTTTATATAGGCAAGGGAAACGTCCTTGAACCATCACAACCCTTTTCAAAAGGTTTGGGACACAATGGTTCATGAAAAGATGCACTTTTTCGTTCTGGTAATCGATTACCTTACTTAGTGTAATCGATTACACAAGTGACCGCTTCAGTTTGAATTTGAATTTAAAACATGTAATCGATTACAAGACTGGAGTAATCGATTACTTGCCTTGGTGTAATCGATTACCATAATGGTGTAATCGATTACACAGAAGCCCATTTTCCAGAAACTTGATCTTTGAGACTTGCTTAAGGTTTTCTACTTCTTTTAAGTTATGAAAACTCTTAGCTTGATTAGATTAGGTGTTTTAAGAGCCTTTATGCTTTAATAAACCTTTGGAAGCATAACTCACCTAATTCTAAGACTTCTAGACTATTGATGGACTTGAGTGCTTGATTCTTTGAAGTCTTCTTTTCTTCTTTTTGTTGATGAGTTTGTCGTCATCAAAACCACAGCCAGGGTCAGGAGCAAGACCTTCTTCACATCCAGAAGATGATGAACTGGAAATATGTGAAGCTCCCTCATCAAATCCAGCTCAACCATCATCGTCTGACAAAGAAACAAACTCAATCATTCCCTCCTCAACTCAACCAGACGATGTTTGCGAAACTGCGTCTGGCGATATCTCCACAAGTCAAGTCATGACCTCCAGTGGTATCTCACTACCTCGAGACTGGAGATTCAAACCAGATCATCCTCCTACACAAATTATTGGAAATGTCCATGAAAAGGTAAGAACCCGATCCACCTTTAATGATTATGCTAACTGTGCGTTTCTTTCTGAGATAGAATAGAAGAACATAGGTGAAGCACTTCAGGATGAAGGGTGGATCCTAGCCATGCAAGAAGAACTGAATCAATTTGAGAGAAGCAAAGTCTGGGATTTAGTGCCTAAACCAGAAGACAAATCTATTATAGGCACTCGATGGGTCTTTAGGAATAAAATGGTTGAAAATGGAAAAGTCACCAGAAACAAAGCTCGTCTGGTGGCCCAAGGGTATAATCAACAAGAAGGAATCGATTATACAGAAACCTTTGCTCCAGTAGCAAGAATTGAAGCCATTCGTATTCTTCTAGCATTGGCATGTCAGCACTCTATAAAACTATTTCAAATGGATGTGAAAAGTGCGTTCCTAAATGGGTACATTGAGGAAGAAGTCTACGTAAAGCAGCCTCCAGGTTTTGAAGATCAGGATCTACCAGACCACGTCTTCAACCTAAGAAAAGAATTATATGGACTAAAGCAAGCGCCACGTGCATGGTACGATCGCTTAAGTTCATTTCTGATGAACAATGGATTCTCACGAGGAAGCATCGAAAACACTCTATTTAGAAGAAAGAGTTCCAAGGACTTCATTCTGGTACAACTGTATGTCGATGACATAATATTTGGTGCCACTAATGAAGCTCTCTGCCAAGAATTCTCGAAACTGATGCAGAGTGAATTCGAGATGAGTATGATGGGAGAATTAAAGTTCTTTCTGGGATTACAGATCAGACAGGAAGGAACCCGAACGTACATTCATCAGACCAAGTACATTAATGATCTACTAAAGAAGTACTGCATGGAGAAAGCAAAAGCCATGGGAACCCCTATGCATCCTGGAACCATACTGGATAAAGGTGACGAATCAACTCCGCTTGACTCAACCAAATATAGAGGAATGATAGGTTCACTGTTGTACCTCACTTCAAGTAGACCAGACATTATGTACAGCGTCTGTGTTTGTGCAAGATTCCAGGTAAGTCCCCAAGAATCTCATCTTAGTGCAGTAAAGCGCATATTTCGTTATCTCAATGGAACAACTAATCTTGGTCTAGTCTATAAGAAAGGTGACGATTTCAGGCTAAGAGGATTCTGTGATGCTGATTACGCCGGAGACAGAATCGAAAGAAAAAGCACAAGTGGATGTTGTCACTTTCTAGGACAATGTATAATTTCATGGGCAAGCAAGCGGCAAAGCACAATCTCTCTCTCAACGGCTGAAGCAGAATATGTCGCTGTAGGTTCTTGCTGCACCCAACTTCTTTGGGTGAAGCATCAATTAGAAGATTATAATATTTTTTAGCATAACATTCCATTATTATGTGATAACACAAGTGCCATTAATATTTCAAAGAACCCTATGTTGTATTCACGAACCAAATTTTGAGATGTTCGTCGTATGAATCTGTCTGTTGACATATCCGAAGCACCTCCAGAACTCTTAAGTGACTGGACTAAGAGGAATCAACAACGGAGACTTCATTCACCAACTCCATCTGATGCCTGCCTCAAACGTCGTCGTTTGGACACACCATCTCCACAATATTCAGATCATGCTCACCAGACTGAATCTCCCGAATGCTTACCTATGCCCACGATCTTGCATGCATCAACGTCGTCCAAGCCACCTTTTGAGACTGTGCACTCCACAGCTGAACTCATTTCAGACTCTCATGCTCAATATTTGAAGTTCTTGCCTCAAACCTTTCACAAATATATTTCGGATGTCTTTGATGTCCAAGATGATGGCAACTGTGGATTCCGCTGTCTTGCTCAATGGCTGGGTCATCCTCAAGATTACTGGCCAGAGGTTTGCAAGCTTCTTATCCAGGAACTTCTATCTCATAGAGTGCTGCATTCCAGAACCTTCTGCTCTGACAAAGATATTGACACCTTATGTCTGGCTCTCACGTTCAATGAAGATGAACTTGCACCTGAGTCTAAGTGGTTCACAGTTCCGGATATGGGGTTATTAGCTGCCACTGCGTTTCGCATTGTTCTAGTCACTTTAGCGCCTAACCAGTGTTGCACATATCTCCCACTCCTTGGCCCTGTTGATGATGCTCCTACAATTGCTGTTTTGGGTAACATTGTCAATCGACACTGGGTTCGCGTCAAGCTCCTCGAGAACTCTCCACTACCTACTATTTCACCTCAATGGAAGCATCATTTCTCTCCTGATGCCCGAGGATGGGAAGTGCCTCTTCAATCCAAAATCCTTCACTTCAAAAATCTACTACAAATTGAAGCTGAGCAATTTCTAGATTCATTATTTGAAGTCCCTAGCATTGACAATCCCATCCATCTTGATGATGACTCTGAGTCTCATCCCACTCCTAACACTGACATCTCTTGCTTAGACCTTGAATTCACTCGTCTCAACTTGCATGATATTGAAGTTGATCTTCGTCTACACCTTGGTCAAAGTCAACCCGCCCATTCAATGTCACAAAGGGTAGATGCTCACATTAATACATCTTTTAATGCATCTTATCCATCCCCACCAGCTCCTATCCATAAAGCTATGGACCTGGATCTCAAGCTTGCACCTCCGGGTTTCCTCAATTGTGATTCAGGCATGTCTCTCCATCAGCTCTACTCCATGCCCTGTTATCCTCCAAGTTCCAGCTCTGCTTTGGGCAAACGCAAGCGCTCACAAAATGCACCTAATGCTCATCTGCTCTCAAATGTATGTCTTCAGGCCTTTGGTTTCCCTTTCTGCTTTAAGGCTGGCTTGTGGCTTCCCCATGGATGTCCTGCCTCTCAGCTTACTCCATCCATGCTCTCATGTCAACGATTCTTCTACTTCGATTGGGAACTCACTGTTCGGAGGGATGCCCACATTGCTTCAATTCCTCTTCATTTGGCTGGAAGAGTTAACTCCCTAGTTCTAAAGTTTAGGACATGGACACTGGTACTACTTCCTATGCTACCACCCGTCTTGAAGACTATGGGTTTTAATTGGCAGTGTCCTTCTCCTTCGCTGCTCATTCCTACTATGGCATATTTCACGCCTATTCTTCCATCTCGTACACCATCCCCGTTGGTCACTCAAAGTTCAAATCCTGATTCTGATGATGTTCGCACCATGGTTTCACTCCTTTCTCAGGAAGTTAAAACCTTCAACACTCGCACATCTCATGAAAGGGTCGTTCTGCATCAAGATGTGAATGCCCGTCTTGAATCCATGAATACTAATCTTTCTGATAAGATAGATGCTCGTTTCAATCAGTTGCAGAGCTCTATTGCTCTCCTTCTAAGCCTTTCTAAGCCATCCTCTTAATATAATCTTATTGTTATCCTTACCTCTTATTCTCTCAATGAATATTCTGTCTTTGTTTTTGATAATGTCAAAGGGGGAGAACTATATAACAAATGACAAAGTAGAAGATAGCACATATTTAGGGTGAGCTAATAAATATTAACCATAGGGGGAGGAAATTGGAAATATACAAGCCTTGAGCTCATTTGTTTTTAGAAATTGTCATTATCAAAAAGGGGGAGATTGTTAGAGTAAAATATTTAAATGAATTAGACTATTTTGATAAATAACAATTTCGCTAAGTGTTACTGACTTCTTTAAAAAGATTTCATATTCAGGAACACTTATGAACTGAAGCCATGCTGCAAACATTATCAAAAACCAAATGAAGAGACCGTCCGCCTATGAGAAATGAGTCTGCCTCCAGAGTAAAGTTCGTCCGCCTGCAAAGACCGTCCGGCTCAATCCTTGTCAAACACAAGGTTGACTAAAGAGCACTGACTAAAGACTCGTGAAAAAAGAATTAGCTTAAAGGAGATCGTTTGCTCAACCAAAAGATGAGTTGTCATGCACCTCTTGGTGGATCAGAGCATTAATGGCGAAAGAGACAGAATTAAGCGCCTTATTCCTTGAAGGTTCAAATTCTCTTACATTCCTTAATTCAAGCTGCTTTTGCTGAATTAGCGGTGATATCCTCTGATCATCGTATCTCCGCAACGGCCAAATTCAAATCTTCTGGTCAGAACAATAATTATCACATTAGTTGTAATGCACATGCATTAATTGCAGCTTCTGAGAACCAGAACAAAAGCATCACCAGACGATATCACTCTCTATCTGTTGGAGAAACATTCTTCCCTGGAAGACTACAGCAAAGCAGATGCAGAAGTATCCGTTACTCACAATCAAGCAAGTATTCAACGGAACTATTTTTGAACATCTTCATTAGCGCTTCCAGTTATCATCCTACTGAAGATATAAATAGTGGTCTCTGCATCATCCGCAACTTGGCGACTTACACACTATCAAAGCATTCAAATCTTTCAAGTCAGTTTACAATTTGAACAAGCTTTAGTCAAGAACACTCAGTAACCTTAAGCCTTCTCATTTTCTGAGTTTAGTCGCCAACTAGTGTGAATCCCTTTTAGAGTGAAAACTCTTATTCATTCTCACACAATCCCTTCAGAGAACAAATTTGTATACCCTCTTTGATTTCAGAACTTCATAGTTTCTACCCACTCTTTGTGAAGAGACCCCTGTAGAAAACAAATCTTCTTGATAAAGAACTGGGAGGAGTCCTGTCGAATACTCGAGATATAAAGGAGAAGTCCTAAAAAACTTGTAAAGGAGTAGTCCTCAGAATACTGGGAGAAGTCCCTGAGAACACTTGTACTATTCTGTTGAAATAGTGGAAAATCTTGGTATAGCCAAGGACTGGACATAGCCATATCGGTTTTGGGGGTGAACCAGGATAAATATCGTGTGTGCTTTATTCTTCAAGCTCTAAATTTATTTCCGCTGCACATATCATTCAACGTTTTCGAACTAATATTAACTATATTGTGAAAAAGTTTATAAAAGTCACACACACAATTCAAACCCCACCTTTCTTGTGTGGTTTTATTACTAACAATTCAAAAAGATTGTCGTTTTGGCAATCAGCAACATGCTTCATTTGCAGAAGGAGAAAATGATGAAGGTAATTTATGCTCTGGTTGTCAAAAAGAATTTCAAGAAGATAAAAATGTGTGGTATTTGGACAACGGTTGTAGCAATCATATGACTGGAAAGAAAGAAGCTTTTATCAACATTGATTCTTCATTTGAGTTAATGGAGAACATGATGAAGTAAAAGGCAAAGGAAGCATTGGAGTTATAACAAAGCAAGGAAGCAAAGTCATTCATGACACTCTTTATGTGCCGGAGTTAGATGAGAACTTGCTAAGCATTGGACAGCTCTTGGAGCATGGGTATTCTCTAAATTTTGAGAATCGAGAGTGCAGAATTTTTGATTCAAAGAGAAGAAATGTTGTTGTTGTAAAAATGTGTGGTATTTGGACAACGGTTGTAGCAATCATATGACTGGAAAGAAAGAAGCTTTTATCAACATTGATTCTTCATTTGAGTTAATGGAGAACATGATGAAGTAAAAGGCAAAGGAAGCATTGTAGTTACAACAAAGCAAGGAAGCAAAGTCATTCATGACACTCTTTATGTGCCGGAGTTAGATGAGAACTTGCTATGCATTGGACAGTTCTTGGAGCATGGGTATTCTCTAAATTTTGAGAATCGAGAGTGCAGAATTTTTGATTCAAAGAGAAGAAATGTTGCTGTTGTAAAAATGACCAGCAATAGAAGCTTTCCACTTTCTCTTAATTATGAGAAAAATTTCAGCATGATGGCTAGAGAAGAAAATGACTCTTGTTTGTGGCACAAGAGACTTGGGCACTTGAACTACAATAGTCTCAAGTTTCTTTCTCAAAAGAAGATGGTGTATGGGCTGCCAACAATTGAAGAAAAAGCTGGTGTGTGTGAAGGATGTATGCTTGGCAAACACCACCGCTAACCATTTCCAAAGGAAGGAGCATGGAGAGCCAAACAAGTGCTAGAACTTGTACACACAGATGTGTGTGGCCCTATGAATACTTTGTCTCATGCCAAAAACAGGTATTTTATCTTGTTTATTGATGATTTTACCCGTATGACATGGGTATATTTTATGAGACAAAAATCTGAAGTTTTTGTAATTTTTAAGAAGTTTAAAGCTTTTGTTGAGAAACAAAGTGGCAGGTTTATAAAAATATTGAGAAGTGATAGGGGGAAGGAGTACACCTCAAATGAATTTCACAAATTTTGTGAAGATGAAGGTGTTGAAAGACAGCTCACTGTTGGCTATACACCTCATCAAAATGGTGTATCTGAAAGAAAGAACCAAACTGTGATGGAGATGGCAAAGTCTATGCTGTTTGAGAAAGGTTTGCCTAAAACCTTTTGGCCCGTGGCTGTTAATACTGCTGTGTATTTGCTGAATAGATGTCCAACAAAGGCTGTATGGAATAAGACTCCATTTGAAGCTTGGAATGGAAGAACACCTTCAGTGAACCACCTTAATTTTTTTGGGTGTGTTTTCTATGCTCAAATTCCTAAACAAAAGAGGACAAAACTGGAAGAAACAAGTGAGAGATGTGTCTTTATTGGCATAGTTCCATGTCAAAGGGCTATAGACTTTACAACTTGAAGACAGACCAAGTGATCATTAGCCGGGGTGTTGTATTTGATGAGAAGGCTTCTTGGAATTGGGAAGAAGACAAAATGGAGGAGAAAACAGTCCCTGCAACTTTATTGCAACAAAATTCAACAGCTGGAAATGAGCAACCAGCCCCATGTACACCAAGCTCTTCATCCTCTCCAAATTCACCAAGTTCAAGTTCATCATCTCCTAGCTCAACTCCAATAAAATTGAAGGATTTGAGTGATATTTATGCAAGGTGCAACTATTGTGTTGTGGAACCATAAAACTTTGATGAAGCAATCAAAGAAGTTGTTTGGAGGAAGGCGATGCAAGAAGAAATAGATGCAATTGAGAAGAACAAAACATGGCAGCTAGTTGAGAAACCAAATGACAAAGAAGCTATTGGAGTATAATGGGTGTACAAATTGAAGCATAATCCAGATGGTTCAATCCAAAGAGCCAAGGCCAGATTAGTAGTCAAAGGCTATGCACAACATCCCGGAATTGACTACAGTGAGACTTTTGCTCCAGTTGCACGTTTGGACACTGTGAGAGCAATCATTGCATTAGCAGCTCAAAAAGGTTGGAATCTATACCAACTTGATGTAAAGTCAGCTTTCTCGAATGGAGAATTAAAAGAAGAGGTCTATGTGCAGCAACCTCAAGGCTTTGTGATTAAAGGCCAAGAGGAAAAAGTTTACAGGTTGAAGAAAGCTCTCTATGGGTTCAAACAAGCCCCTAGAGCATGGTATAGTGAAATTGACAGTTACTTCATTCAACAAGGATTTCAAAGAAGTCAAAGTGGGCCTACCTTGTATGTGAAGCATCAAGGTAAAGATGATATCCTTCTTGTTGCCCTTTATGTTGATGATTTGGTTTATACGGGTAACAACAAGAAAATGGTTGAAAACTTTAAAATTGAGATGATGAAAAAATATGAGATGAGTGATCTTGGCTTGCTGCATCATTTTCTTGGTATTGAGGTTTACCAAGATGAATATGGAGATTTTATTTGTCAAAAGAGGTATGCTGAAAATATTTTGAAGAAGTTTGGCTTGTATGGCTGCAAACCTGTTAATATTCCTTTAGTGGTGAATGAAAAATTAAAGAAGGAAGATGGTGGAAGATTAGTGGATGCAAGCATGTATAGAAGTTTGGTTGGAAGCTTGTTTCATCTTACAGCTTCAAGGCCTGATTTAATGTTTGTTGCTGGTTTACTCTCAAGATTCATGAGTAAACCAAGTCATTTACATCTTGGGGCAGCAAAAAGAGTTCTAAGGTATGTCATGGGAACCATGGAGTATGGAATCAGATTTGAGAAGAATTCTAAGTTTGAAGCTAAAGGCTATTGTGATAGTGACTGGGCCGGAAGTGTTGATGATATGAAGAGCACTTCAGGTTATGTATTCAACGTTGGTTCAGGTGTGATTTCTTGGTGTTCAAAGAAGCAAGATACAATGGCGCAATCTTCAGCAGAAGCTGAGTATTTAGTAGCTGGTTTGGCTACAGAACAAACACTTTGGTTGAGAAGAATATTAGAAGACATTGGAGAGAAGCAAGAGGGAAGTCTCCAGCTTCATTGCGACAACAAATCAGCCATTGCCATGGCGAAGAATCCTGTTTTTCATAGCAGGACCAGGCACATTAACATAAAGCACCACTTCATTCGAAGTGTGATTGAAGAAGGAGATGTGCAGTTGATTTTCTGCAGTTCAGAAGAGCAGCTTGCAGACATTTTCACCAAAGCACTACCAAGTGGAAGATTTTAGCAACTTAGAGAAGCAATGAGAGTTAAAGAACAACACATTAAGGGGGAGTATGTTGAGTAATGTGTTGTTATGTTAGTGGGAATTGGTTATTGTTAGTGAAGAGTCATGAGTTTAATGTATTAATGTTAGTGGAA
This sequence comes from Acmispon strigosus, assembly GCA_030819835.1. Taxonomy (NCBI): domain Eukaryota; kingdom Viridiplantae; phylum Streptophyta; class Magnoliopsida; order Fabales; family Fabaceae; genus Acmispon; species Acmispon strigosus. Next base: position 30,333,414 of record JAUAMA010000003.1, on the reverse strand, counting down.
GCACTTAGTGCTTAGTGGAGTCTTTTATTATGCATTGAGTACCTAGTATTGGTGACTCTTTGATAGTTGCAACAATCTCTACTCATGCTATATATTCTATGTGTATGAGTTGCAAATGAAATAAGAAAAATACAAGAGAAATATATGAATATTCAGCCTCTTATCTTTGAGTGGGTTACCGTCTATTACCACCTCTGGAATACCACCAACAATTATATTAGTCAGTGATAGTATATAGTAAGAGATGGAATCGATATAAAGAACATTTCTTTAAGTTTTGCATCATGACATTTACTATTTTACATGATCTGAAGCCATGCAATTTTGCAAACATTTGACATTGACTTACATCAAAGTTCAAGTTAATGATTTATTTACTCACTGCAGGGTATGGAAAGATGCCAGACTACATATTTTCTACTTAGCCTAATGCAGAGCAAGTCTAAAAAGAAACTTACTGCTTAGAGAAGCTAAAACTAGGCAGTTAAACTGAGTGTTTGGTTTAACAAATTATCTTCTGTTTTCTTTTTGGTTCTCATTAATAATTACAAAAATATCATTAATTTTATTTTATTTCTTGTTATCAAATGTTTACAAATGATGAAAACATTTTGATGTTTTTATTATTTTTTGTATAAAATTTAAAAAACATGAAATAAAATGGTATTTTGTAATTATTAGCGAAAAGAAAAAAATGAAAACAGAGGATATTTCTTAAACCAAATACATCATAATAGATCCACTGAGTAGAATGTCTTGAAATTTGAAGAACATTATAAAGTATGGTTGAAGTATGGTTGTAAAATCTCTCTGTATCTCCCAATTACAAAGCAAAATTCCCTTTGTCTTGAGTTATATGCTTATCCAAATTAGTGCTAATATTGCTGGCATCGAATAACTATAAAGAAATATACATACAAAGACTCAGTGGAATGTGGTCTGAAATATAGGACAAACGTGTTTAGAAACTTGGTATGTACGTTTTCACATTTAGGGAAGAAGTGATTATACAATGATTAAAAAAGAATTCAAACATGGTAAACAAAAGTATATAAAAGAATAAGATATGCTAATGGCTTTTTTTGACATAAGTTACAACTCAATACATCCACCTCATTTCTAGGGGTGACATGTCGGGTTTACTAGCAAAACCCACCAACTCTGTTCCGCATAACCCATCAAGATAAAGGGTTGATAGGCATAGCTGCTGAGTTGGCCTGTAGTTTCTTTTAGTCTTTTTAGCTTGATATTTTTAACATTATTATTATTATTATTATTTCATAGTATTGGTTCTATTTTAAGCTATTTTTGTTGGACTAACCCATTCTATTTTAACTTGTAAGTGTGTTAGTCGTCAATTAATATTTTGATTTTAGTTTTTGTGGACCAACCCGCCAACTTGCTGTAAAATGTGGTGGGAATATTATCCAACCTGCTTCTCGAGTGCGCTTCAACTGCCCTACCTGCGTTAGGCAGATTGCGGTAGGGTGGGGTGGGTTGCTCATTTTGCAACCCTACTATTTCCTCCTCTCTTTTCTTGCTTTTTCAACGTTGTTGCTTTGTCATAGTTTTGTTAGGTGACCGCGACTGAGACACAGTTTTGGGACATAAAATTTTAATTCCCGTTTGGATATTTGTTGGTGAAAGTGCTTGGCAACGAGTGTGAGCATGACGGCCCCCATGTTCACTGGTTTTGTTTTTCATGGTGGTAGTATGGTCCAGTGGTTTAACCACCAAGTTACAATTGGAAATGCGAGAAAATGATTTATTTTTTTCATAAAACAAAAATTGAGCTACTATCCAACTTATTCAATTTGTAAAAATTAATATGGAATAACTATTAAAATTAGTCATCCAAAGGACTTTGAACTCAATCTATTATGCTTATGGAAGAAATTATACCTACGAATTCATCTAAAGAGTTGACTACTTTAACACAGCTACTCATAGTATGAGAACAGGTCATGTGATTTTGCCATCGATATGATATGTTGTTTCATCTGTTTATCAATTTTGGATTGAAACTCTTGTTGAACAATATACTCGAATTATCATTTCGAAACGGATTCTCCATTCATAAGATAAAGAAGATATCCTGAATTTCATGATCTTTTGCTAAACTTAATTGAGTTCAACGCCTCGAGCAAGATGATATTAACATTAGACATTGATAACCTATAACATTTTGATATAGATTAAATCTTTGTTTTATACATAGCTCATTTATACTTCATTATCTTATTTTTTTAGGCTTAAATGTGTTTTTAACATCTGAAATTCAAAGACGAATCCAAATTGGTCCTTATAAAATAAATCTCATTGCAATAGGTTCTTCAATTTTTTTTATTTGAAATCAGTTCAAGTGAAGCCATTTTATCTACGTGTCATAATCCAATCATCCTTCCATTTGATGAGTCTAATTAACCGAGTGGTAACCACGTTGACTTTTCACATCAGTTACGGTCCCTCTAAAGTTTTTTAATCACTTTCAGTTCGTCCTCCTCCCCCTTCTTCCTCCATTCACACCACAGATTCTGGCCAACAGACCTCGTCTCAGCAACCACGCCTCTATGACCACTACATTAACATTTTATAAATCGAAACCCCCTTTTCTAAAAAATATTATTGTATTTTAAACTTTAAGAGTTTAGTTGATAAAAATTTTTTTTATAGTATTAATTCAATTAAAAATACATGCATTAAAGACTAAAATGATTATTCACAATGAATTAACTACGACTTTATCCATTAGAGGGGGGATACACACAATCTCTCAATCTAGAAACATTTAAACGCAATAAAAATTGTGCCTAAAAAGGCCTACAAAATACCCTTTCACACCCTATACCAAAATGTGCATGCAACTTAGCAACTAAACTCCAATCCCATCATTTCTCTTAATTTCATTCACCATGTGACCATGTCAATAGTTGGAACCTAGGGAAAGAAAAGCATGGGAAGACAAAAAATAGAGATCAAGAAAATTACCAATGAGAGCAATCTTCAAGTCACTTTCTCGAAGCAGTAACTAGAAGATTGCTCTCATTGATAATTTTTTTCATCTGTATCTTTTGTCTTCCCTGCTTTCCTTTCCACAGATTCCAATAGTTGACATGGTCACAGGTGAATGAAATGAAGAGAAATGATGGGATTGGAGTTTAGAGGTTAAGTTTCATGCACATTTTGGTATAGGGTGTGAAAGGGTATTTTGTAGGACTCTTTAGGCACAATTTTTCATTGCATTTAAAAATTTCTAGATTGGGAGATTGTGGGTATATCCGTCTGAGTGGCTCATATGATAAGAAATTCATTATGGAGGAATGATGATTTAGGGGAAGTTGTTCATAGTATGTCTATATTGCTCAACAATGTTGAGATAAAATTTAGGAAACAACTATAAATGATATTAATCTTCTTATTTTATGAAAATGGTTGTTGGTTTGAAGTCCTTTGAAATGGAATAGAATAAGTGATTGTGAATATATATACAAGTTAATTCATCTAGATGGATAATTCTATAGGATGGAAGCAAAAGTTATGGTGAGAGTAATGAATTTACAACCCAAGTTTGATACGTTTACAATACATATACTTTCTCTTTTATTCTCTTTTCACCTTTATAATGCAATTCATCTTCTTACATTGGCTTAGATCGGACAACCGCGGCAGAGGATCTCGATTCGACAATCGATTCTTCTCCATACATTTTTAAAATATATATTATTCTGCAAACAAATCCTAAAAACCACTGCAAAACATTTCTCGTCCTTTTTTTGTTGATTTGTAACAATATTATTGGGATAAACAAAAAATCATAGATTAGCCATAAATCAATGCATATTATGATTTCTATAACAATATATCATAAAATATAAAAATTTCAATTCATCGGTACTTTATTAATCAAAATTTCAGGATTATACTCCCAGTATGTGAAGGGAATCATGCGATCGATTACCGCAACAGAATAAGAATTTTCTATATGAGATAGACTCGCAAGTTCATGTTTCACAGTTCGTAAACAAACTAACACATTAAGATTACCTCTTCACGACATGAGAAACGAAGCAGTAGCAGCTTCATCTCTACAGAAGTCTACACAAACGATCCCACCAGAAACCCTTGCGGCTTGAGGCAAGAGGCTGAGCAAACTGTCTCAGTAGGGTTTGAGTATCTCATGCTCTATTTATAAGCCTCATAAGGTGGCTAACCCTAAGTCTCCTTAATGCATATTGGGCTCACCCAATGAACCTGGTCCAATAAGTGTTCATCTAATATACCTGGTCCAATAAGACATTATAATACATTCTAGTGGGTTAATGCTATATGTGTGACTCTATAGGTATCTCTTGCGTACTTAGGTTGTAATAATTAAATATAAATAATATTAATCTACTAGTGCATAATTCAACAATGTGACTCGTTCTAATACCACACGTAGGATGAAATGTCTCTTATTTATATTAGAAATTAGAACCCCAACAAAATAAACGAAAACATCGTAAATAGCGTGCCTTCGTATTCACTCTTGCAAGAAATGGAGATCTTATAGAAAAATGTACATAACAATATATGCTAGCAACATGAGCTTCTACGTGATTTCCCTCTTTTACAAAAGACTCTTTAGTAGAGATTTAACCCGTTCGAGATCTCCCAAAATTGTAGGCATTTCATTCGACCTTTCCTTTGATCAGGAGTAATGTCTATTTGGCCATCTTTTACCAAGATGTCATAAATAGCCTCACATTAGTAATATCAAAATTATAAATTTTGACAAGAAACTTCGAATTTCGAGGCAATCATTATTAGTTGGTCTCCACCTGTTAGGCATTAACATTTTACAAACATAAGGGGAACCCTCTTTGAGTTTAGCTAACTGAACATCACGGCAATCAAAATCCTCATAAGGCTCGAATGTCACAGGGCCATCTCGACCCATATTGCCTGTTTCAATATAGGAAACTTTTTCCTTCTTAGGCAATTTGCTATTTTTAAATTTCTCTTGCCTAAGGAAGTCAACTTGTATTATTCTATCAGCTAATTGTGCCAAATCTCTTATGTGTTGAGTATCAATTTTTTTCCTGATCAAATAGTCTAAACCACCGACGGCTAATTCGACCAACTCGTGTTCCGGGGTGGCTCCGGAAACCAACACTCCCTCGGCTTTCACTTCAGGAATTGGAGACTTCCCAGGTCTTCGCCGTTCGGGGGTTTCCGAGTCGCTGCTCGAAGAAGAGTCAGACTCGACCGCGTCAGCTCTGTCGATCTCGACATTCTTGTCCGACCTCGAACTACCTTCAATCACCTCTTCAGGTGCCGAAGGGGTGGCGATCGGGGAGGACGGAAGGTGATAGTAGTACGAATGTTGGATCGTACCATAGCAACAACTTTCGGCTGCTTGCTCGGCCCAGACTCTGCAGCAGCGGCCAACTTCCTCTTCCGGGCAGAAATAGGCTCTTGGTCAACCTCTCCATCGCTGACTGCCACTGACTCCCCAGGATTTCTGGGGGGGGGCGGCACAATCGGGTCACCACCCGAATTACCCTCGGGGCTCTCGGCTTGCATCAACCGGATCAGCTTCTGAAGACAAGGGTCGATCTCCATCCTCACTAAAAAATACATAGAACGAACGGGTTAAACCTGTACTGAAATAATAAACGCTACAAAAAATACGAGATACTCACAATAATGGTTCCTCAAAGTAGGAACCGGGTGCCTACAAAGGTCCTGACACTTAAATAGGAACTGCGGGGTGCCCTCGTCATCGAGCACCACCGACTTCTCTAAAAGTGCCAATAGCTCTCGATCCTCCGGCTTCAACGCGGCCGGGTTGTCGGTCCCATATTGACTAGCATTCAATTCGAAGTGCTTGTCACTCCAGCAGAGAGGGAACCGTTTGAAAACGGTCCCCACGGAGTTCGTTCGGAACCACCAAGAACGCCCTTCGCCGGTCGTAGTCACTCGGATGAAGTCCTTCTTGAAGTCCTTGTACGAGTCGGTGAAATTTTGAAGCACCTTAGTCGTACGGGACTTGATGCTAACCATGCCGTGACCACCGGCGCCGTGCGTATGGGACGGGACGAACAAGTGGAAAAATAAATCCACGGATGGATTCCGTCCGAGTACCCGGCACAGCACTTCAAACGAACGGGCAAAGTTCCAGCCACCCGGGTGTAACTGCGACGGAGCCACGTCCAAGTACTTCAGCACCTGAACCATGAAGTTGGAGAATGGTAGTCGAACCCCCAACTTCCGGAAGACCACCAGATGCATGAAGAAGCCGGATGGCAGCTCGTAGCAAAGCCTATCATCGGGGGAAGGGGCGTGGATAGCATGACCGTCTCCAACTTCAGCCCGCGTCACGATTCTTTTCCTCTCAAGATACTCCGGATCCGCGTTCGCCAACCGAGAGGGCATCTTAAGAATATCACGGTAAAATTCGTTATAACGGAACAAGTCACCAGTCAAGTCAAGGTACTTCGCCCGGTCCTTCTTTGTTCTTCTCGAAGCCTTGACCGGACGCGCGGGCTTCAGTTTAATACCCTGGTAGGTTACGTCTTTCTTACGCACCATCGTCGGTACCTAAAAGGGGGTCCGAGAGGGTCAGCAACTATTCGAAGTAAGGAACCATACTCGCCCCCCTTCCTCCTAATCGCGACTACCACAGAAAAGAAAAACAATACAAGAATAATAAAGGGTACGAAAGGGACACCAGGCAAAGAGAAGACGAACCTGATAAGCGGCGGAGACAGGAATACAAGACGTGTGACAGGAGTACGGGAAGGGATATGCTCGGGATATTAGTTTTGCAACCGATCGAGTGTGCGAAGAGCGAAAAAAAGAACAACTTAAATAGGCGAACCAACAAGCAGGCGAAAGGTCGCATTGATTACCCATAGAGGGGACAGTTGGGAAACCAATCGTTAGGGGGCACGCGTGCGACAGTCCAACGGTCACCTTCCCACTTCACGAAAACACACCGGCGCGATAACCAAGACAAAACGATCCCACTCCCCAACCATCACGCATCTCTCCAACTCCACACCTTATCAACTGCGCTCACCCGCCGCCGACCTTATCACCGACGACCGACCGGGGGAAACTCTCAACCAGCAGCGCGGTCGGCTGAACAGATTAAATAAAACAAATTAAAAAATTTAACAAACGCGCAGTCCTGGACGACTAACCAAGGCCGTAGCTTATGACTCTTACCGAGCCATGGCAGGCTCGGTAGATCCAGGGGCAACTGTTCTGACCGGATATCCGGTCAACCACCCACATCTCTCGACCGGCCGACACCGACTACCGTTGACTCTGGACAACTGGGTAGCTCGCCTTACCTGAGCGATCGCACTGATCGGGCAAAGGACGATCGAGCGATTAGCTGGAGACAGCTGGAGCCTCTGACAACCTTTGGGACAAACAACTGGGTGTCAGGAGGCCTCACCACTATAAAACCCAGCCTCATTACTGCACAAGGTACGCACATCACCTCTAGAACGACCTTATCTCTCGAGACGATCACTAACTTGAGCATCAGAGTGTTCTTGCATGTACATCACCCGGTCATCAGCGTCACTAACACAGCAGCAGTCGGAGCACCGTCCCTCATCACCCGATCACCACCTGTCCGGGTAACCGTTCGGCTAGTATCGAACAGAACCTGTTTCTTGGTTTTATGTACTACATGTTACTTAATTAGGTCCAAGAAGATGGTTGAATTTGAACTCCATTCCTAAAAGCAACTAGCATTATTGTTGAGTAATGTGTTGTTATGTTAGTTGGAATTGGTTATTGTTAGTGAAGAGTCATGAGTTTAATGTATTAATGTTAGTGGAAGCACTTAGTGCTTAGTGGAGTGTTTTATTATCCATTGAGTACCTAGTAGTGGTGGCTCTTTGATAGTTGCAACCATCTCTACTCATGCTATATATTCTCTGTGTATGAGTTGCAAATGAAATAAGAAAAATACAAGAGAAATATATGAATATTCAGCCTCTTATCTTTGAGTGGGTTACTGTCTATTACCACCTCTAGAATACCACCAACAAAGGTTTCACAGAAAAATTTGATCCTATGGTGTCTATTATAGAAGAAACTAAGGACCTATCAACTATGACTGTTCAAGGGTTGATAGGGTCTAGAAGATAGCACATATTTAGGGGGAGCTAATAAATGACAAAGTAGAATATAGCACAAATTTAGGGGGAGATAATAAATATTAACCATAGGGGGAGGAAATTAGAAATATACAGGCCTTACTCTCATTTGTTTTTAGAAATTGTCATTATCAAAAAGGGGGAGATTGTTAGAGTAAAATATTTAAATGAATTAGCCTATTTTGATAAATAACAATTTCGCTAAGTGTTACTGACTTCTTTAAAAAGATTTCATATTCAGGAACACTTATGAACTGAAGCCATGCTGCAAACATTATCAAAAAGCAAATGAAGAGACCGTCCGCCTATGAGAAATGAGTCTGCCTCCAGAGTAAAGTCCGTCCGCCTGCAAAGACCGTCCGGCTCAATCATTTTCAAACACAAGGTTGACTAAAGAGCACTGACTGAAGACTCGTGCAAAAAGAATTAGCTTAAAGGAGATCGTTTGCTCAACCCAAAGATGAGTTGTCATGCACCTCTTGGTGGATCAGAGAATTAATGGCGAAAGAGACAAAATTAAGCGCCTTATTCCTTGAAGGTTCTAATTCTCTGACATTCCTTAATTCAAGCTGCTTTTGCTGAATTAGCGGTGATATCCTCTGACCATCGTATCTCCCCAACGATGCATTAATTGCATCTTCTGAGAACCAGAACAAAAGCATCGCCAGACGATATCACTCTCTATCTGTTGGAGAAACATTCTTCCCTGGCAGACTACAACAAAGCAGATGCAGAAGTATCCGTTACTCACAATCAAGCAAGTATTCAACGGAACTATTTTTGAAGATCTTCATTAGCGCTTCCAGTTATCATCCTACTGAAGATATAAATATTGGTCTCTGCATCATCCGCAACTTAGCGACTTACACACTATCAACGCATTCAAATCTTTCATGTCAGTTTACAATTTGAACAAGATTTAGTCAAGAACACTTAGTAACCTTAAGCCTTCTCATTTTCTGAGTTTAGTCGCCAACTAGTGTGAATCCCTTTTAGAGTGAAAACTCTTATTCATTCTCACACAAGCCCTTCAGAGAACAAATTTGTATACCCTCTCTGATTTCAGAACTTCATAGTTTCTACCCACTCTTTGTGAAGAGACCCCTGTAGAAAACAAATCTTCTTGAAAAAGAACTGGGAGGAGTCCTGTCGAATACTCGAGAGATAAAGGAGAAGTCCTAGAAAACTTGTAAAGGAGTAGTCCTCAGAATACTGGGAGAAGTCCCTGAGAAAACTTGTACTATTCTGTTGAAATAGTGGAAAGTCTTGGTATAGCCAAGGACTGGACGTAGCCCTATCGGGTTTGGGGGTGAACCAGGATAAATATCGTGTGTGATTTATTCTTCAAGCTCTAAATTTATTTCTGCTGCACATATCATTCAACGTTTTCGAACTAATATTAACTATATTGTGAAAAAGTTTATAAAAGTCACACACACAATTCAAACCCCCCCTTTCTTGTGTGGTTTTATTACTATCAATTGGTATCAGAGCTTAACCGCTCTGAGAATTACTAACATCTTAACAGGTGTAGAGTGAAAAGATCCATGGACGGCATTGCCTACCCAACCGGAACCACAACCAACAAGCCACCATTCTTCAATGGCTCAAATTACCCCTACTGGAAAAAGCACATGCAGCTATTTATTGAATCAACCGACTGGAAACTATGGGACGTAATATCGAAAGGGAAAGCAAGGCTATTCCTGCTGATAAATGGACAGATGAACAAAGGACCGAAAATCAGAGAAATGCAAAGGCGAGGCTGTTTCATATATGTGCTCTCAGCAAAAGTGAGCATGACAAAGTTGATAGCCTAAGCACAGCAAAGGAGGTCTGGGATACACTAGCTATCACTCGTGAAGGAACAACTGCTGTTCAAACCACCAAGATGATGCATGTTCGCTGATAAGGAAAATCGCAAGTGCACGATTAAACTATCACGTAATAAAAAGATCGAACCCAAGGGATAGGTGTTCTTATTATTATAAAATTTAGTACTAAAACAGAAAAATAAAAGATGAATATTTGTTCTTGGTTTGAGAACTAGAAAGAAACAATAGCATAAAATAATAAAAGAAAGAGATGATGAACAGTATGCTCTTGGGTTGGTTTACATAGTCTATAAAAACATGCTAGCAACCTCTTACTAAATTCTTGAATTATAAAACCAATATCATGATGCTATAGCCTAGTGTAACTACAAGTTAATTCCTTAAGCATTGTAGATCTTTCTTTTTAATTACTAAACCCAATTCCTTGGCACCTAGTTAACTAAAGAAGAAGATGAAGAAGATGTTCAGGCCAACATAAAGTTACGTCCTTCCTAATTCCTTTGCGAAGTATACTTATAACCTTTTTTATTACCTAGTTCCCTTACTACTCACCAAATGGCCTTATGTAATAAGTAATAAGCAAAACCTCTTGGGATCCACAAGATAGAAATTAAGCATAAGGTAATAGAGTTCAAAATGAAAAAGGATATTGCATCACCAACATCCGTAGCGACAGAGGAGGAGAATTTATAAATGAAGAGTTCAACCACTACTGCGAAGAGAATGGAATATTTCATCAAGTGTCTGCTCCAAGAACTCCTCAGCAAAACGGAGTAGCTGAAAGGAAAAACAGGTCACTTCAAGAAATGGGCAGGACTATGCTCAACGAAACATCTCTACCCAAGTATTTCTGGGCCGAAGCCATTCATACAGCATGTTACATTCAAAATAGAATATTTATGCGTCCCATCTTGAAGAAAACAGCCTATGAATTGTTGAAAGGAAGAAAGCCAAACATCTCATACTTTCATCCATTTGGAAGTACATGTTTTCTACTCAACACAAAGGATGACCTTGGAAAGTTTGATGCAAAATCAGACAAAGGAATATTCTTGGGATATTCACCCAACTCCAAAGCATTCTGAGTATACAACTCCAGAAGAATGGCAGTCGAAGAGTCTATCAACGTTAAGTTTGAAGATAAACACGTAAGTGTATATCAGATAACTCCAGAAGATGATGAACTGGAAATATGTGAAGCCCCCTCATCAAATCCAGCTCAGCCATCATCGTCTAACAAAGAAAAAAACTCAATCATTCCCTCCTCAACTCAACCAGACGATGTGAGCGAAACTACGTCTGACGATATCTCCACAAGTCAAGTCATGACCTCGAGTGGTATCTCACTACCTCGAGGCTGGAGATTCAAACTAGATCGTCCTCCTACACAAATTATTGGAAATGTCCATGAAAAAGTAAGAACCCGATCCACCTTTAATGATTATGCTAATTGTGCGTTTCTTTCTGAGATAGAACAGAAGAACATAGGTGAAGCACTTCAGGATGAAGGGTGGATCCTAGCCATGCAAGAAGAACTGAATCAATTTGAGAGAAGCAAAGTCTGGGATTTAGCCATTCGTATTCTTCTAGCATTTGCATGTCAGCACTCTATAAAACTATTTCAAATGGATGTGAAAAGTGCGTTCCTAAATGGGTACATTGAGGAAGAAGTCTACGTAAAGCAGCCTCCAGGTTTTGAAGATCAGGATCTACCAGACCACGTCTTCAAGCTAAGAAAAGCATTATATGGACTAAAGCAAGCGCCACGTGCATGGTACGATCGCTTAAGTTCATTTCTGATGAACAATGGATTCTCACGAGGAAGCATCGACAACACTCTATTTAGAAGAAAGAGGTCCAAGGACTTCATTCTAGTACAGCTGTATGTCGATGACATAATATTTGGTGCCACTAATGAAGCTCTCTGCCAAGAATTCTCGAAACTGATGCAGAGTGAATTCGAGATGAGTATGATGGGAGAATTAAAGTTCGTTGTGGGATTACAGATCAGACAGGAAGGAACCCGAACGTACATTCATCAGACCAAGTACATTAATGATCTACTAAAGAAGTACTGCATGGAGAAAGCAAAAGCCATGGGAACCCCTATGCATCTTGGAACCATACTGGATAAAGGTGACGAATCAACTCCGGTTGACTCAACCAAATATAGAGGAATGATAGGTTCACTGTTGTACCTCACTTCAAGTAGACCAGACATTATGTACAACGTCTGTGTTTTTGCAAGATTCCACGTAAGTCCCCAAGAATCTCATCTTAGTGCAGTAAAGCGCATATTTCGTTATCTCAATGGAACAACTAATCTTGGTCTAGTCTATGAGAAAGGTGACGATTTCAGGCTAAGAGGATTCTGTGATGCTGATTACGCCGGAGACAGAATCGAAAGAAAAAGCACAAGTGGACGTTGTCACTTTCTTGGACAATGTCTAATTTCATGGGCAAGCAAGCGGCTAAGCACAATCTCTCTCTTAACGGCTGAAGCAGAATATGTCGCTGCAGGTTCTTATTGCACCCAACTTCATTGGGTGAAGCATCAATTAGAAGATTATAATATTTTTTAGCATAACATTCCATTATTATGTGATAACACAAGTGCCATTAATATTACAAAGAACCCTGTGTTGCATTCACGAACCAAACATATTGAAATTAAACATCATTTTATTCGTGATCATGTAGCCAAAGGAAATATTGACATTTCATACATACCCTCTGATGATCAACTGGCAGATATATTTACTAAACCACTCATTGAAAATAAGTTTGCATGCCTTAGAGAAAGAATAGGGATGTTTCCTGCATTATAGATATACCTATGTTGAGTTCGTCTGGTTAACTTACTCTAAAATCAATATCCACTACAAGATATGCATTTAATGCTGAAACAGTTGTGTCCTTTCATATGTATTACTTGCTCAGCACGCATACATAAATCCTGGCACTCCTTATCTCTCATCATTTAATGCGTATTAATTATTTGCATCATTCATCATGAGATTGATAATGCCGAGAAAATATTTACACTTTCCAACATGAAAATTGACAATTTTAAAAATATATCTCTAGTAACCGTTCTAATACCCTCATACTTTATACTCTGTGCATTTGTAGTTGTCTTTCTACTTTCCTCTTCTACAGAAATCATGGCTCCCAACAAACGAAGAAATGTAAAGGCTCAAGAAGTCCTAAGCACGGAAGAGATTCAGATCATTCAGAAACAGCATGATCTTACTGCTCGCAATCGTAAACAACAAGTTTCTGAAATTGGTCCGGTGAAGATTGAACATCTGGGCGACAGAAAGCTTGTCACCCCTAGATTTCTCGATCTGAAGCTGTTTGAACATGCGAAGATAGCCGGACTTGATCTCCTACTCTCACAAGCATGGGGAAACTTGTTCGAAATTGCCACAACTTCAGCAATCACACCTCTCGTTCAAGAATTCTATGATTGTGCCGTCAAGATAAACCCTAACCACATCCGAACTTGGTGTTTGGGGCAAGTAATAAATGTACACACCAGCGACGTGTCTCAACTCCTCAATCTTCCTCTCGACGGGGTCTGCTACTCCTCTTCTTGGGAAAACTCTGAAAGCACTCCCTTCACTATCTGGAAGGAGGTTCCAAAAAGCTCCACCTCTCGACGAGTGAAAAACCTAGTTGAATGCATTTTCCCTCATGCTGTTCTTAGCAAGGTTGTGTTACCTAAAGAAGGGTCTCGAGACTTAGTAAATAAGTTCTCTCAGTGGGCTCTATTCCAACTGCAGCATCGCAGGAAAGTTAATTGGCCTGACCTTCTGTTTCAATACATGCTCCATACTCTGGAACAGTCTAATACCAACCTTCCTTATGGATCTCTTATATCAGCCCTTATGCATCACAAGAAACTGATCAATCCCTCTATTGAAGTGGTGCAATACATTTCATCTAACTATGTCCTTGCTACTCCCATCAAATTTGGAGATGTTCGTCGTATGAATCTGTCCGTTGACATATCCGGAGTACCTCCATAAATCTTAAGTGACTGGACTAAGAGGAATCAACAACGGAGACCTCCTTCACCAACTCCGTCTGATGCCTGCCTCAAACGTCGTCGTTTGGACACTCCATCTCCACAATATTCAGATCATGCTCACCAGACTGAATCTCCCGAATGCTTACCTACGCTCACGATCTTGCATGCATCAACATCGTCCAAGCCACCTCCTGAGACTGTGGACTCCACAGCTGAACTCATTTCAGACACTCATGCTCAATATTTGAAGTTCTTGCCTCAAACCTTTCACAAATATATTTCAGATGTCTTTGATGTCCAAGATGATGGCAATTGTGGATTCCGCTGTCTTGCTCAATGGATGGGTCATCCTCAAGATTACTGGCCAGAGGTTCGCAAGCTTCTTATCCAGGAACTTCTATCTCATAGAGTGCTGCATTCCAGAACCTTCTGCTCTGACAAAGATATTGACACCTTATGTCTGGCTCTCACGTTCAATGAAGATGAACCTGCACCTGAGTCTAAGTGGTTCACACTTCCGGATATGGGGTTATTAGCTGCCACTGCGTTTCACATTGTTCTAGTCACTTTATCCCCTAACCAGTGTTGCACATATCTCCCACTCCTTGGCCCTGTTGATGATGCTCCTACAATTGCTGTTTTGGGTAACATTGCCAATGGACACTGGGTTCGCGTCAAGCTCCCCGAGAACTCTCCACTACCTACTATTTCACCTCAATGGAAGCATCATTGCTCTTCTGATGCCCGAGGATGGGAAGTGCCTCTTCAATCCAAAATCCTTCACTTAAAAAATCTACTACAAATTGAAGCTGAGCAATTTCTGGATTCATTATTTGAAGTCCCTAGCATTGACAATCCCATCCATCTTGATGATGACTCTGAGTCTGATCCCACTCCTAACACTGACCTCTCTTGCTTAGACCTTGAATTCACTCGTCTCAACTTGCATGATATTGAAGTTGATCTTCGTCTGCACCTTGGTCAAAGACTACCCGCTCATTCAATGTCACAAAGGGTAGATGCTCACATTAATACATCTTTTAATGCATCTTATCCATCCCCACCAGCTCCTATCCATAAAGCTATGGATCTGGATCTCAAGCTTGCACCTCCGGGTTTCCTCAATTGTGATTCAGGCATGTCTCTCCATCAGCTCTACTCCATGCCCTGTTATCCTCCAAGTTCCAGCTCTGCTTTGGGCAAACGCAAGCGCTCACAAAATGCACCTAATGCTCATCTGCTCTCAGATGTATGTCTTCAGGCCTTTGGTTTCCCTTTCTGCTTTAAGGCTGGCTTGTGGCTTCCCCATGGATGTCCTACCTCTCAGCTTACTCCATCCATGCCCTCATGTCAACGATTCTTCCACTTCGATTGGGAACTCACTGTTCGGAGGGATGCCCACATTGCTTCAATTCCTCTTCATTTGGCTGGAAGAGTTAACTCCCTAGTTCTAAAGTTTGGGACATGGACACTGGTACTACTTCCTACGCTGCCACCCGTCTTGAAGACTCTGGGTTGTACTTGGCTGTGTCCTTCTCCTTCGCTGCTCATTCCTACTGTGGCATATTTCACGCCTATTCTGCCATCTCGTACACCATCCCCGTTGGTCCCTCAAAGTTCAAATCCTGATTCTGATGATGTTCGCACCATGGTTTCACTCCTTTCTCAGGGAGTTAAAACCTTCAACACTCGCACATCTCATGAAAGGGCCGTTCTGCATCAAGATGTGAATGCCCGTCTTGAATCCATGAATTCTAATCTTTCTGATAAGATAGATGCTCGTTTCAATCAGTTGCAGAGCTCTATTGCTCTCCTTCTAAGGCTTTCTAAGCCATCCTCTTAATATATTCTTATTGTTATCCTTACCTCTTATTCTCTCAATGAATATTCTGTCTTTGTTTTTGATAATGTCAAAGGGGGAGAACTATATAACAAATGACAAAGTAGAAGATAGCACATATTTAGGGGGAGCTAATAAATATTTACCATAGGGGGAGGAAATTAGAAAAATACAGGCCTTACTCTCATTTGTTTTTAGAAATTGTCATTATCAAAAAAGGGAAGATTGTTAGAGTAAAATATTTAAATGAATTAGCCTATTTTGATAAATAACAATTTCGCTAAGTGTTACTGACTTCTTTAAAAAGATTTCATATTCAGGAACACTTATGAACTGAAGCCATGCTGCAAACATTATCAAAAAGCAAATGAAGAGACCGTCCGCCTATGAGAAATGAGTCTGCCTCCAGAGTAAAGTTCGTCTTACTGAAGATCTTCATTAGCGCTTCCAGTTATCATCCTACTGAAGATATAAATAGTGGTCTCTGCATCATCCGCAACTTGGCGACTTACACACTATCAAAGCATTCAAATCTTTCAAGTCAGTTTACAATTTGAACAAGCTTTAGTCAAGAACACTCAGTAACCTTAAGCCTTCTCATTTTCTGAGTTTAGTCGCCAACTAGTGTGAATCCCTTTTAGAGTGAAAACTCTTATTCATTCTCACACAATCCCTTCAGAGAAAAAAATTGTATACCCTCTCTGATTTCAGAACTTCATAGTTTCTACCCACTCTTTGTGAAGAGACCCCTTTAGAAAACAAATCTTCTTGAAAAAGAACTGGGAGGAGTCCTGTCGAATACTCGAGATATAAAGGAGAAGTCCTAAAAAACTTGTAAAGGAGTAGTCCTCAGAATACTGGGAGAAGTCCCTGAGAACACTTGTACTATTCAAGCTCTCAATTTATTTCCGCTGCATATATCATTCAATGTTTTCGAACTAATATTAACTATATTGTGAAAAAGTTTATAAAAGTCACACACACAATTCAAACCCCACCTTTCTTGTGTGGTTTTATTACTAATAATTCAAAAAGATTGTCGTTTTGGCCATCAGCAACATGCTTCATTTGCAGAAGGAGAAAATGATGAAGGTAATTTATGCTTTGCTTGTCAAAAAGCATTTCAAGAAGATAAAAATGTGTGGTATTTTGACAACGGTTGTAGCAATCATATGACTGGAAAGAAAGAAGCTTTTATCAACATTGAATCTTCATTTGAGTTAATGGAGAACATGATGAAGTAAAAGGCAAAGGAAGCATTGGAGTTACAACAAAGCAAGGAAGCAAAGTCATTCATGACACTCTTTATGTGCCGGAGTTAGATGAGAACTTGCTAAGCATTGGACAACTCTTGGAGCATGGCTATTCTCTAAATTTTGAGAATCGAGAGTGCAGAATTTTTTATTCAAAGAGAAGAAATGTTGCTGTTGTAAAAATGACCAGCAATAGAAGCTTTCCACTTTCTCTTAATTATGAGAAAAATTTCAGCATGATGGCTAGAGAAGAAAATTACTATTGTTTGTGGCACAAGAGACTTGGGCACTTGAACTACAATAGTCTCAAGTTTCTTTCTCAAAAGAAGATGGTGTATGGGCTGCCAAAAATTGAAGAAAAAGCTGGTGTGTGTGAAGGATGTATGCTTGGCAAACACTGGGAGAAGTCCCTGAGAATAATTGTACTATTCTGTTGAAATAGTTGAAAATCTTGGTATAGCCAATGAGAGCAATCTTCAAGTCACTTTCTCGAAGCAGTAACTAGAAGATTTCTCAGATTCCAATAGTTGACATGGTCACAGGTGAATGAAATGAAGAGAAATGATGGGATTAGAGTTTAGAGGTTAAGTTTCATGCACATTTTGGTATAGGGTGTGAAAGGGTATTTTGTAGGCCTCTTTAGGCACAATTTTTCATTGCATTTAAACATTTCTAGATTGAGAGATTGTGGGTATATCCGTCTGAGTGGCTCATATGATAAGAAATTCATTATGGAGGAATGATGATTTAGGGGAAGTTGTTCATAGTATGTCTATATTGCTCAACAATGTTGAGATAAAATTTAGGAAACAACTATAAATGATATTAATCTTCTTATTTTATGAAAATGGTTGTTAGTTTGAAGTCCTTTAAAATGGGATAGAATAAGTGATTGTGAATATATATACAAGTTAATTCATCTAGATGGATAATTCTATAGGATGGAAGCAAAAGTTATGGTGAGAGTAATGAATTTACAACCCAAGTTTGATCGGACAATTCATCTTCTTACATTGGCTTAGATCGGACAACCGCGACAGAGGATCTCGATTCGACAATCGATTCTCCTCCATACATTTTTAAAATATATATTATTCTGCAAACAAATCCTAAAAACCACTGCAAAACATTTCTCTTCCTTTTTTTGTTGATTTGTAACAATATTATTGGGATAAACAAAAAATCATAGATTAGCCGTAAATCAATGCATATTATGATTTCTATATCAATATATCATAAAATATGAAAATTTCAATTCATCGGTACTTTATTAATCAAAATTTCAGGATTATACTCCCAGTATGTGAAGGGAATCATGCGATCGATTACCGCAACAGAATAAGAATTTTCTATATGAGATAGACTCGCAAGTTCATGTTTCAAAGTTCGTAAACAAACTAACACATTGAGATTACCTCTTGACGACACGAGAAACGAAGCAGTAGCAGCTTCATCTCTACAGAAGTCTACACAAACGATCCCACCAGAAACCCTTGCGGCTTGAGGCAAGAGGCTGAGCAAACTGTCTCAGTAGGGTTTGAGTATCTCATGCTCTATTTATAAGCCTCATAAGGTGGCTAACCCTAAGTCTCCTTAATGCATATTGGGCTCACCCAATGAACCTGGTCCAATAAGTGTTCATCTAATATACCTGGTCCAATAAGACATTATAATACATTCTAGTGGGTTAATTCTATATATGTGACTCTATAGGTATCTCTTGCGTACTTAGGTTGTAATAATTAAATATAAATAATATTAATCTACTAGTGCATAATTCAACAATGTGACTCGTTCTAATACCACACGTAGGATGAAATGTCTCTTATTTATATTAGAAATTAGAACCCCAACAAAATAAAAGAAAACATCGTAAATAGCGTGCCTTCGTATTCACTCTTGCAAGCAATGGAGATCTTATAGAAAAATGTACATAACAATATATGCTAGCAACATAAGCTTCTACGTGATTTCCCTCTTTTACAAAAGACTCTTTAGTAGAGATTTAACCCGTTCGAGAGTGTGTGAGACAAATGATGACCTTGTTCTCTTTAAATAAAACCTAGAACCTAGAACCTAACAACCATCCATAAAGAATATTGGGCTCATTAAGTCTTGCACATGAACTCAAAAAAATTGCATAATGGACTTGGCCCAATAAATAAATATACACATAGTGGCTCCAAAAAAAAAAGAACTCAAAATAGGACATATTAAAAAATCGACTATCAGAGCATACATATGAGCTAGAAGAATCACGTTCATCCAAAAAATCTAGAGCCTTCTTTCACCTCCATCCAGAAATCCCAGAGCGTCCTTTTTGTTCACCCCCTCCACCCCCCAATGGGGTCCCCCCCCCTATGGTGGGCTTCTTCCCTCATAAGGACTCCTGACTCTCTATAAGAAGGTTTTCTTCTATTCTTTGTGAGAGTCCTCTATCCTATAGACATAATTTTTTTATCTTCCCTTTGTTTCTTTTCCCACTTCTTTCATGTCCACCTCTCATTGCCGCCACCATTTTTCACTATAACCACCCAATTCTTATCCTCGCTATTTGAAGTTTCCTCTTTTAACCACCACCCATTGTTGGGCTCTAACTAGTGGTTTTATGAGGAGTTTATAGTGCAATGACAAGATCAGAGTTTGGCTTCCATGAAGCGCGTTAACAGAGCTACCATTACTCTAGAATATATCTACTTGAGTAAAAAAGTGATGAAAATAGAATCCACAAGCTAGAGATTTGGAGTATCCTGATCTGAAATTTGTAATTTGAATATCTAGTGTTTTATTGTTTGTGGTGATGGGTGATTTTTAAATTGTTTTTCCTTTTGAGTTTATAATGTCTTAAGAGGTATAGAGCAAACGAGGTTGTATTGTTTTGTGTATTTGTGGTGCTATATGTTGGGATACAACTTATCAAGTGTGAGTAAAAGTATCACATTGGATATAAAAAGTGTGGTTATCTCTAAGCCCAATGTATAGATCTCCCAAAATTGTAGGCATTTCCTTCGACCTTTCCTTTGATCAGGAGGAATGTCTATTTGGCCATCTTTTAGCAAGATGTCATAAATAGCCTCACATTAGTAATATCAAAATTATAAATTTTGACAAGAAACTTCGAATTTCGAGGCAATCATTATTAGTTGGTCTCTACCTGTTAGGCATTAACATTTTACAAACATAAGGGGAACCCTCTTTGAGTTTAGCTAACTGAACATCACGGCAATCAAAATCCTCATAAGGCTCGAAAGTCACAGGGCCATCTCGACCCATATTGTATTATTCTATCTGCTAACTGTGCCAAATCTCTTATGTGTTGAGTATCAATTTTTTTCCTGATCGAATAGTCTAAACCACCGTCGGCTAATTCGACCAACTCGTGTTCCGGGGTGGCTCCGGAAACCAACACTCCCTCAGCTTGCACTTCACGAATTGGAGACTTCCCAGGTCTTCGCCGTTCGGGGGTCTCTGAGTCGCTGCTCGAAGAAGAGTCAGACTCGACCGCGTTAGCTCTGTCGATCTTGACATTCTGGTCTGACCTCGAACTCACTTCAATCACCTCTTCAGGTGCCGAAGGGGTGGCGATCGGGGGAGGACGGAAGGTGATGGTAGTGCGAACGTTGGATCGTACCATAGCAACAACTTTCGGCTGCTTGCTCGGCCCAGACTCTGCAGCAGTGGCCAACTTCCTCTTCCGGGCAGAAAGAGGCTCTTGGTCAACCTCTCCATCGCTGACTGCCACTGACTCCCCAGGATTTCTGGGGGGGGGGGGGGGGGCGGCACAATCGGGTCACCACCCGAATGACCCTCAGGGCTCTCGGCTTGCATCAACCGGATCAGCTCCTGAAGACAGGGGTCGAAGCCTTGACCGGACGCGCGGGCTTCAGTTTAATACCCTGGTAGGTTACGTGTTTCTTACGCACCATCGTCGGTACCTGAAAGGGGGTCAGCGACTATTCGATGTAAGGAACCATACTCGGCCCCCTTCCTCCTAATCGCGACTACCACATAAAAGAAAAACAATACAAGAATAATATGGGGTACGAAAGGGACACCGGGCAGAGGGAAGACGAACCTGATAAGCGGCGGAGACAGGAATACAAGACGTGTGACAGGAGTACGGGAAGGGATATGGTCGGGATATTAGTTCTGCAACCGATCGAGTGTGTGAAGAGCGAAAAAAGGAGCAACTTAAATAGGCGAACCAACAAGCAGGCAAAAGGTCGCATTGATTACCCACTGAGGGGACAGTTGGGAAACCAATCGTCAGGGGGCACGCGTGCGACAGTCCAATGGTCACCTTCCCACTTCACGAAAACACACCGGCGCGATAACCAAGACAAAACGATCCCACTCCCCAACCATCACGCATCTCTCCAACTCCACACCTTATCAACTGCGCTCGCCCGCCGCCGACCTTATCACCAACGACCGACCGGGGGAAACTCTCAGCCAGCAGCACGGTCGGCTGAACAGATTAAATAAAACAAATTAAAAAATCCAACAAACGCCCAGTCCTGGACGACTAACCAAGGCCGTAGCTTATGACTCTTACCGAGCCATGGCAGACTCGGTAGATCCTGGGGGCAACTGTTCTGACCGGATATCCGGTCAACCACCCACATCTTTCGACCGGCCGACACCGACTACCGTTGACTCTGGACAACTGGGTAGCTCGCCTCACCTGAGCGATCGCGCTGATCGGGAAAAGGACGATCGAGCGATTAGCTAGAGACAGCTGGAGCCTCTGACAACCTTTGGGACAAACAACTGGGTGTCAGGAGGCCTCACCACTATAAAACCCAGCCTCATTACTGCACAAGGTACCCACATCACCTCTAGAACGACCTTATCTCTTGAGACGAACACTAACTTGAGCATCAGAGTATTCTTGCAGGTACATCACCCGGCCAGTTGAAGGAGGATCCCCAGGTCATCAGCGTCACTAACACAGCAGCAGTCGGAGCACCGTCCCTCATCACCCGATCACCACCTGTCCGGGTAACCGTTCGGCTAGTATCGAACAGAACCTGTTTCTTGGTTTTATGTACTGCATGTTACTTAATTAGGTCCAAGAAGATGGTTGAATTTGAACTCCATTCCTAAAAGCAACTAGCATTATTGTTGAGTAATGTGTTGTTATGTTAGTGGGAATTGGTTATTGTTAGTGAAGAGTCATGAGTTTAATATATTAATGTTAGTGGAAGCACTTAGTGCTTAGTGGAGTGTTTTATTATGCATTGAGTACCTAGTAGTGGTGGCTCTTTGATAGTTGCAACCATCTCTACTCATGCTATATATTCTCTGTGTATGAGTTGCAAATGAAATAAGAAAAATACAAGAGAAATATATGAATATTCAGCCTCTTATCTTTGAGTGGGTTACTGTCTATTACCACCTCTAGAATACCACTGATAAGGAAAATCGCAAGTGTACGATTAAACTATCGCGTAATACAAAAGATCGAACCCAAGGGATAGGTGTTCTTATTATTATATAATTTATTACTTGTGCAATAAAATAAAATGATATGTTTGGTTTAGAACAAGAAGAGAGCAATAGCATAAAATAATAAAGCAAATAAGATGAGAGAATTTAAGCTCTTGGGTTGATTTACATAATTTATAAAACATGCTAGAAAACTCTTACTAAATTTCTGAACTTTAAATAAAAATTCATGGTGCTATAGCCTAAGTTTCTACACCCTAATAGCCTTAAGAAATGTAGAACTTTCTTACCTAATTACTAACTCCATAGCCTTGGTTATTAGTTAATTAGAGAAGAAGATGAAGAATGAATCCGAGCCAACACAAAGTTACGTACATCCTTATAGCCTTAAGAAATGCAAACATATAACCTTTTTTATTTCCTATTTCCCTTACTACTCACCTAATGGCCTTATGACATAAGTAGAAAGCAAGAAATCTTTTGCGCATAAAGATTAATGAAGAACAAAGAAATAAAACATGAATTAAAGATATTATTCAGAAATGTAAAAGAAAACTAGAACATGAATTATAAACTAAAACAACCCAAAAACTTAAAAGAAGAATTAGCCAAGCATGGCTAAAAGAATCATTGAATTATCCTGGATAGGAGCTCAAGTTTGGCTTCCCACAATTCCTAGGAACAATGATCTTTGAGGGAGAAAGAGAGAATACTTGTTGTATTCTATGAAGGTGTGTCTTACAAGTGAAGAAAAGGGTCCTATTTATAGTAAAATTCCATGTCTTACGCATGGGCGCTAGGATGCATTAAGAATCCACTTTCGGTCCGAGGCCCAGCGCTTGAGCGCTAGCTTTCCAACGCTTGGGCGCTGGGTCAACATCTGACTCATCATCCAGTCAGAACCCCAGCGCTGAAGCGCTGGGATCCCAACGCTGGAGCGCTGGGACGCTGCTTCTTCATCTTCAAGCTTCTTCTTCATCCTTCATTCATGGTAGTGGGTTTTGATGGCCATAAAAAGCCACTACTCAGCCTTGTTTAATTCTGAAACCTTTCCTCCACTAACATCAATTCTTTAAACACCATTTTCCATGTGCTAAATTAGAGAGTGATTCTTCATATTCTTCTTTTTCACTTTGGTCCTCTCTTGGTTAGGACTTCAATTCAAGCCCTCATATTCTCTCAATCTTCACTTTAAGTCCTCCACTCTTGAACTTTTACAATTTGGTCCCTGACTTCCTGAAACTTTACATATTGGTCCCTGGACAAAAATGATAACTAAACCAGCTTTTCTAAATATACAAAATAACTAGAAAAATTCCTAAAAATATAAAATAAAGCTAGAAAATCTAATCTACATGCAAAATGCAAAATAAATATAAAATATATAAAAAAACAATAAAAAACCTATATGTGACTCAAAAATATTAAAATAAAAAGACTAAAAATAGCCTAAAAACATCATATAAAATCCACTCATCACACCACTATACCCAACGACAGCTTGTCCTCAAGCGACAAAACTTATAGAAAAACTCGTCCCTGAGTTTTGAGAAAGTTTATCTGATAAAAACTTGAAGCACAAAAACCTTTCAAAGAAAGCTTAGCAGAAAAGGAAGACATGCATGTCTTATAGACAAGGAATCAAGAAAGTTAGGCTTGGCTTTTAACAAGTTTGAGTTCATCAATTAAGCTCACAAAATAATATTCTCCATGAAAACAAGAAAGCTCAATAATCCTGCCTATAATTCAAATCAAAACTGAAGTGAAGCAACCAAGTGATTTTGAAGAGATTTTTAAGGTTGTAACTTGGCCAAAGGGTTGAACAATTCAAGGTGTGGATTTCAAGAAATTGGCAACTCTAATGGCTGACTCAGAAGTTGTTGTTAAGTGATTTTCCTTGACTAAGAGCTTCAACAATTCAACACAAGGGTCCTCTCAATTTTTCCTTTTCTCATTTTTTTTTTTTTTTTTTTTGAACAAAGTAGTGGAATGTATGGGATGAATGACTTGAATTTTACTCCCCTCATACTCTTTCTCACCCCACTACTTCATTATTTTTTCCTAAGGCACATACCTTATTTTTTCAAAAAGTTTTTTTAGAGAGAAACCCACAAACATAGCTCTAACAATTTTTAGCACATGCATCACAATAACAACTTTTAAGAATTATCACACAAGTAGGCTCCAAAGAATGACTCTTTTAAGGCTCAGAAGGGGCTACTAGTGGATATAAAATTTCAAGCAAAAATATGAGTTTTCAAAAATGCCTATAATCTCTTCTCAACTCACAAAGTGTACAAAACTCCAATCAACATGCAACACAAGGCAGAAAAATTTCACAATCAAGAATTCAGAGTCCTCAGCTCTCAGAAAAACATAGGGTAAGTGGTACCCTTTTTAGAACTCAGAAAAACTTTTGCCAACAACCAAAACAATCAAGATATCAAAATCCTTTCTACAGCATGCAATCCTAACCACTTCAAAACATAGAACTTTTTCACAAAGCAGTTCAATCAGATAAAGCATTTCACAACGCTATAGCAACATTCAGAATGGATAATATACTCAAGACTCATGCAAAAAGAAAACAGAAAAACTAAACTAAAAAATAAAACTAAAAACTATTAAAAGAAAAACAAAAACTAAGAAGCTGGTATAGTAACAAATTTTCCACAAAGGTCCAAGGGAACCTCAATGTAAAAATCAATTTGAACACTCAAGTTCAAGAGGGTTCTTCCTTCTTTTGGTACCTATCCTGTAACAATGAACAAACAAAAGTCTCACAAGCAGAAGCTTGCTTGACTTGTTAGTTCCAAAAACAGCACACTTAAGATCATGGGTTGAAAAATTGTGTCCACCTTAAAAACAAGAATTCTTGAGTTCCCAAAAATTAAAATCAGTGTAGAAACAAGGGAAAACTCATAGAATCTAAAATTTTCAGAAAATGGTGAACACAAAATTTATTAAAAACTAAAAACAGCAAACAAAAGTAAAAACAGCAAACTGCCCGAGCTCCAGCGCTTGAGCGTTGAGGATACCAACGCTTGGGCGCTGGAATTAAAATAAAAACTGGGCATCAGAGGTCCCAGCGCCTAAGCGCTGATTTCCAATGCTATGGCGTTGGAAATTAGAAAAATAACTGGGTGGATTCCAGGGGCCTAGCGCATGAGCGCTAGCCCTCCAACGCCTAAGCGTTGGGATCAACTGGAATCAGAGGTTGTGAAGCAGGGGCCTAACGCTTGAGCGTTGGCCTCCAGCGCTTGAGCGCTGGCCTCGCCTGCAGCAAAAACATAAAATTTCTTTTCTTTTATTTATCTACAAGAGTTGTGCAAAAATTAAAAAACAGAAACATAACCTATCCTAAGTTGGGTTGTCTCCCAACCAGCTCAATGTTAAGGTCCGAGATAGACCCTTCCCCTTAATCAATTGGGGGTACTTTTTCTTTTCTTGCTACAAACATCATCTTTGAACTCATCCTCACTTTCAGACTCATAGTGCTTACAAGTACGGAATACAGAAAACTTCACTGTTTCATCCCCTACCTTCAAAGATAGGAGGCCTTCTGCTACATTAATCTTGGCGTTTCCCGTAGCAAGGAATGGCCGCCCAAGAACTAATGGTACCTTGGAGTCTTCTTCCATATCAAGTATCACAAAATCAACCGGGAAGATAAACTTGTCAACCCTTACCAAAACATCTTCAGCCACCCCATAGGGGTACTTAATTGACCTGTCCGCCAATTGTAAACACATCAAAGTAGGAGTGGCCTCTCCCATGTCCAATTTCCTAAACATGGAGAGTGACATGAGGTTTATAGAAGCTCCTAAATCACAAAGAGCTGTTGCATTTGGTAGTCCCTCAATTTCCACAGGCAAAGTGAAACTCCCCGGATCCTTCAATTTTTGGGGCAACTTCCTCAAAACCATAGCTGAACACTCCTCAGTTAACATTAAAATTTCATCCATCTCACTCAATTTCCTCCTTCTAAATAAAATGTCCTTCATAAATTTAGCATAAATTGGCATTTGTTCCAGAGCTTCAGAAAATGGAATGTTAATTTGAAGCCTTTTAAAAATCTCAAGAAATTTTGAGAATTGCTTTTCCAAATTCTTTTTAAAAGCTTTAGGAAATGGAACTTTGCCAATTTTCTTAGAAGGAGGAATTACATTTTCAGCAATTTTTTCAACAACAATAGGCACACTCCTTTCTTTTTCTTCACCACTTACCTCTTGTTCAATTTCCACTACCCTTTCGGGCATAGTCTTACCACTCCTAAGAGTGATGGCAGAAACATTCTCAACATTTTCTTTTGGATTGACAAGAGTATCAGACGGAAAAGTACCTGGAATCCTTTCTGAGATGGTCTTGGCCAACTGGCCTACCTGGACCTCCAAATTTCTAATGGAGGCTTCATGATTCTTGGCACTTGTCCGGGTCTCATTCATAAATTGCACAGTTTGTTGGCCTATTTCACCAACAATTTCTCCCAAACTCTTCCTTCCCTGGTTCGGATTCAAAGGCATTGGTGGCCTCTGATTTTGGAATGGCCTCTGAAATTGTTGCCTGGCTTCTCCTTGACAACCCCCTTGATCTCTCCAAGAAAAATTGGGGTGGTTTCTCCAGCTTGGATTATAGGTGTTGCCATAGGAATTTTGAAAATTCCCCATAGCTTTTACCTCAGCTTCTAATTCAGCCTCCTCCGGGCTCAGTTGAACCCCCTCCATTCTTTTGACCATTGCATCAACTTTCCTGGATAAAAGTTTATTTGAAGCAACAATGGACTCAAAAGAATCAACCTCATAAATACCTTTCCTGATTGCCCGGTCCTGGTTTGAATGAGCAGCTCTTGCAGCAAGTTTGTTGATAAGATCAAGAGCTCCTTGTGGTGGCAAAGCATCGAATGCCCCACTTGCTGCAGTATCCAATTTGTCCCTGGTATAATCATTCAAAGCAGCATAAAATTTCTCTACCTGATCTGCGATAGAGATGTTATGACCTGGGCACCTTCTGAGAAGTCCCTTGAACCTCTCCCATGTCTCATACAGGTTTTCAGCATCTTGTTGAATGAAGGAGTTGATTTCCTGCTTCAACTTCCTTATGCGGTTGTAAGGAAAAAATTTGGCCGTGAATTTTTCAGCCAAATCATCCCATGAAGTAATGCTTCTGAGTGGTTGAGAAGATAGCCACTCCTCTACCACATCTCTTAAGGAAAATGGAAACAGCATAAGTCTTACCGTATCCAAGTGAGCATCATTTCTCCTTAAGGTGGAGCATTGCCTGGTGAATCGCTCCAGATGTGTATGGCAGTCTTCATTTACACTTCCACCAAATTGGTTTTGACTTACAAAAGAGATGAAGTGTGGAGGAATCTGGAAATTTGGCAAAGCATCCTCCGGAACCACAATACTCCCTTCAAAATTGTAATCTACTTGGGGAGCTGTGATATCACGAAGAGAGCGATTAGCATTCTGCTCTTCCTCCTCCTCTCTCAGCCTTTGAAGTCTAGCTTGGACTTCATCTTCTACCCTTGCATTGTATTCAGCAAGGAGGCGCTCCTCCATTTGAGCTTGTGTTTCAGCCATGGCCCTTGCTAATCTCCTTTGCTCCGCTAATCTGCGATGCAAAGTTCTTTCAATTTCAGGGTCCAATTCAAAATGTCCTACCATGCAAACAAGCCAAAGAAGTTAATAGCACCTATTCAATACAATTTTTTTCTTTTTTTTTTCTTTTTTTTTATATATTTTATGTATAAACAAGAAGTACTAAATAAAATAAAAACAAGAACTTGAAAGAACCTATCCCCGGCAACGGCGCCAAAAACTTGATAAGGAAAATCGCAAGTGTACGATTAAACTATCGCGTAATACAAAAGATCGAACCCAAGGGATAGGTGTTCTTATTATTATATAATTTAGTACTTGTGCAATAAAATAAAATGATATGTTTGGTTTAGAACAAGAAGAGAGCAATAGCATAAAATAATAAAGCAAATAAGATGAGAGAATTTAAGCTCTTGGGTTGATTTACATAATTTATAAAACATGCTAGAAAACTCTTACTAAATTTCTGAACTTTAAATTCAAATTCATGGTGCTATAGCCTAAGTTTCTACACCCTAATAGCCTTAAGAAATGTAGAACTTTCTTACCTAATTACTAACTCCATAGCCTTGGTTATTAGTTAATTAGAGAAGAAGATGAAGAAAGAATCCGAGCCAACACAAAGTTACGTACATCCTTATAGCCTTAAGAAATGCAAACATATAACCTTTTTTATTTCCTATTTCCCTTACTACTCACCAAATGGCCTTATGACATAATTAGAAAGCAAGAAATCTTTTGCGCATAAAGATTAATGAAGAACAAAGAAATAAAACATGAATTGAAGATATTATTCAGAAATGTAAAAGAAAACTAGAACATGAATTATAAACTAAAACAACCCAAAAACTTAAAAGAAGAATTAGCCAAGCATGGCTAAAAGAATCATTGAATTATCCTGGATAGGAGCTCAAGTTTGGCTTCCCACAATTCCTAGGAACAATGATCTTTGAGGGAGAAAGAGAGAATACTTGTTGTATTCTATGAAGGTGTGTCTTACATGTGAAGAAAAGGGTCCTATTTATAGTAAAATTCCATGTCTTACGCATGGGCGCTAGGATGCATTAAGAATCCACTTTCTGTCCGAGGCCCAGCGCTTGAGCGCTAGCTTTCCAACGCTTGGGCGCTGGGTCAACATCTGACTCATCATCCAGTCAGAACCCCAGCGCTGAAGCGTTGGGATCCCAACGCTGGAGCGCTGGGACGCTGCTTCTTCATCTTCAAGCTTCTTCTTCATCCTTCATTCATGGTAGTGGGTTTTGATGGCCATAAAAAGCCACTACTCAGCCTTGTTTAATTCTGAAACCTTTCCTCCACTAACATCAATTCTTTAAACACCATTTTCCATGTGCTAAATTAGAGAGTGATTCTTCATATTCTTCTTTTTCACTTTGGTCCTCTCTTGGTTAGCACTTCTGTGAAGAAGGTCTTGCTCCTGACCCTGGCTGTGGTTTTGATGACGACAAACTCATCAACAAAAAGAAGAAAAGAAGACTTCAAAGAATCAAGCACTCAAGTCCATCAATAGTCTAGAAGTCTTAGAATTAGGTGAGTTAGGCTTCTAAAGGTTATTAAAGCATAAAGGCTCCCAAAATACCTAATATAATCAAGCTAAGTGTTTTCATAACTTAAAAGAAGTAGAAAACCTAAAGCAGGTCTCAAAGAATAAGTTTCTGGAAAATGGGCTTCTGTGTAATCGATTACACCATTATGGTAATCGATTACACCAAGGCAAGTAATGGATTACTCCAGTCTTGTAATCGATTACATGTTTGAAATTCAAATTCAAACTGAAACGGTCACTTGTGTAATCGATTACACTAAGTGTGGTAATCGATTACCAGAACGAAAAGTTGCATCTTTTCATGAACCATTGTGTCCCAAACCTTTTGAAAAGGGTTGTGATGGTTCAAGGACGTTTCCCTTGCCTATATAAAGACCATTTGAGTCCAGAAAACATAACACACAAGAACAACAACATAGAACACACACACACACGAAATTTACACATTTCACATGAGAAAAACACATTAGGCCAAAGCTTTTTCAAAATAGGTTCATCTTTTAGAACTTAAATCTTTTAGAGCCTAAATTCTGAGTTCATGATCTTCATGTTTACAAGAACACATTTGTTGTTCATATCTTGAAGAACTCAGAATTGTATTATGCTTAAAAGCCTTAAAAGCATAATTTCTCATGTTCAATCCAATTGTGTGTTAAAGGATTGAAACAGCCAAGTGTAATATCTTCTTCATCTCTTTCTGTAAGATTGAGTTTTTCACCGTAGTATTCGGTGAAGGGTTGTTGTCACTGAAAGTGGTTTGCTTTCAGGGTTTTGATTGAAGACAAGTTTGTCTTCAAGGTCTGAGGGTGGTTTGCCTTCAGGAAACTGAAAGTGGTTTGCTTTCAGGGGTTGTTGAAAGCGGTTTGCTTTCACAGAATATTGGTAGAAGTTCTTGGGGTCCTTGGGTTAGGAACTTGTAAGAAATTCTTATCAATAGTGGAAAAATCCTCAAGGGGTTTTCTTGAGGGACTGGACGTAGTCTTCGGTGGATTGAAGGCGAACCAGGATAAATCTTGTGTGTGATTCTCTTTATCCTTCACATTTACTTTTAAGTATTGTTCATATCCGCTGCAATCACAAAGATCAACTCGTGATCATCATAAACTTGAAAGTAACGATTTCAATAAGGCGAAAATTGGGGCAACACTGATTCACCCCCCCCCTCTCAGGTTGCTATCTGTTCTAACAATTGGTATCAGAGCGGAGGTTTAGGTAAGTTATTCCTAAGATCCGGGAAAAGATGGCATCCTCTTCCAATCATGGAACAAGTGAAGGACATAACATAAACAGGCCACCATTCTTCAATGGAGAACACTATGACTTCTGGAAAATCAAGATGAAGATATTCATAAAGTCATTAGACTCAGGAATATGGAAAGTCATTGAAGAAGGACCCTTTGTGCCTGTAACAATTGAAGAAGGAACTTCACAACCAAAACCAGAAAGTACTTGGAGTGAAGATGAAAAGAAGAAAGTTCAACATGATCTCAAAGGAATGAACATTCTTACATCTGCTCTTGGCATGGATGAATTTTTCAGAGTATCAACATGCACTTCATCAAAAGAAATCTGGGATACTTTGATGGTGACTCATGAAGGAACAGATGAAGTTAAGAGATCAAAGATCAATACTCTTTCTCAAGAATATGAAATGTTCAGAATGCTTCCAGGAGAAAAGGTATTAGATATGCAAAAACGATTCACTCATTTAATTAATCATTTGATTGCTCTTGGTAGACAATTTTCAAACAGTGATTTGAACATGAAAGTTCTAAGATCACTTACAAGAGTATGGCAACCAAAAGTAACAGCCATCTCAGAGAAGAAGAGTTTATCAAATATGACTCTTGCAACTCTCTTTGGAAAACTCCAAGAACATGAGTTAGAATTGAATCGTTTAGAAGAGCATGAACAACATGAGAAGAAGTATCGATCAATTTCCCTAAAAGCAAAAGAAAGCATCAAAGAAGAATATGATGCAGATTCTGAAGAAGAAGACAATGGAAATCTGAATCTTCTAGTGAAGAACTTTGGAAAGTTTCTTAAAAAGAAAAATGTTAGATTTAACAACAATAAAGTATTCCAAAGAAACAATGAGTCTTCTTCATCTCAAAAGACTACATGTTTTGAGTGTGGCAAACCGGGACATTTCAAGTCAGATTGTCCAAATCTTCAGAAGAAGAAACATGGTCTAAGAGAGAAATTCGAGAAAAGGGATCAACCTACTCGAAGAGCATATTTGGCTTGGGATGATAATGAAGTAAGTTCATCATCTGATTCTGATAAAGAAGAAGCACAAGTTGCTTTGATGGCCTCACATGATTCTGATGTTGAAGATTCCCAGGTTAGTGAGAATTCTATATCTTTTCATGATTTAAAGTTTACCATGGAAAATATGCTTAAAATATGTCAAGAATTTTCTAAAGTTAGCACTAGGCAAAATGAAATAATTTCTTCTCTAGAAAGTAAATGTAGAAATTTACAAGAAGAACTAGATGTAGTAAAATCTAAGATAGACATTACTCACAAATGCACTAAGTGTAGATCTTTAGAAGAAAAGATAGAAAATCTTCAACAAAGAGTAAATAACTTCAATAAAGGAAAACAGAAGTTAGATGATATCCTAAGTGTTCAAAGACATTCAAACAACAAGTCAGGTTTAGGATATACTTCTCACCCAAAGACAAAAGAGGTTAGGAAAACTGTTTTTGTAAAACCAAACCATGTTTTAGGATCTTCTAGCAACAATAAGTTTAATCCCGTTAAGAGTACAAACAATAGGAAGATTAATCAAAATAGACCTCCTAAGAAGATTCATTCCTCTCCTAGACAAACCTCTAGTTACAATCATTACTCTTGTACTTATTGTAACAAAATAGGACATACCCCTAGTAGATGCTACTACAAACATATAGGAGTACCAAATAGGGAGTATATTTGGGTTAGAAAGGATGTTAACTTAGAAGGACCCAAAACTTGTTGGATTCCTAATACCCATGTCTGAACATTGTCATGTAGGTGTGTATGAAAGCAGCAAAGGATCTATGGTATCTTGATAGTGGCTGCTCATCACACATGACAGGAGACAAAACCAAGTTTTCTTTTCTTATACCTAGGGAAAAAGGTTTCGTCACATATGGTAATAATCAAAAGGGAAAAATACTCGGTATTGGAAGAATAGGCACACCCCCTCAAACAGTCATCGATAAAGTTCTTTACGTTGATGGGTTGATGCATAATCTTCTGAGTATTAGTCAACTATGTGATAAAGGTTTGAAAGTAGGTTTTATTAATGATATATGTGTTGTGAAAGATGTGAAAACTAAAGAAATTAAGTTTTCTGGATATAAAGTAAACAAAGTCTTCATGATCTCATTGGAAGAAATTCCTCAAAATGTGAGATGCCTATTAGCCAAGAACAATAGTGATTCATGGCTATGGCATAGAAGACTTGCACATATTCACATAGATCACTTAAACAAACTAGTCAAGCATGATCTAGTTGTTGGGCTTCCAAAGATAAAATTCGAGAAAGACAAGCTTTGTGATGCATGTCAAAAAGGGAAGCAAACCAGAACATCCTTCAAACCAAAGAACATAGTTTCGACCTCAAGACCCCTTCAATTGTTACATATGGATTTGTTCGGACCTTCTAGAACTAAAAGCCTCGGAGGTAATTTCTATGCACTTGTTGTTGTTGATGATTTCTCTAGATTTACTTGGACTTTATTTCTACCTCATAAGAATGAAGCCTTCAATGCATTCAAAAGATATGCAAGGCTAGTTCAAAATGAGAAGTCTTTAAAGATCTCTTCTATTAGAAGTGATCATGGTGGAGAATTTCAGAATCAACAATTCCAAGAATTATGTGATGAAAATGGAATATCACATAACTTCTCTACTCCGAGAACACCACAACAAAATGGTGTAGTAGAAAGGAAGAATAGGTTACTTGAAGAATTAGCAAGAACCATGTTAAGTGAATCTAGTCTCCCTAAATATTTCTGGGCTGATGCTGTTAGTACTGCTTGCTATGTTTCCAATAGAGTTCTTATTAGACCTATCCTGAAGAAAACACCCTATGAACTCTACAAAGGAAGGAAACCAAATATCTCTCATCTACATGCTTTTGGATCAAAATGCTTTGTCTTGAATAATGGAAAGGAAAACCTTGGAAAATTTGATGAAAAATCTGATGAAGGTATATTCCTTGGATATTCTCTAACAAGCAAAGCATATAGAGTCTTTAACAAGAAAACTCTATCCGTGGAAGAATCCATACATGTTACTTTTGATGAATCTAAATCTTCAATAGAAGATAAAGTCAATCTTCCAGATAATGAAGAAGATGACATCATTATAAATGAAGATTCTCAAAAGGATGAAGATCAGAATCCAATACAAGAAGAGCACACTGAAAGTAATACTTATCAACTTCCAAAAGAATGGAGAACCCATAGGGATCATCCAGTTGATAATATTATTGGTGATATTTCTAGAGGCGTTTCTACAAGGCTACGCTTGAATGATTCAGTTTTGAATATGGCCTTTGTCTCTCAGATAGAACCATCAAAAGTAAATGATGCTCTAGAGGATGAGTATTGGATTGTAGCAATGCAGGAAGAATTAAACCAATTTGAAAGAAATCAAGTTTGGGAACTCGTCCCTAAGCCTAGTGATAAACACATTATTGGAACAAAGTGGGTGTTTAGGAATAAGTTAGATGAAAATGGTATTATAGTTAGGAACAAAGCAAGATTAGTTGCTCAAGGCTATAATCAAGAAGAAGGTATAGATTTTGATGAAACATATGCACCCGTAGCAAGATTAGAAGCCATAAGATTGTTATTAGCGTATGCTTGCTCTATAAATTTCCCATTATATCAAATGGACGTCAAAAGTGCATTCCTGAACGGATATATTCAAGAAGAAGTGTATGTGAAGCAACCTCCAGGATTTGAAGATCCAAAGTTTCCTACACATGTCTTCAGACGAAAGAAAGCACTCTATGGTCTTAAGCAAGCCCCTTGTGCATGGTATGATAGGTTAAGTACTTTCCTTTGTGATAAAGGATTTCAAAAAGGTAAGGCTGATACAACCTTGTTCATCAAAAGAACCAAAGGTAATACCTTACTTGTTCAAATTTATGTTGATGATATTATCTTTGGTGCAACTAATGAATCTCTTTGCAAAGATTTCTCTAACATGATGCAAGAAGAATTTGAAATGTCCATGATGGGACAATTAAATTTCTTTCTTGGTTTGCAAATCAAGCAATCAAGTAATGGAATATTCATCAATCAATCAAAGTTTTGCAAGGAACTATTAAAGAAATATGATTTGGATGATTGCAAGGCCATAGCCACACCTATGGGGTCTAACACATATTTAGATCAAGATGAATCCGGTAATCAAGTTGATATTACCAAATATAGAGGTATGATCGGATCTCTTTTATACTTATCTGCAAGTAGACCTGATATTATGTTTAGTGTGTGTCTATGTGCTAGATATCAAGCATCTCCTAGGGAATCACATTTAAGTTCTGTTAAACGAATCTTTAAATATTTGAAAGGAACTACAAATGTTGGATTGTGGTATCCCAAAGGAAGTGTTTGTGATTTGATTGGATATTCTGATTCTGATTATGCTGGTTGTAAAACTGAAAGAAAGAGTACAAGTGGTACTTGTCACCCATTAGGAAATGCTCTTGTTTCATGGTCTTGTAAGAAACAAGCATGTGTTGCTCTAAGTACTGCAGAAGCAGAATATATTGCTGCAGGTAGTTGTTGTGCACAAACTCTATGGCTCAAACAACAACTCAAAGATTATGGCTTAGAGCTGGGCTGCATTCCAATTAAATGTGACAACACAAGTGCCATTAATCTCACTAAAAACTCTATCATGCACTCTCGAACTAAGCATATTCATATACGACATCATTTTCTTCGAGATCATGTTATGAGGAAAGATATTGAGATTTCATTTGTGGATACACATAATCAGTTAGCAGACATCTTTACTAAGCCTCTTCCTAAAGAATCATTTTTCAAGATAAGAAGAGAATTAGGCATATTAAATGAGCATGATATTTAATGTAACATGTTATTTGCATAAACTTTATATGTACATTTGCTTTATATGTTTAAATGCTTATATATGAAAATGTGTTACATAGGATTCTAGAGCCTAGAACTTGTAAAAATGTCCTAGTAATCGATTACCCTAGGATTTGTAATCGATTATCCATGTTCAAAGTCCTCGTGCTCGCTGAAAACATTTGAGTAATCGATTATTCAAACTGCCATAATCGATTACACATTCACAATTTGAAAATTTTCAAATTTGTAACTGATGTAATCGATTACCCCAACTGTAGTAATCGATTACACACTCGAATAATTACCCGAATTTCAAATTTCCCTCCATCTTTTGAAATTCAAACTTGGCTCAACTGCTCTGTAATCGATTATCAAAACTGCTGTAATCGATTACATGCTCAGGATATTTAGAACAAGCCTTTGATGTTGATCCGTCATACCTTCCAAAATCATTTCAAGTTCTGATTTTTTATCTTCCACGGCAACATGTCTTCCTTTCCATGCTTATCCTCAGCCTTTTGTCCTCACAATCCACTAAACTTCTCCCGTCTTCTTCCCACCTCTGCCGAGCGAACTCGATTTATTTCTCACTTTCTCACCCAAACAGTTCGAACCCCCTTCTATGCTGAATTAGAATCTTTCATCGAAGCCGGTCTAACCTTTCCCGCTTTACTTGGAGATCAATATGTTGATACTTTCCTTCAATCTACCACACCTTACTATCCTGAGTTGGTCAAAATATTCTACTGCAACTTGGAAGTTGAAGGCACAAGTATTACCTCTTCTGTCAAAGGAACTACTATTCAGTACTCTCTTGTCTCTTTTGGCAAGTGCTTGGGTCTTCCTTTTTCTGGTGCCGAGTTGGGAACAAATCTACCCTGCCCCTGGCCTGAATATAACTCTGATGCATTTTACCGAACTTTGTGTCGCTTTACTCCTTCTGAAGTTCGGAAGCTTCATCCTCCTCGCACCAAAACCTGTCCTTATCATGTTGATGTTCTTACTACCACCAACCACTTGCTTCATTACATTGTTCATCACATTCTTCTTCCTCAAGAAGACCTTCATGCTCATATTAGTGAGTTAGAACTTCAAGTATTATATGGCATCCTTCATGGCCATGCCATTAACTGGACATACTTAGTAATGCACCATATGCTTACTTGCCGAACTAAAGCACAATCATTTCCCTATGCTCCAAGTATCACTCGTCTTCTCCTTCAATCTGGAGTTCCCATTGACGACTCCTATGATGTTCGCTCTTTAAATTACAAGTGCGTTAATTCTAGGATACTCTCAAGCTTAGGTTTATTTCATGACTATGGAATTGATACTCTTTCCTGGTTACTTCATTATGACGGCATTGGCATCTTGTCCGATGATGAAGACATGTCTGATGATTCTTAATTCTATAGGTTGTAATTGTTTTATTCACCATTCCTGTTTGTACTTTTATGTATTTGCTTTCTTATGTATATATATAAAGTGCTGGTTGTTCATGTTTTACATGTTTAACCCCCATTCCCCCATGCTTTATCTTGCAATATATACTTGTATGTATGCCTGTACATTTTTGGCCTTTTCTTCTTTTTGATGAAGTCAAAAGGGGGAGAAAGGTTCCGTGTCTTTAAAGATCATATGCAGGAATTCAACGAGTACATTAGAAAGGGGGAGAAAAATCAGAAATACTAAATTCCATCAAATAGGGGGAGTTAAGCATCACGAATGCATAAATGATCTTCAAAGTTTCAAGTATGTGTTTGCCATCATCAAAAAGGGGGAGATTGTGAAGAAGGTCTTGCTCCTGACCCTGACTGTGGTTTTGATGACGACAAACTCATCAACAAAAAGAAGAAAAGAAGACTTCAAAGAATCAAGCACTCAAGTCCATCAATAGTCTAGAAGTCTTAGAATTAGGTGAGTTATGCTTCTAAAGGTTATTAAAGCATAAAGGCTCTCAAAATACCTAATATAATCAAGCTAAGTGTTTTCATAACTTAAAAGAAGTAGAAAACCTAAAGCAGGTCTCAAAGAATAAGTTTCTGGAAAATGGGCTTCTGTGTAATCGATTACACCATTATGGTAATCGATTACACCAAGGCAAGTAATCGATTACTCCAGTCTTGTAATCGATTACATGTTTGAAATTCAAATTCAAACTGAAACGGTCACTTGTGTAATCGATTACACTAAGTGTGGTAATCGATTACCAGAACGAAAAGTTGCATCTTTTCATGAACCATTGTGTCCCAAACCTTTTGAAAAGGGTTGTGATGGTTCAAGGACGTTTCCCTTGCCTATATAAAGACCATTTGAGTCCAGAAAACATAACACACAAGAACAACAACATAGAACACACACACACACGAAATTTACACATTTCACATGAGAAAAACACATTAGGCCAAAGCTTTTTCAAAATAGGTTCATCTTTTAGAACTTAAATCTTTTAGAGCCTAAATTCTGAGTTCATGATCTTCATGTTTACAAGAACACATTTGTTGTTCATATCTTGAAGAACTCAGAATTGTATTATGCTTAAAAGCCTTAAAAGCATAATTTCTCATGTTCAATCCAATTGTGTGTTAAAGGATTGAAACAGCCAAGTGTAATATCTTCTTCATCTCTTTCTGTAAGATTGAGTTTTTCACCGTAGTATTCGGTGAAGGGTTGTTGTCACTGAAAGTGGTTTACTTTCAGGGTTTTGATTGAAGACAAGTTTGTCTTCAAGGTCTGAGGGTGGTTTGCCTTCAGGAAACTGAAAGTGGTTTGCTTTCAGGGGTTGTTGAAAGCGGTTTGCTTTCACAGAATATTGGTAGAAGTTCTTGGGGTCCTTGGGTTAGGAACTTGTAAGAAATTCTTATCAATAGTGGAAAAATCCTCAAGGGGTTTTCTTGAGGGGCTGGACGTAGTCTTCGGTGGATTGAAGGCGAACCAGGATAAATCTTGTGTGTGATTCTCTTTATCCTTCACATTTACTTTTAAGTATTGTTCATATCCGCTGCAATCACAAAGATCAACTCGTGATCATCATAAACTTGAAAGTAACGATTTCAATAAGGCGAAAATTGGGGCAACACTGATTCACCCCCCCCTCTCAGGTTGCTATCTGTTCTAACAACTTCAATTCAAGCCCTCATATTCTCTCAATCTTCACTTTAAGTCCTTCACTCTTGAACTTTTACAATTTGGTCCCTGACTTCTTGAAACTTTACATATTGGTCCCTGGACAAAAATGATAACTAAACCAGCTTTTCTAAAAATACAAAATAACTAGAAAAATTCCTAAAAATATAAAATAAAGCCAGAAAATCTAATCTACATGCAAAATGCAAAATAAATATAAAATCTATATAAAAACAATAAAAAACCTATATGTGACTCAAAAATATTAAAATAAAAAGACTAAAAATAGCCTAAAAACATCATATAAAATCCACTCATCAACCACCAACAGAGGTTTGACAGAAAAATTTGATCCTATGGTGGCTATTATAGAAGAAACAAAGGACCGATCAACTATGGCTGTTCAAGGGTTGATAGGGTCTAGAAGATAGCACATATTTAGGGGGAGCTAATAAATGACAAAGTAGAATATAGCACAAATTTAGGGGGAGCTAATAAATATTAACCATAGGGGGAGGAAATTAGAAATATACAGGCCTTACTCTCATTTGTTTTTAGAAATTGTCATTATCAAAAAGGGGGAGATTGTTAGAGTAAAATATTTAAATGAATTAGCCTATTTTGATAAATAACAATTTCGCTAAGTGTTACTGACTTCTTTAAAAAGATTTCATATTCAGGAACACTTATGAACTGAAGCCATGCTGCAAACATTATCAAAAAGCAAATGAAGAGACCGTCCGCCTTTGAGAAATGAGTCTGCCTCTAGAGTAAAGTTCGTCCGCCTGCAAAGACCGTCCGGCTCAATCCTTGTCAAACACAAGGTTGACTAAAGAGCACTGACTGAAGACTCGTGCAAAAAGAATTAGCTTAAAGGAGATCGTTTGCTCAACCCAAAGATGAGTTGTCATGCACCTCTTGGTGGATCAGAGCATTAATGGCGAAAGAGACAGAATTAAGCGCCTTATTCCTTGAAGGTTCAAATTCTCTGACATTCCTTAATTCAAGCTGCTTTTGCTGAATTAGCGATGATATCCTCTGATCATCGTATCTCCCCAACGGCCAAATTCAACTCTTCTGGTCAGAACATTAATTATCACATTAGCTGTAATGCACATGCATTAATTGCAGCTTCTGAGAACCAGAACAAAAGCATCGCCAGACGATATCACTCTCTATCTGTTGGAGAAACATTCTTCCCTGGCAGACTACAACAAAGAAGATGCAGAAGTATCCGTTACTCACAATCAAGCAAGTATTCAACAGAACTATTTTTGAAGATCTTGATTAGCGCTTCCAGTTATCATCCTACTGAGGATATAAATAGTGGTCTCTGCATCATCTGCAACTTGGCGACTTACACACTATCAACGCATTCAAATATTTCAAGTCAGTTTACAATTTGAACAAGCTTTAGTCAAGAACACTTAGTAACCTTAAGCCTTCTCATTTTCTGAGTTTAGTCGCCAACTAGTGTGAATCCCTTTTAGAGTGAAAACTCTTATTCATTCTCACACAAGCCCTTCAGAGAACAAATTTGTATACCCTCTCTGATTTCATAACTTCATAGTTTCTACCCACTCTTTGTGAAGAGACCCCTGTAGAAAACAAATCTTCTTGAAAAAGAACTAGGAGGAGTCCTGTCGAATACTCGAGAGATAAAGGAGAAGTCCTAGAAAACTTGTAAAGGAGTAGTCCTCAGAATACTGGGAGAAGTCCCTGAGAACACTTGTACTATTCTGTTGAAATAGTGGAAAGTCTTGGTATAGCCAAGGACTGGACGTAGCCCTATCGGTTTTAGGGATGAATCAGGATAAATATCGTGTGGTCTTTATTCTTCAAGCTCTAAATTTATTTCCGCTGCACATATCATTCAACGTTTTCGAACTAATATTAACTATATTGTGAAAAAGTTTATAAAAGTCACACACACAATTCAAACCCCCCCTTTCTTGTGTGGTTTTATTACTATCAATTTGTATCAGAGCTTAACCGCTCTGAGAATTACTAACATCTTAACAGGTGTAGAGTGAAAAGATCCATGGACGGCATTGCCTACCCAACCGGAACCGCAACCAACAAGCCACCATTCTTCGATGGCTCAAATTACCCCTATTGGAAAAAGCACATGCAGCTATTTATTGAATCAACCGACTGGAAACTATGGGACGTAATATCAAAAGGAAATTACGTTTCCAAAGATAGTGAAAGCAAGGCCATTCTAGCTGATAAATGGACAGATGAACAAAGGACCGAAAATCAGGGAAATGCCAAGGCGAGGCTGATTCTTATATGTGCTCTCAGCAAAAGTGAGCATGACAAAGTTGATAGCCAAAGCACAGCAAAGGAGGTCTGGGATACACTAGCTATCGCTCATGAAGGAACAACTGCTGTTCAAACCACCAAGATGAGCATGCTCGCGTCTCA
Source organism: Acmispon strigosus (assembly GCA_030819835.1). Lineage (NCBI taxonomy): Eukaryota > Viridiplantae > Streptophyta > Magnoliopsida > Fabales > Fabaceae > Acmispon > Acmispon strigosus. Next base: position 30,292,028 of record JAUAMA010000003.1, on the reverse strand, counting down.
ATATGAAAACTTCATGATGGACGACAATGAGTCCATTGACTCGATGTTTGCACGACTCCAAACCATTCATAATGGAATGAGAAATCTGGGTAAAACCTTTACTGACTAGGAGCAAGTGGTCAAGATTCTTAGAAGTCTTCCCACCAATTGGAGAAACTTCGTTACTTCCCAAAGAGCTGGAAAGAACCTTGATACCTACCAAGTAGAAGACCTGCTGGGAGAAATGAAGATTCACGAGCAGGACCTCGCCAATGATGCTGCAATCATAAAAAGGAAAGCAGCAGCTGCAAAAGCTGTAGCTTTTAAAGCCAACAAATCAAAGGCTTTGAAGGCTGATGAATCCTCAGATGAGAAAACTGCGCAATCTGATCGATCTGATGATGAACAGGCCCTGTTCAATAGAAGATTCAGAAACATGATGGGGAACTGGAAGCAGTTCAAAGGAAGACCATTTTCCTCACCAAGAGAAGAAGAAAAGATCCCAAGTAAAGGAGGAATCGTGTTCTACGAGTGTAAGAAACCTGGACATGTCAAAGCCCTCGTTTGGGAAACAAGACTTCCCAAAAGAATTTCTATATGAAGAAGGCCTTTTCCAGTCAAAATGATGAGTCAGAAGATGACTCCGACCAAGAAGAAGAAACTAAGGGAGCCAACGAAGAAACTTCATTCTGTGCGTTTATGGGATCCATAGACACTTCAGACATTGAAGCAGATAGAGAAGCAGAGGCACTAATGATCTCTGTCGACTAATCCAACGACGAAGAAGATGACAAGGATGAGGTAAGTCCCGAAATCTCATCTGATGACTATAATGAATTGTTGCAATATGCTCATGCATTAGCTATTAAATATAGTTCACTCAAAAAGAAGCATGATAAAACTTTGAAAGAATTGCATGCATCTAAAGAAGTATCTGTTATGCTAACAAAGAAAAATCAAATGCTTTTAGAACAAGATGCAAACAAAGAAATTAAATTCTTAAAACAAAGAGTCAGTAGCCTAATCAAAGACTTATCCATGTTCACCCAAGGTTATGATAACCTAATCAAGTTAAGTGGAAACAACAGATCAGCTTATGATCGAAGAGGTTTAGGCTATGAAGAAGAAGATTGGGATATAGTTGCCATTAAACATAATTCTTCTACTGTCCCATACAGATATCAACCTGAAAAGAAAAATGTTTCATCTTCACCTACTAAAGCCCAACCCAAAACTTTCATAGTCAAGGGTAAGGAGAAACAAACTCCTAAAAAAATAGTGCATGGGAGGAACAGTCCACCCAAGGTGATAACTAACAAAAAAGGACCCAAGAAAGTTTGGGTACCTAAATCCATGATTATTCCTCTTGCAGATGTGCTTAACAGTTCGAAACCAAAAAGAACAATGGTACCTGGACAGTGGGTGCTCACGGCACATGACGGGAAAAAGGTCTTTATTCCCAAAGATCCATGAGAAGAAGACAGGAGGGACAGTGACCTTCGGAGGCAATCAAAAAGGTTTCATTGTCGGAGAAGGTAATGTTGGTAAGAACCCCCTTCCAGTAATTCGGAAGGTTCTGCTAGTTGAAGGACTGAAACATAACCTACTTAGCATAAGTCAATTGTGTGATAGTGGGCTCACTGTTTCCTTCACCAAATTGAAGTGTAGTGTCACAAACGAGGATGACAAGATTATCTTTGAAGCTCAGAGACAAGGAGATCTATATAAGACCTCCCTGGAAAACCTTGCAAGTCAAAAGGTAACATGTCTAGTATCAGCAGAGGTTGATAAATGGATATGGCACAGGAAGCTAGGGCATGCATCCTTAAAGATCGTTGCTAAGATAATCAAACATGATTTAGTAAGTGGTCTGCCAAATCTGTCTTTCAAATGTGATGATACATGCTCAGCATGTCTCCAAGGAAAACAATTAAAAAGTTCTTTCCATGCAAAGAACGTTGTTAGTACGAAGAGACCTCTCGAGATGTTACACATGGACTTGTTCGGACCCACTAGAACGGCTAGTTGTTTTGGAAAAAGATTGTCTTGTCATCGTTGATGACTACACCAGATTCACATGGGTACAATTCCTCGGAACAAAAGATGAAACCTTCAAGTCCTTCTTAATCATTGCGAAAATAGTTCAAAATGAAAAAGGATATTGCATCACCAACATCCGTAGCGACAGAGGAGGAGAATTTATAAATGAAGAGTTCAACCACTAATGCGAAGAGAATGGAATATTTCATCAAGTGTCTGCTCCAAGAACTCCTCAGCAAAACGGAGTAGCTGAAAGGAAAAACAGGTCACTTCAAGAAATGGGCAGGACTATGCTCAACGAAACATCTCTACCCAAGTATTTCTCGGCCGAAGCCATTCATACAGCATGTTACATTCAAAATAGAATATTAATGCGTCCCATCTTGAAGAAAACAGCCTATGAATTGTGGAAAGGAAGAAAGCCAAACATCTCATACTTTCATCCATTTGGAAGTACATGTTTTCTACTCAACACAAAGGATGACCTTGGAAAGTTTGATGCAAAATCAGACAAAGGAATATTCTTGGGATATTCACCCAACTCCAAAGCATTCCGAGTATACAACTCCAGAAGAATGGCAATCGAAGAGTCTATCAATGTTAAGTTTGAAGATAAACACGTAAGTGTAAATCAGATAACTCCAGAAGATGATGAACTGGAAATATGTGAAGCTCCCTCATCAAATCCAGCTCAGCCATCATCGTCTAACAAAGAAACAAACTCAATCATTCCCTCCTCAACTCAACCAGACAATGTTTGCGAAACTACGTCTGACGATATCTCCACAAGTCAAGTCATGACCTCGAGTGGTATATCACTACCTCGAGACTGGAGATTCAAACCAGATCGTCCTCCTACACAAATTATTGGAAATGTCCATGAAAAGGTAAGAACCCGATCCACCTTTAATGATTATGCTAACTGTGCGTTTCTTTCTGAGATAGAACAGAAGAAGATAGCTGAAGCACTTCAGGATGAAGGGTGGATCCTAGCCATGCAAGAAGAACTGAATCAATTTGAGAGAAGCAAAGTCTGGGATTTAGTGCCTAAACCAGAAGACAAATCTATTATAGGCACTCTATGGGTCTTTAGGAATAAAATGGTTGAAAATATAAAAGTCATCAGAAACAAAGCTTGTCTGGTGGCCCAAGGGTATAATCAACAAGAAGGAATCGATTATACAGAAACCTTTGCTCCAGTAGCAAGAATTGAAGCCATTCGTATTCTTCTAGCATTTGCATGTCAGCACTCTATAAAACTATTTCAAATGGATGTGAAAAGTGCGTTCCTAAATGGGTACATTGAGGAAGAAGTCTACGTAAAGCAGCCTCCAGGTTTTGAAGATCAGGATCTACCAGACCACGTCTTCAAGCTAAGAAAAGCATTATATGGACTAAAGCAAGCGCCACGTGCATGGTACGATCGCTAAAGTTCATTTCTGATGAACAATGGATTCTCACGAGGAAGCATCGACAACACTCTATTTAGAAGAAAGAGGTCCAAGGACTTCATTCTAGTACAGCTGTATGTCGATGACATAATATTTGGTGCCACTAATGAAGCTCTCTGCCAAGAATTCTCGAAACTGATGCAGAGTGAATTCGAGATGAGTATGATGGGAGAACTAAAGTTCTTTGTGGGATTACAGATCAGACAGGAAGGAACCCGAACGTACATTCATCAGACCAAGTACATTATTGATCTACTAAAGAAGTACTGCATGGAGAAAGCAAAAGCCATGGGATCCCTATGCATCTTGGAACCATACTGGATAAAGGTGACGAATCAACTCCGGTTGACTCAACCAAATATAGAGGAATGATAGGTTCACTGTTGTACCTCACTTCAAGTAGACCAGACATTATGTACAACGTCTGTGTTTTTGCAAGATTCCACGTAAGTCCCCAAGAATCTCATCTTAGTGCAGTAAAGCGCATATTTCGTTATCTCATTGGAACAACTAATCTTGGTCTAGTCTATGAGAAAGGTGACGATTTCAGGCTAAGAGGATTCTGTGATGCTGATTACGCCGGAGACAGAATCGAAAGAAAAAGCACAAGTGGACGTTGTCACTTTCTAGGACAATGTCTAATTTCATGGGCAAGCAAGCGGCAAAGCACAATCTCTCTCTTAACGGCTGAAGCAGAATATGTCGCTGCAGGTTCTTACTGCACCCAACTTCTTTGGGTGAAGCATCAATTAGAAGATTATAATATTTTTGAGCATAACATTCCATTATTATGTGATAACACAAGTGCCATTAATATTACAAAGAACCCTGTGTTGCATTCACGAACAAAACATATTGAAATTAAACATCATTTTATTCGTGATCATGTAGCCAAAGGAAATATTGACATTTCATACATACCCTCTGATGATCAACTTGCAGATATATTTACTAAACCACTCATTGAAAATAAGTTTGCATGCCTTAGAGAAAGAATAGGGATGTTTCCTGCATTATAGATATACCTATGTTGAGTTCGTCTGGTTAACTTACTCTAAAATCAATATCCACTACAAGATATGCATTTAATGCTGAAACAGTTGTGTCTTTTCATATGTATTACTTGCTCAGCACGCATACATAAATCGTGGCACTCCTTATCTCTCAGGCGGCTCGTAGCAAAGCCTATCATCGGGGGAAGGGGCGTGGATAGCATGACCGTCTCGAACTTCAGCCCGCGTGACGATTCTTTTCCTCTCAAGATACTCTGGATCCGCGTTCGCCAGCCGAGAGGGCATCTTGAGAATATCACGGTAAAATTCGTTATAACGGAACAAGTCACCAGTCAAGTCAAGGTACTTCGCCCGGTCCTTCTTCGTTCTTCTCGAAGCCTTGACCGGACGTGCGGGCTTCAGTTTAATACCCTGGTAGGTTACGTCTTTCTTACGCACCATCGTCGGTACCTGAAAGGGGGTCCGAGAGGGTCAGCGACTATTCGAAGTAAGGAACCATACTCGGCCCCCTTCCTCCTAATCGCGACTACCACAGAAAAGAAAAACAATACAAGAATAATAAAGGGTACGAAAGGGACACCAGGCAGAGAGAAGACGAACCTGATAAGCGGCGGAGACAGGAATACAAGACGAGTGACAGGAGTACGGGAAGGGATATGCTCGGGATATTAGTTCTACAACCGATCGAGTGTGCGAAGAGCGAAAAAAGAAGCAACTTAAATAGGCGAACCAACAAGCAGGCGAAAGGTCGCATTGATTACCCACTGAGGGGACAGTTGGGAAACCAATCGTCAGGGGGCACGCGTGCGACAGTCCAACGGTCACCTTCCCACTTCACGAAAACACACCTGCGCGATATCCAAGACAAAACGATCCTACTACCCAACCATCACGCATCTCTCCAACTCCACACCTTATCTACTGCGCTCGCCCGCCGCTGACCTTATCACCGACGACCGACCGGGGGCAACTCTCAACCAGCAGTATGGTCAGCTGAACAGATTAAATAAAACAAATTAAAAAATCCAACAAACGCCCAGTCCTGGACGACTAACCAAGGCCGTAGCTTATGACTCTTACCGAGCCATGGCAGACTCGGTAGATCCAGGGGGCAACTGTTCTGACCGGATATCCGGTCAACCACCCACATCTCTCGACCGGCCGACACCGACTACCGTTGAGCATCAGAGTGTTCTTGCAGGTACATCACCCGGCCAGTTGAAGGAAGATCCCCAGGTCATCAGCGTCACTAACACAGCAGCAGTCGGAGCACCGTCCCTCATCACCCGATCACCACTTGTCCGGGTAACTGTTCGGCTAGTATCGAACAGAACCTGTTTTTTGGTTTTATGTACTGCATGTTACATAATTAGGTCCAAGAAGATGGTTGAATTTGAAATCCATTCCTAAAAGCAACTAGCATTATTGTTGAGTAATGTGTTGTTATGTTAGTGGGAATTGGTTATTGTAAGTGAAGAGTCATGAGTTTAATGTATTAATGTTAGTGGAAGCACTTAGTGCTTAGTGGAGTGTTTTATTATGCATTGAGTACCTAGTAGTGGTGGATCTTTGATAGTTGCAACCATCTCTACTCATGCTATATATTCTCTATGTATGAGTTGCAAATGAAATAAGAAAAATACAAGAGAAATATATGAATATTCAGCCTCTTATCTTTGAGTGGGTTACTGTCTATTACCACCTCTAGAATACCACCAACAGAGATTTGACAGAAAAATTTGTTCCTACGGTGGCTATTATAGAAGAAACTAAGGACCTATCAACTATGACTGTTCAAGGGTTGATAGGGTCTAGAAGATAGCACATATTTAGGGGGAGCTAATAAATGACAAAGTAGAATATAGCACAAATTTAGGCGGAGCTAATAAATATTATCCATAGGGGGAGGAAATTAGAAATATACAGGCCTTACTCTCATTTGTTTTTAGAAATTGTCATTATCAAAAAGGGGGAGATTGTTAGAGTAAAATATTTAAATGAATTAGCCTATTTTGATAAATAACAATTTCGCTAAGTGTTACTGACTTCTTTAAAAAGATTTCATATTCAAGAACACTTATGAACAAAAGCCATGCTGCAAACATTTTCAAAAAGCAAATGAAGAGACCGTCCGCCTATGAGAAATGGGTCGGCCTCCAGTGTAAAGGTCGTCCGCCTGCAAAGACCGTCCGGCTCAATCCTTGTCAAACACAAGATTGACTAAAGAGCACTGACTGAAGACTTGTGCAAAAAGAATTAGCTTAAAGGAGATCGTTTTCTCAACCCAAAGATGAGTTGTCATGCACCTCTTGGTGGATCAGAGCATTAGTGGCGAAAGAGACAGAATTAAGCACCTTATTCCTTGAAGGTTCAAATTCTCTGACATTCCTTAATTCAAGCTGCTTTTGCTGAATTAGCGGTGATATCCTCTGATCATCGTATCTCCCCAACGGCCAAATTCAAATCTTCTGGTCAGAACATTAATTATCACATTAGTTGTAATGCACATGCATTAATTGCAGCTTCTGAGAACCAGAACAAAAGCATCGCCAGACGATATCACTCTCTATCTGTTGGAGAAACATTCTTCCCTGGCAGACTACAACAACGCAGATGCATAAGTATCCATTACTCACAATCAAGCAAGTATTCAACAGAACTATTTTTGAAGATCTTCATTAGCGCTTCCAGTTATCATCCTACTGAAGATAAAAATAGTGGTCTCTGCATCATCCGCAACTTGGCGACTTACACACTATCAACGCATTCAAATCTTTCAAGTCAGTTTACAATTTGAACAAGCTTTAGTCAAAACACTTAGTAACCTTAAGCCTTCTCATTTTCTGAGTTTAGTCGCCAACTAGTGTGAATCCCTTTTAGAGTGAAAACTCTTATTCATTCTCACACAAGCCCTTCAGAGAACAAATTTGTATACCCTCTCTGATTTCAGAACTTCATAGTTTCTACCCACTCTTTGTGAAGAGACCCCTGTAGAAAACAAATCTTCTTGAAAAAGAACTGGGAGGAGTTTTGTCGAATACTCGAGAGATAAAGGAGAAGTCCTAGAAAACTTGTAAAGGAGAAGTTCTCAGAATACTAGGAGAAGTCCCTGAGAACACGTGTACTATTCAGTTGAAATACTGGATGTAGCCCTATCGGTTTTGGGGGTGAACAAGGATAAATATTGTGTGTGCTTTATTCTTCAAGCTCTAAATTTATTTCCGCTGCACATATCATGCAACGTTTTCGAACTAATATTAACTATATTGTGAAAAAGTTTATAAAAGTCACACACACAATTCAAACCCCCCCTTTCTTGTGTGGTTTTATTACTATCAATTGGTATCAGAGCTTAACCGCTCTGAGAATTAGTAACATCTTAACAGGTGTAGAGTGAAAAGATCCATGGACGGCATTGCCTACCCAACCAGAATCGCAACCAACAAGCCACCATTCTTTGATGGCTCAAATTACCCTTACTGGAAAAAGCACATGCAGCTATTTATTGAATCAACCGACTGGAAACTATGGGAAGTAATATCGAAAGGAAATTACGTTCCCAATGATAGTGAAAGCAAGGCCATTCCAGCTGATAAATGGACAGATGAACAAAGGACCGAAAATCAGAGAAATGCCAAGGCGAGGCTGTTTCTTATATGTGCTCTCAGCAAAAGTGAGCATGACAAAGTTGATAGCCTAAGAACAGCAAAGGAGGTCTGGGATACACTAGCTATCGCTCATGAAGGAACAACTGCTGTTCAAACCACCAAGATGAGCATGCTCGCGTCTCAATATGAAAACTTCATGATGGACAACAATGAGTCCATTGACTCCATGTTTGCACGACTCCAAACCATTCATAATGGAATGAGAAATCTGGGTAAAACCTTTACTGACAAGGAGCAAGTGGTCAAGATTCTTAGAAGTCTTCCCAAAATTGGAGAAACTGCGTTACTTCCCAAAGAGCTGGAAAAGAACCTTGGTACCTATCAAGTAGAAGACCTGCTGGGAGAAATGAAGATTCACGAGCAGGACCTCGCCAATGATGCTGCAATCATAAAAAGGAAAGCAGCAGCTGCAAAAGCTGTAGCTTTTAAAGCCAACAAATCAAAGGCTTTGAAGGCTGATGAATCCTCAGATGAGGAAACTGCGCAATCTGATCGATCTGATGATGAAAAGGCCCTGTTCAATAGAAGATTCAGAAAGATGATGGGGAACAAGAAGCAGTTCAAAGGAAGACCATCTTCCTCACCAAGAGAAGAAGAAAAGATCCCAAGTAAAGGAGGAATCGTCTTCTACGAGTCTAAGAAACTTGGACATGTCAAAGCCGATTGCCCTCGTTTGGGAAACAAGACTTCCCAAAAGAATTTCTATAAGAAGAAGGCCTTTTCCAGTCAAAATGATGAGTCAGATGATGATTCCGACCAAGAAGAAGAAACTAAGGGAGCCAACGAAGAAACTTCATACTGTGCGTTTATGGGATCCATAGACACTTCAGACATTGAAGCAGATAGAGAAGCAGAGGCACTAATGATCTCTGTCGACCAATCCAACGACGAAGAAGATGACAAGGATGAGGTAAGTCCCGAAATCTCATCTGATGACTATAATGAATTGTTGGAATATGCTCATGCATTAGCTATTAAATATAGTTCACTCAAAAAGAAGCATGATAAAACTTTGAAAGAATTTCATGCATCTAAAGAAGTATCTGTTAAGCTAACAAAGAAAAATCAAATGCTTTTAGAACAAGATGCAAACAAAGAAATTAAATTCTTAAAACAAAGAGTCAGTAGCCTAATCAAAGACTTATCCATGTTCACCTAAGGTTATGATAACCTAATCAAGTTAAGTGGAAACAACAGATCAGCTTATGATCGAAGAGGTTTAGGCTATGAAGAAGAAGATTGGGATATAGTTGCCATTAAACATAATTCTTCTGCTGTCCCATACAGATATCAACCTGAAAAGAAAACTTTCATAGTCAAGGGTAAGGAGAAACAAACTCGTCAAAAAATAGTGCATGTGAGGAATAGTCCACCCAAGGTGATAACTAACAAAAAAGGACCCAAGAAAGTTTGGGTACCTATATCCATGATTATTCCTCTTGTAGATGTGCTTAACAGTTCGAAACCAAAAAGAACAATGGTACCTGGACAGTGGGTGCTCACGACACATGACGGGAAAAAGGTCTTTATTCCCAAAGATCCATGAGAAGAAGACAGGAGGGACAGTGACCTTCGGAGGCAATCAAAAAGGTTTCATTGTCGGAGAAGGTAATGTTGGTAAGAACCCCCTTCCAGTAATTCGGAAGGTTCTGCTAGTTGAAGGACTGAAATATAACCTACTTAGCATAAGTTAATTGTGTGATAGTGGGCTCACTGTTTCCTTCACCAAATTGAAGTGTAGTGTCACAAACGAGGATGACGAGATTATCTTTGAAGCTCAGAGACAAGGAGATCTATATAAGACCTCCCTGGAAAACCTTGCAAGTCAAAAGGTAACATGTCTAGTATCAGCAGAGGATGATAAATGGATATGGCACAGGAAGCTAGAGCATGCATCCTTAAATACCGTTGCTAAGATAGTCAAACATAATTTAGTAAGTGGTCTGCCAAATCTGTCTTTCAAATGTGATGATACATGCTCAGCATGTCTCCAAGGAAAACAATTAAAAAGTTCTTTCCATGCAAAGAACGTTGTTAGTACGAAGAGACCTCTCGAGATGTTACACATGGACTTGTTCTGGAAAAAGATTTTGTCTTGTCATCGTTGATGACTACACCAGATTCACATGGGTACAATTCCTCGGAACAAAAGATGAAACCTTCAAGTCCTTCTCAATCATTGCGAAAAGAGTTCAAAATGAAAAAGGATATTGCATCACCAACATCCGTAGCGACAGAGGAGGAGAATTTATAAATGAAGAGTTCAACCACTACTGCGAAGAGAATGGAATATTTCATCAAGTGTCTGCTCCAAGAACTCCTCAGCAAAACGGAGTAGCTGAAAGGAAAAACAGGTCACTTCAAGAAATGGGCGGGACTATGCTCAACGAAACATCTCTACCCAAGTATTTTTGGGCCGAAGCCATTCATACAGCATGTTACATTCAAAATAGAATATTTATGCGTCCCATCTTGAAGAAAACAGCCTATGAATTGTGGAAAGGAAGAAAGCCAAACATCTCATACTTTCATCCATTTGAAAGTACATGTTTTCTACTCAACACAAAGGATGAACTTGGAAAGTTTGATGCAAAATCAGACAAAGGAATATTCTTGGGATATTCACCCAACTCCAAAGCATTCCGAGTATACAACTCAAGAAGAATGGCAGTCGAAGAAACAAACTCAATCATTCCCTTTTCAACTCAACCAGACGATGTTTGCGAAACTGCGTCTGGTGATATCTCCACAAGTCAAGTCATGACCTCCAGTGGTATCTCACTACCTCGAGACTGGAGATTCAAACCAGATCATCCTCCTACACAAATTATTGGAAATGTCCCTGAAAAGGTAAGAACCCGATCCACCTTTAATGATTATGCTAACTGTGCGTTTCTTTCTGAGATAGAACATAAGAACATAGGTGAAGCACTTCAGGATGAAGGGTGGATCCTAGCCATGCAAGAAGAACTGAATCAATTTGAGAGACGCAAAGTCTTGGATTTAGTGCCTAAACCAGAAGACAAATCTATTATAGGTACTCGATGGGTCTTTAGGAATAAAATGGTTGAAAATGGAAAAGTCACCAGAAACAAAGCTCGTCTGGTGGCCCAAGGGTATAATCAACAAGAAGGAATCGATTATACAGAAATCTTTGCTCCAGTTGCAAGAATTGAAGCCATTCGTATTCTTCTAGCATTTGCATGTCAGCACTCTATAAAACTATTTCAAATGGATGTGAAAAGTGCGTTCCTAAATGGGTACATTGAGGAAAAAGTCTACGTAAAGCAGCCTCCAGGTTTTGAAGATCAGGATCTACCAGACCACGTCTTCAAGCTAAGAAAAGCATTATATGGACTAAAGCAAGCGCCACGTGCATGGTACGATCGCTTAAGTTCACTTCTGATGAACAATGGATTCTCACGAGGAAGCATCGACAACACTCTATTTAGAAGAAAGAGGTCCAAGGACTTCATTCTAGTACAGCTGTATGTCGATGACATAATATTTGGTGCCACTAATGAAGCTCTCTGCCAAGAATTCTCGAAACTGATGCAGAGTGAATTCGAGATGAGTATGATGGGAGAACTAAAGTTCTTTGTGGGATTACAGATCAGACAGGAAGGAACCCGAACGTACATTCATCAGACCAAGTACATTATTGATCTACTAAAGAAGTACTGCATGGAGAAAGCAAAAGCCATGGGATCCCCTATGCATCCTGGAACCATACTGGATAAAGGTGACGAATCAACTCCGCTTGACTCAACCAAATATAGAGGAATGATAGGTTCACTGTTGTACCTCACTTCAAGTAGACCAGACATTATGTACAGCGTCTGTGTTTGTGCAAGATTCCAGGTAAGTCCCTAAGAATCTCATCTTAGTGCAGTAAAGCGCATATTTCGTTATCTCATTGGAACAACTAATCTTGGTCTAGTCTATAAGAAAGGTGACGATTTCAGGCTAAGAGGATTCTGTGATGCTGATTACGCCGGAGACAGAATCGAAAGAAAAAGCACAAGTGGACGTTGTCACTTTCTAGGACAATGTCTAATTTCATGGGCAAGCAAGCGGCAAAGCACAATCTCTCTCTCAACGGCTGAAGCAGAATATGTCGCTGTAGGTTCTTGCTGCACCCAACTTCTTTGGGTGAAGCATCAATTAGAAGATTATAATATTTTTGAGCATAACATTCCATTATTATGTGATAACACAAGTGCCATTAATATTTCAAAGAACCCTGTGTTGCATTCACGAACCAAACATATTGAAATTAAATATCATTTTATTCGTGATCATGTAGCCAAAGGAAATATTGACATTTCATACATACCCTCTGATGATCAACTGGCAGATATATTTACTAAACCACTCATTGAAATTAAGTTTGCATGCCTTAGAGAAAGAATTGGGATGTTTCCTGCATTATAGAAATACCTATGTTGAGTTCGTCTGGTTAACTTACTCTAAAATCAATATCCACTACAAGATATGCATTTAATGCTGAAACAGTTGTGTCTTTTCATATGTATTACTTGCTCAGCACGCATACATAAATCCTGGCACTCCTTATCTCTCATCATTTAATGCGTATTAATTAACTGCATCATTCATCATGAGATTGATAATGCCGAGAAAATATTTACACTTTTCAACATGAAAATTGACAATTTTAAAAATATATCTCTAGTAACCGTTCTAATACCCTCATACTTTATACTCTGTGCATTTGTAGTTGTCTTTCTGCTTTCCTCTTCTACAGAAATCATGGCTCCCAACAAACGAAGAAATGTAAAGGCTCAAGAAGTCCTAAGCACGGAAGAGATTCATATCATTCAGAAACAGCATGATCTTACTGCTCGCAATCGTAAACAACAAGTTTCTGAAAATGGTCCGGTGAAGATTGAACATCTAGGGGACAGAAAGCTTGTCACCCCTAGATTTCTCGATATGAAGCTGTTTGAACATGCGAAGATAGCCGGACTTGATCTCCTACTCTCACAAGCAAGGGGAAACTTGTTCAAAATTGCCACAACTTCAGCAATCACACCTCTCGTTCAAGAATTCTACGATTGTTCCGTCAAGATAAACCCTAACCACATCCGAACAAGGTGTTTGGGGCAAGTAATCGATGTACACACCAGCGACGTGTCTCAACTCCTCAATCTTCCTCTAGACGGGGTCTGCTACTCCTCTTCTTGGGAAAACTCTAAAAGCACTCCCTTCACTATCTGGAAGGAGGTTCCAAAAAGCTCCACCTCTCGACGAGTGAAAAACCTAGTTGAAGAATGCATTTTCCCTCATGCTGTTCTTAGCAAGGTTGTGTTACCTAAAGAAGGGTCTCGAGACTTAGTAAATAAGTTCTCTCAGTGGGCTCTATTCCAACTGCAGCATCGCAGGAAAGTTAATTGGCCTGGCCTTCTGTTTCAATACATGCTCCATACTCTGGAACAGTCTAATACCAACCTTCCTTATGGATCTCTTATATCAGCCCTTATGCATCACAAGAAACTGATCAATCCCTCTATTGAAGTGGTGCAATACATTTCATCTAACTATGTCCTTGCTACTCCCATCAAATTTTGAGATGTTCGTCGTATGAATCTGTCCGTTGACATATCCGAAGCACCTCCAGAACTCTTAAGTGACTCGACTAAGAGGAATCAACAACGGAGACCTCCTTCACCAACTCCGTCTGATGCCTGCCTCAAACGTCGTCGTTTGGACACTCCATCTCCACAATATTTAGATCATGCTCACCAGACTGAATCTCCCGAATGCTTACCTACGCCCACGATCTTGCATGCATCAACGTCGTCCAAGCCACCTCCTGAGACTGTGCACTCCACAGCTGAACTCATTTCAGACTCTCATGCTCAATATTTGAAGTTCTTGCCTCAAACCTTTCACAAATATATTTCGGATGTCTTTGATGTCCAAGATGATGGCAGCTGTCGATTCCGCTGTCTTGCTCAATGGCTGGGCCATCCTCAAGATTACTGGCCAGAGGTTTGCAAGCTTCTTATCCAGGAACTTCTATCTCATAGAGTGCTGCATTCCAAAACCTTCTGCTCTGACAAAGATATTGACACCTTATGTCTGGCTCTCACGTTCAATGAAGATGAACTTGCACCTGAGTCTAAGTGGTTCACAGTTCCGGATATGGGGTTATTAGCTGCCACTGCGTTTCGCATTGTTCTAGTCACTTTAGCCCCTAACCAGTGTTGCACATATCTCCCACTCCTTGGCCCTGTTGATGATGCTCCTACAATTGCTGTTTTGGGTAACATTGCCAATCGACACTGGGTTCGCGTCAAGCTCCCCGAGAACTCTCCACTACCTACTATTTCACCTCAATGGAAGCATCATTGCTCTCCTGATGCCCGAGGATGGGAAGTGCCTCTTCAATCCAAAATCCTTCACTTCAAAAATCTACTACAAATTGACGCTGAGCAATTTCTGGATTCATTATTTGAAGTCCCTAGCATTGACAATCCCATCCATCTTGATGATGACTCTGAGTCTGATCCCACTCCTAACACTGACCTCTCTTGCTTAGACCTTGAATTCACTCGTCTCAACTTGCATGATATTGAAGTTGATCTTCGTCTTCACCTTGGTCAAAGTCAACCCGCACATTCAATGTCACAAAGGGTAGATGCTCACATTAATACATCTTTTAATGCATCTTATCCATCCCCACCAGCTCCTATCCATAAAGCTATGGACCTGGATCTCAAGCTTGCACCTCCCGGTTTCCTCAATTGTGATTCAGGCATGTCTCTCCATCAGCTCTACTCCATGCCCTGTTATCCTCCAAGTTCCAGCTCTGCTTTGGGCAAACGCAAGCGCTCACAAAATGCACCTAATGCTCATCTGCTCTCAAATGTATGTCTTCAGGCCTTTGGTTTCCCTTTCTGCTTTAAGGCTGGCTTGTGGCTTCCCCATGGATGTCCTGCCTCTCAGCTTACTCCATCCATGCTCTCATGTCAACGATTCTTCCACTTCGATTGGGAACTCACTGTTCGGAGGGATGCCCACATTGCTTCAATTCCTCTTCATTTGGCTGGAAGAGTTAACTCCCTAGTTCTAAAGTTTAGGACATGGACACTGGTACTACTTCCTATGCTGCCACCCGTCTTGAAGACTATGGGTTTTACTTGGCAGTGTCCTTCTCCTTCACTGCTCATTCCTACTGTGGCATATTTCACGCCTATTCTGCCATCTCGTACACCATCCCCGTTGGTCACTCAAAGTTCAAATCCTGATTCTGATGATGTTCGCACCATGGTTTCACTCCTTTCTCAGGAAGTTAAAACCTTCAACACTCGCACATCTCATGAAAGGGCCGTTCTGCATCAAGATGTGAATGCCCGTCATGAATCCATGAATACTAATCTTTCTGATAAGATAGATGCTCGTTTCAATCAGTTGCAGAGCTCTATTGCTCTCCTTTTAAGCCTTTCTAAGCCATCCTCTTAATATAATCTTATTGTTATCCTTACCTCTTATTCTCTCAATGAATATTCTGTCTTTGTTTTTGATAATGTCAAAGGGGGAGAACTATATAACAAATGACAAAGTAGAATATAGCACATATTTAGGGGGAGCTAATAAATATTAACCATAGGGGGAGGAAATTAGAAATATACAGGCCTTACTCTCATTTGTTTTTAGAAATTGTCATTATCAAAAAGGGGGAGATTGTTAGAGTAAAATATTTAAATGAATTAGCCTATTTTGATAAATAACAATTTCGCTAAGTGTTACTGACTTCTTTAAAAAGATTTCATATTCAGGAACACTTATGAGCTGAAGCAATGCTGCAAACATTATCAAAAAGCAAATGAAGAGACCGTACGCCTATGAGAAATGAGTCTGCCTCCAGAGTAAAGTTCGTCCGCCTGCAAAGACCGTCCGGCTCAATCCTTGTCAAACACAAGGTTGACTAAAGAGCACTGACTGAAGACTCGTGCAAAAAGAATTAGCTTAAAGGATATCGTTTGCTCAACCAAAAGATGAGTTGTCATGCACCTCTTGGTGGATCAGAGCATTAATGGCGAAAGAGACAGAATTAAGCGCCGTATTCCTTGAAGGTTCAAATTCTCTGACATTCCTTAATTCAAGCTGCTTTTGCTGAATTAGCGGTGATATCCTCTGATCATCGTATCTCCGCAACGGCCAAATTCAAATCTTCTTGTCGGAACATTAATTATCACATTAGTTGTCATGCACATGCATTAATTGCAGCTTCTGAGAACCAGAACAAAAGCATCGCCAGACGATATCACTCTCTATCTGTTGGAGAAACATTCTTCCCTGGCAGACTTCAGCAAAGCAGATGCAGAAGTATCCGTTACTCACAATCAAGCAAGTATTCAACGGAACTATTTTTGAAGATCTTCATTAGCGCTTCCAGTTATCATCCTACTGAAGATATAAATAGTGGTCTCTGCATCATCCGCAACTTGGCGACTTACACACTATCAACGCATTCAAATCTTTCAAGTCAGTTTACAATTTGAACAAGCTTTAGTCAAGAACACTTAGTAACCATAAGCCTTCTCATTTTCTGAGTTTAGTCGCCAACTAGTGTGAATCCCTTTTAGAGTGAAAACTCTTATTCATTCGCACACAAGCCCTTCAGAGAACAAATTTGTATACCCTCTCTGATTTCAGAACTTCATAGTTTCTACCCACTCTTTGTGAAGAGACCCCTGTAGAAAACAAATCTTCTTGAAAATGAACTAGGAGGAGTCGTGTCGAATACTCGAGAGATAAAGGAGAAGTCCTAGAAAACTTGTAAAGGAGTAGTCCTCAGAATACTGGGAGAAGTCCCTGAGAACACTTGTACTATTCTGTTGAAATAGTGGAAAGTCTTGGTATAGCCAAGGACTGGACGTAGCCCTATCGGTTTTAGGGGTGAACTAGGATAAATATCGTGTGTTCATTATTCTTCAAGCTCTAAATTTATTTCCGCTGCACATATCATTCAACGTTTTCGAACTAATATTAACTATATTGTGAAAAAGTTAATAAAAGTCACACACACAATTCAAACCCCCCCTTTCTTGTGTGGTTTTATTACTATCAATTGGTATCAAAGCTTAACCGCTCTGAGAATTACTAACATCTTAACAGGTGTAGAGTGAAAAGATCCATGGACGGCATTGCCTACCCAACCGGAACCACAACCAACAAGCCACCATTCTTCGATGGCTCAAATTACCACTACTGGAAAAAGCACATGCAGCTATTTATTGAATCAACCGACTGGAAACTATGGGACGTAATATCGAAAGGAAATTACGTTCCCAAAGATAGTGAAAGCAAGGCCATTCCAGCTGATAAATGGACAGATGAACAAAGGACCGAAAATCAGAGAAATGCAAAGGCGAGGCTGTTTCTTATATGTGCTCTCAGCAAAAGTGAGCATGACAAAGTTGATAGCCTAAGCACAGCAAAGGAGGTCTGGGATACACTAGCTATCACTCATGAAGGAACAACTGCTGTTCAAACCACCAAGATGAGCATGCTCGCTGATAAGGAAAATCGCAAGTGTACGATTAAACTATCGCGTAATAAAAAGATCGAACCCAAGGGATAGGTGTTCTTATTATTATAAAATTTAGTACTAAAACAGAAAAATAAAAGATGAATATTTGTTCTTCGTTTGAGAACTAGAAAGAAACAATAGCATAAAATAATAAAAGAAAGAGATGATGAACAGTAAGCTCTTGGGTTGGTTTACATAGTCTATAAAAACATGCTAGAAACCTCTTACTAAATTCTTGAATTATAAAACCAATATCATGATGCTATAGCCTAGTGTAACTACAAGTTAATTCCTTAAGCATTGTAGATCTTTCTTTTTAATTACTAAACCCAATTCCTTGGCACCTAGTTAACTAAAGAAGAAGATGAAGAAGATGTTCAGGCCAACATAAAGTTACGTCCTTCCTAATTCCTTAGCGAAGTATACTTATAACCTTTTCTATTACCTAGTTCCCTTACTACTCACCAAATGGCCTTATGTAATAAGTAATAAGCAAAACCTCTTGGGATCCACAAGATAGAAATTAAGCATAAGGTAATAAAACATGAATGAAAATAAAATTCAGAAATGTAAGAAAGAACTAGAACATGTATTATAAACTAAAACAACCCAAGCATGGCTAAAGGAGACATTAAATTACCCTGGATAGGAGCTCAAGTATGGCTTCCCACAAGTCCTAGGAACAATGCTCAAAAGGGAGAAAGAGAGAATACTTGTTGTATTCTAAGAGGTGTGCTTTACAAGTGAAGAAAAGGGTCCTATTTATAGTAAAATTCCAGCCTCCAGCGCTTGAGCGCTGGCATTCCCAACGCATGGGCGCTAGGATGCATTAAAAATCTACTTTCTGTCCGAGGCCCAGCGCTTGAGCGCTGGCTTTCGAACGCTTGGGCGCTGGGTCAACATCTGACTCATCAGCCAGTCAGAACCCCAGCGCTGGAGCGCTGGGATCCCAACGCTGGAGCGTTGGGACGCTGCTTCTTCATCTTCAAGCTTTTTCTTCCTTCTTCATTCATGGTAGTGGGTTTTGATTGCCATAAAATGCCACTACTCCGCCTTGTTTAATTCTGAAACCTTTCCTCCACTAGCATCAATTCCTTCAACATTATTTTTCATGTGCTAATTAGAGAGTGATTCTTCATATTCTTCTTTTCCACTTTGGTCCTGTCTTGGTTAGCACTTCAATTCAAGCCCTCATATCCTCTCAATCTTCACTTTAAGTCCTCCACTCTTGAACTTTTACAATTTAGTCCCTAATTTCCTGCAACTTTACACATTGGTCCCTGGACAAAAATGATAACTAAACCAGCTTTTTCTAAAAATATAAAATAACTAGAAAAATTCCTAAAAATATAAAATAAAGCTAGAAAAACAAATAAAATCTAATCTACATGCAAAATGCAAAATAAATATAAAATCTATATAAAAACAATAAAAAACCTATATGTGACTCAAAAATAATAAAATAAAAAGACTAAAAACTACCTAAAAACATCATATAAAATCCACTCATCACTCTCGTATCAATATGAAAACTTCATGATGGACGACAATGAGTCCAGTGACTCCATGTTTGCACGACTCCAAACCATTCATAATGGAATGAGAAATCTGGGTAAAACCTTTACTGACAAGGAACACGTGGTCAAGATTCTTAGAAGTCTTCCTACCAATTGGAGAAACTTCGTTACTTCCCAAAGAGCTGGAAAGAACCTTGATACCTATCAAGTAGAAGACCTGCTGGGAGAAATGAAGATTCACGAGCAGGACCTTGCCAATGATGTATCTGTTATGTATCAAAAAGAATATAGTTCACTCAAAAAGAAGCATGATAAAACTTTGAAAGAATTGCATGCATCTAAAGAAGTATCTGTTATGCTAACAAAGAAAAATCAAATGCTTTTAGAACAAGATGCAAACAAAGAAATTAAATTCTTAAAACAAAGAGTCAGTAGCCTAATCAAAGACTTAACCATGTTCACCCAAGGTTATGATAACCTAATCAAGATAAGTGGAAACAACAGATCAGCTTATGATCGAAGAGGTTTAGGCTATGAAGAAGAAGATTGGGATATAGTTGCCATTAAACATATTTCTTCTGCTGTCCCATACAGATATCAACCTGAAAAGAAAAATGTTTCATCTTCACCTACTAAAGCCTAACCCAAAACTTTCATAGTCAAGGGTAAGGAGAAACAAACTCCTCAAAAAATAGTGCATGGGAGGAACAGTCCACCCAAGGTGATAACTAACAAAAAAGGACCCAAGAAAGTTTGGGTACCTAAATCCATGATTATTCCTCTTGCAGATGTGCTTAACAGTTCGAAACCAAAAAGAACAATGGTACTTGGACAGTGGGTGCTCACGGCACATGACGGGAAAAAGGTCTTTATTCCCAAAGATCCATGAGAAGAAGACAGGAGGGACAGTGACCTTCGGAGGAAATCAAAAAGGTTTCATTGTCGGAGAAGGTAATGTTGGTAAGAACCCCCTTCCAGTAATTCGGAAGGTTCTGCTAGTTGAAGGACTGAAACATAACCTACTTAGCATAAGTCAATTGTGTGATAGTGGGCTCACTGTTTCCTTCACCAAATTGAAGTGTAGTGTCACAAACGAGGATGACAAGATTATCTTTGAAGCTCAGAGACAAGGAGATCTATATAAGACCTCCCTGGAAAACCTTGCAAGTCAAAAGGTAACATGTCTAGTATCAGCAGAGGTTGATAAATGGATATGGCACAGGAAGCTAGGGCATGCATCCTTAAAGACCGTTGCTAAGATAATCAAACATGATTTAGTAAGTGGTATGCCAAATCTGTCTTTCAAATGTGATGATACATGCTCAGCATGTCTCCAAGGAAAACAATTAAAAAGTTCTTTCCATGCAAAGAACGTTGTTAGTACGAAGAGACCTCTCGAGATGTTACACATGGACTTGTTCGGACCCACTAGAACGGCTAGTTGTTCTGGAAAAAGATTTTGTCTTGTCATCGTTGATGACTACACCAGATTCACATGGGTACAATTCCTCGGAACAAAAGATGAAACCTTCAAGTCCTTCTTAATCATTGCGAAAAGAGTTCAAAATGAAAAAGGATATTGCATCACCAACATCCGTAGCGACTGATAATGAAATTGCAAGTGTACAATTTACTATCGCGTAATATAAAAGATTATCGAACCCAAGGGATAGGTGTTCTTATTGATATAAAATTTAGTACTTAAGCATAAAAATAAAAAGATAGAAATATGAAGTTGGTTTAGAACAAAGATATAACAATAGCATAAAATGATAAGAAATAAGATGAGAGGAATTTAAGCTCTTGGGTTGATTTACATAATCTATAAAACATGCTAGAAAACTCTTACTAAATTTCTGAACTTTAAATTCGAATTCATGGTGCTATAGCCTAAGTTTCTAAACCCTAATGGCCTTAAGAAATGTAGAACTTCCTTTCCTAATTACTAACTCCATAGCATTGGTTATTAGTTAATTAGAGAAGAAGATGAAGAAGGAGTCCGAGCCAACACAAGATTACGTACATCCTTATAGCCTTAAGTAATGCAAACATATAACCTTTTTTATTTCCTATTTCCCTTACTACTTAACAAATGGCCTTATGAATAAGTAGAAAGCATGAAACCTTTTGCGCATAAAGATTAATGAAGAACAAAGAAATAAACATGAATAGAAAATATTATTCAGAAATGTAAAAGAAAACTAGAACATGAATTATAAATTAAAACAACCCAAAAACTTAAAAGAAGAATTAGCCAAGCATGGCTAAAAGATTCATTGAATTACCCTGGATAGGAGCTCAAGTATGGCTTCCCACAAGTCCTAGGAACAAAGATCTTTGAGGGAGAAAGAGAGAATACTTGTTGTATTCTATGAAGGTGTGTCTTACAAATGAAGAAAAGGGCCCTATTTATAGTAAAATTCCAGCCTCGAGCGCTTGAGCGCTGGCATTCCCAACGCATGGGCGCTAGGATGCATTAAAAATCCACTTTCTGTCCGAGGCCCAGCGCTTGAGCGCTGGCTTTCCAACGCTTGGGCGCTGGGTCACCATCTGACTCATCATCTAGTCAGAACCCCAGCGCTGGAGCGCTGGGATCCCAACGCTGGAGCGTTGGGATGCTGCTTCTTCATCTTCTTGCTTGTTCTTCCTTCTTCATTCATGGTAGTGGGTTTTGATGGCCATAAAAAGCCACTAACCAGCCTTGATCAATTCTGAAACCCTTCATCAATTCTTTAAACATTTTTTCCATGTGCTAAATTGGAGAGTGATTCTTCATATTCTTCTTTTTCACTTTGGTCCTCCCTTGGTTAGCACTTCAATTCAAGCCCTCATATTCTCTCAATCTCCACTTTAAGTCCTCCACTCTTGAACTTTTACAATTTGGTCCCTGACTTTCTGAAACTTTACACATTGGTCCCTGGACCAAAAATGATAACTAAACCAGCTTTTCCTAAAAATATAAAATAACTAGAAAAATCCCTAAAAATATAAAATAAAGATAGAAAAACACAAAAAATCTAATCTACATGCAAAATGCAAAATAAATATAAAATCTACATAAAAAAAATAAAAAACCTACATGTGACTCAAAAATAATAAAATAAAAAGACTAAAAAGACCCTAAAAACATCATATAAAATCCACTCATCACACCACTATACCCAACGACAGCTTGTCCTCAAGCGACAAAACTTAAAGAAAAACTCGTCCCTGGGTTTTGAGAAAGTTTTATCTGATTACAACTTGAAGCACAGAAACCTTTCAAAGAAAGCTTAGCAGAAAAGGAAGACATGCATGTTTTATAGACAAAGAATCAAGAAAGTTAGGCTTGGCTTTTAACATGTTTGAGTTCAACAATTAAGCTCACCAAAAATAATGTTCTCCATGAAAACAAGAAAGCTCAATAATCCTGCCTATAATTCAAATCAAAACTGAAGTAAAGCAACCAAGTGATTTTGAAGAGATTCTTGAAGGTTGTAACTTGGCCAAAGGGTTGAACAATTTAAGGTATGGATTTCAAAACTTGGCAACTCTATTGGCTGACTCAGAATTTGTTGTTAAGTGATTTTCTTGACTAAGAGCTTTAAACAATTCACACAAGGGTCATCTCAATTTTGTTCTTCTCTCTTTTTTTTTTTTTTTTTTTCTCTTTTTTTTTTTTTGAACAAAGTAGTGGAATGTATGGGATGAATGACTTGAATTTTACTCCCCTCATACTCTTTCTCACCCCACTACTTCATTATTTTTTTGTAAGGCACATACCTTATTTTTTTTCCTTTTTTTCTTCATTTTTTTAGAGAGAAACCCAACAAACATAGCTCTAACAAATTAAGCACATGCATCACTATAACAACTTTAAGAATTATCACACAAAGTAGGCTCCAAAAAATGACTCTTTTAAGGCTCAAAAGGGCTACTAGTGGATATAACATTTCAAGCAAAACTCTGAGTTTTCAAAAATGCCTATAATCTCTTCTCAACTCACAAAGTATACAAAACTCCAATCAACATGCAACACAAGGCAGAAAAATTTCGCAATCAAGAATTCAGAGTCCTCAGCTCTCAGAAAAAGATAGGGTAAGTGGTACCCTTAGAACTCAGAAAAAGACTTTGCCAACAACCAAAACAATCAAGACATCAAAAATCCTTTCTACAGCATGTAATCCTAACTGCTTAAAAAACATAGAATTTTTTCGCAAAGCAGTTCAATCAGATAAAGCATTCACAAAGCTATAGCAACATCAGATGCAAAAATAAAACAGAAAAACTAAACTAAAAATAAAAATAAAACTAAAAACTATAAAAAGAAAAATAAAAACTAACAAGCTGGTATAGTAACAAATTTCCCACAAAGGTCCAAGGGAACCTCAATGTAAAAATCACTTTGAACACTCAAGTTCAAGAGGGTTCTTCCTCCTTTTGGTACCTATCCTGTAACAATGAACAAACAAAAGTCTCACAAGTAGAAACTTGCTTGACTTGTTAGTCCCAAAAACAGCACACTTAAGATCATGGGTTGAAAAATTTGTGTCCACCCTTTAAAAACAAGAATTCTTGAGTTCCCAAAAAATTAAAAACAGTTTAGAACCAAGGGAAAACTCAAAGAACCTTAAAACTTCCAGAAAATGGTGAACACAGAATTTATTAAAAACTAAAAACAGCAAATAAAAACAAAAACAGCAAACTGCCCGAGCTCCAGCGCTTGAGCGTTGGAGATGCCAACGCTTGGGCGCTGGATAAAAGCAAAAACTGGGCAATCAGAGGTGTAAAGCAGGGGCCTAACGCTTGAGCGTTGGCCTCTAGCGCTGGAGCGCTGGCCTCTCCTGCAGCAAAAACATAGAATTTTTTTCTTTTATTTATTTACAAGAGTTGTGCAGAAATTTAAATGACAAAAATTTAAACTATCCTAAGTTGGGTTGTCTCCCAACCAGCTCAATGTTTAGGTCCGAGATAGACTCTTCCACTAATTACTTTCAACCGGGGTCTATTACAAAATTCTTTAGACCCCGCAAATCATGCATATTTTGGCACAAGTACAACATGGTGCCAAATGATTTTTCAGCTAACAAGGCAACAATATTCAAATTAAAAATGGAAGAGATAAATAAATTTTCCCTTCCCTGTTCTGCTCCTTGCTTTTCTGAACCTATAGCATAGGTTCCTTGAGGTTCTTCTTCCTCCATCTCCAATTTGTCTTCAAAGACAAATTTTACAATGGAAGTTTCTTTTACCTCCTCTTTTTGTACCACAAGTTCATTTTCATGAACATGTGGTTGTTGTTCATCCTTGGGCCGCCTCCTTAGAATGCTTTGTATTTTCCCTTGTAATTCTTCCATGGCCTTACATTCTTGCTCAGGGGTTGGCAAAAATCCCGCATTTCGCTTAAACTTTAAATCAGAACAGAATTCGTCAACTAAAGTGAAAACATCTTGCTTTTTCTTCTCATATTCCTTGTCAAGGTTTACCCGGATTTTTGCCTCCCTTTGCTTGAATGTTTCAGCCATTGCTATACCTGAAAATACTTAGCAAACAAAATTAGCAGCACCAGTTCATCACAATTTTTAATATTTTTTTTAAATATATATAAACAAGAAGTACTAAATAAAATAAAAATAAGAACTTGAAAGAACCCTTCCCCGGCAACGGCGCCAAAAACTTGATAATGAAATTGCAAGTGTACAATTTACTATCGCGTAATATAAAAGATTATCGAACCCAAGGGATAGGTGTTCTTATTGATATAAAATTTAGTACTTAAGCATAAAAATAAAAAGATAGAAATATGAAGTTGGTTTAGAACAAAGATATAACAATAGCATAAAATGATAAGAAATAAGATGAGAGGAATTTAAGCTCTTGGGTTGATTTACATAATCTATAAAACATGCTAGAAAACTCTTACTAAATTTCTGAACTTTAAATTCGAATTCATGGTGCTATAGCCTAAGTTTCTACACCCTAATGGCCTTAAGAAATGTAGAACTTCCTTTCCTAATTACAAACTCCATAGCATTGGTTATTAGTTAATTAGAGAAGAAGATGAAGAAGGAGTCCGAGCCAACACAAGATTACGTACATCCTTTTAGCCTTAAGTAATGCAAACATATAACCTTTTTTATTTCCTATTTCCCTTACTACTTAACAAATGGCCTTATGAATAAGTAGAAAGCATGAAACCTTTTGCGCATAAAGATTAATGAAGAACAAAGAAATAAACATGAATAGAAAATATTATTCAGAAATGTAAAAGAAAACTAGAACATGAATTATAAATTAAAACAACCCAGAAACTTAAAAGAAGAATTAGCCAAGCATGGCTAAAAGATTCATTGAATTACCCTGGATAGGAGCTCAAGTATGGCTTCCCACAAGTCCTAGGAACAATGATCTTTGAGGGAGAAAGAGAGAATACTTGTTGTATTCTATGAAGGTGTGTCTTACAAATGAAGAAAAGGGCCCTATTTATAGTAAAATTCCAGCCTCCAGCGCTTGAGCGCTGGCATTCCCAACGCATGGGCGCTAGGATGCATTAAAAATCCACTTTCTGTCCGAGGCCCAGCGCTTGAGCGCTGGCTTTCCAACGCTTGGGCGCTGGGTCACCATCTGACTCATCATCTAGTCAGAACCCCAGCGCTGGAGCGCTGGGATCCCAACGCTGGAGCGTTGGGATGCTGCTTCTTCATCTTCTTGCTTGTTCTTCCTTCTTCATTCATGGTAGTGGGTTTTGATGGCCATAAAAAGCCACTAACCAGCCTTGATCAATTCTGAAACCCTCCATGTGCTAAATTGGAGAGTGATTCTTCATATTCTTCTTTTTCACTTTGGTCCTCCCTTGGTTAGCACTTCAATTCAAGCCCTCATATTCTCTCAATCTCCACTTTAAGTCCTCCACTCTTGAACTTTTACAATTTGGTCCCTGACTTTCTGAAACTTTACACATTGGTCCCTGGACCAAAAATGATAACTAAACCAGCTTTTCCTAAAAATATAAAATAACTAGAAAAATCCCTAAAAATATAAAATAAAGATAGAAAAACACAAAAAATCTAATCTACATGCAAAATGCAAAATAAATATAAAATCTACATAAAAACAATAAAAAACCTACATGTGACTCAAAAATAATAAAATAAAAAGACTAAAAAGACCCTAAAAACATCATATAAAATCCACTCATCAGCGACAGAGGAGGAGAATTTATAAATGAAGAGTTCAACCATTACTGCGAAGAGAATGGAATATTTCATCAAGTGTCTGCTCCAAGAACTCCTCAGCAAAACGGAGTAGCTGAAAGGAAAAACAGGTCACTTCAAGAAATGGGCAGGACTATGCTCAACGAAACATCTCTACCCAAGTATTTCTGGGCCGAAGCCATTCATACAGCATGTTACATTCAAAATAGAATATTTATGCGTCCCATCTTGAAGAAAACAGCCTATGAATTGTGGAAAGGAAGAAAGCCAAACATCTCATACTTTCATCCATTTGGAAGTACATGTTTTCTACTCAACACAAAGGATGACCTTGGAAAGTTTGATGCAAAATCAGACAAAGGAATATTCTTGGGATATTCACCCAACTCCAAAGCATTCCGAGTATACAACTCCAAAAGAATGGCAGTCGAAGAGTCTATGAATGTTAAGTTTGAAGATAAACACGTAAGTGTAAATCAGATAACTCCAGAAGATGATGAAGTGGAAATATGTGAAGCTCCCTCATCAAATCCAGCTCAGCCATCATCGTCTAACAAAGAAACAAACTCAATCATTCCCTCCTCAACTCAACCAGACGATGTTTGCGAAACTACATCTGACGATATCTCCACAAGTCAAGTCATGACCTCGAGTGGTATCTCACTACCTCGAGACTGGAGATTCAAACCAGATCATCCTCCTACACAAATTATTGGAAATGTCCATGAAAAGGTAAGAACCCGATCCACCTTTAATGATTATGCTAACTGTGCGTTTCTTTCTGAGATAGAACAGAAGAACATAGGTGAAGCACTTCAGGATGAAGGGTGGATCCTAGCCATGCAAGAAGAACTGAATCAATTTGAGAGAAGCAAAGTCTGGGATTTAGTGCCTAAACCAGAATACAAATCTATTATAGGCACTCTATGGGTCTTTAGGAATAAAATGGTTGAAAATGGAAAAGTCACCAGAAACAAAGCTCGTCTGGTGGCCCAAGGGTATAATCAACAAGAAGGAATCGATTATACAGAAACATTTGCTCCAGTAGCAAGAATTGAAAGAACCCGAACGTACAGCTGTACAACACTCTATTTAGAAGAAAGAGGTCCAAGGACTTCATTCTAGTACAGCTGTATGTCGATAACATAATATTTCGTGCCACTAATGAAGCTCTCTGCCAAGAATTCTCGAAACTGATGCAGAGTGAAATCGAGATGAGTATGATGGGAGAATTAAAGTTCTTTGTGGGATTACAGATCAGACAGGAAGGAACCCGAACGTACATTCATCAGACCAAGTACATTAATGATCTACTAAAGAAGTACTGCATGGAGAAAGCAAAAGCCATGGGAACCCCTATGCATCCTAGAACCATACTGGATAAAGGTGACGAATCAACTCCGGTTGACTCAACCAAATATAGAGGAATGATAGGTTCACTGTTGTACCTCACTTCAAGTAGACCAGACATTATGTACAACGTCTGTGTTTTTGCAAGATTCCACGTAAGTCCCCAAGAATCTCATCTTACTGCAGTAAAGCGCATATTTCGTTATCTCATTGGAACAACTAATCTTGGTCTAGTCTATGAGAAAGGTGCTGATTACGCCGGAGACAGAATCGAAAGAAAAAGCACAAGTGGACGTTGTCACTTTCTAGGACAATGTCTAATTTCATGGGCAAGCAAGCGGCAAAGCACAATCTCTCTCTTAACGGCTAATGCAGAATATGTCGCTGCAGGTTCTTACTGCACCCAACTTCTTTGGGTGAAGCATCAATTAGAATATTATAATATTTTTGAGCATAACATTCCATTATTATGTGATAACACAAGTGCCATTAATATTACAAACAACCCTGTGTTGCATTCACGAACCAAACATATTGAAATTAAACATCATTTTATTCGTGATCATGTAGCCAAAGGAAATATTGACATTTCATACATACCCTCTGATGATCAACTGGAAGATATATTTACTAAACCACTCATTGAAAATAAGTTTGCATGCCTTAGAGAAAGAATAGGGAAGTTTCCTGCATTATAGATATACCTATGTTGAGTTCGTCTGGTTAACTTACTCTAAAATCAATATCCACTACAAGATATGCATTTAATGCTGAAACAGTTGTGTCTTTTCATATGTATTACTTGCTCAGCACGCATACATAAATCCTGGCACTCCTTATCTCTCATCATTTAATGCGTATTAATTAACTGCATCATTCATCATGAGATTGATAATGCCGAGAAAATATTTACACTTTCCAACATGAAAATTGACAATTTTAAAAATATATCTCTAGTAACCGTTCTAATACCCTCATACTTTATACTCTGTGCATTTGTAGTTGTCTTTCTACTTTCCTCTTCTACAGAAATCATGGCTCCCAACAAACGAAGAAATGTAAAGGCTCAAGAAGTCCTAAGCACGGAAGAGATTCAAATCATTCAGAAACAGCATGATCTTACTGCTCGCAATCGTAAACAACAAGTTTCTGAAATTGGTCCGGTGAAGATTGAACATCTGGGCGACAGAAAGCTTGTCACCCCTAGATTTCTCGATCTGAAGCTGTTTGAACATGCGAAGATAGCCGGACTTGATCTCCTACTCTCACAAGCATGGGGAAACTTGTTCGAAATTGCCACAACTTCAGCAATCACACCTCTCGTTCAAGAATTCTACGATTGTGCCGTCAAGATAAACCCTAACCACATCCGAACAAGGTGTTTGGGGCAAGTAATCAATGTACACACCAGCGACGTGTCTCAACTCCTCAATCTTCCTCTCGACGGGGTCTGCTACTCCTCTTCTTGGGAAAACTCTGAAAGCACTCCCTTCACTATCTGGAAGGAGGTTCCAAAAAGCTCCACCTCTCGACGAGTGAAAAACCTAGTTGAAGAATGCATTTTCCCTCATGCTGTTCTTAGCAAGGTTGTGTTACCTAAAGAAGGGTCTCGAGACTTAGTAAATAAGTTCTCTCAGTGGGCTCTATTCCAACTGCAGCATCGCAGGAAAGTTAATTGGCCTGACCTTCTGTTTCAATACATGCTCCATACTCTGGAACAGTCTAATACCAACCTTCCTTATGGATCTCTTATATCAGCCCTTATGCATCACAAGAAACTGATCAATCCCTCTATTGAAGTGGTGCAATACATTTCATCTAACTATGTCCTTGCTACTCCCATCAAATTTGGAGATGTTCGTCGTATGAATCTGTCCGTTGACATATCCGGAGTACCTCCAAAACTCTTAAGTGACTGGACTAAGAGGAATCAACAACGGAGACCTTCTTCACCAACTCCGTCTGATGTCTGCCTCAAACGTCGTCGTTTGGACACTCCATCTCCACAATATTCAGATCATGCTCACCAGACTGAATCTCCCGAATGCTTACCTACGCCCACGATCTTGCATGCATCAACGTCGTCCAAGCCACCTCCTGAGACTGTGCACTCCACAGCTGAACTCATTTCAGACTCTCATGCTCAATATTTGAAGTTCTTTCCTCAAACCTTTCACAAATATATTTCGGATGTCTTTGATGTCCAAGATGATGGCAATTGTGGATTCCGCTGTCTTGCTCAATGGCTGGGTCATCCTCAAGATTACTGGCCAAAGGTTTGCAAGCTTCTTATCCAGGAACTTCTATCTCATAGAGTGCTGCATTCCAGAACCTTCTACTCTGACAAAGATATTGACACCTTATGTCTGGCTCTCACGTTCAATGAAGATGAACCTGCACCTAAGTCTAAGTGGTTCACAGTTCCGGATATGGGGTTATTAGCTGCCACTGCGTTTCACATTGTTCTAGTCACTTTATCCCCTAACCAGTGTTGCACATATCTCCCACTCCTTGGCCCTGTTGATGATGCTCCTACAATTGTTGTTTTGGGTAACATTGCCAATGGACACTGGGTTCGCGTCAAGCTCCCCGAGAACTCTCCACTACCTACTATTTCACCTCAATGGAAGCATCATTGCTCTCCTGATGCCCGAGGATGGGAAGTGCCTCTTCAATCTAAAATCCTTCACTTCAAAAATCTACTAAAAATTGAAGCTGAGCAATTTCTGGATTCATTATTTGAAGTCCCTAGCATTGACATTCCCATCCATCTTGATGATGACTCTGAGTCTGATCCCACTCCTAACACTGACCTCTCTTGCTTAGACCTTGAATTCACTCGTCTCAACTTGCATGATATTGAAGTTGATCTTCGTCTTCACCTTGGTCAAAGTCAACCCGCTCATTCAATGTCACAAAGGGTAGATGCTCACATTAATACATCTTTTAATGCATCTTATCCATCCCCACCAGCTCCTATCCATAAAGCTATGGATCTGGACCTCAAGCTTGCACCTCCGGGTTTCCTCAATTGTGATTCAGGCATGTCTCTCCATCAGCTCTACTCCATGCCCTGTTATACTCCAAGTTCCAGCTCTGCTTTGGGCAAACGCAAGCGCTCACAAAATGCACCTAATGCTCATCTGCTCTCAGATGTATGTCTTCAGGCCTTTGGTTTCCCTTTCTGCTTTAAGGCTGGCTTGTGGCTTCCCCATGGATGTCCTACCTCTCAGCTTACTCCATCCATGCCCTCATGTCAACGATTCTTCCACTTCGATTGGGAACTCACTGTTCGGAGGGATGCCCACATTGCTTCAATTCCTCTTCATTTGGCTGGAAGAGTTAACTCCCTAGTTCTAAAGTTTAGGACATGGACACTCGTACTACTTCCTACGCTGCCACCCGTCTTGAAGACTCTGGGTTTTACTTGGCTGTGTCCTTCTCCTTCGCTGCTCATTCCTACTGTGGCATATTTCACGCCTATTCTGCCATCTCGTACACCATCCCCGTTGGTCACTCAAAGTTCAAATCCTGATTCTGATGATGTTTGCACCATGGTTTCACTCCTTTCTCAGGAAGTTAAAACCTTCAACACTCGCACATCTCATGAAAGAGCCGTTCTACATCAAGATGTGAATGCCCTTCTTGAATCCATGAATACTAATCTTTCTGATAAGATAGATGCTCGTTTCAATCAGTTGCAGAGCTCTATTGCTCTCCTTCTAAGGCTTTCTAAGCCATCCTCTTAATATATTCTTATTGTTATCCTTACCTCTTATTCTCTCAATGAATATTCTGTCTTTGTTTTTGATAATGTCAAAGGGGGAGAACTATATAACAAATGACAAAGTAGAAGATAGCACATATTTAGGGGGAGCTAATAAATATTAACCATAGGGGGAGGAAATTAGAAAAATACATGCCTTACTCTCATTTTTTTTTAGAAATTGTCATTATCAAAAAGGGGGTAGAAATTTCGTCCTACTGAAGATCTTCATTAGCGCTTCCAGTTATCATGCTACTGAAGATATAAATAGTGGTCTCTGCATCATCCGCAACTTGGCGACTTACACACTATCAAAGCATTCAAATCTTTCAAGTCAGTTTACAATTTGAACAAGCTTTAGTCAAGAACACTCAGTAACCTTAAGCCTTCTCATTTTCTGAGTTTAGTCGCCAACTAGTGTGAATCCCTTTTAGAGTGAAAACTCTTATTCATTCTCACACAATCCCTTTAGAGAACAAATTTGTATACCCTCTCTGATTTCAGAACTTCATAGTTTCTACCCACTCTTTGTGAAGAGACCCCTATAGAAAACAAATCTTCATGAAAAAGAACTGGGAGGTGTCCTGTCGAATACTCGAGATATAAAGGAGAAGTCCTAAAAAACTTGTAAAGGAGTAGTCCTCAGAATACTGAGAGAAGTCCCTGAGAACACTTGTACTATTCTGTTGAAATACTGGAAAATCTTGGTATAGCCAAGGACTGGACATAGCCCTATCAGTTTTGGGGGTGAACCAGGATAAATATCGTGTGTGCTTTATTCTTCAAGCTCTCAATTTATTTCTGCTGCACATATCATTCAATGTTTTCGAACTAATATTAACTATATTGTGAAAAAGTTTATAAAAGTCACACACACAATTCAAACCCCACCTTTCTTGTGTGGTTTTATTACTAACAATTCAAAAAGATTGTCGTTTTGGCAATCAGCAACACGCTTCATTTGCAGAAGGAGAAAATGATGAAGGTAATTTATGCTTTGCTTGTCAAAAAAGCATTTCAAGAAGATAAAAATGTGTGGTATTTTGACAACGGTTGTAGCAATCATATGACTGGAAAGAAAGAAGCTTTTATCAACATTGACTCTTCATTTGAGTTAATGGAGAACATGATGAAGTAAAAGGCAAAGGAAGCATTGGAGTTACAACAAAGCAAGGAAGCAAAGTCATTCATGACACTCTTTATGTGCCGGAGTTAGATGAGAACTTGCTAAGCATTGGACAGCTCTTGGAGCATGGCTATTCTCTAAATTTTGAGAATCGAGAGTGCAAAATTTTTGATTCAAAGAGAAGAAATGTTGCTGTTGTAAAAATGACCAGCAATAGAAGCTTTCCACTTTCTCTTAATTATGAGAAAAATTTCAGCATGATGGCTAGAGAAGAAAATGACTGTTGTTTGTGGCACAAGAGACTTGGGCACTTGAACTACAATAGTCTCAAGTTTCTTTCTCAAAAGAAGATGGTGTATGGGCTGCCAACAATTGAAGAAAAAGCTGGTGTGTGTGAAGGATGTATGCTTGGCAAACACTGGGAGAAGTCCCTGAGAACAATTGTACTATTCTGTTGAAATAGTGGAAAATCTTGGTATAGCCAAGGACTGGAGATAGCCTTATCGGTTTTGGGGGTGAACCAGGATAAATATCGTGTGTGCTTTATTCTTCAAGCTCTAAATTTATTTCCGCTACACATATCATTCAACGTTTTCGAACTAATATTAACTATATTGTGAAAAAGTTTATAAAAGTCACACACACAATTCAAACCCCACCTTTCTTGTATGGTTTTATTACTAACAATTAAAAAAGATTGTCGTTTGGGCAATCAGCAACATGCTTCATTTGCAGAAGGAGAAAATGATGAAGGTAATTTATTCTTTGCTTGTCAAAAAGCATTTCAAAAAGATAAAAATGTGTGGTATTTGGACAACGGTTGTAGCAATCATATGACTGGAAAGAAAGAAGCTTTTATCAACATTGATTCTTAATTTGAGTTAATGTAGAACATGATGAAGTAAAAGGCAAAGGAAGCATTGGAGTTACAACAAAGCAAGGAAGCAAAGTCATTCATGACACTCTTTATGTGCCGGAGTTAGATGAGAACTTGCTAA
Source organism: Acmispon strigosus (assembly GCA_030819835.1). Classification (NCBI taxonomy): domain Eukaryota; kingdom Viridiplantae; phylum Streptophyta; class Magnoliopsida; order Fabales; family Fabaceae; genus Acmispon; species Acmispon strigosus. Next base: position 30,258,368 of record JAUAMA010000003.1, on the reverse strand, counting down.
GCATTGGACAGCTCTTGGAGCATGGCTATTCTATAAATTTTGAGAATCGAGAGTGCAGAATTTTTGATTCAAAGAGAAGAAATGTTGCTGTTGTAAAAATGACCAGCAATAGAAGCTTTCCACTTTCTCTTAATTATGAGAAAAATTTCAGCATGATGGCTAGAGAAGAAAATGACTCTTGTTTGTGGCACAAGAGATTTGGGCACTTGAACTACAATAGTCTCAAGTTTCTTTCTCAAAAGAAGATGGTGTATGGGCTGCCAACAATTGAAGAAAAAGCTGGTGTGTGTGAAGGATGTATGCTTGGCAAACACCACCGCCAACCATTTCCAAAGGAAGGAGCATGGAGAGCCAAACAAGTGCTAGAACTTGTACACACAGATGTGTGTGGCCCTATGAATACTTTGTCTCATGCCAAAAACAGGTATTTTATCCTGTTTATTGGTGATTTTACCCGTATGACATGGGTATATTTTATGAGACAAAAATCTGAAGTTTTTGTAATTTTTAAGAAGTTTAAAGCTTTTGTTGAGAAACAAAGTGGCAGGTTTATAAAAATGTTGAGAAGTGATAGGGGGAAGGAGTACACCTCAAATGAATTTCACAAATTTTGTGAAGATGAAGGTGTTGAAAGACAGCTCACTGTTGGCTATACACCTCAGCAAAATGGTGTATCTGAAAGAAAGAACCAAACTGTGATGGAGATGGCAAAGTCTATGTTGTTTGAGAAAGGTTTGCCTAAAACCTTTTGGCCCGTGGCTGTTAATACTGCTGTGTATTTGCTGAATAGATGTCCAACAAAGGCTGTATGGAATAAGACTCCATTTGAAGCTTGGAATGGAAGAACACCTTCAGTGAACCACCTTAAAGATTTTGGGTGTGTTTTCTATGCACAAATTCCTAAACAAAAGAGGACAAAACAGGAAGAAACAAGTGAGAGGTGTGTCTTTATTGGCTATAGTTCCATGTCAAAGGGCTATAGACTTTACAACTTGAAGACAAACCAAGTGATCATTAGCCGGGATGTTGTATTTGTGTATTTGATGACAAGGCTTCTTGGAATTGGGAAGAAGACAAAATGGAGGAGAAAACAGTCCCTGCAACTTTATTGCAACAAAATTCAACAGCTGGAATTGAGCAACCAGCCCCATGTACACCAAGCTCTTCGTCCTCTCCAAATTCACCAAGTTCAAGTTCATCATCTCCTAGCTCAACTCCAATAAAATTGAAGGATTTGAGTGATATTTATGCAAGGTGCAACTATTGTGTTGTGGAACCATAAAACTTTGATGAAGCAATCAAAGAAGTTGTTTGGAGGAAGGCGATGCAAGAAGAAATAGATGCAATTGAGAAGAACAAAACATGGCAGCTAGTTGAGAAACCAAATGACAAAGAAGCTATTGGAGTAAAATGGGTGTACAAATTGAAGCATAATCCAGATGGTTCAATCCAAAGAGCCAAGGCCAGATTAGTAGTCAAAGGCTATGCACAACAGCCTGGAATTGACTACAGTGAGACTTTTGCTCCAGTTGCACGTTTGGATACTGTGGCGCAAGATACAGTGGCGCAATCTTCAGCAGAAGCGGAGTATTTAGTAGCTGGTTTGGCTACAGAACAAACACTTTGGTTGAGAAGAATATTAGAAGACATTGGAGAGAAGCAAGAGGGAAGTCTCCAGCTTCATTGCGACAACAAATCAGCCATTGCCATGGTGAAGAATCCTGTTTTTCATAGCAGGACCAGGCACATTAACATAAAGCACCACTTCATTCGAAGTGTGATTGAAGAAGGAGATGTGCAGTTGATTTTCTGCAGTTCAGAAGAGCAACTTGCAGACATTTTCACCAAAGCACTACCAAGAGGAAGATTTTAGCAACTTAGAGAAGCAATGAGAGTTAAAGAACAACACATTAAGGGGGAGTATGTTGAGTAATGTGTTGTTATTTTAGTGGGAATTGGTTATTGATAGTGAAGAGTCATGAGTTTAATGTATTAATGTTAGTGGAAGCACTTAGTGCTTAGTGGAGTCTTTTATTATGCATTGAGTACCTAGTAGTGGTGACTCTTTGATAGTTGCAACAATCTCTACTCATGCTATATATTCTATGTGTATGAGTTGCAAATGAAATAAGAAAAATACAAGAGAAATATATGAATATTCATCCTCTTATCTTTGAGTGGGTTACCGTCTATTACCAGCTCTGGAATACCACCAACAATTATATTAGTCAGTGACAGTCTATAGTAAGAGATGGAATCGATATAAAGAACATTTCTTTAAGTTTTGCATCATGACATTTACTATTTTACATGATCTGAAGCCATGCAGTTTTGCAAACATTTGACATTGACTTACATCAAAGTTCAAGTTAATGATTTATTTACTCACTGCAGGGTATGGAAAGATGCCAGACTACAGATTTTCTACTTAGCCTAATGCAGAGCAAGTCTAAGAAGAAACTTACTGCTTAGAGAAGCTAAAACTAGACAGTTAAACTGAGTGTTTGGTTTAACAAATTATCTTCTGTTTTCTTTTTGGTTCTCATTAATAATTACAAAAATATCATTAATTTTATTTTATTTCTTGTTATCAAATGTTTACAAATGATGAAAACATTTTGATGTTTTTATTATTTTTTGTATAAAATTTAAAAAACAAGAAATAAAATGGTATTTTGTAATTATTAGCAAAAAGAAAAAAATGAAAACATAAAATATTTCTTAAACCAAAGACATCATAATAGATCCACTGAGTAGAATGTCTTGAAATTTGAAGAACATTATAAAGTATGGTTGAAGTATGGTTGTATAATCTCTCTGTATCTCCCAATTACAAAGCCAAATTCCCTTTGTCTTGAGTTATATGCTTATCCAAATTAGTGCTAATATTGCTGGCATCGAATAACTATAAAGAAATATACATACAAAGACTCAGTGGAATGTGGTCTGAAATATAGGACAAACGTGTTTAGAAACTTGGTATGTACGTTTTCACATTTAGGGAAGAAGTGATTATACAATGATTAAAAAAGAATTCAAACATGGTAAACAAAAGTATATAAAAGAATAAGATATGCTAATGGCTTTTTTTGACATAAGTTACAACTCAATACATCCACCTCATTTCTAGGGGTGACATGTCGGGTTTACTAGCAAAACCCACCAACTCTGTTCCGCATAACCCATCAAGATGAAGGGTTGATAGGCATAGCTGCTGAGTTGGCCTGTAGTTTCTTTTAGTCTTTTTAGCTTGATATTTTTAACATTATTATTATTATTATTATTATTATTATTATTATTATTATTATTATTTCATAGTATTTGTTCTATTTTAAGCTATTTTTGTTGGACTAACCCATTCTATTTTAACTTGTAAGTGTGTTGGTCGTTAATTCATATTGCAACCCTACTATTTCCTCCTCTCTTTTCTTGCTTTTTCAACGTTGTTGCTTTGTCATAGTTTTGTTAGGTGACCGCGACTGAGACACAGTTTTGGGACATAAAATTTTAATTCCCGTTTGGATATTTGTTGGTGAAAGTGCTTGGCAACGAGTGTGAGCATGACGGCCCCCATGTTCACTGGTTTTGTTTTTCATGGTGGTAGTATGGTCCAGTGGTTTAACCACCAAGTTACAATTGGAAATGCGAGAAAATGATTTATTTTTTTCATAAAACAAAAATTGAGCTACTATCCAACTTATTCAATTTGTAAAAATTAATATGGAATATCTATTAAAATTAGTCATCCAAAGGACTTTGAACTCAATCTATTATGCTTATGGAAGAAATTATACCTACGAATTCATCTAAAGAGTTGACTACTTTAACACAGCTACTCATACTATGAGAACAGGTCATGTGATTTTGCCATCGATATGATATGTTGTTTCATCTGTTTATGAATTTTGGATTGAAACTCTTGTTGAACAATATACTCGAATTATCATTTCGAAACGGATTCTCCATTCATAAGATAAAGAAGATATCCTGAATTTCATGATCTTTTGCTAAACTTAATTGAGTTCAACGCCTCGAGCAAGATGATATTAACATTAGACATTGATAACCTATAACATTTTGATATAGATTAAATCTTTGTTTTATACATAGCTCATTTATACTTCATTATCTTATTTTTTTAGGCTTAAATGTGTTTTTAACATCTGAAATTCAAAGACGAATCCAAATTGGTCCTTATAAAAAAAATCTCATTGCAATAGGTTCTTAAATTTTTTTTATTTGAAATCAGTTCAAGTGAAGCCATTTTATCTACGTGTCATAAACCAATCATCCGTCCATTTGATGAGTCTAATCAGCCGAGTGGTAACCACGTTGACTTTTCACATCAGTTATGGTCCCTCTAAAGTTTCTTAATCACTTTCAGTTCGTCCTCCTCCCCCTTCTTCCTCCATTCACACCACAGATTCTGGCCAACAGACCTCGTCTCAGCAACCATGCCTCTATCACCACTACATTAACATATTATAAATCGAAACCCCCTTTTCTAAAAAATATTATTGTACTTTAAACTTTAAGAGTTTAGTTGATAAAAATTATTTTTATAGTATTAATTCAATTAAAAATACATGCATTAAAGACTAAAATGATTATTCACAATGAATTAACTACGACTTGATCCATTAGAGGGGCGATACACACAATCTCTCAATCTAGAAACATTTAAACGCAATAAAAATTGTGCCTAAAAAGGCCTACAAAATACCCTTTCACACCCTATACCAAAATGTGCATGCAACTTAGCAACTAAACTCCAATCCCATCATTTCTCTTAATTTCATTCACCATGTGACCATGTCAATAGTTGGAACCTAGGGAAAGAAAAGCACGGGAAGACAAAAAATAGAGATCAAGAAAATTACCAATGAGAGCAATCTTCAAGTCACTTTCTCGAAGCAGTAACTAGAAGATTGCTCTCATTGATAATTTTTTTCATCTCTATCTTTTGTCTTCCCTGCTTTCCTTTCCACAGATTCCAATAGTTGACATGGTCACAGGTGAATGAAATGAAGAGAAATGATGGGATTGGAGTTTAGAGGTTAAGTTTCATGCACATTTTGGTATAGGGTGTGAAAGGGTATTTTGTAGGCCTCTTTAGGCACAATTTTTCATTGCATTTAAACATTTCTAGATTGAGAGATTGTGGGTATATCCGTCTGAGTGGCTAATATGATAAGAAATTCATTATGGAGGAATGATGATTTAGGGGAAGTTGTTCATAGTATGTCTATATTGCTCAACAATGTTGAGATAAAATTTAGGAAACAACTATAAATGATATTAATCTTCTTATTTTATGAAAATGGTTGTTAGTTTGAAGTCCTTTAAAATGGGATAGAATAAGTGATTGTGAATATATATACAAGTTAATTCATCTAGATGGATAATTCTATAGGATGGAAGCAAAAGTTATGGTGAGAGTAATGAATTTACAACCCAAGTTTGATATGTTTACAATACATATACTTTCTCTTTTATTCTCTTTTCACCTTTATAATGCAATTCATCTTCTTACATTGGCTTAGATCGGACAACCGCGGCAGAGGATCTCGATTCGACAATCGATTCTCCTCCATACATTTTTAAAATATATATTATTCTGCAAACAAATCCTAAAAACCACTGCAAAACATTTCTCGTCCTTTTTTTGTTGATTTGTAACAATATTATTGGGATAAACAAAAAATCATAGATTAGCCGTAAATCAATGCATATTATGATTTCTATATCAATATATCATAAAATATGAAAATTTCAATTCATCGGTACTTTATTAATCAAAATTTCAGGATTATACTCCCAGTATGTGAAGGGAATCATGCGATCGATTACCGCAACAGAATAAGAATTTTCTATATGAGATGGACTCGCAAGTTCATGTTTCAAAGTTCGTAAACAAACTAACACATTAAGATTACCTCTTGACGACATGAGAAACGAAGCAGTAGCAGCTTCATCTCTACAGAAGTCTACACAAACGATCCCACCAGAAACCCTTGCAGCTTGAGGCAAGAGGCTGAGCAAACTGTCTCAGTAGGGTTTGAGTATCTCATGCTCTATTTATAAGCCTCATAAGGTGGCTTACCCTAAGTCTCCTTAATGCATATTGGGCTCACCCAATGAACCTGGTCCAATAAGTGTTCATCTAATATACCTGGTCCAATAAGACATTATAATACATTCTAGTGGGTTAATTCTATATGTGTGGCTCTATAGGTATCTCTTGCGTACTTAGGTTGTAATAATTAAATATAAATAATATTAATCTACTAGTGCATAATTCAACAATGTGACTCGTTCTAATACCACACGTAGGATGAAATGTCTCTGATTTATATTAGAAATTAGAACCCCAACAAAATAAAAGAAAACATCGTAAATAGCGTGCCTTCGTATTCACTCTTGCAAGAAATGGAGATCTTATAGAAAAATGTACATAACAATATATGCTAGCAACATGAGCTTCTACGTGATTTCCCTCTTTTACAAAAGACTCTTTAGTAGAGATTTAACCCGTTCGAGAGTGTGTGAGACAAATGATGACCTTGTTCTCTTTAAATAAAACCTAGAACCTAGAACCTAACAACCATCCATAAAGAATATTGGGCTCATTAAGTCTTGCATATGAACTCAAAAAAATTGCATAATGGACTTGGCCCAATAAATAAATATACACATAGTGGCTCCAAAAAAAAAAAAAACTCAAAATAGGACATATTAAAAAATCGACTATCAGAGCATACATATGAACTAGAAGGCATCCCACGAAGAATCACGTTCATCCAAAAAATCTAGAGCCTTCTTTCACATCCATCTAGAAATCCCAGAGCGTCCTTTTTGTTCACCCCCTCCACCCCCCAATGGGGTCCCCCCCCCTATGGTGGGCTTCTTCCCTCATAAGGACTCCTGACTCTCTATAAGAAGGTTTTCTTCTATTCTTTGTGAGAGTCCTCTATCCTATAGACATAATTTTTTTATCTTCCCTTTGTTTCTTTTCCCACTTCTTTCATGTCCACCTCTCATTGCCGCCACCATTTGTCACTATAACCACCCAATTCTTATCCTCGCTATTTGAAGTTTCCTCTTTTAACCACCACCCATTGTTGGGCTCTAACTAGTGGTTTTATGAGGAGTTTATAGTGCAATGACAAGATCAGAGTTTGGCTTCCATGAAGCGCGTTAACAGAGCTACCATTACTCTAGAATATATCTACTTGAGTAAAAAAGTGATGAAAATAGAATCAACAAGCTAGAGATTTGGAGTATCCTGATCTGAAATTTTTAATTTGAATATCTAGTGTTTTATTGTTTGTGGTGATGGGTGATTTTTAAAATGTTTTTCCTTTTGAGTTTATAATGTCTTAAGAGGTATAGAGCAAACGAGGTTGTATTGTTTTGTGTATTTGTGGTGCTATATGTTGGGATACAACTTATCAAGTGTGAGTAAAAGTATCACATTGGATATAAAAAGTGTGCTTATCTCTAAGCCCAATGTAGAGATCTCCCAAAATTGTAGGCATTTCCTTCGACCTTTCCTTTGATCAGGAGGAATGTCTATTTGGCCATCTTTTACCAAGATGTCATAAATAGCCTCACATTAGTAATATCAAAATTATAAATTTTGACAAGAAACTTCGAATTTGGAGGCAATCATTATTAGTTGGTCTCCACCTGTTAGGCATTAACATTTCACAAACATAAGGGGAACCCTCTTTGAGTTTAGCTAACTGAACATCACGGCAATCAAAATCCTCATAAGGCTCGAAAGTCACGGGGCCATTTCGACCCATATTTCCTGTTTCAATATAGGAAACTTTTTCCTTCTTAGGCAATTTGCTATTTTTAAATTTCTCTTGCCTAAGGAACTCAACTTGTATTATTCTATCAGCTAACTGTGCCAAATCTCTTATGTGTTGAGTATCAATTTTTTTCCTGATCGAATAGTCTAAACCACCGACGGCTAATTCGACCGACTCGTGTTCCGGGGTGGCTCCGGAAACCAATACTCCCTCGGCTTGCACTTCACGAATTGGAGACTTCCCAGGTCTTCGCCGTTCGGGGGTCTCCGAGTCGCTGCTCGAAGAAGAGTCAGACTCGACCGCGTCAGCTCTGTCGATCTTGACATTCTAGTCCGACCTCGAACTCACTTCAATCACCTCTTCAGGTGCCGAAGGGGTGGCGATCGGGGGAGGACGGAAGGTGATGGTAGTGCGAACGTTGGATCGTACCATACCAACAAATTTCAGCTGCTTGCTCGGCCCAGACTCTGCAGCAGCGGCCAACTTCCTCTTCCGGGCAGAAAGAGGCTCTTGTTCAACCTCTCAATCGCTGACTGCCACTGACTCCCCAGGATTTCTCGGGGGGGGGGGGGGGGGCATAATCGGTGACCCGAATGACCCTCGGGGCTCTCGGCTTGCATCAACCGGATCAGCTTCTGAAGACAAGGGTCGATCTCCATCCTCACTAAAAAACACATAGAACGAACGGGTTAAACCTGTACTCAAATAATAAACGCTACAAAAAATACGAGATACTCACAATAATGGTTCCTCAAAGTAGGAACTGGGTGCCTACAAAGGTCCTGACACTTAAATAGGAACTGCGGGGTGCCCTCGTCATCGAGCACCACCGACTTCTCTAAAAGTGCCAATAGCTCTCGATCCTCCGGCGTCAAAGCGGCCGGGTTTTCGGTCCCATATTGACTAGCATTCAATTCAAAGTGCTTGTCACTCCAGCAGAGAGGGAACCGTTTGAAAACGGTCCCCACGGAGTTCGTTCGGAACCACCAAGAACGCCCTTCGCCGGTCGTAGTCACTCGGATGAAGTCCTTCTTGAAGTCCTTGTACGAGTCGGTGAAATTTTGAAGCACCTTAGTCGTACGGGACTTGATGCTAACCATGCCGTGACCACCGGCGCCGTGCGTATGGGACGGGACGAACAGGTGGAACCCGGCACAGCACTTCAAACGAACGGGCAAAGGCCCAGCCACCCGGGTGTAACTGCGACGGAGCCACGTCCAAGTACTTCAGCACCTGAACCATGAAGTTGGAGAATGGTAGTCGAACCCCCAACTTCCAGAAGACCACCAGATGCATGAAGAAGCCGGATGGCGGCTCGTAGCAAAGCCTATCATCGGGGGAAGGGGCGTGGATAGCATGACCGTCTCCAACTTCAGCCCGCGTCACGATTCTTTTCCTCTTAAGATACTCCGGATCCGCGTTCGCCAGCCGAGAGGGCATCTTGAGAATATCACGGTAAAATTCGTTATAACGGAATAAGTCACCAGTCAAGTCAAGGTACTTCGCCCGGTCCTTCTTCGTTCTTCTCGAAGCCTTGACCGGACGCGCGGGCTTCAGTTTAATACCCTGGTAGGTTACGTCTTTCTTACGCACCATCGTCGGTACCTGAAAGGGGGTCCGAGAGGGTCAGCGACTATTCGAAGTAAGGAACCATACTTGCCCCCCTTCCTCCTAATCGCGACTACCACAGAAAAGAAAAACAATACAAGAATAATAAAGGGTACGAAAGGGACACCAGGCAGAGAGAAGACGAACCTGATTAGCGGCGGAGACAGGAATACAAGATGTGTGACACGAGTACGGGAAGGGATATGGTCGGGATATTAGTTCTGCAACCGATCGAGTGTGCGAAGAGCGAAAAAAGGAGCAACTTAAATAGGCGAACCAACAAGCAGGCGAAAGGTCGCATTGATTACCCACTGAGGGGACAGTTGGGAAACCAATCGTTAGGGGGCACGCGTGCGACAGTCCAACGGTCACCTTCCCACTTCACGAAAACACACCGGCGCGATAACCAAGACAAAACGATCCCACTCCCCAACCATCACGCATCTCTCCAACTCCACACCTTATCAACTGCGCTCGCCCGCCGCCGACCTTATCACCGACGACCGACCGGGGGAAACTCTCAACCAGCAGCACGGTCGGCTGAACAGATTAAATAAAACAAATTAAAAAATCCAACAAACTCCCAGTCCTGGACGACTAACCAAGGCCGTAGCTTATGACTCTTACCGAGCCATGGCAGACTCGGTAGATCCAGGGGGCAACTGTTCTGACCGGATATCCTGTCAACCACCCACATCTCTCGACCGGCCGACGCCGACTACCGTTGACTCTGGACAACTGTGTAGCTCGCCTCACCTGAGCGATCGCGCTGATCGGGAAAAGGACGATCGAGCGATTAGCTAGAGACAGCTGGAGCCTCTGACAACCTTTGGGACAAACAACTGGGTGTCAGGAGGCCTCACCACTATAAAACCCAGCCTCATTACTGCACAAGGTACCCACATCACCTCTAGAACGACCTTATCTCTTGAGACGAACACTAACTTGAGCATCAGAGTATTCTTGCAGGTACATCACCCGGCCAGTTGAAGGAGGATCCCCAGGTCATCAGCGTCACTAACACAGCAGCAGTCGGAGCACCGTCCCTCATCACCCGATCACCACCTGTCCGGGTAACCGTTCGGCTAGTATTGAACAGAACCTGTTTCTTGGTTTTATGTACTGCATGTTACTTAATTAGGTCCAAGAAGATGGTTGAATTAGAACTCCATTCCTAAAAGCAACTAGCATTATTGTTGAGTAATGTGTTGTTATGTTAGTGGGAATTGGTTATTGTCAGTGAAGAGTCATGAGTTTAATGTATTAATGTTAGTGGAAGCACTTAGTGCTTAGTGGAGTGTTTTATTATGCATTGAGTACCTAGTAGTGGTGGCTATTTGATAGTTGCAACCATCTCTACTCATGCTATATATTCTCTGTGTATGAGTTGCAAATGAAATAAGAAAAATACAAGAGAAATATATGAATATTCAGCCTCTTATCTTTGAGTGGGTTACTGTCTATTACCACCTCTAGAATACCACTGATAAGGAAAATCGCAAGGGTACGATTAAACTATCGCGTAATACAAAAGATCGAACCCAAGGGATAGGTGTTCTTATTATTATATAATTTAGTACTTGTGCAATAAAATAAAATGATATGTTTGGTTTAGAACAAGAAGAGAGCAATAGCATAAAATAATAAAGCAAATAAGATGAGAGAATTTAAGCTCTTGGGTTGATTTACATAAGTTTCTACACCCTAATAGCCTTAAGAAATGTAGAACTTTCTTACCTAATTAATAACTCCATAGCCTTGTGATAATGAAATTGCAAGTGTACAATTTACTATCGCGTAATAAAAATGTTCGAACCCAAAGGATAGGTGTTCTTGTTAATATTAAGTTTAGTACTTAAACAGAAAAAATAAAAAGATGTATTTGTTGGAAGTTTGTTTAAGGTAGCACATGGAAATAGCAATAAAATAGAAAAGAATAAGATGATAGAAACTAAGCTTCTTGGGTTGGTTTACATAGTCTATATAATATGCTAGCAAGTTCTTACTTAATTTCTGAATTATAAATCTAATTTCATGATGCTGTAGCCTAATTATCTACAAGTTAATTCCTTACACATTGTAGAACTTTCTTTCTAATTACTAAATTCAATTCCTTGCAACTTAGTTAACTAGAGAAGAAGATGAAGAAGAAATTCAGGCCAACATAAAGTCACGTCCTTCCTAATTCCTTAGCGAAGTATACTTATAACCTTTTTTAAATCCTAGGTCCCTTACTACTTACCAATTTCCATTCGTATAAGTAATAAGCAAGAAATCTTTTGTACACAAGATGAATGAAGAACAAGGAAATAAAACATGAAATAGAAATAATATTTAGAAAGGTAAAAACAAACTAAGACATAAACATAAACTACTACAACCCAAGAAACTTAAAGAAGAATTAGCCAAGCATGGCTAAAAGAATCATTGAATTACCCTGGATAGGAGCTCAAGTTTGGCTTCCCACAATTCCTAGGAACAATGATCTTTGAGGGAGAAAGAGAGAATACTTGTTGTATTCTATGAAGGTGTGTCTTACAAGTGAAGAGAAAGGTCCTATTTATAGTAAAAATCCAGCCTCCAACGCTTCAGCGCTAGAATTCCCAACGCTTGGGCGCTAGAAGGCATTAAAATCCCACTTCCAGACCGAGGCCCAGCGCTTGAGCGCTGGCTTTCCAACGCTTGGGCGCTGGGTCAACATCTGACTCATCATCTAGTCAGAACCCCAGCGCTGGGATCCCAACGCTTGAGCGCTGGGACGCTGCTTCTTCATCTTCAAGCTTTTCCTTCCTTCTTCATTCATGGTAGTGGGTTTTGATGGCCATAAAAAGCCACTAACCAGCCTTGATCAATTCTGAAACCCTTCCTCCACTAACATCAATTCCTTTAAGCATTTTTTCCATGTGCTAAATTGGAGAGTGATTCTTCATATTCTTCTTTTTCACTTTGGTCCTCCCTTGGTTAGAACTTCAATTCAAGCCCTCATATTCTCTCAATCTTCACTTCAAGTCCTCCACTCTTGAACTTTTACAATTTGGTCCCTGACTTCCTGAAACTTTACACATTGGTCCCTGGACAAAAATGATAACTAAACCAGCTTTTCCTAAAAATATAAAATAACTAGAAAAATTCCTAAAAATATAAAATAAAGATAGAAAAACACAAAAAATCTAATCTACATGCAAAATGCAAAATAAATATAAAATCTACATAAAAACAATAAAAAACCTACATGTGACTCAAAAATAATAAAATAAAAAGACTAAAAAGACCCTAAAAACATCATATAAAATCCACTCATCACACCACTATACCCAACGACAGCTTGTCCTCAAGCGACAAAACTTAAAGAAAAACTCGTCCCTGGGTTTTGAGAAAGTTTTATCTGATTACAACTTGAAGCAAAGAAACCTTTCAAAGAAAGTTTAGCAGAAAAGGAAAACATGCATGTTTTATAGACAAAGAATCAAGAAAGTTAGGCTTGGCTTTTAACATGTTTGAGTTCATCAATTAAGCTCACCAAAAATAATATTCACCATGAAAACAAGAAAGCTCAATAATCCTGCCTATAATTCAAATCAAAATTGAAGTAAAGCAACCAAGTGATTTTGAAGAGATTTTTGAAGGTTGTAACTTGGCCAAAGGGTTGAACAATTTAAGGTATGGATTTCAAGACTTGGCAACTCTATTGGCTGACTCAGAATTTGTTGTTAAGTGATTTTCTTGACTAAGAGCTTAAACAATTCAAACAAGGGTCCTCTCAATTTTTCTCTTTTTTCTTTTTTTTTTTTTTTTTTTTTTTTTTTTTGAACAATGTAGTGGAATGTATGGAACAAACTCCCCTCATACTCTTTCTCACCCCACTACTTCATTATTTTTCTAAGGCACATACCTTATTTTTTTCCAATTTTTTCCTTCATCTTTTTTTTTTAGAGAGAAACCCAACAAACAAAGCTCTACAAATTCAGCACATGCATCACTATAACAACTTAAAGATATCATACAAAGTAGGCTCCAAAGAATGACTCTTTTAAGGCTCAAAAGGGGCTACTAGTGGATATAATATTTTAAACAAAAATCTGAGTTTTCAAAAATGCCTAATATCTCTTCTCAACTCACAAAGTACACAAAACTCCAGTCAACATGCAACACAAGGCAGAAAAAATTTCACAATCATGCATCAGAGTCCTCAGCTCACAGAAAAAGATAGGGTAAGTGGTACCCTTTTAAGAACTCAGAAAAACTTTTGCCAACAACCCAACAGTCAAGACATCAAAAATCCTTTCTACAGCATGCAATCCTAACTGCTTAAAAACATAGAACCTTTTCACAAAGCAGTTCAATCAGATAAAGCATTTCACAAAGCTATAGCAACATTCAGAATGGATAATATACTCAAGACTCATGCAAAAAGAAAATAGAAAAACTAAACTAAAAATAAAGCTAAAAACTATAAAAATAAAAACAAAAACTAAGAAGCTGGTATAGTAACAAATTTTCCACAAAGGTCCAAGGGAACCTCAATGTAAAAATCAATTTGAACACTTAAGTTCAAGAGGGTTCTTCCTCCTTTTGGTACCTATCCTGTAACAATGAACAAACAAAAGTCTCACAAGTAGAAACTTGCTTGACTTGTTAGTCCCAAAAACAGCACAAAAGATCATGGATTGAAAAATTTGTGTCCACCTTAAAAACAAGAATTCTTGAGTTCCCAAAAATAAAAACCAGTTTAGAACCAAGGGAAGACTCATAGAACCTTAAAAATTTCAGAAAATGGTGAACACAAAATTTATTAAAAACTAAAAACAGCAAATAAAAATAAAAACAGCAAACTGCCCGAGCTCCAGCGCTTGAGCGTTGGGGATACCAACGCTTGGGCGCTGGAATTAAAAAAACTGGGCATCAGAGGTCCCAGCGCCTGAGCGCTGGGTTCCAACGCTATGGCGCTGGAAAATAGAAAATAAAAAACTGGGATTCCAGGGGCTTAGCGCATGAGCGCTAGCCCTCCAACGCCTAAGCGCTGGGATCAACTGGAATCAGAGGTTGTGAAGCAGGGGCCTAACGCATGAGCGTTGGCCTCCAGCGCTCGAGCGCTGGCCTCGCCTGCAGTAGAAACATAAAATTTCTTTTCTGTTATTTATGTACAAGAGTTGTGCAAAAATTTAAATGACAAAAATTTAAACTATCCTAAGTTGGGTTGTCTCCCAACCAGCTCATTGTTTAGGTCCGAGATAGACCCTTCCACTAATTACTTTCAACCGGGGTCTATTACAAAATTCATTAGACCCCGCAAATCATGCATATTTTGGCACAAGTACAACATAGTGCCCAATGAATTTTCAGCTAGCAAGGCAACATCAATCACATTACAAATGGAAGAGATAAGAAAAACTTCCCCTTCTTGGTCTTTGCCTTTTTGTTCTGAACCTATAACATAGGTTCTTTGAGGTTCTTCTTCCTCCACCTCCAATTTGTCTTTAAGGACAAATTCTACAATGAAGGTTGCTTTCACCTCCTCTTTTTGAACCACAAGTTCACTTTCATGAACAGGTGATTGTTGTTCATCCCTGGGATGCCTCCTTAGAATGCTTTGGATTTTCATTTGTAGCTCCTCCATAGCCTTACATTCTTGCTCAGGGATTGGCAAAAATCCGGATTTTCTCTTGCAATCTAAATCGGAGTAAAACTCGTCAATTAGAGTGCAGATATCCTGCTTCGTCTTCTCATATTCCTTTTCAGCCCGGATTTTTGCCTCCCGTTGTTCGAATGTTTTAGCCATTGCTATACCTGACAATACTTAGCAAACAAAATTAGCAGCACCAGTTCATCACAATATTTTCTTTTTTTTTTATATATATGAACAAGAAGTACTAAACAAAATAAAAATAAGAACTTAAAAAGAACCTATCCCCGGCAACGGCGCCAAAAACTTGATAATGAAATTGCAAGTGTACAATTTACTATCGCGTAATAAAAATGTTCGAACCCAAAGGATAGGTGTTCTTGTTAATATTAAGTTTAGTACTTAAACAGAAAAAATAAAAAGATGTATTTGTTGGAAGTTTGTTTAAGGTAGCACATGGAAATAGCAATAAAATAGAAATGAATAAGATGATAGAAACTAAGCTTCTTGGGTTGGTTTACATAGTCTATATAATATGCTAGCAAGTTCTTACTTAATTTCTGAATTATAAATCTAATTTCATGATGCTATAGCCTAATTATCTACAAGTTAATTCCTTACACATTGTAGAACTTTCTTTCTAATTACTAAATTCAATTCCTTGCAACTTAGTTAACTAGAGAAGAAGATGAAGAAGAAATTCAGGCCAACATAAAGTCACGTCCTTCCTAATTCCTTAGCGAAGTATACTTATAACCTTTTTTAAATCCTAGGTCCCTTACTACTTACCAATTTCCATTCGTATAAGTAATAAGCAAGAAATCTTTTGTACACAAGATGAATGAAGAACAAGGAAATAAAACATGAAATAGAAATAATATTTAGAAAGGTAAAAACAAACTAAGACATAAACATAAACTACTACAACCCAAGAAACTTAAAGAAGAATTAGCCAAGCATGGCTAAAAGAATCATTGAATTACCCTGGATAGGAGCTCAAGTTTGGCTTCCCACAATTCCTAGGAACAATGATCTTTGAGGGAGAAAGAGAGAATACTTGTTGTATTCTATGAACGTGTGTCTTACAAGTGAAGAGAAAGGTCCTATTTATAGTAAAAATCCAGCCTCCAACGCTTCAGCGCTAGAATTCCCAACGCTTGGGCGCTAGAAGGCATTAAAATCCCACTTCCAGACCGAGGCCCAGCGCTTGAGCGCTGGCTTTCCAACGCTTGGGCGCTGGGTCAACATCTGACTCATCATCTAGTCAGAACCCCAGCGCTGGGATCCCAACGCTTGAGCGCTGGGACGCTGCTTCTTCATCTTCAAGCTTTTCCTTCCTTCTTCATTCATGGTAGTGGGTTTTGATGGCCATAAAAAGCCACTAACCAGCCTTGATCAATTCTGAAACCCTTCCTCCACTAACATCAATTCCTTTAAGCATTTTTTCCATGTGCTAAATTGGAGAGTGATTCTTCATATTCTTCTTTTTCACTTTGGTCCTCCCTTGGTTAGCACTTCAATTCAAGCCCTCATATTCTCTCAATCTTCACTTCAAGTCCTCCACTCTTGAACTTTTACAATTTGGTCCCTGACTTCCTGAAACTTTACACATTGGTCCCTGGACAAAAATGATAACTAAACCAGCTTTTCCTAAAAATATAAAATAACTAGAAAAATTCCTAAAAATATAAAATAAAGATAGAAAAACACAAAAAATCTAATCTACATGCAAAATGCAAAATAAATATAAAATCTACATAAAAACAATAAAAAAACCTACATGTGACTCAAAAATAATAAAATAAAAAGACTAAAAAGACCCTAAAAACATCATATAAAATCCACTCATCACCTTGGTTATTAGTTAATTAGAGAAGAAGATGAAGAAAGAATCCGAGCCAACACAAAGTTACGTACATCCTTATAGCCTTAAGAAATGCAAACATATAACCTTTTTTATTTCCTATTTCTCTTACTACTCACCAAATGGCCTTATGACATAAGTAGAAAGCAAGAAATCTTTTGCGCATAAAGTTTAATGAAGAATAAAGAAATAAAACATGAATTAAAGATATTATTCAGAAATGTAAAAGAAAACTAGAACATGAATTATAAACTAAAACAACCCAAAAACTTAAAAGAAGAATTAGCCAAGCATGGCTAAAAGAATCATTGAATTATCCTGGATAGGAGCTCAAGTTTGGCTTCCCACAATTCCTAGGAACAATGATCTTTGAGGGAGAAAGAGAGAATACTTGTTGTATTCTATGAAGGTGTGTCTTACAAGTGAAGAAAAGGGTCCTATTTATAGTAAAATTCCAGCCTCCAGCGCTTGAGCGCTGGCATTCCCAACGCATGGGCGCTAGGATGCATTAAAAATCCACTTTCTGTCCGAGGCCCAGCGCTTGAGCGCTAGCTTTCCAACGCTGGGGCGCTGGGTCAACATCTGACTCATCATCTAGTCAGAACCCCAGCGCTGAAGCGCTGGGATCCCACCGCTGGAGCGCTGGGACGCTGCTTCTTCATCTTCAAGCTTCTTCTTCATCCTTTATTCATGGTAGTGGGTTTTGATGGCCATAAAAAGCCACTACTCAGCCTTGTTTAATTCTGAAACCTTTCCTCCACTAACATCAATTCCTTAAACACCATTTTCCATGTGCTAAATTAGAGAGTGATTCTTCATATTCTTCTTTTTCACTTTGGTCCTCTCTTGGTTAGCACTTCAATTCAAGCCCTCATATTCTCTCAATCTTCACTTTAAGTCCTCCACTCTTGAACTTTTACAATTTGGTCCCTGACTTCCTGAAACTTTATATATTGGTCCCTGGACAAAAATGATAACTAAACCAGCTTTTCTAAAAATAAAAAATAACTAGAAAAATTCCTAAAAATATAAAATAAAGCTAGAAAATCTAATCTACATGCAAAATGCAAAATAAATATAAAATCTATATAAAAACAATAAAAAACCTATATGTGACTCAAAAATATTAAAATAAAAAGACTAAAAATAGCCTAAAAACATCATATAAAATCCACTCATCACACCACTATACCCAACGACAGCTTGTCCTCAAGCGACAAAACTTAAAGAAAAACTCGTCCCTGAGTTTTGAGAAAGTTTATCTGATAAAAACTTGAAGCACAAAAACCTTTCAAAGAAAGCTTAGCAGAAAAGGAAGACATGCATGTCTTATAGAAAAAGAATCAAGAAAGTTAGGCTTGGCTTTTAACAAGTTTGAGTTCATCAATTAAGCTCACAAAATAATATTCTCCATGAAAACAAGAAAGCTCAATAATCCTGCCTATAATTCAAATCAAAACTGAAGTGAAGGAACCAAGTGATTTTGAAGAGATTTTTAAGGTTGTAACTTGGCCAAAGGGTTGAACAATTCAAGGTGTGGATTTCAAGAAATTGGCAACTCTAATGGCTGACTCAGAAGTTGTTGTTAAGTGATTTTCCTTGACTAAGAGCTTCAACAATTCAACACAAGGGTCCTCTCAATTTTTCCTTTTCTCTCTTTTTTTTTTTTTTTTGAACAAAGTAGTGGAATGTATGGGATGAATGACTTGAATTTTACTCCCCTCATACTCTTTCTCACCCCACTACTTCATTATTTTTTCCTAAGGCACATACCTTATTTTTTCAAAAAAATTTTTTAGAGAGAAACCCACAAACATAGCTCTAACAATTTTTAGCACATGCATCACAATAACAACTTTTAAGAATTATCACACAAGTACGCTCCAAAGAATGACTCTTTTAAGGCTCAGAAGGGGCTACTAGTGGATATAACATTTCAAGCAAAAATCTGAGTTTTCAAAAATGCCTATAATCTCTTCTCAACTCACAAAGTGTACAAAACTCCAATCAACATGCAACACAAGGCAGAAAAATTTCACAATCAAGAATTCAGAGTCCTCAGCTCTCAGAAAAACATAGGGTAAGTGGTACCCTTTTTAGAACTCAGAAAAACTTTTGCCAATAACCAAAACAATCAAGATATCAAAATCCTTTGTACAGCATGCAATCCTAACCACATCAAAACATAGAACTTTTTCACAAAGCAGTTCAATCAGATAAAGCATTTCACAACGCTATAGCAACATTCAGAATGGATAATATACTCAAGACTCATGCAAAAAGAAAACAGAAAAACTAAACTAAAAAATAAAACTAAAAACTATAAAAAGAAAAAGAAAAACTAAGAAGCTGGTATAGTAACAAATTTTCCACAAAGGTCCAAGGGAACCTCAATGTAAAAATCAATTTGAACACTCAAGTTCAAGAGGGTTCTTCCTTCTTTTGGTACCTATTCTGTAACAATGAACAAACAAAAGTCTCACAAGCAGAAGCTTGCTTGACTTGTTAGTTCCAAAAACAGCACACTTAAAATCATGGGTTGAAAAATTGTGTCCACCTTAAAAACAAGAATTCTTGAGTTCCCAAAAATTAAAATCAGTGTAGAAACAAGGGAAAACTCAGAATCTAAAATTTTCAGAAAATGGTGAACACAAAATTTATTAAAAACTAAAAACAGCAAACAAAAGTAAAAACAGCAAACTGCCCGAGCTCCAGCGCTTGAGCGTTGGGGATACCAACGCTTGGGCGCTGGAATTAAAATAAAAACTGGGCATCAGAGGTCTCGGCGCCTAAGCGCTGATTTCCAACGCTATGGCGTTGGGAATTAGAAAAATAACTGGGTGGATTCCAGGGGCCTAGCGCATGAGCGCTAGCCCTCCAACGCCTAAGCGTTGGGATCAACTGGAATCAGAGGTTGTGAAGCAGGGGCCTAACGCTTGAGCGTTGGCCTCCAGCGCTTGAGCGCTGGCCTCGCCTGCAGCAAAAACATAAAATTTCTTTTCTTTTATTTATGTACAAGAGTTGTGCAAAAATTAAAAAACAGAAACATAACCTATCCTAAGTTGGGTTGTCTCCCAACCAGCTCAATGTTAAGGTCCGAGATAGACCCTTCCCCTTAATCAATTGGGGGTACTTTTTCTTTTCTTGCTACAAACATCATCTTTGAACTCATCCTCACTTTCAGACTCATAGTGCTTACAAGTACGGAATACAAAAAACTTCACTGTTTCATCCCCTACCTTCAAAGATAGGAGGCCTTCTGCTACATTAATCTTGGCGTTTCCCATAGCAAGGAATGGCCGCCCAAGAATTAATGGTACCTTGGAGTCTTCTTCCATATCAAGTATCACAAAATCAACCGGGAAGATAAACTTGTCAACCCTTACCAAAACATCTTCAGCCACCCCATAGGGGTACTTAATTGACCTGTCCGCCAATTGTAAACACATCAAAGTAGGAGTGGCCTCTCCCATGTCCAATTTCCTAAACATGGAGAGTGGCATGAGGTTTATAGAAGCTCCTAAATCACAAAGAGCTGTTGCATTTGGTAGTCCCTCAATTTCCACAGGCAAAGTGAAACTCCCCGGATCCTTCAATTTTTGGGGCAACTTCCTCAAAACCATAGCTGAACACTCCTCAGTTAACATTACAGTTTCATCCATCTCACTCAATTTCCTCCTTCTAAATAAAATGTCCTTCATAAATTTAGCATAAATTGGCATTTGTTCCAAAGCTTCAGAAAATGGAATGTTAATTTGAAGCCTTTTAAAAATCTCAAGAAATTTTGAGAATTGCTTTTCCAAATTCTTTTTAAAAGCTTTAGGAAATGGAACTTTGCCAATTTTCTTAGAAGGAGGAATTACATTTTCAGCAATTTTTTCAACAACAATAGGCACACTCCTTTCTTTTTCTTCACCACTTACCTCTTGTTCAATTTCCACTACCCTTTCGGGCATCGTCTTACCACTCCTAAGAGTGATGGCAGAAACATTCTCAATATTTTCTTTTGGATTGACAAGAGTATCAGACGGAAAAGTACCTGGAATCCTTTCTGAGATGGTCTTGGCCAACTGGCCTACCTGGACCTCCAAATTTCTAATGGAGGCTTCATGATTCTTGGCACTTGTCCGGGTCTCATTCATAAATTGCACAATTTGTTGGCCTATTTCACCAACAATTTCTCCCAAACTCTTCCTTCCCTGGTTTGGATTCAAAGGCATTGGTGGCCTCTGATTTTGGAATGGCCTCTGAAATTGTTGCCTGGCTTCTCCTTGACCACCCCCTTGATCTCTCCAAGAAAAATTGGGGTGGTTTCTCCAACTTGGATTATAGGTGTTGCCATAGGAATTTTGAAAATTCCCCATAGCTTTTACCTCAGCTTCTAATTCAGCCTCCTCCGGGCTCAGTTGAACCCCCTCCATTCTTTTGACCATTGCATCAACTTTCCTGGATAAAAGTTTATTTGAAGCAACAATGGACTCAAAAGAATCAACCTCATAAATACCTTTCCTGATTGCCCGGTCCTGGTTTGAATGAGCAGCTCTTGCAGCAAGTTTGTTGATAAGATCAAGAGCTCCTTGTGGTGGCAAAGCATCGAATGCCCCACTTGTTGCAGTATCCAATTTGTCCCTGGTATAATCATTCAAAGCAGCATAAAATTTCTCTACCTGATATGCGATAGAGATGTTATGACCTGGGCACCTTTCTGAGAAGTCCCTTGAACCTCTCCCATGTCTCATACAGGTTTTCAGCATCTTGTTGAATGAAGGAGTTGATTTCCTGCTTCAACTTCCTTATGCGGTTGTAAGGAAAAAATTTGGCCGTGAATTTTTCAGCCAAATCATCCCATGAAGTAATGCTTCTGAGTGGTTGAGAAGATAGCCACTCCTCTGCCACATCTCTTTAGGAAAATGGAAACAGCATAAGTCTTACCGTATCCAAGTGAGCATCATTTCTCCTTAAGGTGGAGCATTGCCTGGTGAATCGCTCCAGATGTGTATGGCAGTCTTCATTTACACTTCCACCAAATTGGTTTTGACTTACCAAAGAGATGAAGTGTGGAGGAATCTGGAAATTTGGCAAAGCATCCTCCGGAACCACAATACTCCCTTCAAAATTGTAATCTACTTGGGGAGCTGTGATATCACGAAGAGAGCGATTAGCATTCTGCTCTTCCTCCTCCTCTCTCAGCCTTTGAAGTCTAGCTTGGACTTCATCTTCTACCCTTGCATTGTATTCAGCAAGGAGGCGCTCCTCCATTTGAGCTTGTGTTTCAGCCATGGCCCTTGCTAATCTCCTTTGCTCCGCTAATCTGCGATGCAAAGTTCTTTCAATTTCAGGGTCCAATTCAAAATGTCCTACCATGCAAACAAGCCAAAGAAGTTAATAGCACTTATTCAATACAATTTTTTTCTTTTTTTTTATATATTTTATCTATAAACAAGAAGTACTAAATAAAATAAAAACAAGAACTTGAAAGAACCTATCCCCGGCAACGGCGCCAAAAACTTGATAAGGAAAATCGCAAGTGTACGATTAAACTATCGCGTAATACAAAAGATCGAACCCAAGGGATAGGTGTTCTTATTATTATATAATTTAGTACTTGTGCAATAAAATAAAATGATATGTTTGGTTTAGAACAAGAAGAGAGCAATAGCATAAAATAATAAAGCAAATAAGATGAGAGAATTTAAGCTCTTGGGTTGATTTACATAATTTATAAAACATGCTAGAAAACTCTTACTAAATTTCTGAACTTTAAATTCAAATTCATGGTGCTATAGCCTAAGTTTCTACACCCTAATAGCCTTAAGAAATGTAGAACTTTCTTATCTAATTACTAACTCCATAGCCTTGGTTATTAGTTAATTAGAGAAGAAGATGAAGAAAGAATCCGAGCCAACACAAAGTTACGTACATCCTTATAGCCTTAAGAAATGCAAACATAAAACCTTTTTTATTTCCTATTTCCCTTACTACTCACCAAATGGCCTTATGACATAAGTAGAAAGCAAGAAATCTTTTGCGCATAAAGATTAATGAAGAACAAAGAAATAAAACATGAATTGAAGATATTATTCAGAAATGTAAAAGAAAACTAGAACATGAATTATAAACTAAAACAACCCAAAAACTTAAAAGAAGAATTAGCCAAGCATGGCTAAAAGAATCATTGAATTATCCTGGATAGGAGCTCAAGTTTGGCTTCCCACAATTCCTAGGAACAATGATCTTTGAGGGAGAAAGAGAGAATACTTGTTGTATTCAATGAAGGTGTGTCTTACAAGTGAAGAAAAGGGTCCTATTTATAGTAAAATTCCAGCCTCCAGCGCTTGAGCGTTGGCATTCCCAACGCATGGGCGCTAGGATGCATTAACAATCCACTTTCTGTCCGAGGCCCGGCGCTTGAGCGCTAGCTTTCCAACGCTTGGGCGCTGGGTCAACATCTGACTCATCATCCAGTCAGAACCCCAGCGCTGAAGCGCTGGGATCCCAACGCTGGAGCGATGGGACGCTGCTTCTTCATCTTCAAGCTTCTTCTTCATCCTTCATTCATGGTAGTGGGTTTTGATGGCCATAAAAAGCCACTACTCAGCCTTGTTTAATTCTGAAACCTTTCCTCCACTAACATCAATTCTTTAAACACCATTTTCCATGTGCTAAATTAGAGAGTGATTCTTCATATTCTTCTTTTTCACTTTGGTCCTCTCTTGGTTAGCACTTCAATTCAAGCCCTCATATTCTCTCAATCTTCACTTTAAGTCCTCCACTCTTGAACTTTTACAATTTGGTCCCTGACTTCCTGAAACTTTACATATTGGTCCCTAGACAAAAATGATAACTAAACCAGCTTTTCTAAAAATACAAAATAACTAGAAAAATTCCTAAAAATATAAAATAAAGCTAGAAAATCTAATCTACATGCAAAATGGAAAATAAATATAAAATCTATATAAAAACAATAAAAAACCTATATGTGACTCAAAAATATTAAAATAAAAAGACTAAAAATAGCCTAAAAACATCATATAAAATCCACTCATCAACCACCAACAGAGGTTTGACAGAAAAATTTGATCCTATGGTGGCTAATATAGAAGAAACTAAGGACCGATCAACTATGATTGTTCAAGGGTTGATAGGGTCTAGAAGATAGCACATATTTAGGGGGAGCTAATAAATGACAAAGTAGAATATAGCACAAATTTAGGGGGAGCTAATAAATATTAACCATGGGGGGAGGAAATTAGAAATATACAGGCCTTACTCTCATTTGTTTTTAGAAATTGTCATTATGAAAAAGGGGGAGATTGTTAGACTAAAATATTTAAATGAATTAGCCTATTTTGATAAATAACAATTTCGCTAAGTGTTACTGACTTCTTTAAAAAGATTTCATATTCAGGAACACTTATGAACTGAAGCCATGCTGCAAACATTATCAAAAAGCAAATGAAGAGACCGTCCGCCTATGAGAAATGAGTCTGCCTCCAGAGTAAAGTTCGTCCGCCTGCAAAGACCGTTCGGCTCAATCCTTGTCAAACACAAGGTTGACTAAAGAGCACTGACTGAAGACTCATGCAAAAAGAATTAGCTTAAAGGAGATCGTTTGCTCAACCCAAAGATGAGTTGTCATGCACCTCTTGGTGGATCAGAGCATTAATGGCAAAAGAGACAGAATTAAGCGCCTTATTCCTTGAAGGTTCAAATTCTCTGACATTCCTTAATTCAAGCTGCTTTGCTGAATTAGCGGTGATATCCTCTGATCATCGTATCTCCCCAACGGCCAAATTCAAATCTTCTGGTCAGAACATTAATTATCACATTAGCTGTAATGCACATGCATTAATTGCAGCTTCTGAGAACCAGAACAAAAGCATCGCCAGACGATATCACTCTCTATCTGTTGGAGAAACATTCTTCCCTGGCAGACTACAACAAAGCAGATGCAGAAGTATCTGTTACTCACAATCAAGCAAGTATTCAACGGAACTATTTTTGAAGATCTTCATTAGCGCTTCCAGTTATCATCCTACTGAGGATATAAATAGTGGTCTCTGCATCATCCGCAACTTGGCGACTTACACACTATCAACGCATTCAAATCTTTGAAGTCAGTTTACAATTTGAACAAGTTTTAGTCAAGAACACTTAGTAACCTTAAGCCTTCTCATTTTCTGAGTTTAGTCGCCAACTAGTGTGAATCCCTTTTAGAGTGAAAACTCGTCTTCATTCTCACACAAGCCCTTCAGAGAACAAATTTGTATACCCTCTCTGATTTCAGAACTTCATAGTTTCTACCCACTCTTTGTGAAGAGACCCCTGTAGAAAACAAATCTTCTTGAAAAAGAACTTGGAGGAGTCCTGTCGAATACTCGAGAGATAAATGAGAAGTCCTAGAAAACTTGTAAAGGAGTAGTCCTCATAATACTGGGAGAAGTCCCTGAGAACACTTGTACTGTTCTGTTGAAATAGTGGAAAGTCTTGGTATAGCCAAGGACTGGACGTAGCCCTATCGGTTTTAGGGGTGAACCAGGATAAATATCGTGTGTTCTTTATTCTTCAAGCTCTAAATTTATTTCCGCTGCATATATCATTCAATGTTTTCGAACTAATATTAACTATATTGTGAAAAAGTTTATAAAAGTCACACACACAATTCAAACCCCCCCTTTCTTGTGTGGTTTTATTACTATCAATTGGTATCAGAGCTTAACCGCTCTGAGAATTACTAACATCTTAACAAGTGTACAGTGAAAAGATCCATGGACGGCATTGCCTACCCAACCGGAACCGCAACCAACAAGCCACCATTCTTCGATGGCTCAAATTACCCTTACTGGAAAAAGCACATGCAGCTATTTATTGAATCAACTGACTGGAAACTATGGGACGTAATATCAAAAGGAAATTACGTTCCCAAAGATAGTGAAAGCAAGGCCATTCCAGCTGATAAATGGACAGATGAACAAAGGACCGAAAATCAGAGAAATGCCAAGGCGAGGCTGATTCTTATATGTGCTCTCAGCAAAAGTGAGCATGGCAAAGTTGATAGCCAAAGCACAGCAAAGGAGGTCTGGGTTACACTAGCTATCGCTCATGAAGGAACAACTGTTGTTCAAACCACCAAGATGAGCATGCTCGCGTCTCAATATGAAAACTTCATGATGGACGACAATGAGTCCATTGACTTGATGTTTGCACGACTCCAAACCATTCATAATGGAATGAGAAATCTGGGTAAAACCTTTACTGACAAGGAGCAAGTGGTCAAGATTCTTAGAAGTCTTCCCACCAATTGGAGAAACTTCGTTACTTCCCAAAGTGCTGGAAAGAACCTTGATACCTACCAAGTAGAAGACCTGCTGGGAGAAATGAAGATTCACGAGCAGGACCTCGCCAATGATGCTGCAATCATAAAAAGGAAAGCAACAGCTGCAAAAGCTGTAGCTTTTAAAGCCAACAAATCAAAGGCTTTGAAGGCTGATGAATCCTCAGATGAGGAAACTGCGCAATCTGATCGATCTGATGATGAACAGGCCCTGTTCAATAGAAGATTCAGAAAGATGATGGGGAACAGGAAGCAGTTCAAAGGAAGACCATCTTCCTCACCAAGAGAAGAAGAAAAGATCCCAAGTAAAGGAGGAATCGTGTTCTACGAGTGTAAGAAACCTGGACATGTCAAAGCCGATTGCCTTCGTTTGGGAAACAAGACTTCCCAAAAGAATTTCTATAAGAAGAAGGCCTTTTCCATTCAAAATGATGAGTCAGAAGATGACTCCGACCAAGAAGAAGAAACTAAGGGAGCCAACGAAGAAACTTCATTCTGTGCGTTTATGGGATCCATAGACACTTCAGACATTGAAGCAGATAGAGAAGCAGAGGCACTAATGATCTCTGTCGACTAATCCAACGACGAAGAAGATGACAAGGATGAGGTAAGTCCCGAAATCTCATCTGATGACTATAATGAATTGTTGGAATATGCTCATGCATTAGCTATTAAATATAGTTCACTCAAAAAGAAGCATGATAAAGCTTTGAAAGAATTGCATGCATCTAAAGAAGTATCTGTTATGCTAACAAAGAAAAATCAAATGCTTTTAGAACAAGATGCAAACAAAGAAATTAAATTCTTAAAACAAAGAGTCAGTAGCCTAATCAAAGACTTATCCATGTTCACCCAAGGTTATGATAACCTAATCAAGTTAAGTGGAAACAACAGATCAGCTTATGATCGAAGAGGTTTAGGCTATGAAGAAGAAGATTGGGATATAGTTGCCATTAAACATAATTCTTCTGCTGTCCCATACAGATATCAACCTGAAAAGAAAAATGTTCCATCTTCACCTACTAAAGCCCAACCCAAAACTTTCATAGTCAAGGGTAAGGAGAAACAAACTCCTAAAAAAATAGTGCATGGGAGGAACAGTCCACCCAAGGTGATAACTAACAAAAAAGGACCCAAGAAAGTTTGGGTACCTAAATCAATGATTATTCCTCTTGCAGATGTGCTTAACAGTTCGAAACCAAAAAGAACAATGGTACCTGGACAGTGGGTGGTCACGGCACATGACGGGAAAAAGGTCTTTATTCCCAAAGATCCATGAGAAGAAGACAGGAGGGACAGTGACCTTCGGAGGCAATCAAAAAGGTTTCATTGTCGGAGAAGGTAATGTTGGTAAGAACAACCTTCCAGTAATTCAGAAGGTTCTGCTAGTTGAAGGACTGAAACATAACCTACTTAGCATAAGTCAATTGTGTGATAGTGGGCTCACTGTTTCCTTCACCAAATTGAAGTGTAGTGTCACAAACGAGGATGACAAGATTATCTTTGAAGCTCAGAGACAAGGAGATCTATATAAGACCTCCCTGGAAAACCTTGCAAGTCAAAAGGTAACATGTCTAGTATCAGCAGAGGTTGATAAATGGATATGGCACAGGAAGCTAGGGCATGCATCCTTAAAGACCGTTGCTAAGATAATCAAACATGATTTAGTAAGTGGTCTGCCAAATCTGTCTTTCAAATGTGATGATACATGCTCAGCATGTCTCCAAGGAAAACAATTAAAAAGTTCTTTCCATGCAAAGAACGTTGTTAGTACGAAGAGACCTCTCGAGATGTTACACATGGACTTGTTCGGACCCACTAGAACGGCTAGTTGTTCTGGAAAAAGATTTTGTCTTGTCATCGTTGATGACTACACCAGATTCACATGGGTACAATTCCTCGGAACAAAAGATGAAACCTTCAAGTCCTTCTTAATCATTGCGAAAAGAGTTCAAAATGAAAAAGGATATTGCATCACCAACATCCGTAGCGACAGAGGAGGAGAATTTATAAATGAAGAGTTCAACCACTACTACGAAGAGAATGGAATATTTCATCAAGTGTCTGCTCCAAGAACTCCTCAGCAAAACGGAGTAGCTGAAAGGAAAAACAGGTCACTTCAAGAAATGGGCAGGACGATGCTCAACGAAACATCTCTACCCAAGTATTTCTGGGCCGAAGCCATTCATACAGCATGTTACATTCAAAATAGAATATTAATGCGTCCCATCTTGAAGAAAAGAGCCTATGAATTGTGGAAAGGAAGAAAGCCAAACATCTCATACTTTCATCCATTTGGAAGTACATGTTTTCTACTCAACACAAAGGATGACCTTGGAAAGTTTGATGCAAAATCAGACAAAGGAATATTCTTGGGATATTCACCCAACTCCAAAGCATTCCGAGTATACAACTCCAGAAGAATGGCAGTCGAAGAGTCTATCAATGTTAAGTTTGAAGATAAACACGTAAGTGTAAATCAGATAACTCCAGAAGACGATGAACTGGAAATATGTGAAGCTCCCTCATCAAATCCAGCTCAGCCATCATCGTCTAACAAAGAAACAAACTCAATCATTCCCTCCTCAACTCAACCAGACGATGTTTGCGAAACTACGTCTGACGATATCTCCACAAGTCAAGTCATGACCTCGAGTGGTATCTCACTACCTCGAGACTGGAGATTCAAACCAGATCATCCTCCTACACAAATTATTGGAAATGTCCATGAAAAGGTAAGAACCCGATCCACCTTTAATGATTATGCTAACTGTGCGTTTCTTTCTGAGATAGAACAGAAGAAGATAGGTGAAGCACTTCAGGATGAAGGGTGGATCCTAGCCATGCAAGAAGAACTGAATCAATTTGAGATAAGCAAAGTCTGGGATTTAGTGCCTAAACCAGAAGACAAATCTATTATAGGCACTCTATGGGTCTTTAGGAATAAAATGGTTGAAAATGGAAAAGTCACCAGAAACAAAGCTCGTCTGGTGGCCCAAGGGTATAATCAACAAGAAGGAATCGATTATACAGAAACCTTTGCTCCAGTAGCAAGAATTGAAGCCATTCTTATTCTTCTAGCATTTGCATGTCAGCACTCTATAAAACTATTTCAAATGGATGTGAAAAGTGCGTTCCTAAATGGGTACATTGAGGAAGAAGTCTACGTAAAGCAGCCTCCAGGTTTTGAAGATCAGGATCTACCAGACCACGTCTTCAAGCTAAGAAAAACATTATATGGACTAAAGCAAGCGCCACGTGCATGGTACGATCGCTTAAGTTCATTTCTGATGAACAATGGATTCTCACGAGGAAGCATCGACAACACTCTATTTAGAAGAAAGAGGTCCAAGGACTTCATTCTAGTACAGCTGTATGTCGATGACATAATATTTGGTGCCACTAATGAAGCTCTCTGCCAAGAATTCTCGAAACTGATGCAGAGTGAATTCGAGATGAGTATGATGGGAGAATTAAAGTTCTTTGTGGGATTACTGATCAGACAAGAAGGAACCCGAACGTACATTCATCAGACCAAGTACATTATTGATCTACTAAAGAAGTACTGCATGGAGAAAGCAAAAGCCATGGGATCCCCTATGCATCCTGGAACCATACTGGATAAAGGTGACGAATCAACTCCGGTTGACTCAACCAAATATAGAGGAATGATAGGTTCACTGTTGTACCTCACTTCAAGTAGACCAGACATTATGTACAACGTCTGTGTTTTTGCAAGATTCCACGTAAGTCCCCAAGAATCTCATCTTAGTACAGTAAAGCGCATATTTCGTTATCTCATTGGAACAACTAATCTTGGTCTAGTCTATGAGAAAGGTGACGATTTCAGGCTAAGAGGATTCTGTGATGCTGATTACGCCGGAGACAGAATCGAAAGAAAAAGCACAAGTGGACGTTGTAACTTTCTAGGACAATGTCTAATTTCATGGGCAAGCAAGCGGCAAAGCACAATCTCTCTCTTAACGGCTGAAGCAGAATATGTCGCTGCAGGTTCTTACTGCACCCAATTTCTTTGGGTGAAGCATCAATTAGAAGATTATAATATTTTTGAGCATAACATTCCATTATTATGTGATAACACAAGTGCCATTAATATTACAAAGAACCCTGTGTTGCATTCACGAACCAAACATATTGAAATTCAACATCATTTTATTCGTGATCATGTAGCCAAAGGAAATATTGACATTTCATACATACCCTCTGATATCAACTGGCAGATATATTTACTAAACCACTCATTGAAAATAAGTTTGCATGCCTTAGAGAAAGAATAGGGATGTTTCCTGCATTATAGATATACCTATGTTGAGTTCGTCTGGTTAACTTACTCTAAAATCAATATCCACTACAAGATATGCATTTAATGCTGAAACAGTTGTGTCTTTTCATATGTATTACTTGCTCACCACGCATACATAAATCCTGGCACTCCTTATCTCTCATCATTTAATGCGTATTAATTGACAATTTTAAAAATATATCTCTAGTAACCGTTCTAATACCCTCATACTTCCTCTTCTACAGAAATCATGGCTCCCAACAAACGAAGAAATGTAAAGGCTCAAGAAGTCCTAAGCACGGAAGAGATTCAGATCATTCAGAAACAGCATGATCTTACTGCTCGCAATCGTAAACAACAAGTTTCTGAAATTGGTCCGATGAAGATTGAACATCTGGGCTACAGAAAGCTTGTCACCCCTATATTTCTCAATCTGAAGCTGTTTGAACATGCGAAGATAGCCGGACTTGATCTCCTACTCTCACAAGCATGGGGAAACTTGTTTGAGCATGCGAAATTGCCACAACTTCAGCAATCACGCCTCTCGTTCAAGAATTCTACAATTGTGCCGTCAAGATAAACCCTAACCACATCCGAACAAGGTGTTTGGTGCAAGTAATCAATGTACACACCAGCGACATGTCTCAACTCCTCAATCTTCCTCTCGACGGGGTCTGCTACTCCTCTTCTTGGGAAAACTCTGAAAGCACTCCCTTCACTATCTGGAAGGAGGTTCCAAAAAGCTCCACCTCTCGACGAGTGAAAAACCTAGTTGAAGAATGCATTTTCCCTCATGCTGTTCTTAGCAAGGATGTGTTACCTAAAGAAGGGTCTCGAGACTTAGTAAATAAGTTCTCTCAGTGGGCTCTATTCCAACTGCAGCATCGCAGGAAAGTTAATTGGCCTGACCTTCTGTTTCAATACATGCTCCATACTCTGGAACAGTCTAATACTAACCTTCCTTATGGATCTCTTATATCAGCCTTTATGCATCACAAGAAACTGATCAATCCCTCTATTGAAGTGGTGCAATACATTTCATCTAACTATGTCCTTGCTACTCCCATCAAATTTGGAGATGTTCGTCGTATGAATCTGTCCGTTGACATATCCGGAGTACCTCCAGAACTCTTAAGTGACTGGAATAAGAGGAATCAACAACGGAGACCTCCTTCACCAACTCCGTCTGATGCCTGCCTCAAACGTCATCGTTTGGACACTCCATCTCCACAATATTCAGATCATGCTCACCAGACTGAATCTCC
The DNA here is from genome assembly GCA_030819835.1 of Acmispon strigosus. NCBI lineage: Eukaryota > Viridiplantae > Streptophyta > Magnoliopsida > Fabales > Fabaceae > Acmispon > Acmispon strigosus. The sequence goes on along the minus strand of JAUAMA010000003.1, from coordinate 30,226,554 downwards.
CGAATGCTTACCTACGCCCACGATCTTGCATGCATCAACATCGTCCAAGCCACCTCATGAGACTGTGCACTCCACAGCTGAACTCATTTCAGACTCTCATGCTCAATATTTGAAGTTCTTGCCTCAAACCTTTCACAAATATATTTCGGATGTCTTTGATATCCAAGATGATGGCAATTGTGGATTCCGCTGTCTTGCTCAATGGCTGGGTCATCCTCAAGATTACTGGCCATAGGTTCGCAAGCTTCTTATCTAGGAACTTCTATCTCATAGAGTGCTGCATTCCAGAACCTTCTGCTCTGACAAAGATATTGACACCTTATGTCTGGCTCTCACGTTCAATGAAGATGAACCTGCACCTGAGTCTAAGTGGTTCACAGTTCCGGATATGGGTTTATTAGCTGCCACTGTGTTTCACATTGTTCTAGTCACTTTATCCCCTAACCAGTGTTGCACATATCTCCCACTCCTTGGCCCTGTTGATGATGCTCCTACAATTGCTGTTTTGGGTAACATTGCCAATGGACACTGGGTTCGCGTCAAGCTCCCCGAGAACTCTCCACTACCTACTATTTCACCTCAATGGAAGCATCATTGCTCTCCTGATGCCCGAGGATGGGAAGTGCCTCTTCAATCAAAAATCCTTCACTTCAAAAATCTACTACAAATTGAAGCTGAGCAATTTCTGGATTCATTATTTGAAGTCCCTAGCATTGACAATCCCATCCATCTTGATGATGACTCTGAGTCTGATCCAACTCCTAACACTGACCTCTCTTGCTTAGACCTTGAATTCACTCGTCTCAACTTGCATGATATTGAAGTTGATCTTCGTCTGCACCTTGGTCAAAGACAACCCGCTCAATCAATGTTACAAAGGGTAGATGCTCACATTAATACATCTTTTAATGCATCTTATCCATCCCCACCAGCTCCTATCCATAAAGCTATGGATCTGGATCTCAAGCTTGCACCTCCGGGTGTCCTCAATTGTGATTCAGGCATGTCTCTCCATCAGCTCTACTCCATGCCCTGTTATCCTCCAAGTTCCAGCTCTGCTTTGGGCAAACGCAAGCGCTCACAAAATGCACCTAATGCTCATTTTCTCTCAGATGTATGTCTTCAGGCCTTTGGTTTCCCTTTCTGCTTTAAGGCTGGCTTGTTGCTTCCCCATGGATGTCCTACCTCTCAGCTTACTCCATCCATGCCCTCATGTCAACGATTCTTCCACTTCGATTGGGAACTCACTGTTCGGAGGGATGCCCACATTGCTTCAATTCCTCTTCATTTGGCTGGAAGAGTTAACTCCCTAGTTCTAAAGTTTAGGACATGGACACTGGTACTACTTCCTACGCTGCCACCCGTCTTGAAGACTCTGGGTTTTACTTGGCTGTGTCCTTCTCCTTCGCTGCTCATTCCTACTGTGGCATATTTCACGCCTATTCTGCCATCTCGTACACCATCCCCGTTGGTCACTCAAAGTTCAAATCCTAATTCTGATGATGTTCGCACCATGGTTTCACTCCTTTCTCAGGAAGTTAAAACCTTCAACACTCGCACATCTCATGAAAGGGCCGTTCTGCATCAAGATGTGAATGCCCGTCTTGAATCCATGAATACTAATCTTTCTGATAAGATAGATGCTCGTTTCAATCAGTTTCAGAGCTCTATTGCTCTCCTTCTAAGGCTTTCTAAGCCATCCTCTTAATATATTCTTATTGTTATCCTTACCTCTTATTATCTCAATGAATATTCTGTCTTTGTTTTTGATAATGTCAAAGGGGGAGTGATAATGAAATCGCAAGTGTACGATTAATTATCGCGTAATAAAAAGATCGAACCCAAAGGATAGGTGTTCTTATTAATATAAAGTTTAGTACTTAAACAGGAAAATTAAAAGATGTATTTTTTGAAAGTTTGTTTAAGATAGCACATGGAAATAGCAATAAAATAGAAGAAAATAAAATGATAGAAAATAAGCTTCTTGGGTTGGTTCACATAGTCTATATAATATGCTAGTAAGTTCCTACTTAATTTCTAAAATTATAAATCTAATTCATGATGCTATAGCCTAATTATCTACAAGTTAATTCCTTACACATTGTAGAACTTTCTTTCTAATTACTAAATTCAATTCCTTGCAACTTAGTTAACTAGAGAAGAAGATGAAGAAGAAATTCAGGCCAACATTAAGTCACGTCCTTCCTAATTCCTTAGCGAAGTATACTTATAACCTTTTTTAAATCCTAGGTCCCTTACTACTTACCAATTTCCATTCGTATAAGTAATAAGCAAGAAATCTTTTGTACACAAGATGAATGAAGAACAAGGAAATAAAACATGAAATAGAAATAATATTCAGAAAGGTAAAAACAAACTAAGACATAAATATAAACTACTACAACCCAAGAAACTTAAAGAAGTTAGCCAAGCATGGCTAAAAGAGACATTGAATTACCCTGGATAGGAGCTCAAATATGGCTTCCCACAAGTCCTAGGAACAATGCTCAAGAGGGAGAAAGAGAGAATACTTGTTGTATTCTATGAAGGTGTGTTTTACAAGTGAAGAGGAGGGTCCTATTTATAGTAAGAATCCAGCCTCCAATGCTTCAGCGCTAGAATTCCCAACGCTTGGGCGCTGGGAGCATTAAAAATCCACTGTCAGATCGAGGGCCAGCACATGTGCGCTGGCTTCCCAGCGCTGCAGCGCTGGGACCTGCTGTTTCAGCTCCAAGTTTTCCTTCCTTCTTCATGGTTAGTGGGATTTGAATGCCATCAAAAGCCACTACTCAGCCCTTGTTTAATTCTGAAACTCCTCCTCCACTATCATCAATTCCTTCAACATTATTTTCCATGTGCTAAATTAGAGAGTGATTCTTCATATTCTTCTTTTCCACTTTGGTCCTCTCTTGGTTAGCACTTCAATTCAAGCCCTCATTCTCTCTCAATCTTCACTTTAAGCCCTCCGCTCTTGAACTTTCACATTTTGGACCTTGATTTCCTGAAACTTTACAAAGTGGTCCCTGGACAAAAATGATAACTAAACCAGCTTTTCCTAAAAATATAAAATTGCTATAAAAGTTCCTAAAAATATAAAATAAAGGTAGAAAAACAAATAAAATCTAATCTACATGCAAAATGCAAAATAAATATAAAATCTACATAAAAACAATAAAAAACCTATATGAGACTCAAAAATAATAAAATAAAAAGACTAAAAAGACCCTAAAATTATCATATAAAATCCACTCATCAGGGAGAACTATATAACAAATGACAAAGTAGAAGATAGCACATATTTAGGGGGAGCTAATAAATGTTAACCATAGGGGGAGGAAATTAGAAATATACAGGCCTTACTCTCATTTGTTTTTAGAAATTGTCATTATCAAAAAGGGGGAGATTGTTAGAGTAAAATATTTAAATGAATTAGCCTATTTTGATAAATAACAATTTCGCTAAGTGTTACTGACTTCTTTAAAAAGATTTCATATTCAGGAACACTTATGAACTTAAGCCATGCTGCAAACATTATCAAAAAGCAAATGAAGAGACCGTCCGCCTATGAGAAATGAGTCTGCCTCCAGAGTAAAGTTCGTCCTACTGAAGATCTTCATTAGCACTTCCAGTTATCATCCTACTGAAGATATAAATAGTGGTCTCTGCATCATCCGCAACTTGGCGACTTACACACTATCAAAGCATTCAAATCTTTCAAGTCAGTTTACAATTTGAACAAGCTTTAGTCAAGAACACTCAGTAACCTTAAGCCTTCTCATTTTCTGAGTTTTGTCGCCAACTAGTGTGAATCCCTTTTAGAGTGAAAACTCTTATTCATTCTCACACAATCCCTTCAGAGAACAAATTTGTATACCCTCTCTGATTTCAGAACTTCATAGTTTCTACCTACTCTTTGTGAAGAGAGCCCTGTAGAAAACAAATCTTCTTGAAAAAGAACTGGGAGGAGTCCTGTCGAATACTCGAGATATAAAGGAGAAGTCCTAAAAAACTTGTAAAGGAGTAGTCCCCAGAATACTGGGAGAAGTCCCTGAGAACACTTGTACTATTCTGTTGAAATAGTGGAAAATCTTGGTATAGCCAAGGACTGGACATAACCCTATCGGTTTATGACACTCTTTATGTGCCGGAGTTAGATGAGAACTTGCTAAGCATTGGACAGCTCTTGGAGCATGGCTATTCTCTAAATTTTGAGAATCGAGAGTGCAGAATTTTTTATTCAAAGAGAAGAAATGTTGCTGTTGTAAAAATGACCAGCAATAGAAGCTTTCCACTTTCTCTTAATTATGAGAAAAATTTCAGCATGATGGCTAGAGAAGAAAATGACTGTTGTTTGTGGCACAAGAGACTTGGGCACTTGAACTACAATAGTCTCAAGTTTCTTTCTCAAAAGAAGATGGTGTATGGGCTGCCAACAATTGAAGAAAAAGCTGGTGTGTGTGAAGGATATATGCTTGGCAAACACTGGGAGAAGTCCCTGAGAACAATTGTACTATTCTGTTGAAATAGTGGAAAATCTTGGTATAGCCAAGGACTGGAGATAGCCTTATCGGTTTTGGGGGTGAACCAGGATAAATATCGTGTGTGCTTTATTCTTCAAGCTCTAAATTTATTTCCGCTACACATATCATTCAACGTTTTCGAACTAATATTAACTATATTGTGAAAAAGTTTATAAAAGTCACACACACAATTAAAACCCCACCTTTCTTGTATGGTTTTATTACTAACAATTAAAAAAGATTGTCGTTTGGGCAATCAGCAACATGCTTCATTTGATGAAGGAGAAAATGATGAAGGTAATTTATTCTTTGCTTGTCAAAAAGCATTTCAAAAAGATAAAAATGTGTGGTATTTGGACAACGGTTGTAGCAATCATATGACTAGAAAGAAAGAAGCTTTTATCAACATTGATTCTTCATTTGAGTTAATGTAGAACATGATGAAGTAAAAGGCAAAGGAAGCATTGGAGTTACAACAAAGCAAGGAAGCAAAGTCATTCATGACACTCTTTATGTGCCGGAGTTAGATGAGAACTTGCTAAGCATTGGACAGCTCTTTGAGCATGGCTATTCTATAAATTTTGAGAATCGAGAGTGCAGAATTTTTGATTCAAAGAGAAGAAATGTTGCTGTTGTAAAAATGACCAGCAATAGAAGCTTTCCACTTTCTCTTAATTATGAGAAAAATTTCAGCATGATGGCTAGAGAAGAAAATGACTGTTGTTTGTGGCACAAGAGACTTGGGCACTTGAACTACAATAGTCTCAAGTTTCTTTCTCAAAAGAAGATGGTGTATGGGCTGCCAACAATTGAAGAAAAAGCTGGTGTGTGTGAAGGATGTATGCTTGGCAAACACTGGGAGAAGTCCCTGAGAACAATTGTACTATTCTGTTGAAATAGTGGAAAATCTTGGTATAGCCAAGGACTGGAGATAGCCTTATCGGTTTTGGGGGTGAACCAGGATAAATATCGTGTGTGCTTTATTCTTCAAGCTCTAAATTTATTTCCGCTACACATATCATTCAACGTTTTCGAACTAATATTAACTATATTGTGAAAAAGTTTATAAAAGTCACACACACAATTAAAACCCCACCTTTCTTGTATGGTTTTATTACTAACAATTAAAAAAGATTGTCGTTTGGGCAATCAGCAACATGCTTCATTTGATGAAGGAGAAAATGATGAAGGTAATTTATTCTTTGCTTGTCAAAAAGCATTTCAAAAAGATAAAAATGTGTGGTATTTGGACAACGGTTGTAGCAATCATATGACTAGAAAGAAAGAAGCTTTTATCAACATTGATTCTTCATTTGAGTTAATGTAGAACATGATGAAGTAAAAGGCAAAGGAAGCATTGGAGTTACAACAAAGCAAGGAAGCAAAGTCATTCATGACACTCTTTATGTGCCGGAGTTAGATGAGAACTTGCTAAGCATTGGACAGCTCTTTGAGCATGGCTATTCTATAAATTTTGAGAATCGAGAGTGCAGAATTTTTGATTCAAAGAGAAGAAATGTTGCTGTTGTAAAAATGACCAGCAATAGAAGCTTTCCACTTTCTCTTAATTATGAGAAAAATTTCAGCATGATGGCTAGAGAAGAAAATGACTCTTGTTTGTGGCACAAGAGATTTGGGCACTTGAACTACAATAGTCTCAAGTTTCTTTCTCAAAAGAAGATGGTGTATGGGCTGCCAACAATTGAAGAAAAAGCTGGTGTGTGTGAAGGGTGTATGCTTGGCAAACACCACCGCCAACCATTTCCAAAGGAAGGAGCATGGAGAGCCAAACAAGTGCTAGAACTTGTACACACAGATGTGTGTGGCCCTATGAATACTTGGTCTCATGCCAAAAACAGGTATTTTATCTTGTTTATTGATGATTTTACCCGTATGACATGGGTATATTTTATGAGACAAAAATCTAAAGTTTTTGTAATTTTTAAGAAGTTTAAAGCTTTTGTTGAGAAACAAAGTGGCAGGTTTATAAAAATGTTGAGAAGTGATAGGGGGAAGGAGTACACCTCAAATGAATTTCACAAATTTTGTGAAGATGAAGGTGTTGAAAGACAGCTCACTGTTGGCTATACACCTCAGCAAAATGGTGTATCTGAAAGAAAGAACCAACAAAGGTTTGCCTAAAACCTTTTGGCACGTGGCTGTTAATACTGCTGTGTATTTTCTGAATAGATGTCCAACAAAGGCTGTATGGAGTAAGACTCCATTTGAAGCTTGGAATGGAAGAACACCTTCAGTGAACCACCTTAAAGTTTTTGGGTGTGTTTTCTATGCACAAATTCCTAAACAAAAGAGGACAAAACTGGAAGAAACAAGTGAGAGGTGTGTCTTTATTGGCTATAGTTCCATGTCAAAGGGCTATAGACTTTACAACTTGAAGACAAACCAAGTGATCATTAGCCGGGATGTTGTATTTGATGAGAAGGCTTCTTGGAATTGGGAAGAAGACAAAATGGAGGAGAAAACAGTCCCTGCAACTTTATTGCAACAAAATTCAACAGCTGGAAATGAGCAACCAGCCCCATGTACACCAAGCTCTTCATCCTCTCCAAATTCACCAAGTTCAAGTTCATCATCTCCTAGCTCAACTCCAATAAAATTGAAGGATTTGAGTGATATTTATGCAAGGTGCAACTATTGTGTTGTGGAACCATAAAACTTTGATGAAGCAATCAAAGAAGTTGTTTGGAGGAAGGCGATGCAAGAAGAAATAGATGCAATTGAGAAGAACAAAACATGGCAGCTAGTTGAGAAACCAAATGACAAAGAAGCTATTGGAGTAAAATGGGTGTACAAATTGAAGCATAATCCAGATGGTTCAATCCAAAGAGCCAAGGCCAGATTAGTAGTCAAAGGCTATGCACAACAGCCTGGAATTGACTACAGTGAGACTTTTGCTCCAGTTGCACGTTTGGATACTGTGAGAGCAATCATTGCATTAGCAGCTCAAAAAGGTTGGAATCTATACCAACTTGATGTAAAGTCAGCTTTCTCGAATGGAGAATTAAAAGAAGAGGTCTATGTGTAGCAACCTCAAGGCTTTGTGACTAAAGGCCAAGAGGAAAAAGTTTACAGGTTGAAGAAAGCTCTCTATGGGTTCAAACAAGCCCCTAGAGCATGGTATAGTGAAATTGACAGTTACTTCATTCAACAAGGATTTCAAAGAAGTCAAAGTGAGCCTACCTTGTATGTGAAGCATCAAGGTAAAGATGATATCCTTCTTGTTGCCCTTTATGTTGATGATTTGGTTTATACGGGTAACAACATGAAAATGGTTGAAAACTTTAAAATTGAGATGATGAAAAAATATGAGATGAGTGATCTTGGCTTGCTGCATCATTTTCTTGGTATTGAGGTTTACCAAGATGAATATGGAGATTTTATTTGTCAAAAGAGGTATGCTGAAAATATTTTGAAGAAGTTTGGCTTGTATGGCTGCAAACCTGTTAATATTCCTTTTGTTGTGAATGAAAAATTAAAGAAGGAAGATGGTGGAAGATTAGTGGATGCAAGCATGTATAGAAGTTTGGTTGTAAGCTTGTTTTATCTTACAGCTTCAAGGCCTGATTTAATGTTTGTTTCTAGTTTACTCTCAAGATTCATGAATAAACCAAGTCATTTACATCTTGGGGCAGCAAAAAGAGTTCTAAGGTATGTCATGGGAACCATGGAGTATGGAATCAGATTTGAGAAGAATTCTAAGTTTGAAGCTAAAGGCTATTGTGATAGTGACTGGGCCGGAAGTGTTGATGATATGAAGAGCACTTCAGGTTATGTATTCAACCTTGGTTCAGGTGTGATTTCTAGGTGTTCAAAGAAGCAAGATACAGTGGCGCAATCTTCAACAGAAGCGGAGTATTTAGTAGCTGGTTTGGCTACAGAACAAACACTTTGGTTGAGAAGAATATTAGAAGACATTGGAGAGAAGCAAGAGGGAAGTCTCCAGCTTCATTGCGACAACAAATCAGCCATTGCCATGGTGAAGAATCCTGTTTTTCATAGCAGGACCAGGCACATTAACATAAAGCACCACTTCATTCGAAGTGTGATTGAAGAAGGAGATGTGCAGTTGATTTTCTGCAGTTCAGAAGAGCAACTTGCAGGCATTTTCACCAAAGCACTACCAAGAGGAAGATTTTAGCAACTTAGAGAAGCAATGAGAGTTAAAGAACAACACATTAAGGGTGAGTATGTTGAGTAATGTGTTGTTATGTTAGTGAGAATTGGTTATTGTTAGTGAAGAGTCATGAGTTTAATGTATTAATGTTAGTGGAAGCACTTAGTGCTTAGTGGAGTCTTTTATTATGCATTGAGTACCTAGTAGTGGTGACTCTTTGATAGTTGCAACAATCTCTACTCATGCTATATATTCTATGTGTATGAGTTGCAAATGAAATAAGAAAAATACAAGAGAAATATATGAATATTCATCCTCTTATCTTTGAGTGGGTTACCGTCTATTACCAGCTCTCGAATACCACCAACAATTATATTAGTCAGTGATAGTCTATAGTAAGAGATGGAATCGATATAAAGAACATTTCTTTAAGTTTTGCATCATGACATTTACTATTTTACATGATCTGAAGCCATGCAGTTTTGCAAACATTTGACATTGACTTATATCAAAGTTCAAGTTAATGATTTATTTACTCACTGCAGGGTATGGAAAGATGCCAGACTACAGATTTTCTACTTAGCCTAATGCAGAGCAAGTCTAAGAAGAAACTTACTGCTTAGAGAAGCTAAAACTAGACAGTTAAACTGAGTGTTTGGTTTAACAAATTATCTTCTGTTTTCTTTTTGGTTCTCATTAATAATTACAAAAATATCATTAATTTTATTTTATTTCTTGTTATCAAATATTTACAAATGATGAAAACATTTTGATGTTTTTATTATTTTTTGTATAAAATTTAAAAAACAAGAAATAAAATGGTATTTTGTAATTATTAGGAAAAAGAAAAAAATGAAAACAGAAGATATTTCTTAAACCAAATACATCATAATAGATCCACTGAGTAGAATGTCTTGAAATTTGAAGAACATTATAAAGTATGGTTGAAGTATGGTTGTATAATCTCTCTGTATCTCCCAATTACAAAGCCAAATTCCCTTTGTCTTGAGTTATATGCTTATCCAAATTAGTGCTAATATTGCTGGCATCGAATAACTATAAAGAAATATACATATAAAGACTCAGTGGAATGTGGTCTGAAATATAGGACAAACGTGTTTAGAAACTTGGTATGTACGTTTTCACATTTAGGGAAGAAGTGATTATACAATGATTAAAAAAGAATTCAAACATGGTAAACAAAAGTATATAAAAGAATAAGATATGCTAATGGCTTTTTTTGACATAAGTTACAACTCAATACATCCACCTCATTTCTAGGGGTGACATGTCGGGTTTACTAGCAAAACCCACCAACTCTGTTCCGCATAACCCATCAAGATGAAGGGTTGATAGGCATAGCTGTTGAGTTGGCCTGTAGTTTCTTTTAGTCTTTTTAGCTTGATATTTTTAACATTATTATTATTATTATTATTATTATTATTATTATTATTATTTCATAGTATTTGTTCTATTTTAAGCTATTTTTGTTGGACTAACCCATTCTATTTTAACTTGTAAGTGTGTTGGTCGTCAATTCATATTTTGATTTTAGTTTTTGTGGACCAACCCGCCAACTTGCTGTAAAATGTGGTGGGAATATTATCCAACCTGCTTCTCGAGTGCGCTTCAACAGCCCTACCTGTGTTAGGCAGATTGCGGTAGGGTGGGGTGGGTTTCTCATTTTGCAACCCTACTATTTCCTCCTCTCTTTTCTTGCTTTTTCAACGTTGTTGCTTTGTCATAGTTTTGTTAGGTGACCGCGACTGAGACACAGTTTTGGGACATAAAATTTTAATTCCCGTTTGGATATTTGTTGGTGAAAGTGCTTGGAAACGAGTGTGAGCAAGACGGCCCCCATGTTCACTGGTTTTGTTTTTCATGGTGGTAGTATGGTCCAGTGGTTTAACCACCAAGTTACAATTGGAAATGCGAGAAAATGATTTATTTTTTTCATAAAACAAAAATTGAGCTACTATCCAACTTATTCAATTTGTAAAAATTAATATGGAATAACTATTAAAATTAGTCATCCAAAGGACTTTGAACTCAATCTATTATGCTTATGGAAGAAATTATACCTACGAATTCATCTAAAGAGTTGACTACTTTAACACAGCTACTCATAGTATGAGAACAGGTCATGTGATTTTGCCATCGATATGATATGTTGTTTCATCTGTTTATCAATTTTGGATTGAAACTCTTGTTGAACAATATACTCGAATTATCATTTCGAAACGGATTCTCCATTCATAAGATAAAGAAGATATCCTGAATTTCATGATCTTTTGCTAAACTTAATTGAGTTCAACGCCTCGAGCAAGATGATATTAACATTAGACATTGATAACCTATAACATTTTGATATAGATTAAATCTTTGTTTTATACATAGCTCATTTATACTTCATTATCTTATTTTTTTAGGCTTAAATGTGTTTTTAACATCTGAAATTCAAAGACGAATCCAAATTGGTCCTTATAAAAAAAATCTCATTGCAATAGGTTCTTCAATTTTTTTTATTTGAAATCAGTTCAAGTGAAGCCATTTTATCTACGTGTCATAAACCAATCATCCGTCCATTTGATGAGTCTAATCAACCGAGTGGTAACCACGTTGACTTTTCACATCAGTTATGGTCCCTCTAAAGTTTCTTAATCACTTTCAGTTCGTCCTCCTCCCCCTTCTTCCTCCATTCACACCACAGATTCTGGCCAACAGACCTCATCTCAGCAACCACGCCTCTATCACCACTACATTAACATATTATAAATCGAAACCCCCTTTTCTAAAAAATATTATCTTATTTTAAACTTTAAGAGTTTAGTTGATAAAAATTATTTTTATAGTATTAATTCAATTAAAAATACATGCATTAAAGACTAAAATGATTATTCACAATGAATTAACTACGACTTGATCCATTAGAGGGGCGATACACACAATCTCTCAATCTAGAAACATTTAAACGCAATAAAAATTGTGCCTAAAAAGGCCTACAAAATACCCTTTCACACCCTATACCAAAATGTGCATGCAACTTAGCAACTAAACTCCAATCCCATCACTTCTCTTAATTTCATTCACCATGTGACCATGTCAATAGTTGGAACCTAGGGAAAGAAAAGCACGGGAAGACAAAAAATAGAGATCAAGAAAATTACCAATAAGAGCAATCTTCAAGTCACTTTCTCGAAGCAGTAACTAGAAGATTGCTCTCATTGATAATTTTTTTCATCTCTATCTTTTGTCTTCCCTGCTTTCCTTTCCACAAATTCCAATAGTTGACATGGTCACAGGTGAATGAAATGAAGAGAAATGATGGGATTGGAGTTTAGAGGTTAAGTTTCATGCACATTTTGGTATAGGGTGTGAAAGGGTATTTTGTAGGCCTCTTTAGGCACAATTTTTCATTGCATTTAAACATTTCTAGATTGAGAGATTGTGGGTATATCCGTCTGTGTGGCTCATATGATAAGAAATTCATTATGGAGGAATGATGATTTAGGGGAAGTTGTTCATAGTATGTCTATATTGCTCAACAATGTTGAGATAAAATTTAGGAAACAACTATAAATGATATTAATCATCTTATTTTATGAAAATGGTTGTTAGTTTGAAGTCCTTTAAAATGGGATAGAATAAGTGATTGTGAATATATATACAAGTTAATTCATCTAGATGGATAATCCTATAGGATGGAAGCAAAAGTTATGGTGAGAGTAATGAATTTACAACCCAAGTTTGATACGTTTACAATACATATACTTTCTCTTTTATTCTCTTTTCACCTTTATAATGCAATTCATCTTCTTACATTGGCTTAGATCGGACAACCGCGGTAGAGGATCTCGATTCGACAATCGATTCTCCTCCATACATTTTTAAAATATATATTATTCTGCAAACAAATCCTAAAAACCACTGCAAAACATTTCTCGTCCTTTTTTTGTTGATTTGTAACAATATTATTGGGATAAACAAAAAATCATAGATTAGCCGTAAATCAATGCATATTATGATTTCTATATCAATATATCATAAAATATGAAAATTTCAATTCATCGGTACTTTATTAATCAAAATTTCAGGATTATACTCCCAGTATGTGAAGGGAATCATGCGATCGATTACCGCAACAGAATAAGAATTTTCTATATGAGATAGACTCGCAAGTTCATGTTTCAAAGTTCGTAAACAAACTAACACATTAAGATTACCTCTTGACGACATGAGAAACGAAGCAGTAGCAGCTTCATCTATACAGAAGTCTACACAAACGATCCCTCCAGAAACCCTTGCGGCTTGAGGCAAGAGGCTGAGCAAACTGTCTCAGTAGGGTTTGAGTATCTCATGCTCTATTTATAAGCCTCATAAGGTGGCTAACCCTAAGTCTCCTTAATGCATATTGGGCTCACCCAATGAACCTGGTCCAATAGCGTGCCTTCGTATTCACTCTTGCAAGCAATGGAGATCTTATAGAAAAGTGTACATAACAATATATGCTAGCAACATGAGCTTCTACGTGATTTCCCTCTTTTACAAAAGACTCTTTAGTAGAGATTTAACCCGTTCGAGAGTGTGTGAGACAAATGATGACCTTGTTCTCTTTAAATAAAACCTAGAACCTAGAACCTAACAACCATCCATAAAGAATATTGGGCTCATTAAGTCTTGCACATGAACTCAAAAAAATTGCATAATGGACTTGGCCCAATAAATAAATATACACATTGTGGCTCCAAAAAAAAAAGAACTCAAAATAGGACATATTAAAAAATCGACTATCAGAGCATACATATGAACTAGAAGGCATCCCACGAAGAATCACGTTCATCCAAAAAATCTAGAGCCTTCTTTCACCTCCATCCATAAATCCCAGAGCGTCCTTTTTGTTCACCACCTCCACCCCCCAATGGGGTCCCCCCCCCCCTATGGTGGGTGATAAGTGAAATCGCAAGTGTACGATTAAACTATCGCGTAATACAAAAGATCGAACCCAAGGGATAGGTGTTCTTATTAATATTTAATTTAGTACTTGTGCAATAAAAATAAAATGATATGGTTGATGTTCGGTTTAGGACAAGATGAAAGCAAAAGCATAAAATAATAAAACAAGATAAGATGAGAAGAATTTAAGCTCTTGGGTTGGTTTACATAATTTATAAAACATGCTAGAAAACTCTTACTAAATTTCTGAACTTTAAATTCATATTCATGGTGCTATAGCCTAAATTTCTACATCCTAATAGCCTTAAGAAATGTAGAACTTTCTTACCTAATTACTAACTCCATAGCCTTGGTTATTAGTTAATTAGAGAAGAAGATGAAGAAAGAATCCGGGCCAACACAAAGTTACGTACATCCTTATAGCCTTAAGAAATGCAAACATATAACCTTTTTTATTTCCTATTTCCCTTACTACTTACCAAATGGCCTTATGACATAAGTAGAAAGCAAGAAATCTTTTGATCACAAGATTAATGAAGAACAAAGAAATAAAACATGAATTGAAGATATTATTCAGAAATGTAAAAGAAAACTAGTACATGAATTATAAACTAAAACAACCCAAAAACTTAAAAAGAATTTAGCCAAGCATGGCTAAAGGAGACATTGAATTACTCTGGATAGGAGCTCAAATATGGCTTCCCACAAGTCCTAGGAACAATGCTCAAGAGGGAGAAAGAGAGAATACTTGTTGTATTCTAAGAAGGTGTGTTTTACAAGTGCAAATTGCATCCCTATTTATAGCAAAAAATCTGGCCTCAGCAATTAAATCCCACTTCCAGGCCGAGGCCCAGCGCTTGAGCGCTGGGTTCTAGCGCTGCAGCGCTGGCTACTGATTCTTCAACTTCAAGCTTTTCTTTCCTTCTTCATGGTAGTGGGTTTTGAATGCCATAAAAACCCACTTATCAGCCCTTTAATCAATTCTGAAACCTCTCCTCCACTATCATCAATCCTACACTCATCCTTTCATCCTTTTTTCCATGTGCTTAATTTAGAGAGTTGCTTCATATTCCTCTTTTTTACTTTTAGTCCTCTCTTGGTTAGCACTCCAATTCAAGCCCTTGAATTCTCTCAATCTTCACTTTTAGCCCTCCACTCTTGAACTTTCACATTTTGGACCTTGATTTCCTGAAACTTTACAAAGTGGTCCCTGGACAAAAATGATAACTAAACCAACTTTTCCTAAAAATACAAAATAACTAGAAAAATTCCTAAAAATATAAAATAAAGCTAGAAAATCTAATAAAATCTAATCTACATGCAAAATGCAAAATAAATATAAAATCTACATAAAAACAATAAAAAACCTACATGAGACTCAAAAATAATAAAATAAAAAGACTAAATAGACCCTAAAATTATCATATAAAATCCACTCATCACACCACTATACCCAACGACAGCTTGTCCTCAAGCGACAAAACTTAAAGAAAAACTCGTCCCTGAGTTTTGAGAAAGTTTTTATCCGATTGAAATATGATAATTTTCTAGAAAGCTTAGCGGATAAGGAAGACATGCATGTTTAATATACAAAGAATCAAGAAAGTTAGGTTTGGCTTTTAACATGTTCGAGTTCATCAAATAAGCTCACAAAATGATATTCTCCATGAAAACAAGAAAGCTCAATGATCCTGCCTATAATTCAAATCAAAATTGAAATAAAGCAACCAAGTGATTTTGAAGAGATTTTGAAGGTTGTAACTTGGCCAAAAGGGTTGAATAATTTAAGGTGTGGATTTCAAGAAATTGGCAACTCTAGTGGCTGACTCAGAAACTGTTGTTAAGTGATTTTTGTGACGTAAGAGCTTAAACAATTCAACACAAGGGTCCTCTCAATTTTTCTCTTCTCTTTTTTTTTTTGAACAAAGTAGTGGAATGTATGGGATGAATGACTTGAATTTTACTCCCCTCATACTCTTTCTCACCCCACTACTTCATTATTTTTTTCCTAAGGCACATACCTTATTTTTTTTTCTTATTTTTTTAGAGAGAAACCCATAAACATAGCTCTAACAAATTCAGCACATGAATCACAATAACAACTTTAAGAATTATCATACAAAGTAGGCTCCAAAGAATGACTCTTTTAAGGCTCAAAAAGGGGCTACTAGTGGATATAACATTTCAAGAAAAAATCTGAGTTTTCAAAAATGCCTATAATCTCTTCTCAACTCACAAAGTGTACAAAACTCCAATCAACATGCAACACAAGGCAGAAAAATTTTACAATCATGCATTCAGAGACCTCAGCTCTCAGAAAAAGATAGGGTAAGTGGTACCCTTTTTAGAACTCAGAAAAACTTTTGCCAACAACCCAACAATCAAGATGTCAATAATCCTTTCTACAACATGCAATCCTAACCACTTCAAAACATAGAACTTTTTCACAAAGCATTTTCAATCAGATCAAGCATTTCACAAAGCTATAGCAACATTCAGAATGGATAAAATACTCAAGACTCATGCAAAAAAGAAAACAGAAAAAACTAAACTAAAAATAAAACTAAAAACTACAAAAAGAAAAACAAAAACTAAGAAGCTGGTATAGTAACAAATTTTCCACAAAGGTCCAAGGGAACCTCAATGTAAAAATCAAATTGAACACTTAAGTTCAAGAGGGTTCTTCCTCCTTTTGGTACCTATCCTGTAACATTGAACAAACAAAAAGTCTCACAAGCAAAAGCTTGCTTGACTTGTTAGTTCCAAAATCAGCACAAAAGATCATGGGTTGAAAAATTGTGTCCACCTTAAAAACAAGAGTTCTCGAGTTCCCAAAAATAAAAACCAGTTTAGAACCAAGGGAAGACTCATAGAACCTTAAAAATTTCAGAAAATGGTGAACACAAAATTTATTAAAAACTAAAAACAGCAAATAAAAACAAAAACAGCAAACTGCCCGAGCTCCAGCGCTTGAGCGTTGGGGATGCCAACGCTTGGACGCTGGATAAAAGCAAAAACTGGGCAATCAGAGGTGTAAAGCAGGGGCCTAACGCTTGAGCGTTGGCCTCCAGCGCTGGAGCGCTGGCCTCTTCTGCAGCAAAAACATAGAATTTATTTTTTCTTTTATTTATTTACAAGAGTTGTGCAGAAATTTAAATGACAAAAATTTAAACTATCCTAAGTTGGGTTGTCTCCCAACCAGCTCAATGTTTAGGTCCGAGATAGACCCTTCCACTAATTACTTTCAACCGGGGTCTATTACAAAATTCATTAGACCCCGTGATAATGAAATTGCAAGCGTACAATTTACTATCGCGTAATATAAAAGATTGTCGATCCCACAGGGATAGGTGTCTGATTACTAATTTCTTTAGAGCTCAAGCAGAAAAATAAAAGGATTTGTTTTGCATTTTGGTTTCTGGAACAAGAACATAAAAAGCATAAAATATAAAAGAAAAGATGATGATAAAAATAAGCATTTGGGTTGCATTGTATAACTTATAATTTATGCTAGCAAACTTCTATTTTATTTCTGAATTCCAAACAAAGATTCATGGTGCTATAGCCTAAGTTTCTACACCCTAATAGCCTTAAGAAATGTAGAACTTCCTTACCTAATTACTAACTCCATAGCATTGGTTATTAGTTAATTAGAGAAGAAGATGAAGAAAGAATCTGAGCCAACACAAGATTACGTACATCCTTATAGCCTTAAGTAATGCAAACATATAACCTTATTTATTTCCTATTTCCCTTACTACTTACCAAATGGCCTTAAGAATAAGTAGAAAGCATGAAATCTTTTGTGTACTAAGATTAATGAAGAGCAAGGTAATAAAACATGAACTTTGAATATTATTCAGAAACAAACAAAAGAAAACTAAAACATAAATTAAAAAGCTAACACAACCCAAAATACTTAAAGAGAATTAGCCAAGCATGGCTAAAAGAAGCATTGAATTACCCTGGACTAGGAGCTCAAATATGGCTTCCCACAATTCCTAGGAACAATGTTCTTGAGGGAGAAAGAGGAACACTTGTTGTGTTCTAAAATGGTGTGTTTTACAAGTGCAAATTGCCTTCCTATTTATAGCAAAATTCTGGGCTCCAACGCTTGAGCGTTGGCTTTCCCAGCGCTTGGGCGCTGGGAAGCATTTAAATTCCACTTTCAGATCGAGGGCCAGCGCTTGAGCGCTGGCTTCCTAGCGCTGCAGCGCTGGGTGAGATTTCCAGCTCAGATCCTAGTCAGAGTCCCAACGCTTGGGCGCTGGGATCCCAACGCTTGAGCGCTGGGTCGTTGCTGCTTCATCTTCAAGCTTTTCTTTCCTTCATGGTAGTGGGTTTTTAATGTCTTCAATGGCCTTCATTCAGCCCTTGATCATTTCTGAAACCTTCTTCCCACTATCATCAATTCTTTGAGCATTATTTTCCATGTGCTAAATAGAGAGTGACTCTTCATATTCTTTTTTCCACTTTTGGTCCTCTCATAGTTAGCACTTCAATTCTGGCCCTTCTATTTCTTGCAACTTCAATTTTCAGCCCCCAACTCTTATACCTTTAGACTTTGGTCCTTCATTTCTTGCACTTTACAAATAGGCCCCTGGACAAAAATGATAATTTCTACCAGCTTTCCTAAGAATACAAAAATACCTATAAAAATTCCTAAAAATATAAAATAAAGTTTAAAAACCAAATAAAAACTAATCTATATGCCAAATGCAAAATAAATAGAAAATCTACATAAAAATAACAAAAAACTTATATGAGACTCAAAAATAACAAAATAAAAAGACTAAAAAGACCCTAAAATTATCATACAAAATCCAGTCATCACCCCGCAAATCATGCATATTTTGGCACAAGTACAACATAGTGCCCAATGAATTTTCAGCTAGCAAGGCAACAACATTCAAATTAAAAATGGAAGGAATAAATAAATTTTCCCTTCCTTGTTCTTTTCCTTGCCATTGTGAACCTATAGCATAGGTTCCTTGAGGTTCTTCTTCTTCCATCTCCAATTTGTCTTCAAAGACAAACTCTACAATGAAGGTTGCTTTCACCTCCTCTTTTTGAACCACGAGTTCATTTTCATGAACAAGTGGTTGTTGTTCATCCCCGGGCTGCCTCATTAGAATGCCTTGTATCTTTACTTGTAGAATCTCCCTGGCCTTACATTCTTGCTCAGGACTTGGCAAAAATCCGGTTTTTCTCTTGCAATCTAAATCGGAGTAAAACTCGTCAATTAGAGTGAAGATATCCTGCTTCGTCTTCTCATATTCCTTTTCTACCTCAGCCCGGATTTTTGCCTCCTGCTGTTCGAATTTTTCAGCCATAATTCCTGACAATACCTAGCAAACAAAATTAGCAGCACCAGTTCATCACAATTTTTTTATATATATTTTTTTATAAGTTTTTTCATTTTTTTATATATAAATATATAAACAAGAAGTACTAAATAAAATAAAATAAGAACTTGAAAGAACCTATCCCCGGCAACGGCGCCAAAAACTTGATAAGTGAAATCGCAAGTGTACGATTAAACTATCGCGTAATACAAAAGATCGAACCCAAGGGATAGGTGTTCTTATTAATATTTAATTTAGTACTTGTGCAATAAAAATAAAATGATATGGTTGATGTTCGGTTTAGGACAAGATGAAAGCAAAAGCATAAAATAATAAAACAAGATAAGATGAGAAGAATTTAAGCTCTTGGGTTGGTTTACATAATTTATAAAACATGCTAGAAAACTCTTACTAAATTTCTGAACTTTAAATTCATATTCATGGTGCTATAGCCTAAATTTCTACATCCTAATAGCCTTAAGAAATGTAGAACTTTCTTACCTAATTACTAACTCCATAGCCTTGGTTATTAGTTAATTAGAGAAGAAGATGAAGAAAGAATCCGGGCCAACACAAAGTTACGTACATCCTTATAGCCTTAAGAAATGCAAACATATAACCTTTTTTATTTCCTATTTCCCTTACTACTTACCAAATGGCCTTATGACATAAGTAGAAAGCAAGAAATCTTTTGATCACAAGATTAATGAAGAACAAAGAAATAAAACATGAATTGAAGATATTATTCAGAAATGTAAAAGAAAACTAGTACATGAATTATAAACTAAAACAACCCAAAAACTTAAAAAGAATTTAGCCAAGCATGGCTAAAGGAGACATTAAATTACCCTGGATAGGAGCTCAAATATGGCTTCCCACAAGTCCTAGGAACAATGCTCAAGAGGGAGAAAGAGAGAATACTTGTTGTATTCTAAGAAGGTGTGTTTTACAAGTGCAAATTGCCTCCCTATTTATAGCAAAAAATCTGGCCTCAGCAATTAAATCCCACTTCCAGGCCGAGGCCCAGCGCTTGAGCGCTGGGTTCTAGCGCTGCAGCGCTGGCTACTGATTCTTCAACTTCAAGCTTTTCCTTCCTTCTTCATGGTAGTGGGTTTTGAATGCCATAAAAACCCACTTATCAGCCCTTTAATCAATTCTGAAACCTCTCCTCCACTATCATCAATCCTACACTCATCCTTTAATCCTTTTTTCCATGTGCTTAATTTAGAGAGTTGCTTCATATTCCTCTTTTTTACTTTTAGTCCTCTCTTGGTTAGCACTCCAATTCAAGCCCTTGAATTCTCTCAATCTTCACTTTTAGCCCTCCACTCTTGAACTTTCACATTTTGGACCTTGATTTCCTGAAACTTTACAAAGTGGTCCCTGGACAAAAATGATAACTAAACCAGCTTTTCCTAAAAATACAAAATAACTAGAAAAATTCCTAAAAATATAAAATAAAGCTAGAAAATCTAATAAAATCAAATCTACATGCAAAATGCAAAATAAATATAAAATCTATATAAAAACAATAAAAAACCTACATGAGACTCAAAAATAATAAAATAAAAAGACTAAAAAGACCCTAAAATTATCATATAAAATCCACTCATCAGTGGGCTTCTTCCATCATAAGGACTCCTGACTCTCTATAAGAAGGTTTTCTTCTATTCTTTGTGAGAGTCCTCTATCCTATAGACACAATTTTTTTATCTTCCCTTTGTTTCTTTTCCCACTTCTTTCATGTCCACCTCTCATTGCCGCCACCATTTGTCACTATAACCACCCAATTCTTATCCTCGCTATTTGAAGTTTCCTCTTTTAACCACCACCCATTGTTGGGCTCTAACTAGTGGTTTTATGAGGAGTTTATAGTGCAATGACAAGATCAGAGTTTGGCTTCCATGAAGCGCGTTAACTGAGCTACCATTACTCTATAATATATCTACTTGAGTAAAAAAGTGATGAAAATAGAATCAACAAGCTAGAGATTTGGAGTATCCTGATCTGAAATTTGTAATTTGAATATCTAGTGTTTTATTGTTTGTGGTGATGGGTGATTTTTAAATTGTTTTTCCTTTTGAGTTTATAATGTCTTAAGAGGTATAGAGCAAACGAGGTTGTATTGTTTTGTGTATTTGTGGTGCTATATGATGGGATACAACTTATCAAGTGTGAGTAAAAGTATCACATTGGATATAAAAAGTGTGGTTATCTCTAAGCCCAATGTAGAGATCTCCCAAAATTGTAGGCATTTCCTTCGACCTTTCCTTTGATCAGGAGGAATGTCTATTTGGCCATCTTTTAGCAAGATGTCATAAATAGCCTCACATTAGTAATATCAAAATTATAAATTTTGACAAGAAACTTCGAATTTCGAGGCAATCATTATTAGTTGGTCTCCACCTGTTAGGCATTAACATTTTACAAACATAAGGGGAACCCTCTTTGAGTTTAGCTAACTGAACATCAC
This sequence comes from Acmispon strigosus, assembly GCA_030819835.1. NCBI lineage: Eukaryota > Viridiplantae > Streptophyta > Magnoliopsida > Fabales > Fabaceae > Acmispon > Acmispon strigosus. Next base: position 30,205,128 of record JAUAMA010000003.1, on the reverse strand, counting down.
GACAATCAAAACCCTCATAAGGCTCGAAAGTCACAGGGCCATCTCGACCCATATTGCCTGTTTCAATATAGGAAACTATTTCCTTCTTAGGCAATTTGCTATTTTTAAATTTCTCTTGCCTCAGGAACTCAACTTGTATTATTCTATCAGCTAACTGTGCCAAATCTCTTATGTGTTGAGTATCAATTTTTTTCCTGATCGAATAGTCTAAACCACCGACGGCTAATTCGACCAACTCGTGTTCCGGGGTGGCTCCGGAAACCAACACTCCCTCGGCTTGCACTTCACGAATTGGAGACTTCCCAGGTCTTCGCCGTTCGGGGGTCTCCGAGTCGCTGCTCGAAGAAGAGTCAGACTCGACCGCGTTAGCTCTGTCGATCTTGACATTCTGGTCCGACCTCGAACTCACTTCAATCACCTCTTCAGGTGCCGAAGGGGTGGCGATCGGGGGAGGACGGAAGGTGATGGTAGTGCGAACGTTGGATCGTACCATAGCAACAACTTTCGGCTGCTTGCTCGGCCCAAACTCTGCAGCAGCAGCCAACTTCCTCTTCCGGGCAGAAAGAGGCTCTTGGTCAACCTCTCCATCGCTGACTGCCACTGACTCCCCAGGATTTCTGGGGGGGGGGGGGGGGGCGGCACAATCGGGTCACCACCCGAATGACCCTCGGGGCTCTCGGCTTGCATCATCCGGATCAGCTCCTTAAGACAAGGGTCGAAGGCTAGACCGGACGCGCGGGCTTCAGTTTAATACCCTGGTAGGTTACGTCTTTCTTACGCACCATCGTCGGTACCTGAAAGGGGGTCCGAGAGGGTCAGCACCTATTCGAAGTAAGGAACCATACTCGGCCCCCTTCCTCCTAATCGCGACTACCACAGAAAAGAAAAACAATACAAGAATAATATGGCGTACGAAAGGGACACCAGGCAGAGAGAAGACGAACCTGATAAGCGGCGGAGACAAGAATACAAGACATGTGACAGGAGTACGGGAAGGGATATGGTCGGGATATTAGTTCTGCAACCGATCGAGTGTGCGAAGAGCGAAAAAAGGAGCAACTTAAATAGGCGAACCAACAAGCAGGCGAAAGGTCGCATTGATTACCCACTGAGGGGACAGTTGGGAAACCAATCGTCATGGGGCACGCGTGCGACAGTCCAACGGTCACCTTCCCACTACACGAAAACACACCGGCGCGATAACCAAGACAAAACGATCCCACTCCCCAACCATCACGCATATCTCCAACTCCACACCTTATCACCAACGACCGACCGGGGGAAACTCTCAACCAGCAGCACGGTCGGCTGAACAGATTAAATAAAACAAATTAAAAAATCCAACAAACGCCCAGTCCTGGACGACTAACCAAGGCCGTAGCTTATGACTCTTACCGAGCCATGGCAGACTCGGTAGATCCAGGGGGCAATTGTTCTGACCGGATATCCGGTCAACCACCCACGTCTCTCGACCGGCCGATACCGACTACCGTTGACTCTGGACAACTGGGTAGCTCGCCTCACCTGAGCGATCGCGCTGATCGGGCAAAGGACGATCGAGCGATTAGCTGGAGACAGCTGGAGCCTCTGACAACCTTTGGGACAAACAACTGGGTGTCAGGAGGCCTCACCACTATAAAACCCAGCCTCATTACTGCACAAGGTACGCACATCACCTCTAGAACGACCTTATCTCTCGAGACGATCACTAACTTGAGCATCAGAGTGTTCTTGCATGTACATCACCCGGCCAGTTGAAGGAGGATCCCCAGGTCATCAGCGTCACTAACACAGCAGCAGTCGGTGCACCGTCCCTCATCACCCGATCAACACCTGTCCGGGTAACAGTTCGGCTAGTATCGAACAGAACCTGTTTCTTGGTTTTATGTACTGCATGTTACTTAATTAGGTCCAAGAAGATGGTTGAATTTGAACTCCATTCCTAAAAGCAACTAGAATTATTGTTGAGTAATGTGTTGTTATGTTAGTGGGAATTGGTTATTGTTAGTGAAGAGTCATGAGTTTAATGTATTAATGTTAGTTGAAGCACTTAGTGCTTAGTGGAGTGTTTTATTATGCATTGAGTACCTAGTAGTGGTGGCTCTTTGATAGTTGCAACGATCTCTACTCATGCTATATATTCTCTGTGTATGAATTGCAAATGAAATAAGAAAAATACAAGAGAAATATATGAATATTCAGCCTCTTATCTTTGAGTGGGTTACTGTCTATTACCACCTCTAGAATATCACCAACAGAGGTTTGACAGAAAAATTTGATCCTATGGTGGCTATTATAGAAGAAACTAAGGACCTATCAACTATGACTGTTCAAGGGTTGATAGGGTCTAGAAGATAGCACATATTTAGGGGGAGCTAATAAATGATAAAGTAGAATATAGCACAAATTTAGGGGGAGCTAATAAATATTAACCATATGGGGAGGAAATTAGAAATATACAGGCCTTACTCTCATTTGTTTTTAGAAATTGTCATTATCAAAAAGGGGGAGATTGTTAGAGTAAAATATTTAAATGAAATATCCTATTTTGATAAATATCAATTTCGCTAAGTGTTACTGACTTCTTTAAAAAGATTTCATATTCAGGAACACTTATGAACTGAAGCCATGCTGCAAACATTATCAAAAAGCAAATGAAGAGACCGTCCGCCTATGAGAAATGAGTCTGCCTCCAGAGTAAAGTTCATCCGCCTGCAAAGACCGTCCGACTCAATCCTTGTCAAACACAAGGTTGACTAAAGAGCACTGACTGAAGACTCGTGCAAAAAGAATTAGCTTAAAGGAGATCGTTTGCTCAACCCAAAGATGAGTTGTCATGCACCTCTTGGTGGATCAGAGCATTAATGGCGAAAGAGACAGAATTAAGCGCCTTATTCCTTGAAGGTTCAAATTCTCTGACATTCCTTAATTCAAGCTGCTTTTGCTGAATTAGCGGTGATATCCTCTGTTCATCTTATCTCCCCAACGGCCAAATTCAAATCTTCTGGTCAGAACATTAATTATCACATTAGCTGTAATGCACATGCATTAATTGCAGCTTCTGAGAACCAGAACAAAAGCATCGCCAGACGATATCAGTCTCTATCTGTTGGAGAAACATTCTTCCCTGGCAGACTACAACAAAGCAGATGCAGAAGTATCCGTTACTCACAATCAAGCAAGTATTCAACGGAACTATTTTTGAAGATCTTCATTAGCGCTTCCAGTTATCATCCTACTGAGGATATAAATAGTGGTCTCTGCATCATCCGAAACTTGGCGACTTACACACTATCAACGCATTCAAATCTTTCAAGTCAGTTTACAATTTGAACAAGCTTTAGTCAAGAACACTTAGTAACCTTAAGCCTTCTCATTTTCTGAGTTTAGTCGCCAACTAGTGTGAATCCCTTTTAGAGTGAAAACTCTTATTCATTCTCACACAAGCCCTTCAGAGAACAAATTTGTATACCCTCTCTGATTTCAGAACTTCATAGTTTCTACCCACTCTTTGTGAAGAGACCCCTGTAGGAAACAAATCTTCTTGAAAAAGAACTAGGAGTTGTCCTGTCGAATACTCGAGAGATAAAGGAGAAGTCCTAGAAAACTTGTAAAGGAGTAGTCCTCAGAATACTGGGAGAAGTCCCTCAGAACACTTGTACTATTCTGTTGAAATAGTGGAAAGTCTTGGTATAGCCAAGGACTGGACGTAGCCCTATCGGTTTTAGGGGTGAACCAGGATAAATATCGTGTGTTCTTTATTCTTTAAGCTCTAAATTTATTTCCGCTGCACATATCATTCAACGTTTTCGAACTAATATTAACTATATTGTGAAAAAGTTTATAAAAGTCACACACACAATTCAAACCCCCCCTTTCTTGTGTGGTTTTATTACTATCAATTGGTATCAAAGCTTAACTGCTCTGAGAATTACTAACATCTTAACAGGTGTAGAGTGAAAAGATCCATGGACGGCATTGCCTACCCAACCGGAACCACAACCAACAAGCCACCATTCTTCGATGGCTCAAATTACCCCTACTGGAAAAAGCACATGCAGCTATTTATTGAATCAACCGACTGGAAACTATGGGACGTAATATCGAAAGGAAATTACGTTCCCAAAGATAGTGAAAGCAAGGCCATTCCAGCTGATAAATGGACAGATGAACAAAGGACCGAAAATCAGAGAAATGCAAAGGCGAGGCTGTTTCTTATATGTGCTCTCAGCAAAAGTGAGCATGGAAAAGTTGATAGCCTAAGCACAGCAAAGGAGGTCTGGGATACACTAGCTATCACTCATGAAGGAACAACTGCTGTTCAAACCACCAAGATGAGCATGCTCGCGTCTCAATATGAAAACTTCATGATGGACGACAATGAGTCCATTGACTCCATGTTTGCACGACTCCAAACCATTCACAATGGAATGAGAAATCTGGGTAAAACCTTTACTGACCAGGAGCAAGTAGTCAAGATTCTTAGAAGTCTTCCTACCAATTGGAGAAACTTCGTTACTTCCCAAAGAGCTGGAAAGAACCTTGATACCTATCAAGTAGAAGACCTGCTGGGAGAAATGAAGATTCACGAGCAGGACCTCGCCAACACAAGTGCCATTAATATAACAAAGAACCCTGTGTTGCATTCACGAACCAAACATATTGAAATCAAACATCACTTTATTCGTGATCATGTAGCAAAAGGAAATATTGACATCTCATACATACCCTCTGATGATCAACTGGTAGACATTTTTACCAAACCACTAATTGAAAATAAGTTTGCATGCCTTAGAGAAAGAATAGGAATGTTTCCTGCATTATAAATATCTCTATATCATGTTCGTCTACCTGTTTTGGTTTAAATTTAATTTCCACTACGAAATATACATTTAATGCTGCAACAGTTGTGTCTTTTCATATGCCTTACTTGCTCCGCACGCATACACGCAGGTTGGCATTTCCTATCTCTCTTCATTTAATACGCATTAATGAACTGTTTTACTCATCATGAGAATGATAAGATCGAGAAATTATTTGCACTATCCAACATGAAAACTGACGGTTTTTGAGAATATATTTCTCATAACTGTTCCACTACACTCATTCACCCCACTCCGTGCATTTGTAGTTGTCGTTCTATTTTCCCTTTCTACAGATATCATGGCCACCAACAAACGAAGAAGTGGAAAACCTAAGGGAGTTCTAAGCATGGAAGAAACTCAAATCATCCAGAACTAGCTTAATCTCACTACTCGCAATCGTCAACTACAAAGTTATGAAATTGGTCCTGTGAAGGTTGAACACCTGGGGGACAGAAAGCTTGTCACCCCTAGGTATATTGATCTGAAGGTATTTGAACATGCGAAGGTGGCCGGACTTGATCTCCTGCTCTCACAGGCTTGGGGAAACATGTTCATTGTCTCCTCAACCTCAGTCATCAAGCCTCTCGTTCAAGAATTCTACGACTGTGCTGTCAAGATGAACCCTAATCACATTCGAACTCGGTGTTTGGGTCAAGTAATTGATGTACACACCAGCGACATATCTCAACTTCTCAACCTTCCTCTCAAAGGGATCTGCTACTCCCCTTCTTGGGAAAGCTCTGAAAGCTCTCCTTTCACTATCTGGAAGGAAATTCCAAAAAGTTCTACTTCTCGGCGAGTGAAAAACCTAGTTGAAGAATGCATTTTCCCCCATGCAGTTCTTAGCAAGGTTATATTGCCTAAAGAAGGTTCTCGAGACTTAGTAAATAAGTTCTCTCAATGGGCTCTATTTCACCTACAGCATCGCAAGAAAATCAATTGGCCTAACCTTATGTTTTAATACATACTCCATACTCTGGAAAAGACTAACACCAATCTTCCCTATGGAGCTCTTATCTCAGCTCTTATGCATCACAAACAGCTACTCAACCCCTCTATTGAGATGGTGCAATACATTTCATCTGATTATGTATCTGCTACTCTGATTAAGTTTAGTGATGTCCGTCGAATGAATTTGTCTATTGACATATCTGGAGTACCCACTGAACTCCTAAGTGTTTGGACCAAGAGGATTCAAAAACGAAAGCCCTCTTCCCCAACTACGTCTGCTGCCAGTCTCAAACGTCGTCGTTTGGAGACTTCTTCTCCACAATGTTCCAGTCATGCTCACCAGACTGAGTCTCCTACCCATTCACCTGCTCCCACAATCCTATATGCATCAACTTCATCCAAACTGCCCCCTAAAATTGTGCACTCCACACCCGAACTCATCTCAATCTCTCATGCTCACTATTTGAAGTTTCTGCCTCAAATATTTCACAAATATATATCTGATGTCTTTGATGTTGAAGATGATGGCAATTGTGGTTTTCGCTGTCGTGCTCAATGGATGGGTCATCCTCAGGACTACTGGCCCGAAGTTCGCCAATTGCTTATCCAAGAACTTCTATCTCATCGTGTGCTTCATTCCCAAACGTTTTGCTCCGATAAAGATATTGATACACTATGTCAGGCCCTTACTTTCAGTGCAAATGAACTTGCACCAATGTCCAAGTGGTTTACCGTTCTGGATATGGGATTGCTTGCTGCCACTGCGTTTCACATAATTTTAGTCACTCTTGCTCCCAATCAGTGTTGCACGTATCTACCACTTATGGGCCCTGTTGATGCCTCTCCTACCATTGTTGTACTGGGCAACATTGGCAACCGACACTGGGTTCATGTCAAGCTCTCAGAGAACTCTCCACTACCCATTATTTCACCTCAATGGAAGTATCATTGCTCTCCTGATGCCCGAGGATGGGAACTGCCTCTTCAATCCAGAATTCTCCATTTCACAAATCTTCTACAAATTGAAGCTGAGCAATTTCTTGACTCATTATTTGACGTCCCCAGCTTTGATAATCCTATCCAACTTGATGACGAATATGAACCTGACCCTAACACTGCCCTTTCCTGCTTAGCTCTTGATTTAAGCCGTCTCAACTTAACTGATGTTGAAGTTGATATTCGTCTGCCTCCTGGTCAAAGTTAACCGACTTATTCACTGTTACCCCAGGTAGATGCTCACTTTAATACATCTATTAATGCATCTTACCCTTCCCCACCTGCATGCCTCTATGGCCTTACATTTAGGGCTTTCTAAGCCATCATCTTAATATACATTTCTGCTGTTATATTTTATCATTTCCTCTTGTTATCTCATTCGCTATGTTATCTATGTTTTTGATAATGTCAAAGGGGGAGAACTTATATTACAAATGACTAAGTAAAGGATAGGCACAGAATTAGGGGGAGCTAATAAATGATAATGTGATAAAAGACTAAGTAGAAGAAAGGCACATACTCAGGGGGAGAAATTACTCGCATTTGTTTTTAGAAATTGTCATTATCAAAAAGGGGGAGATTGTTAGATAAAAATATCTAAATGAATTAATCTATTTTCATAAATAACAATTTCGTTAAGAGTCACTAACTTTCTTTGAAGAATTTTATATTCAGGGACTCTTATGAACGGAAGGCACGCTGCAACCATTATCAAAAAGCAAAGGAAAAGTCCGTCCGGCTATACGAATTGAATCCACCCTCAGAGTAAAGTTCGTCCGCCTGAAAAGTCTGTCCGGTCCATTCCTCGTCAAACATATAGGTTGACTAAGGAGTAATGATTGAAGACTGGTACAAAAAGAATCTTCTTAAAAGAGATCGTTTGCTTGAACGAAAGATGAGCTGTCATGGACAGCTTGGTTGATCAGAGCATTAATGTCGAAAGAGACAGAATTAAGCGCCATCTACCTTGAAGATTCAAATTATCTGACATTCCTTAATTCAAGCTACTTTTGCTGAATTAACGGTGAAATCCTCTGATCATCGTATCTCCTCAACGGCCGAATCCAAATCCTCTGGTCAGAGCATTAATTGCCTTATTAGCTGTAATACACTTGCATTAATTGCTGCCTCTGAGAACCACGAGAAAAGGCATTGCTTGACGAAATCACTCTCTATCTGTTGAAGAAATGTTCTTCACTTGAGCAGACCTCCTCAAGTAACTGATGCAGTAAGTATCCGTTACTCACAATCAAGCAAATTCTCAACAGAACTATTTTTGAAGATCTTCATCAGCTCATCCAATTTAAATACCATCTCTGAACCTAGAACCTCATAGTTTCTACCCACTCTTTGTGAAGAGATCTTTGTAGAAAACCAACTTTCTTGAAAAAGAATTGGGGGAAGTCCTGTCGAATACTTGAGAGATAAAGGAGAAGTCCTGAGAAAACTTGTAAAGGAGTAGTCCTCAGAATACTGGGAGAAGTCCCTGAGAACACTTGTACTATTCAGTTGAAATAGCGGAAAATCTTGGTATAGCCAAGGACTGGACGTAGCCCTATCGGTTTTGGGGGTGAACCAGGATAAACATCTTGTGTGCTTTACTATTTACGCTCTAAGTATATTTCCGCTGCACTTCTCTTTAAACGTTATCAAACTCATAACAAGTATTTTGCAAAAAACTTTTCAAAAGTCACACACACAATTCAAACCCCCCTTTCTTGTGTGATTTTATTACTATCAGTTTATACTGCAATGACAAGATCAGAGTTTGGCTTCCATGAAGCGCGTTAACAGAGCTACCATTACTCTAGAATATATCTACTTGAGTAAAAAAGTGATGAAAATAGAATCAACAAGCTAGAGATTTGGAGTATCCTGGTCTGACATTTGTAATTTGAATATCTAGTGTTTTATTGTTTGTGGTGATGGGTGATTTTTAAATTGTTTTTCCTTTTGAGTTTATAATGTCTTAAGAGGTATAGAGCAAACGAGGTTGTATTGTTTTGTGTATTTTTGGTGCTATATGTTGGGATACAACTTATCAAGTGTGAGTAAAAGTATCACATTGGATATAAAAAGCGTGGTTATCTCGAAGCCCAATGTAGAGATCTCCCAAAATTGTAGGCATTTCCTTCGACCTTTCCTTTGATCAGGAGGAATATCTATTTGGCCATCTTTTACCAAGATGTCATAAATAGCCTCACATTAGTAATATCAAAATTATAAATTTTGACAAGAAACTTCGAATTTCGAGGCAATCATTATTAGTTGGTCGGCACTATTGCCTGTTTCAATATAGGAAACTTTTTCCTTCTTAGCCAATTTGCTATTTTTAAATTTCTCTTGCCTAAGGAACTCAACTTGTCTTATTCGATCAGCTAACTGTGCCAAATCTCTTATGTGTTGAGTATCAATTTTTTTCCTGATCGAATAGTCTAAACCACCGACGGCTAATTCGACCAACTCGTGTTCCGGGGTGGCTCCGGAAACCAACACTCCCTCGGCTTGCACTTCACGAATTGGAGACTTCCCAGGTCTTCGCCGTTCGGGGGTCTCTGAGTTGCTGCTTGAAGAAGAGTCAGACTCGACCGCGTCAGCTCCGTCGATCTCGACATTCTGGTCTGACCTCGAACTCACTTCAATCACCTCTTCAGGCGCCGAAGGGGTGGCGATCGGGGGAGGACAGAAGGTGATGGTAGTGCGAACATTGGGTCGTACCATAGCAACAACTTTCGGCTGCTTGCTCGGCCCAGACTCTGCAGCAGCGGCCAACTTCCTCTTCCTGGCAGAAAGAGGCTCTTGGTCAACCTCTCCATCGCTGACTGCCACTGACTCCCCAGGATTTCTGGGGGGGGGGGCACAATCGGGTCACAACCCGAATGACCCTCGGGGCTCTCGGCTTGCATCAACCAGATCAGCTCCTGAAGACAAGGGTCGATCTCCATCCTCACTAAAAAACACATAGAACGAACGGGTTAAACCTGTACTCAAATAATAAACGCTACAAAAAATACGAGATACTCACAATAATGGTTCCTCAAAGTAGGAACTGGGTGCCTACAAAGGTCCTGACACTTAAATAGGAACTGCGGGGTGCCCTCATCATCGAGCACCACCGACTTCTCTAAAAGTGCCAATAGCTCTCGATCCTCCAGCTTCAACGCGGCCGGGTTGTCGGTCCCATATTGACTAGCATTCAATTCGAAGTGCTTGTCACTCCAGCAGAGAGGGAACCGTTTGAAAACGGTCCCCACAAAGTTCGTTCGGAACTACCAAGAACGCCCTTCGCCGGTCGTAGTCACTCGGATGAAGTCCTTTTGAAGTCCTTGTACGAGTCGGTGAAATTTTGAAGCACCTTAGTCGTACGGGACTTGATGCTAACCATTCCGTGACCACCGGCGCCGTGCGTATGGGACGGGACGAACAGGTGGAAAAATAAATCCACGGATGGATTCCGTCCGAGTACCCGGCACAACACTTCGAACGAACGGGCAAAGGCCCAGCCACCCGGGTGTAACTGCGACGAAGCCACGTCCAAGTACTTCAGCACCTGAACCATGAAGTTGGAGAATGGTAGTCGAACCCCCAACTTCCGAAAGACCACTAGATGCATGAAGAAGCCGGACGGCGGCTCGTAGCAAAGCCTATCATCGGGGGAAGGGGCGTGGATAGCATGACCGTCTCCAACCTCAGCCCGCGTGACGATTCTTTTCCTCTCAAGATACTCCGGATCCGCGTTCGCCAGCCGAGAGGGCATCTTGAGAATATCACGGTAAAATTCGTTATAACGGAACAAGTCACCAGTCAAGTCAAGGTACTTCGCCCGGTCCTTCTTCGTTCTTCTCGAAGCCTTGACCGGACGCGCGGGCTTCAGTTTAATACCCTGGTAGGTTACGTCTTTCTTACGCACCATCGTCGGTACCTGAAAGGGGGTCCGAGAGGGTCAGCGACTATTCGAAGTAAGGAACCATACTCGGCCCCCTTCCTCCTAATCGCGACTACCACAGAAAAGAAAAACAATACAAGAATAATAAAGGGTACGAAAGGGACACCAGGCAGAGAGAAGACGAACCTGATAAGCGGCAGAGACAGGAATACAAGACGAGTGACAGGAGTACGGGAAGGGATATGCTCGGGATATTAGTTCTGCAACCGATCGAGTGTGCGAAGAGCGAAAAAAGGAGCAACTTAAATAGGCGAACCAACAAGCAGGCGAAAGGTCGCATTGATTACCCACTGAGGGGACAGTTGGGAAACCAATCGTCATGGGGCACGCGTGCGACAGTCCAACGTTCACCTTCCCACTTCACGAAAACACACCTGCGCGATATCCAAGACAAAACGATCCTACTCCCCAACCATCACGCATCTCTCCAACTCCACACCTTATCAACTGCGCTCGCCCGCCGCCGACCTTATCACCGACGACCGACCGGGGGCAACTCTCAACCAGCAGCACGGTCGGCTGAACAGATTAAATAAAACAAATTAAAAAATCCAACAAACGCCCAGTCCTGGACGACTAACCAAGGCCGTAGCTTATGACTCTTACCGAGCCATGGCAGACTCGGTAGATCCAGGGGGCAACCGTCCCTCATCACCCGATCCCCACCTGTCCGGGTAACCGTTCGGCTAGTATCGAACAGAACCTGTTTTTTGGTTTTATGTACTGCATGTTACTTAATTAGGTCCAAGAAGATGGTTGAATTTGAACTCCATTCCTAAAAGCAACTAGCATTATTGTTGAGTAATGTGTTGTTATGTTAGTGGGAATTGGTTATTGTTAGTCAAGAGTCATGAGTTTAATGTATTAATGTTAGTGGAAGCACTTAGTGCTTAGTGGAGTGTTTTATTATGCATTGAGTACCTAGTAGTGGTGGCTCTTTGATAGTTGCAACCATCTCTACTCATGCTATATATTCTCTATGTATGAGTTGCAAATGAAATAAGAAAAATACAAGAGAAATATATGAATATTCAGCCTCTTATCTTTGAGTGGGTTACTGTCTATTACCACCTCTAGAATACCACCAACAGAGATTTGACAGAAAAATTTGTTCCTACGGTGGCTATTATAGAAGAAACTAAGGACCTATCAACTATGACTGTTCAAGGGTTGATAGGGTCTAGAAGATAGCACATATTTAGGGGGAGCTAATAAATGACAAAGTAGAATATAACACAAATTTAGGGGGAGCTAATAAATATTAACCATAGGGGGAGGAAATTAGTAATATACAGGCCTTACTCTCATTTTTTTTTTAGAAATTGTCATTATCAAAAAGGGGGAGATTGTTAGAGTAAAATATTTAAATGAATTAGCCTATTTTGATAAATAACAATTTCGCTAAGTGTTACTGACTTCTTTAAAAAGATTTCATATTCAAGAACACTTATGAACTGAAGCCATGCTGCAAACATTTTCAAAAAGCAAATGAAGAGACTGTCCGCATATGAGAAATGAGTCGGCCTCCAGAGTAAAGGTCGTCCGCCTGCAAAGATCGTCCGGCTCAATCCTTGTCAAACACAAGATTGACTAAAGAGCACTGACTGAAGACTCATGCAAAAAGAATTAGCTTAAAGGAGATCGTTTTCTCAACCCAAAGATGAGTTGTCATGCACCTCTTGGTGGATCAGAGCATTAGTGGCGAAAGAGATAGAATTAAGCGCCTTATTCCTTGAAGGTTCAAATTCTCTGACTTTCCTTAATTCAAGCTGCTTTTGCTGAATTAGCGGTGATATCCTCTGATCATCGTATCTCCCCAACGGCCAAATTCAAATCTTCTAGTCAGAACATTAATTATCACATTAGTTGTAATGCACATGCATTAATTGCAGCTTCTGAGAACCAGAACAAAAGCATCGCCAGATGATATCACTCTCTATCTGTTGGAGAAACATTCTTCCCTGGCAGACTACAACAACGCAGATGCAGAAGTATCCATTACTCACAATCAAGCAAGTATTCAACGGAACTATTTTTGAAGATCTTCATTAGCGCTTCCAGTTATCATCCTACTGAAGATATAAATAGTGGTCTCTGCATCATCCGCAACTTGGCGACTTACACACTATCAACGCATTCAAATCTTTCAAGTCAGTTTACAATTTGAACAAGCTTTAGTCAAGACACTTAGTAACCTTAAGCCTTCTCATTTTCTGAGTTTAGTCGCGAACTAGTGTGAATCCCTTTTAGAGTGAAAACTCTTATTCATTCTCACACAAGCCCTTCAGAGAACAAATTTGTATACCCTCTCTGATTTCAGAACTTCATAGTTTCTACCCACTCTTTGTGAAGAGACCCCTGTAGAAAACAAATCTTCTTGAAAAAGAACTGGGAGGAGTTTTGTCGAATACTCGAGAGATAAAGGAGAAGTCCTAGAAAACTTGTAAAGGAGCAGTTCTCAGAATACTGGGAGAAGTCCCTGAGAACACTTGTACTATTCTGTTGAAATAGTGGAAAGTCTTGGTATAGCCAAGGACTGGACGTAGCCCTATCAGTTTTGGGGGTGAACCAGGATAAATATCGTGTGTGCTTTATTCTTCAAGCTCTAAATTTATTTCCGCTGCACATATCATGCAACGTTTTCGAACTAATATTAACTATATTGTGAAAAAGTTTATAAAAGTCACACACACAATTCAAACCCCCCCTTTCTTGTGTGGTTTTATTACTATCAATTGGTATCAGAGCTTAACCGCTCTGAGAATTAGTAACATCTTAACAGGTGTAGAGTGAAAAGATCCATGGACGGCATTGCCTACCCAACCAGAACCGCAACCAACAAGCCACCATTCTTCGATGGCTCAAATTACCCTTACTGGAAAAAGCACATGCAGCTATTTATTGAATCAACCGACTGGAAACTATGGGACGTAATATCGAAAGGAAATTACGTTCCCAATGATAGTGAAAGCAAGGCCATTCCAGCTGATAAATGGACAGATGAACAAAGGACCGAAAATCAGAGAAATGCCAAGGCGAGACTGTTTCTTATATGTGCTCTCAGCAAAAGTGAGCATGACAAAGTTGATAGCCTAAGCACAGCAAAGAAGGTTGATAATGAAATTGCAAGTGTACAATTTACTATCGCGTAATATAAAAGATTATCGAACCCAAGGGATAGGTGTTCTTATTATTATAAAATTTAGTACTAAAACAGAAAAATAAAAGATGAATATTTGTTGTTGGTTTGAGAACTAGAAAGAAACAATAGCATAAAATAATAGAATAAAGAGATGATGAACATTAAGCTCTTGGGTTGGTTTACATAGTTTATAAAAACATGCTAGAAATTTCCTACTAAATTCCTGAATTGTAAAACCATTATCATGATGCTATAGCCTAGTGTAACTACAAGTTAATTCCTTAAGCATTGTAGATCTTTCTTTTTAATTACTAAACCCAATTCCTTGGCACCTAGTTAACTAAAGAAGAAGATGAAGAAGATGTTCAGGCCAACATAAAGTTACGTCCTTCCTAATTCCTTAGTGAAGTATACTTATAACCTTTTTTATTACCTAGTTCCCTTACTACTCACCAAATGGCCTTATGTAATAAGTAATAAGCAAAACCTCTTGGGATCCACAAGATAGAAATAAAGCATAAGGTAATAAAACATGCATGGAAATAAAATTCAGAAATGTAGAAAAAGACTAGAACATGTATTATAAACTAAAACAACCCAAAAACTTAAAGAAGAAGTTAGCCAAGCATGGCTGAAAGAATCATTGAATTACCCTGGATAGGAGCTCAAGTATGGCTTCCCACAAGTCCTAGGAACAATGATCTTTGAGGGAGAAAGAGAGAATACTTGTTGTATTCTATGAAGGTGTGTCTTACAAGTGAAGAAAAGGGTCCTATTTATAGTAAAATTCCAGCCTCCAGCGCTTGAGCGCTGGCATTCCCAACGCATGGGCGCTAGGATGCATTAAAAATCCACTTTCTGTCCGAGGCCCAGCGCGTGAGCGCTGGCTTTCCAACGCTTGGGCGCTGGGTCACCATCTGACTCATCATCCAGTCAGAACCCCAGCGCTGGAGCGCTGGGACGCTGCTTCTTCATCTTCAAGCTTTTCCTTCCTTCTTCACTCATGGTAGTGGGTTTTGATGGCCATAAAATGCCACTACTCAGCCTTGTTTAATTCTGAAACCCTTCCCCCACTAACATCAATTCCTTTAAACATTTTTTCCATGTGCTAAATTAGAGAGTGATTCTTCATATTCTTCTTTTTCACTTTGGTCCTCTCTTGGTTAGCACTTCAATTCAAGCCCCCATATTCTCTCAATCTTCACTTTAAGTCCCCCACTCTTGAACTTTTACAATTTGGTCCCTGACTTCCTGAAACTTTACACATTGGTCCCTGGACAAAAATGATAACTAAACCAGCTTTTTTTAAAAACACAAAATAACTAGAAAAATTCCTAAAAAATATAAAATAAAGCTAGAAAATCTAATAAAATCTAATCTACATGCAAAATGCAAAATAAATATAAAATCTACATAAAAACAATAAAAAACCTACATGAGACTCAAAAATAATAAAATAAAAAGACTAAAAAGACCCTAAAAACATCATATAAAATCGACTCATCACACCACTATACCCAACGACAGCTTGTCCTCAAGCGACAAAACTTAAAGAAAAACTCGTCCCTGGGTTTTGAGAAAGTTTTATCTGATTACAACATGAAGCACAAAAACCTTTCAAAGAAAGCTTAGCAGAAAAGGAAGACATGCATGTTTTATAGACAAAGAATCAAGAAAGTTAGGCTTGGCTTTTAACATGTTTGAGTTCATCAATTAAGCTCACCAAAAATAATATTCTCCATGAAAACAAGAAAGCTCAATAATCCTGCCTATAATTCAAATCAAAACTGAAGTAAAGCAACCAAGTGATGTTGAAGAGATTTTTGAAGGTTGTAACTTGGCCAAAGGGTTGAACAATTCAAGGTGTGGATTTCAAGAAATTGGCAACTCTAATGGCTGACTCAGAAACTTGTTGTTAAGTGACTTTTCTTGACTAAGAGCTTTAACAATTCACACAAGGGTCCTCTCAAAATTTTTTTTTTTTTTTTGAACAAAGTAGTGGAATGTATGGGATGAATGACTTGAATTTTACTCCCCTCATACTCTTTCTCACCCCACTACTTAATTATTTTTCTAAGGCACATACCTTATTTTTTTCCAATTTTTTCTTCATTTTTAAAGAGAAACCCACAAACATAGCTCTAGCAATTCAGCACATGAATCACAATAACAACTTTAAGAATTATCACACAAAGTAGGCTCCAAAAAAAAAAGACTCTTTTAAGGCTCAAATGGGGCTACTAGTGGATATAACATTTCAAGCAAAACTCTGAGTTTTCAAAAATGCCTATAATCTCTTCTTAACTCACAAAGTATACAAAACTCCAATCAACATGCAACACAAGGCAGAAAAATTTCACTATCATGCATTCAGAGTCCTCAGCTCTCAGAAAAATATAGGGTAAGTGGTACCCTTTTAGAACTCAGAAAAAGACTTTGCCAACAACCCAACAATCAAGATATCAAAAAAATCCTTTCTACAGCATGCAATCCTAACTGCTTAAAAACATAGAACTTTTTCACAAAGCAGTTCAATCAGATAAAGCATTTCACAAAGCTATAGCAACATTCAGAATGGATAATATACTCAAGACTCATGCAAAAATAAAACAGAAAAACTAAACTAAAAATAAAAATAAAAACTATAAAAAGAAAAACAAAAACAAAAACTAACAAGCTGGTATAGTAACAAATTTTCCACAAAGGTCCAAGGGAACCTCAATGTAAAAATCAATTTGAACATTTCAGTTCAAGAGGATCCTTCCTCCTTTTGGTACCTATCCTGTAACATTGAACAAACAAAAGTCTCACAAGCTGAAACTTGCTTGACTTGTTAGTTCCAAAATCAGCACAAAAGTTTATGGGTTGAAAAATTTGTGTCCACCTTAAAAACAAGAATTCTTGAGTTCCCAAAAATTAAAACCAGTTCAGAACCAAGGGAAAAACTCATAGAACCCTGAAAATTTCAGAAAATGGTGAACACAATTTATTAAAAACTAAAAACAGCAAACTAAAGTAAAAACAGCAAAACTGCCCGAACTCCAGCGCTTGAGCGTTGAGGATACCAACGCGGCGCTGGAATTAAAATAAAAACTGGGCATCAGAGGTCCCAGCACCTGGGCGCTGGGTTCCAACGCTGTGGCGCTGGAAATTAAAAAATAAAAAACTGGGATTCCAGGGGCCTAGCGCATGAGCGCTAGCCCTCCAGCGCTGGAGCGCTGGAAACTACTGGAATCAGAGGTGATAAGCAGGGGCCTAACGCTTGAGCGTTGGCCTCCAGCGCTCGAGCGCCGGCCTTGCCTGCAGCAGAAACATAAAATTTCTTTTCTTTTATTTATGTACAAGAGCAGAAAGTTAAAAGACAAGAATTTAAACTATCCTAAGTTGGGTTGTCTCCCAACCAGCTCATTGTTAAGGTCCGAGATAGACCCTTCCACTAATCACTTTCAACCGGGGTCTATTACAAAATTCTTTAGACCCCGCAAATCATGCATATTTTGGCACAAAAGCAACATGGTGCCACATGAATTTTCAGCTAACAAGGTAACAACATTTAAATTAAAAATGGAAGGAATAAATAAATTTTCCCTTCCCTGTTCTGCTCCTTGCTTTTCTGAACCTTTAGCATAGGTTCCTTGAGGTTCTTCTTCCTCCATTTCCAATTTGTCTTTAAGGACAAATTCTACAATGAAGGTTGCTTTCACCTCCTCTTTTTGAACCACGAGTTCATTTTCATGAACAAGTGGTTGTTGTTCATCCCCGGGCTGCCTCATTATAATGCCTTGTATCTTTACTTGTAGAATCTCCCTGGCCTTACATTCTTGCTCAGGACTTGGCAAAAATCCGGATTTTCTCTTGCAATCTATTTCAGAGTAAAACTCGTTAACTAGAGTGAAGATATCCTGCTTCGACTTCTCATATTCCTTTTCAACCTCAGCCCGGATTTTTTCCTTCCTTTGCTCGAATGTTTCAGCCATTGCTATACCTGACAATACTTAGCAAACAAAATTAGCAGCACCAGTTCATCACAATTTTTTTATATATACTTTTATAATTTTTTTCTTTTTTTTTTATATATAAATATATAAACAAGAAGTACTAAATAAAATAAAAATAAGAACTTGAAAGAACCTATCCCCGGCAACGGCGCCAAAAACTTGATAATGAAATTGCAAGTGTACAATTTACTATCGCGTAATATAAAAGATTATCGAACCCAAGGGATAGGTGTTCTTATTATTATAAAATTTAGTACTAAAACAGAAAAATAAAAGATGAATATTTGTTGTTGGTTTGAGAACTAGAAAGAAACAATAGCATAAAATAATAGAATAAAGAGATGATGAACATTAAGCTCTTGGGTTGGTTTACATAGTTTATAAAAACATGCTAGAAATTTCCTACTAAATTCCTGAATTGTAAAACCATTATCATGATGCTATAGCCTAGTGTAACTACAAGTTAATTCCTTAAGCATTGTAGATCTTTCTTTTTAATTACTAAACCCAATTCCTTGGCACCTAGTTAACTAAAGAAGAAGATGAAGAAGATGTTCAGGCCAACATAAAGTTACGTCCTTCCTAATTCCTTAGTGAAGTATACTTATAACCTTTTTTATTACCTAGTTCCCTTACTACTCACCAAATGGCCTTATGTAATAAGTAATAAGCAAAACCTCTTGGGATCCACAAGATAGAAATAAAGCATAAGGTAATAAAACATGCATGGAAATAAAATTCAGAAATGTAGAAAAAGACTAGAACATGTATTATAAACTAAAACAACCCAAAAACTTAAAGAAGAAGTTAGCCAAGCATGGCTGAAAGAATCATTGAATTACCCTGGATAGGAGCTCACGTATGGCTTCCCACAAGTCCTAGGAACAATGATCTTTGAGGGAGAAAGAGAGAATACTTGTTGTATTCTATGAAGGTGTGTCTTACAAGTGAAGAAAAGGGTCCTATTTATAGTAAAATTCCAGCCTCCAGCGCTTGAGCGCTGGCATTCCCAACGCATGGGCGCTAGGATGCATTAAAAATCCACTTTCTGTCCGAGGCCCAGTGCGTGAGCGCTGGCTTTCCAACGCTTGGGCGCTGGGTCACCATCTGACTCATCATCCAGTCAGAACCCCAGCGCTGGAGCGCTGGGACGCTGCTTCTTCATCTTCAAGCTTTTCCTTCCTTCTTCATTCATGGTAGTGGGTTTTGATGGCCATAAAATGCCACTACTCAGCCTTGTTTAATTCTGAAACCCTTCCCCCACTAACATCAATTCCTTTAAACATTTTTTCCATGTGCTAAATTAGAGAGTGATTCTTCATATTCTTCTTTTTCACTTTGGTCCTCTCTTGGTTAGCACTTCAATTCAAGCCCCCATATTCTCTCAATCTTCACTTTAAGTCCCACACTCTTGAACTTTTACAATTTGGTCCCTGACTTCCTGAAACTTTACACATTGGTCCCTGGACAAAAATGATAACTAAACCAGCTTTTTTTAAAAACACAAAATAACTAGAAAAATTCCTAAAAAATATAAAATAAAGCTAGAAAATCTAATAAAATCTAATCTACATGCAAAATGCAAAATAAATATAAAATCTACATAAAAACAATAAAAAACCTACATGAGACTCAAAAATAATAAAATAAAAAGACTAAAAAGACCCTAAAAACATCATATAAAATCCACTCATCAAAGGTCTGGGATACACCAGCTATCGCTCATGAAGGAACAACTGCTGTTCAAACCACCAAGATGAGCATGCTCGCGTCTCAATATGAAAACTTCATGATGGACAACAATGAGTCCATTGACTCCATGTTTGCACGACTCCAAACCATTCATAATGGAATGAGAAATCTGGGTAAAACCTTTACTGACAAGGAGCAAGTGGTCAAGATTCTTAGAAGTCTTCCCAAAATTGGAGAAACTTCGTTACTTCCCAAAGAGCTGGAAAGAACCTAGGTACCTATCAAGTAGAAGACCTGCGGGGAGAAATGAAGATTCACGAGCAGGACCTCGCCAATGATGCTGCAATCATAAAAAGGAAAGCAGCAGCTGCAAAAGCTGTAGCTTTTAAAGCCAACAAATCAAAGGCTTTGAAGGCTGATGAATCCACAGATGAGGAAACTGCGCAATCTGATCGATCTGATGATGAACAGGCCCTGTTCAATAGAAGATTCAGAAAGATGATGGGGAACAGGAAGCAGTTCAAAGGAAGACCATCTTCCTCACCAAGAGAAGAAGAAAATATCCCAAGTAAAGGAGGAATCGTCTTCTACGAGTGTAAGAAACCTGGACATGTCAAAGCCGATTGCCCTCGTTTGGGAAACAAGACTTCCCAAAAGAATTTCTATAAGAAGAAGGCCTTTTCCAGTCAAAATGATGAGTCAGAAGATGACTCCGACCAAGAAGAAGAAACTAAGGGAGCCAACGAAGAAACTTCATACTGTGCGTTTATGGGATCCATAGACACTTTAGACATTGAAGCAGATAGAGAAGCAGAGGCACTAATGATCTCTGTCGACCAATCCAACGACGAAGAAGATGACAAGGATGAGGTAAGTCCCGAAATCTCATCTGATGACTATAATGAATAGTTGGAATATGCTCATGCATTAGCTATTAAATATAGTTCACTCAAAAAGAAGCATGATAAAACTTTGAAAGAATTTCATGCATCTAAAGAAGTATCTGTTATGCTAACAAAGAAAAATCAAATGCTTTTAGAACAAGATGCAAACAAAGAAATTAAATTCTTAAAACAAAGAGTCAGTAGCCTAATCAAAGACTTATCCATGTTCACCTAAGGTTATGATAACCTAATCAAGTTAAGTGGAAACAACAGATCAGCTTATGATCGAAGAGGTTTAGGCTATGAAGAAGAAGATTGGGATATAGTTGCCATTAAACATAATTCTTCTACTGTCCCATATAGATATCAACCTGAAAAGAAAAATGTTTCATCTTCACCTACTAAAGCCCAACCCAAAACTTTCATAGTCAAGGGTAAGGAGAAACAAACTCGTCAAAAAATAGTGCATGTGAGGAATAGTCCACCCAAGGTGATAACTAACAAAAAAGGACCCAAGAAAGTTTAGGTACCTATATCCATGATTATTCCTCTTGTAGATGTGCTTAACAGTTCGAAACCAAAAAGAACAATGGTACCTGGACAGTGGGTGCTCACGACACATGACGGGAAAAATGTCTTTATTCCCAAAGATCCATGAGAAGAAGAAAGGAGGGACAGTGACCTTCGGAGGCAATCAAAAAGGTTTCATTGTCGGAGAAGGTAATGTTGGTAAGAACCCCCTTCCAGTAATTCGGAAGGTTCTGCTAGTTGAAGGACTGAAACATAACCTACTTAGCATAAGTTAATTGTGTGATAGTGGGCTCACTGTTTCCTTCACCAAGTTGAAGTGTAGTGTCACAAACGAGGATGACAAGATTATCTTTGAAGCTCAGAGACAAGGAGATCTATATAAGACCTCCCTGGAAAACCTTGCAAGTCAAAAGGTAACATGTCTAGTATCAGCAGAGGATGATAAATGGATATGGCGCAGGAAGCTAGGGCATGCATCCTTAAATACCGTTGCTAAGATAGTCAAACATAATTTAGTAAGTGGTCTGCCAAATCTGTCTTTCAAATGTGATGATACATGCTCAGCATGTCTCCAAGGAAAACAATTAAAAAGTTCTTTCCATGAAAAGAACGTTGTTAGTACGAAGAGACCTCTCGAGATGTTACACACGGACTTGTTCTGGAAAAAGATTTTGTCTTGTCATCGTTGATGACTACACCAACGAGTTCTTAATCATTGCGAAAAGAGTTCAAAATGAAAAAGGATATTGCATCACCAACATGCGTAGCGACAGAGGAGGAGAATTTATAAATGAAGAGTTCAACCACTACTGCGAAGAGAATGGAATATTTCATCAAGTGTCTGCTCCAAGAACTCCTCAGCAAAACGGAGTAGCTGAAAGGAAAAACAGGCCACTTCAAGAAATGGGCGGGACTATGCTCAACGAAACATCTCTACCCAAGTATTTTTGGGCCGAAGCCATTCATACAGCATGTTACATTCAAAATAGAATATTTATGCATCCCATCTTGAAGAAAACAGCCTATGAATTGTGGAAAGGAAGAAAGCCAAACATCTCATACTTTCATCCATTTGGAAGTACATGTTTTCTACTCAACACAAAGGATGACCTTGGAAAGTTTGATGCAAAATCAGACAAAGGAATATTCTTTGGATATTCACCCAACTCCAATGCATTTCGAGTATACAACTCAAGAAGAATGGCAGTCGAAGAAACAAACTCAATCATTCCCTCCTCAACTCAACCAGACGATGTTTGCGAAACTGCGTCTGGCGATATCTCCACAAGTCAAGTCATGACCTCCAGTGGTATCTCACTACCTCGAGACTGGAGATTCAAACCAGATCATCCTCCTACACAAATTATTGGAAATGTCCATGAAAAGGTATGAACCCGATCCACCTTTAATGATTATGCTAACTGTGCGTTTCTTTCTGAGATAGAACATAAGAACATAGGTGAAGCACTTCAGGATGAAGGGTGGATCCTAGCCAT
Source organism: Acmispon strigosus (assembly GCA_030819835.1). NCBI lineage: Eukaryota > Viridiplantae > Streptophyta > Magnoliopsida > Fabales > Fabaceae > Acmispon > Acmispon strigosus. The sequence continues at coordinate 30,182,627 of JAUAMA010000003.1, read as the reverse complement.
GCAAGAAGAACTGAATCAATTTGAGAGAAGCAAAGTCTTGGATTTAGTGCCTAAACCAGAAGACAAATCTATTATAGGCACTCGATGGGTCTTTAGGAATAAAATGGTTGAAAATGGAAAAGTCACCTGAAACAAAGCTCGTCTAGTGGCCCAAGGGTATAATCAACAAGAAGGAATCGATTATACAGAAACCTTTGCTCCAGTTGCAAGAATTGAAGCCATTCGTATTCTTCTAGCATTTGCATGTCAGCACTCTATAAAACTATTTCAAATGGATGTGAAAAGTGCGTTCCTAAATGGGTACATTGAGGAAGAAGTCTACGTAAAGCAGCCTCCAGGTTTTGAAGATCAGGATCTACCAGACCACGTCATCAAGCTAAGAAAAGCATTATATGGACTAAAGCAAGCGCCACGTGCATGGTACGATCGCTTAAGTTCATTTCTGATGAACAATGGATTCTCACGAGGAAGCATCGACAACACTCTATTTAGAAGAAAGAGTTCCAAGGACTTCATTCTGGTACAGCTGTATGTCGATGACATAATATTTGGTGCCACTAATGAAGCTCTCTGCCAAGAATTCTCGAAACTGATGCAGAGTGAATTCGAGATGAGTATGATGGGAGAATTAAAGTTCTTTCTGGGATTACAGATCAGACAGGAAGGAACCCGAACGTACATTCATCAGACCAAGTACATTAATGATCTACTAAAGAAGTACTGCATGGAGAAAGCAAAAGCCATGGGAACCCCTATGCATCCTGGAACCATACTGGATAAAGGTGACGAATCAACTCCGCTTGACTCAACCAAATATAGAGGAATGATAGGTTCACTGTTGTACCTCACTTCAAGTAGACCAGACATTATGTACAGCGTCTGTGTTTGTGCAAGATTCCAGGTACGTCCCCAAGAATCTCATCTTAGTGCAGTAAAGCGCATATTTCGTTATCTCATTGGAACAACTAATCTTGTTCTAGTCTATAAGAAAGGTGACGATGTCAGGCTAAGAGGATTCTGTGATGCTGATTACGCCGGAGACAGAATCGAAAGAAAAAGCACAAGTGGACGTTGTCACTTTCTAGGACAATGTCTAATTTCATGGGCAAGCAAGCGGCAAAGCACAATCTCTCTCTCAACGGCTGAAGCAGAATATGTCGCTGTAGGTTCTTGCTGCACCCAACTTCTTTGGGTGAAGCATCAATTAGAAGATTATAAATTTTTTAGCATAACATTCCATTATTATGTGATAACACAAGTGCCATTAATATTTCAAAGAACCCTGTGTTGCATTCACGAACCAAACATATTGAAATTAAACATCATTTTATTCGTGATCATGTAGCCAAAGGAAATATTAACATTTCATACAAACCCTCTGATGATCAACTGGCAGATATATTTACTAAACCACTCATTGAAATTAAGTTTGCATGCCTTAGAGAAAGAATTGGGATGTTTCCTGCATTATAGAAATACCTATGTTGAGTTCGTCTGGTTAACTTACTCTAAAATCAATATCCACTACAAGATATGCATTTAATGCTGAAACAGTTGTGTCTTTTCATATGTATTACTTGCTCAGCACGTATACATAAATCCTGGAACTCCTTATCTCTCATCATTTAATGTGTATTAATTAATTGCATCATTCATCATGAGATTGATAATGCCGAGAAAATATTTACACTTTTCAACATGAAAATTGACAATTTTAAAAATATATCTCTAGTAACCGTTCTAATACCCTCATACTTTATACTCTGTGCATTTGTAGTTGTCTTTCTGCTTTCCTCTTCTACAGAAATCATGGCTCCCAACAAACGAAGAAATGTAAAGGCTCAAGAAGTCCTAAGCACGGAAGAGATTCAGATCATTCAGAAACAGCATGATCTTACTGCTCGCAATCGTAAACAACAAGTTTCTGAAATTGGTCCGGTGAAGATTGAACATCTGGGGGACAGAAAGCTTGTCACCCCTAGATTTCTCGATCTGAAGCTGTTTGAACATGCGAAGATAGCCGGACTTGATCTCCTACTCTCACAAGCAAGGGGAAACTTGTTCGAAATTGCCACAACTTCAGCAATCACACCTCTCGTTCAAGAATTCTACGATTGTGCCGTCAAGATAAACCCTAACCACATCCGAACAAGGTGTTTGGGGCAAGTAATCGATGTACACACCAGCGACGTGTCTCAACTCCTCAATCTTCCTCTCGACGGGGTCTGCTACTCCTCTTCTTGGGAAAACTCTGAAAGCACTCCCTTCACTATCTAGAAGGAGGTTCCAAAAAGCTCCACCTCTCGACGAGTGAAAAACCTAGTTGAAGAATGCATTTTCCCTCATGCTGTTCTTAGCAAGGTTGTGTTACCTAAAGAAGGGTCTCGAGACTTAGTAAATAAGTTCTCTCAGTGGGCTCTATTCCAACTGCAACATCGCAGGAAAGTTAATTGGCCTGGCCTTCTGTTTCAATACATGCTCCATACTCTGGAACAGTCTAATACCAACCTTTCTTATGGATCTCTTATATCAGCCCTTATGCATCACAAGAAACTGATCAATCCCTCTATTGAAGTGGTGCAATACATTTCATCTAACTATGTCCTTGCTACTCCCATCAAATTTTGAGATGTTCGTCGTATGAATCTGTCCGTTGACATATCCGAAGCACCTCCAAAACTCTTAAGTGACTGGACTAAGAGGAATCAACAACAGAGACCTCCTTCACCAACTCCGTTTGATGCCTGCCTCAAACGTCGTCGTTTGGTCACTCCATCTCCACAATATTCAGATCATGCTCACCAGACTGAATCTCCCGAATGCTTACCTACGCCCACGATCTTGCATGCATCAACGTCGTCCAAGCCACCTCCTGAGACTGTGCACTCCACAGCTGAACTCATTTCAGACTCTCATGCTCAATATTTGAAGTTCTTGCCTCAAACCTTTCACAAATATATTTCGGATGTCTTTGATGTCCAAGATGATGGCAACTGTGGATTCCGCTGTCTTGCTCAATGGCTGGGTCATCCACAAGATTACTGGCCAGAGGTTTGCAAGCTTCTTATCCAGGAACTTCTATCTCATAGAGTGCTGCATTCCAAAACCTTCTGCTCTGACAAAGATATTGACACCTTATGTCTGGCTCTCACATTCAATGAAGATGAACTTGCACCTGAGTCTAAGTGGTTCACAGTTCCGGATATGGGGTTATTAGCTGCCACTGCGTTTCGCATTGTTCTAGTCACTTTAGCCCCTAACCAGTGTTGCACATATCTCCCACTCCTTGGCCCTGTTGATGATGCTCCTACAATTGCTGTTTTGGGTAACATTGCCAATCGACACTGGGTTCGCGTCAAGCTCCCCGAGAACTCTCCACTACCTACTATTTCACCTCAATGGAAGCATCATTGCTCTCCTGATGCCCGAGGATGGGAAATGCCTCTTCAATCCAAAATCCTTCACTTCAAAAATCTACTACAAATTGAAGCTGAGCAATTTCTGGATTCATTATTTGAAGTCCCTAGCATTGACAATCCCATCCATCTTGATGATGACTCTGAGTCTGATCCCACTCCTAACACTGACCTCTCTTGCTTAGACCTTGAATTCACTCGTCTCAACTTGCATGATATTGAAGTTGATCTTCGTCTTCACCTTGGTCAAAGTCAACCCGCTCATTCAATGTCACAAAGGGTAGATGCTCACATTAATACATCTTTTAATGCATCTTATCCATCCCCACCAGCTCCTATCCATAAAGCTATGGACCTGGATCTCAAGCTTGCACCTCCGGATTTCCTCAATTGTGATTCAGGCATGTCTCTCCATCAGCTCTACTCCATGCCCTGTTATCCTCCAAGTTCCATCTCTGCTTTGGGCAAACGCAAGCGCTCACAAAATGCACCTAATGCTCATCTGCTCTCAAATGTATGTCTTCAGGCTTTTGGTTTCCCTTTCTGCTTTAAGGCTGGCTTGTGGCTTCCCCATGGATGTCCTGCCTCTCAGCTCACTCCATCCATGCTCTCATGTCAACGATTCTTCCACTTCGATTGGGAACTCACTGTTCGGAGGGATGCCCACATTGCTTCAATTCCTCTTCATTTGGATGGAAGAGTTAACTCCCTAGTTCTAAAGTTTAGGACATGGACACTGGTACTACTTCCTATGCTGCCACCCGTCTTGAAGACTATGGGTTTTACTTGGCAGTGTCCTTCTCCTTCGCTGCTCATTCCTACTGTGGCATATTTCACGCCTATTCTGCCATCTCGTACACCATCCCCGTTGGTCACTCAAAGTTCAAATCCTGATTCTGATGATGTTCGCACCATGGTTTCACTCCTTTCTCAGGAAGTTAAAACCTTCAACACTCGCACATCTCATGAAAGGGCCGTTCTGCATCAAGATGTGAATGCCTGTCATGAATCCATGAATACTAATCTTTCTGATAAGATAGATGCTCGTTTCAATCAGTTGCAGAGCTCTATTGCTCTCCTTCTAAGCCTTTCTAAGCCATCCTCTTAATATAATCTTATTGTTATCCTTACCTCTTATTCTCTCAATGAATATTCTGTCTTAGTTTTTGATAATGTAAAAGGGGGAGAACTATATAACAAATGACAAAGTAGAAGATAGCACATATTTAGGGGGAGCTAATAAATATTAACCATAGGGGGAGGAAATTGGAAATATACAGGCCTTACTCTCATTTGTTTTTAGAAATTGTCATTATCAAAAAGGGGGAGATTGTTAGAGTAAAATATTTAAATGAATTAGCCTATTTTGATAAATAACAATTTCGCTAAGTGTTACTGACTTCTTTAAAAAGATTTCATATTCAGGAACACTTATGAGCTGAAGCCATGCTGCAAACATTATCAAAAAGCAAATGAAGAGACCGTCCGCCTATGAGAAATGAGTCTGCCTCTAGAGTAAAGTTCGTCCGCCTACAAAGACAGTCCGGCTCAATCCTTGTCAAACACAGGGTTGACTAAAGAGCACTGACTGAAGACTCGTGCAAAAAGAATTAGCTTAAAGGAGATCGTTTGCTCAACCAAAAGATGAGTTGTCATGCACCTCTTGGTGGATCAGAGCATTAATGGCGAAAGAGACAGAATTAAGCGCCTTATTCCTTGAAGGTTCAAATTCTCTGACATTCCTTAATTCAAGCTGCTTTTGCTGAATTAGCGGTGATATCCTCTGATCATCGTATCTCCGCAATGGCCAAATTCAAATCTTCTGGTCGGAACATTAATTATCACATTAGTTGTCATGCACATGCATTAATTGCAGCTTCTGAGAACCAGAACAAAAGCATCGCCAGACGATATCACTCTCTATCTGTTGGAGAAACATTCTTCCCTGGCAGACTACAGCAAAGCAGATGCAGAAGTATCCGTTGCTCACAATCAAGCAAGTATTCAACGGAACTATTTTTGAAGATCTTCATTAGCGCTTCCAGTTATCATCCTACTGAAGATATAAATAGTGGTCTCTGCATCATCCGCAACTTGGCGACTTACACACTATCAAAGCATTCAAATCTTTCAAGTCAGTTTACAATTTGAACAAGCTTTAGTCAAGAACACTCAGTAACCTTAAGCCTTCTCATTTTCTGAGTTTAGTCGCCAACTAGTGTGAATCCCTTTTAGAGTGAAAACTCTTATTCATTCTCACACAATCCCTTCAGAGAACAAATTTGTATACCCTCTCTGATTTCAGAACTTCATAGTTTCTACCCACTCTTTGTGAAGAGACCCCTGTAGAAAACAAATCTTCTTAAAAAAGAACTGGAAGGAGTCCTGTCGAATACTCGAGATATAAAGGAGAAGTCCTGAAAAACTTGTAAAGGAGTAGTCCTCAGAATAGTGGGAGAAGTCCCTGAGATAGTGGAAAATCTTGGTATAGCCAAGGACTGGACATAGCCCTATCGGTTTTGGGGGTGAACCAGGATAAATATCGTGTGTGCTTTATTCTTCAAGCTCTAAATTTATTTCCGCTGCACATATCATTCAACGTTTTCGAACTAATATTAACTATATTGTGAAAAAGTTTATAAAAGTCACACACACAATTCAAACCCCACCTTTCTTGTGTGGTTTTATTACTAACAATTCAAAAAGATTGTCGTTTTGGCAATCAGCAACATGCTTCATTTGCAGAAGGAGAAAATGATGAAGGTAATTTATTCTTTGCTTGTCAAAAAGCATTTCAAGAAGATAAAAATGTGTGGTATTTGGACAACGGTTGTAGCAATCATATGACTGGAAAGAAAGAAGCTTTTATCAACATTGATTCTTCATTTCAGTTAATGGAGAACATGATGAAGTAAAAGGCAAAGGAAGCATTGGAGTTACAACAAAGCAAGGAAGCAAAGTCATTCATGACACTCTTTATGTGCCGGAGTTAGATGAGAACTTGCTAAGCATTGGACAGCTCTTGGAGCATGGGTATTCTCTAAATTTTGAGAATCGAGAGTGCAGAATTTTTTATTCAAAGAGAAGAAATGTTGCTTTTGTAAAAATGACCAGCAATAGAAGCTTTCCACTTTCTCTTAATTATGAGAAAAATTTCAGCATGATGGCTAGAGAAGAAAATGACTCTTGTTTGTGGCACAAGAGACTTGGGCACTTGAACTACAATAGTCTCAAGTTTCTTTCTCAAAAGAAGATGGTGTATGGGCTGCCAACAATTGAAGAAAAAGCTGGTGTGTGTGAAGGATGTATGCTTGGCAAACACCACCGCCAACCATTTCCAAAGGAAGGAGCATGGAGAGCCAAACAAGTGCTAGAACTTGTACACACAGATGTGTGTGGCCCTATGAATACTTTGTCTCATGCCAAAAACAGGTATTTTATCTTGTTTATTGATGATTTTACCCGTATGACATGGGTATATTTTATGAGACAAAAATCTGAAGTTTTTGTAATTTTTAAGAAGTTTAAAGCTTTTGTTGAGAAACAAAGTGGCAGGTTTATAAAAATATTGAGAAGTGATAGGGGGAAGGAGTACACCTCAAATGAATTTCACAAATTTTGTGAAGATGAAGGTGTTGAAAGACAGCTCACTGTTGGCTATACAGCTCAGCAAAATGGTGTATCTGAAAGAAAGAACCAAACTGTGATGGAGATGGCAAAGTCTATGCTGTTTGAGAAAGGTTTGCCTAAAACCTTTTGGCCCGTGGCTGTTAATACTGCTGTGTATTTGCTGAATAGATGTCCAACAAAGGCTGTATGGAATAAGACTCCATTTGAAGCTTGGAATGGAAGAACACCTTCAGTGAACCACCTTAAAGTTTTTGGGTGTGTTTTCTATGCTCAAATTCCTAAACAAAAGAGGACAAAACTGGAAGAAACAAGTGAGAGATGTGTCTTTATTGGCTATAGTTCCATGTCAAAGGGCTATAGACTTTACAACTTGAAGACAAACCAAGTGATCATTAGCCGGGGTGTTGTATTTGATGAGAAGGCTTCATGGAATTGGGAAGAAGACAAAATGGAGGAGAAAACAGTCCCTGCAACTTTATTGCAACAAAATTCAACAGCTGGAAATGAGCAACCAACCCCATGTACACCAAGCTCTTCATCCTCTCCAAATTCACAAAGTTCAAGTTCATCATCTCCTAGCTCAACTCCAATAAAATTGAAGGATTTGAGTGATATTTATGCAAGGTGCAACTATTGTGTTGTGGAACCATAAAACTTTGATGAAGCAATCAAAGAAGTTGTTTGGAGGAAGGCGATGCAAGAAGAAATAGATGCAATTGAGAAGAACAAAACATGGCAGCTAGTTGAGAAACCAAATGACTAAGAAGCTATTGGAGTAAAATGGGTGTACAAATTGAAGCATAATCCAGATGGTTCAATCCAAAGAGCGAAGGCCAGATTAGTAGTTAAAGGCTATGCACAACAGCCCGGAATTGACTACAGTGAGACTTTTGCTCCAGTTGCACGTTTGGACACTGTGAGAGCAATCATTGCATTAGCAGCTCAAAAAGGTTGGAATCTATACCAACTTGATGTAAAGTCAGCTTTCTCGAATGGAGAATTAAAAGAAGAGGTCTATGTGCAGCAACCTCAAGGCTTTGTGACTAAAGGCCAAGAGGAAAAAGTTTACAGGTTGAAGAAAGCTCTCTATGGGTTCAAACAAGCCCCTAGAGCATGGTATAGTGAAATTGACAGTTACTTCATTCAACAAGGATTTCAAAGAAGTCAAAGTGAGCCTACCTTGTATGTGAAGCATCAAGGTAAAGATGATATCCTTCTTGTTGCCCTTTATGTTGATGATTTGGTTTATACGGGTAACAACAAGAAAATGGTTGAAAACTTTAAAATTGAGATGATGAAAAAATATGAGATGAGTGATCTTGGCTTGCTGCATCATTTTCTTGGTATTGAGGTTTACCAAGATGAATATGGAGATTTTATTTGTCAAAAGAGGTATGCTGAAAATATTTTGAAGAAGTTTGGCTTGTATGGCTGCAAACCTGTTAATATTCCTTTAGTGGTGAATGAAAAATTAAAGAAGGAAGATGGTGGAAGATTAGTGGATGCAAGCATGTATAGAAGTTTGGTTGGAAGCTTGTTTTATCTTACAGCTTCAAGGCCTGATTTAATGTTTGTTGCTGGTTTACTCTCAAGATTCATGAGTAAACCAAGTCATTTACATCTTGGGGAAGCAAAAAGAGTTCTAAGGTATGTCATGGGAACCATGGAGTATGGAATCAGATTTGAGAAGAATTCTAAGTTTGAAGCTAAAGGCTATTGTGATAGTGACTGGGCCGGAAGTGTTGATGATATGAAGAGCACTTCAGGTTATGTATTCAACGTTGGTTCATGTGTGATTTCTTGGTGTTCAAAGAAGCAAGATACAATGGCGCAATCTTAAGCAGAAGCTGAGTATTTAGTAGCTGGTTTGGCTACAGAACAAACACTTTGGTTGAGAAGAATATTAGAAGACATTGGAGAGAAGCAAGAGGGAAGTCTCCAGCTTCATTGCGACAACAAATCAGCCATTGCCATGGCGAAGAATCCTGTTTTTCATAGCAGGACCAGGCACATTAACATAAAGCACCACTTCATTCGAAGTGTGATTGAAGAAGGAGATGTGCAGTTGATTTTCTGCAGTTCAGAAGAGCAGCTTGTAGACATTTTCACCAAAGCACTACCAAGAGGAAGATTTTAGCAACTTAGAGAAGCAATGAGAGTTAAAGAATAACACATTAAGGGGGAGTATGTTGAGTAATGTGTTGTTATGTTAGTGGGAATTGGTTATTGTTAGTGAAGAGTCATGAGTTTAATGTATTAATGTTAGTGGAAGCACTTAGTGCTTAGTGGAGTCTTTTATTATGCATTGAGTACCTAGTAGTGGTGACTCTTTGATAGTTGCAACAATCTCTACTCATGCTATATATTCTATGTGTATGAGTTGCAAATGAAATAAGAAAAATACAAGAGAAATATATGAATATTCAGCCTCTTATCTTTGAGTGGGTTATCATCTATTACCACCTCTGGAATACCACCAACAATTATATTAGTCAGTGATAGTATATAGTAAGAGATGGAATCGATATAAAGAACATTTCTTTAAGTTTTGCATCATGACATTTACTATTTTACATGATCTGAAGCCATGCAATTTTGCAAACATTTGACATTGACTTACATCAAAGTTCAAGTTAATGATTTATTTACTCACTGCAGGGTATGGAAAGATGCCAGACTACAGATTTTCTACTTAGCCTAATGCAGAGCAAGTCTAAGAAGAAACTTACTGCTTAGAGAAGCTAAAACTAGACAGTTAAACTGAGTGTTTGGTTTAACAAATTATCTTCTGTTTTCTTTTTGGTTCTCATTAATAATTACAAAAATATCATTAATTTTATTTAATTTCTTGTTATCAAATGTTTACAAATGATGAAAACATTTTGATGTTTTTATTATTTTTTGTATAAAATTTAAAAAACAAGAAATAAAATGGTATTTTGTAATTATTAGCGAAAAGAAAAAAATGAAAACAGAATATATTTCTTAAACCAAATACATCATAATAGATCCACTGAGTAGAATGTCTTGAAATTTGAAGAACATTATAAAGTATGGTTGAAGTATGGTTGTATAATCTCTCTGTATCTCCCAATTACAAAGCAAAATTCCCTTTGTCTTGAGTTATATGCTTATCCAAATTAGTGCTAATATTGCTGGCATCAAATAACAATAAAGAAATATACATACAAAGACTCAGTGGAATGTGGTCTGAAATATAGGACAAACGTGTTTAGAAACTTGGTATGTACGTTTTCACATTTAGGGAAGAAGTGATTATACAATGATTAAAAAAGAATTCAAACATGGTAAACAAAAGTATATAAAAGAATAAGATATGCTAATGGCTTTTTTTGACATAATTTACAACTCAATACATCCACCTCATTTCTAGGGGTGACATGTCGGGTTTACTAGCAAAACCCACCAACTCTGTTCCGCATAACCCATCAAGATGAAGGGTTGATAGGCATAGCTGCTGAGTTGGCCTGTAGTTTCTTTTAGTCTTTTTAGCTTGATATTTTTAACATTATTATTATTATTATTATTATTATTATTATTATTATTATTTCATAGTATTTGTTCTATTTTAAGCTATTTTTGTTGGACTAACCCATTCTATTTTAACTTGTAAGTGTGTTGGTCGTCAATTCATATTTTGATTTTAGTTTTTGTGGACCAACTCGCCAACTTGCTGTAAAATGTGGTGGGAATATTATCCAACCTGCTTCTCGAGTGCGCTTCAACTGCCCTACCTGTGTTAGGCAGATTGCGGTAGGGTGGGGTGGGTTGCTCATTTTGCAACCCTACTATTTCCTCCTCTCTTTTCTTGCTTTTTCAACGTTGTTGCTTTGTCATAGTTTTGTTAGGTGACCGCGACTGAGACACAGTTTTGGGACATAAAATTTTAATTCCCGTTTGGATATTTGTTGGTGAAAGTGCTTGGCAACTCGTGTGAGCATGACGGCCCCCATGTTCACTGGTTTTGTTTTTCATGGTGGTAGTATGGTCTAGTGGTTTAACCACCAAGTAACAATTGGAAATGCGAGAAAATGATTTATTTTTTTCATAAAACAAAAATTGAGCTACTATCCAACTTATTCAATTTGTAAAAATTAATATGGAATAACTATTAAAATTAGTCATCCAAAGGACTTTGAACTCAATCTATTATGCTTATGGAAGAAATTATACCTACGAATTCATCTAAAGAGTTGACTACTTTAACACAGCTACTCATAGTATGAGAACAGGTCATGTGATTTTGCCATCGATATGATATGTTGTTTCATCTGTTTATCAATTTTGGATTGAAACTCTTGTTGAAAAATATACTCGAATTATCATTTCGAAACGGATTCTCCATTCATAAGATAAAGAAGATATCCTGAATTTCATGATCTTTTGCTAAACTTAATTGAGTTCAACGCCTCGAGCAAGATGATATTAACATTAGTAATTGATAACCTATAACATTTTGATATAGATTAAATATTTGTTTTATACATAGCTCATTTATACTTCATTATCTTATTTTTTAGGCTTAAATGTGTTTTTAACATCTGAAATTCAAAGACGAATCCAAATTGGTCCTTATAAAATAAATCTCATTGCAATAGGTTCTTCAATTTTTTTTATTTGAAATCAGTTCAAGTGTAGCCATTTTATCTACGTGTCATAGACCAATCATCCGTCAATTTGATAAGTCTAATCAACCGAGTGGTAACCACGTTGACTTTTCACATCAGTTATGGTCCCTCTAAAGTTTTTTAATCACTTTCAGTTCGTCCTCCTCCCCCTTCTTCCTCCATTCACACCACAGATTCTGGCCAACAGACCTCGTCTCAGCAACCACGCCTCTATCACCACTACATTAACATTTTATAAATCGAAACCCCCTTTTCTAAAAAATATTATTGTATTTTAAACTTTAAGAGTTTAGTTGACAAAAATTATTTTTATAGTATTAATTCAATTAAAAATACATGCATTAAAGACTAAAATGATTATTCACAATGAATTAACTACGACTTGATCCATTAGAGGGGGGATACACACAATCTCTCAATCTAGAAACATTTAAACGCAATAAAAATTGTGCCTAAAAAGGCCTACAAAATACCCTTTCACACCCTATACCAAAATGTGCATGCAACTTAGCAACTAAACTCCAATCCCATCATTTCTCTTAATTTCATTCACCATGTGACCATGTCAATAGTTGGAACCTAGGGAAAGAAAAGCACGGGAAGAAAAAAAATAGAGATCAAGAAAATTACCAATGAGAGCAATCTTCAAGTCACTTTCACGAAGCAGTAACTTGAAGATTGCTCTCATTGATAATTTTTTTCATCTCTATCTTTTGTCTTCCCTGCTTTCCTTTCCACAGATTCCAATAGTTGACATGGTCACAGGTGAATGAAATGAAGAGAAATGATGGGATTGGAGTTTAGAGGTTAAGTTTCATGCACATTTTGGTATAGGGTGTGAAAGGGTATTTTGTAGGACTCTTTAGGCACAATTTTTCATTGCATTTAAACATTTATAGATTGAGAGATTGTGGGTATATCCGTCTAAGTGGCTCATATGATAAGAAATTCATTATGGAGGAATGATGATTTAGGGGAAGTTGTTCATAGTATGTCTATATTGCTCAACAATGTTGAGATAAAATTTAGGAAACAACTATAAATGATATTAATCTTCTTATTTTATGAAAATGGTTGTTGGTTTGAAGTCCTTTAAAATGGAATAGAATAAGTGATTGTGAATATATATACAAGTTAATTCATCTAGATGGATAATTCTATAGGATGGAAGCAAAAGTTATGGTGAGAGTAATGAATTTACAACCCAAGTTTGATACGTTTACAATACATATACTTTCTCTTTTATTCTCTTTTCACCTTTATAATGCAATTCATCTTCTTACATTGGCTTAGATCGGACAACCGCGGCAGAGGATCTCGATTCGACAATCGATTCTTCTCCATACATTTTTAAAATATATATTCTTCTGCAAACAAATCCTAAAAACCACTGCAAAACATTTCTCGTCCTTTTTTTGTTGATTTGTAACAATATTATTGGGATAAACAACAAATCATAGATTAGCCATAAATCAATGCATATTATGATTTCTATATCAATATATCATAAAATATGAAAATTACAATTCATCGGTACTTTATTAATCAAAATTTCAGGATTATACTCCCAGTATGTGAAGGGAATCATGCGATCGATTACCGCAACAGAATAAGAATTTTCTATATGAGATAGACTCGCAAGTTCATGTTTCACAGTTCGTAAACAAACTAACACATTAAGATTACCTCTTGAGGACATGAGAAACGAAGCAGTAGCAGCTTCATCTCTACAGAAGTCTACACAAACGATCCCACCAGAAACCCTTGCGGCTTGAGGCAAGAGGATGAGCAAACTGTCTCAGTAGGGTTTGAGTATCTCATTCTCTATTTATAAGCCTCATAAGGTGGCTAACCCTAAGTCTCCTTAATGCATATTGGGCTCACCCAATGAACCTGGTCCAATAAGTGTTCATCTAATATACCTGGTCCAATAAGACATTATAATACATTCTAGTGGGTTAATTCTATATGTGTGAGTCTATAGGTATCTCTTGCGTACTTAGGTTGTAATAATTAAATATAAATAATATTAATCTACTAGTGCATAATTCAACAATGTGACTCGTTCTAATACCACACGTAGGATGAAATGTCTCTTATTTATATTAGAAATTAGAACCCCAACAAAATAAACGAAAACATCGTAAATAGCGTGCCTTCGTATTCACTCTTGCAAGAAATTGAGATCTTATAGAAAAATGTACATAACAATATATGCTAGCAACATGAGCTTCTACGTGATTTCCCTCTTTTACAAAAGACTCTTTAGTAGAGATTTAACCCGTTCGAGATCTCCCAAAATTGTAGGCATTTCATTCGACCTTTCCTTTGATCAGGAGGAATGTCTATTTGGCCATCTTTTACCAAGATGTCATAAATAGCCTCACATTAGTAATATCAAAATTATAAATTTTGACAAGAAACATCGAATTTCGCGGCAATCATTATTAGTTGGTCTCCACCTGTTAGGCATTAACATTTTACAAACATAAGGGGAACCCTCTTTGAGTTTAGCTAACTGAACATCACGGCAATCAAAATCCTCATAAGGCTCGAAAGTCACAGGGCCATCTCGACCCATATTGCCTGTTTCAATATAGGAAACTTTTTCCTTCTTAGGCAATTTGCTATTTTTAAATTTCTCTTACCTAAGGAACTCAACTTGTATTATTCTATCAGCTAATTGTGCAAAATCTCTTATGTGTTGAGTATCAATTTTTTTCCTGATCGAATAGTCTAAACCACCGACGGCTAATTCAACCAACTCGTGTTCCGGGGTGGCTCCGGAAACCAACACTCCCTCGGCTTGCACTTCAGGAATTGGAGATTTCCCAGGTCTTCGCCGTTCGGGGGTTTCCAAGTCGCTGCTCGAAGAAGAGTCAGACTCGACCACGTCAGCTCTGTCGATCTCGACATTCTGGTCCGACCTCGAACTCACTTCAATCACCTCTTCAGGTGCCGAAGGGGTGGCGATCGGGGTAGGATGGAAGGTGATGGTAGTACGAACGTTGGATCGTACCATAGCAACAACTTTCGGCTGCTTGCTTGGCCCAGACTCTGCAGCAGCGGCCAACTTCCTCTTCCGGGCAGAAAGAGGCTCTTGGTCAACCTCTCCATCGCTGACTGCCACTGACTCCCCACGATTTCTGGGGGGGGGGGCGGCACAATCGGGTCACCACCCGAATTACCCTCAGGGCTCTCGCCTTGCATCAACCGGATCAGCTTCTGAAGACAAGGGTCGATCTCTATCTTCACTAAAAAACACATAGAACGAACGGGTTAAACCTGTACTCAAATGATAAACGCTACAAAAAATACGAGATACTCACAATAATGGTTCCTCAAAGTAGGAACCGGGTGCCTACAAAGGTCCTGACACTTAAATAGGAACTGCGGGGTGCCCTCGTCATCGAGCACCACCGACTTCTCTAAAAGTGCCAATAGCTCTCGATCCTCCGGCTTCAACGCGGCCGGGTTGTCGGTCCCATATTGACTAACATTCAATTCGAAGTTCTTGTCACTCCAGCAGAGAGGGAACGGTTTGAAAACGGTCCCCACGGAGTTCGTTCGGAACCACCAAGAACGCCCTTCGCCAGTCGTAGTCACTCGGATGAAGTCCTTCTTGAAGTCCTTGTACGAGTCGGTGAAATTTTGAAGCACCTTAGTCGTACGGGACTTGATGCTAACCATGCCGTGACCACCGGCGCCGTGCGTATGGCACGGGACGAACAGGTGGAAAAATAAATCCACGGATGGATTCCGTCCGAGTACCCGGCACAGCACTTCAAACGAACGGGCAAAGGCCCAGCCACCCGGGTGTAACTGCGACGGAGCCACGTCCAAGTACTTCAGCACCTGAACCATGAAGTTGGAGAATGGTAGTCGAACCCCCAACTTCCGGAAGACCACCAGATGCATGAAGAAGCCGGATGGCAGCTCGTAGCAAAGCCTATCATCGGGGGAAGGGGCGTGGATAGCATGACCGTCTCCAACTTCAGCCCGCGTCACGATTCTTTTCCTCTTAAGATACTCCGGATCCACGTTCGCCAGCCGAGAGGGCATCATGAGAATATCCCGGTAAAATTCGTTATAACGGAACAAGTCACCAGTCAAGTCAAGGTACTTCGCCCGGTCCTTCTTCGTTCTTCTCGAAGCCTTGACCGGACGCGCAGGCTTCAGTTTAATACCCTGGTAGGTTACGTCTTTCTTACGCACCATCGTCGGTACCTGAAAGGGGGTCCGAGAGGGTCAGCGACTATTCGAAGTAAGGAACCATACTCGGCCCCCTTCCTCCTAATCGCGACTACCACAGAAAAGAAAAACAATACAAGAATAATAAAGGGTACGAAAGGGACACCAGGCAGAGAGAAGACGAACCTGATAAGCGGCGGAGACAGGAATACAAGACGTGTGACAGGAGTACGGGAAGGGATATGCTCGGGATATTAGTTTTGCAACCGATCGAGTGTGCGAAGAGCGAAAAAAGGAGCAACTTAAATAGGTGCACCAACAAGCAGGCGAAAGGTCGCATTGATTACCCACTGAGGGGACAGTTGGGAAACCAATCGTCAGGGGGCACGCGTGCGACAGTCCAACGGTCACCTTCCCACTTCACGAAAACACACCGGCGCGATAACCAAGACAAAACGATCCCACTCCCCAACCATCACGCATCTCTCCAACTCCACACCTTATCAACTGCGCTCGCCCGCCGCCGACCTTATCACCGACGACCGACCGGGGGAAACTCTCAACCAGCAGCACGGTCGGCTGAACAGATTAAATAAAACAAATTAAAAAATCCAACAAACGCCCAGTCCTGGACGACTAACCAAGGCCGTAGCTTATGACTCTTACCGAGCCATGGCAGGCTCGGTAGATCCAGGGGGCAACTGTTCTGACCGGATATCCGGTCAACCACCCACATCTCTCGACCGGCCGACATCGACTACCGTTGACTCTGGACAACTGGGTAGCTCGCCTTACCTGAGCGACCGCTCTGATCGGGCAAAGGACGATCGAGCGATTAGCTGGAGACAGATGGAGCCTCTGACAACCTTTGGGACAAACAACTGGGTGTCAGGAGGCCTCACCACTATAAAACCCAGCCTCATTACTGCACAAGGTACGCACATCACCTCTAGAACGACCTTATCTCTCGAGACGATCACTAACTTGAGCATCAGAGCGTTCTTGCATGTACATCACCCGGCCAGTTGAAGGAGGATCCCCAGGTCATCAGCGTCACTAACACAGCAGGAGTTGGAGCACCGTCCCTCATCACCCGATCACCACCTGTCCGGGTAACCGTTCGGCTAGTATCGAACAGAACCTGTTTCTTGGTTTTATGTACTGCATGTTACTTAATTAGGTCCAAGAAGATGGTTGAATTTGAACTCCATTCCTAAAAGCAACTAGCATTATTGTTGAGTAATGTGTTGTTATGTTAGTGGGAATTGGTTATTGTTAGTGAAGAGTCATGAGTTTAATGTATTAATGTTAGTGGAAGCACTTAGTCCTTAGTGGAGTGTTTTATTATGCATTGAGTACCTAGTAGTGGTGGCTCTTTGATAGTTGCAACCATCTCTACTCATGCTATATATTCTCTGTGTATGAGTTGCAAATGAAATAAGAAAAATACAAGAGAAATATATGAATATTCAGCCTCTTATCTTTGAGTGGGTTACTGTCTATTACCACCTCTAGAATACCACCAACAGAGGTTTGACAGAAAAATTTGATCCTATGGTGGCTATTGTAGAAGAAACTAAGGACCTATCAACTATGACTGTTCAAGGGTTGATAGGGTCTAGAAGATAGCACATATTTAGGGGGAGCTAATAAATGACAAAGTAGAATATAGCACAAATTTAGGGGGAGCTAATAAATATTAACCATAGGGGGAGGAAATTAGAAATATACAAGCCTTACTCTCATTTGTTTTTAGAAATTGTCATTATCAATAAGGGGGAGATTGTTAGAGAAAAATATTTAAATGAATTAGCCTATTTTGATAAATAACAATTTCGCTAAGTGTTACTGACTTCTTTAAAAAGATTTCATATTCAGGAACACTTATGAACTGAAGCCATGCTGCAAACATTATCAAAAAGCAAATGAAGAGACCGTCCACCTATGAGAAATGAGTCTGCCTCCAGAGTAAAGTTCGTCCGCCTGCAAAGACCGTCCGGCTCAATCCTTGTCAAACACAAGGTTGACTAAAGAGCACTGACTGAAGACTCGTGCAAAAAGAATTAGCTTAAAGGAGATCGTTTGCTTAACCCAAAGATGAGTTGTAATGCACCTCTTGGTGGATCAGAGCATTAATGGCGAAAGAGACAGAATTAAGCGCCTTATTCCTTGAAGGTTCAAATTCTCTGACATTCCTTAATTCAAGCTGCTTTTGCTGAATTAGCGGTGATATCCTCTGATCATCGTATCTCCCCAACGGCCAAATTCAAATCTTCTGGTGAGAACATTAATTATCACATTAGCTGTAATGCACATGCATTAATTGCAGCTTCTGAGAACCAGAACAAAAGCATCGCCAGACGATATCACTCTCTATCTGTTGGAGAAACATTCTTCCCTGGCAGACTACAACAAAGCAGATGCAGAAGTATCCGTTACTCACAATCAAGCAAGTATTCAACGGAACTATTTTTGAAGATCTTCATTAGCGCTTCCAGTTATCATCCTACTGAAGATATAAATAGTGGTCTCTGCATCATCCGCAACTTAGCGACTTACACACTATCAACGCATTCAAATCTTTCAAGTCAGTTTACAATTTGAACAAGCTTTAGTCAAGAACACTTAGTAACCTTAAGCCTTCTCATTTTCTGAGTTTAGTCGCCAACTAGTGTGAATCCCTTTTAGAGTGAAAACTCTTATTCATTCTGACACAAGCCCATCAGAGAACAAATCTGTATACCCTCTCTGATTTCAGAACTTCATAGTTTCTACCCACTCTTTGTGAGGAGACCCCTGTAGAAAACAAATCTTCTTGAAAAAGAACTGGGAGGAGTCCTGTCGAATACTCGAGAGATAAAGGAGAAGTCCTAGAAAACTTGTAAAGGAGTAGTCCTCAGAATACTGGGAGAAGTCCTTGAGAACACTTGTACTATTCTGTTGAAATAGTGGAAAGTCTTGGTATAGCCAAGGACTGGACGTAGCCCTATCGGTTTTGGGGGTGAACCAGGATAAATATCGTGTGTGCTTTATTCTTCAAGCTCTAAATTTATTTCCGCTGCACATATCATTCAACGTTTTCGAACTAATATTAACTATATTGTGAAAAAGTTTATAAAAGTCACACACACAATTCAAACCCCCCCATTCTTGTGTGGTTTTATTACTATCAATTGGTATAAGAGCTTAACCGCTCTGAGAATTACTAACATCTTAACAGGTGTAGAGTGAAAAGATCCATGGACGGCATTGCCTACCCAACCGGAACCACAACCAACAAGCCACCATTCTTCGATGGCTCAAATTACCCCTACTGGAAAAAGCACATGCAGCTATTTATTGAATCAACCGACTGGAAACTATGGGACGTAATATCGAAAGGAAATTACGTTCCCAAAGATAGTGAAAGCAAGGCCATTCCAGCTGATAAATTGACAGGTGAACAAAGGACCGAAAATCAGAGAAATGCAAAGGCGAGGCTGTTTCATATATGTGCTCTCAGCAAAAGTGAGCATGACAAAGTTGATAGCCTAAGCACAGCAAAGGAGGTCTGGGATACACTAGCTATCACTCATGAAGGAACAACTGCTGTTCAAACCACCAAGATGAGCATGCTCGCTGATAAGGAAAATCGCAAGTGCACGATTAAACTATCGCGTAATAAAAAGATCGAACCCAAGGGATAGGTGTTCTTATTATTATAAAATTTAGTACTAAAACAGAAAAATAAAAGATGAATATTTGTTCTTCGTTTGAGAACAAGAAAGAAACAATAGCATAAAATAATAAAAGAAAGAGATGATGAACAGTAAGCTCTTGGGTTGGTTTACATAGTCTATAAAAACATGCTAGCAACCTCTTACTAAATTCTTGAATTATAAAACCAATATCATGATGTTATAGCCTAGTGTAACTACAAGTTAATTCCTTAAGCATTGTAGATCTTTCTTTTTAATTACTAAACCCAATTCCTTGGCACCTAGTTAACTAAAGAAGAAGATGAAGAAGATGTTCAGGCCAACATAAAGTTACGTCCTTCCTAATTCCTTAGCGAAGTATACTTATAACCTTTTTTATTACCTAGTTCCCTTACTACTCACCAAATGGCCTTATGTAATAAGTAATAAGCAAAACCTCTTGGGATCCACAAGATAGAAATTAAGCATAAGGTAATAAAACATGAATGAAAATAAAATTCAGAAATGTAAGAAAGAACTAGAACATGTATTATAAACTAAAACAACCCAAAAACTTAAAGAAGAATTTAGCCAAGCATGGCTAAAGGAGACATTGAATTACCCTGGATAGGAGCTCAAGTATGGCTTCCCACAAGTCCTAGGAACAATGCTCAAAAGGGAAAAAGAGAGAATACTTGTTGTATTCTAAGAGGTGTGCTTTACAAGTGAAGAAAAGGGTCCTATTTATAGTAAAATTCCAGCCTCCAGCGCTTGAGCGCTGGCATTCCCAACGCATGGGCGCTAGGATGCATTAAAAATCCACTTTCTGTCCGAGGCCCAGCGCTTGAGCGCTGGCTTTCCAACGCTTGGGCTCTAGGTCAACATCTGACTCATCAGCCAGTCAGAACCCCAGCGCTGGAGCGCTGGGATCCCAACGCTGGAGCGTTGGGACGCTGCTTCTTAATCTTCAAGCTTTTTCTTCCTTCTTCATTCATGGTAGTGGGTTTTGATTGCCATAAAATGCCACTACTCAGCCTTGTTTAATTCTGAAACCTTTCCTCCACTAGCATCAATTCCTTCAACGTTATTTTTCATGTGCTAATTAGAGAGTGATTCTTCATATTCTTCTTTTCCACTTTGGTCATGTCTTGGTTAGCACTTCAATTCAAGCCCTCATATCCTCTCAATCTTCACTTTAAGTCCTCCACTCTTGAACTTTTACAATTTAGTCCCTGATTTCCTGCAACTTTACACATTGGTCCCTGGACAAAAATGATAACTAAACCAGCTTTTTCTAAAAATATAAAATAACTAGAAAAATTCCTAAAAATATAAAATAAAGCTAGAAAAACAAATAAAATCTAATCTACATGAAAAATGCAAAATAAATATAAAACCTATATGTGACTCAAAAATAATAAAATAAAAAGACTAAAAACTACCTAAAAACATCATATAAAATCCACTCATCACTCGCGTCTCAATATGAAAACTTCATGATGGACGACAATGAGTTCATTGACTCCATGTTTGCACGACTCCAAACCATTCATAATGGAATGAGAAATCTGGGTAAAACCTTTACTGACAAGGAGCACGTGGCCAAGATTCTTAGAAGACTTCCTACCAATTGGAGAAACTTCGTTACTTCCCAAAGAGCTGGAAAGAACCTTGATACCTATCAAGTAGAAGACCTGCTGGGAGAAATGAAGATTCACGAGAAGGACCTCGTCAATGATGTATCTGTTATGCATCAAAAAGAATATAGTTCACTCAAAAAGAAGCATGATAAAACTTTGAAAGAATTGCATGCATCTAAAGAAGTATCTGTTATGCTAACAAAGAAAAATCAAATGCTTTTAGAACAAGATGCAAACAAAGAAATTAAATTCTTAAAACAAAGAGTCAGTAGCCTAATCAAAGACTTAACCATGTTCACCCAAGGTTATGATAACCTAATCAAGTTAAGTGGAAACAACAGATCAGCTTATGATCGAAGAGGTTTAGGCTATGAAGAAGAAGATTGGGATATAGTTGCCATTAAACATAATTCTTCTGCTGTCCCATACAGATATCAACCTGAAAAGAAAAATGTTTCATCTTCACCTACTAAAGCCCAACCCAAAACTTTCATAGTCAAGGGTAAGGAGAAACAAACTCCTCAAAAAATAGTGCATGGGAGGAACAGTCCACCCAAGGTGATAACTAACAAAAAAGGACCCAAGAAAGTTTGGGTACCTAAATCCATGATTATTCCTCTTGCAGATGTGCTTAACAGTTCGAAACCAAAAAGAACAATGGTACCTGGATAGTGGGTGCTCATGGCACATGACGGGAAAAAGGTCTTTATTCCCAACGATCCATGAGAAGAAGACAGGAGGGACAGTGACCTTCGGAGGCAATCAAAAAGGTTTCATTGTCGGAGAAGGTAATGTTGGTAAGAACCCCCTTCCAGTAATTCGGAAGGTTCTGCTAGTTGAAGGACTGAAACATAACCTACTTAGCATAAGTCAATTGTGTGATAGTGGGCTCACTGTTTCCTTCACCAAATTGAAGTGTAGTGTCACAAACGAGGATGACAAGATTATCTTTGAAGCTCAGAGACAAGGAGATCTATATAAGACCTCCCTGGAAAACCTTGCAAGTCAAAAGGTAACATGTCTAGTACCAGCATAGGTTGATAAATGGATATGGCACAGGAAGCTAGGGCATGCATCCTTAAAGACCGTTGCTAAGATAATCAAACATGATTTAGTAAGTGGTCTGCCAAATCTGTCTTTCAAATGTGATGATACATGCTCAGCATGTCTCCAAGGAAAACAATTAAAAAGTTCTTTCCATGCAAAGAACGTTGTTAGTACGAAGAGACCTCTCGAGATGTTACACATGGACTTGTTCGGACCCACTAGAACGGCTAGTTGTTCTGGAAAAAGATTTTGTCTTGTCATCGTTGATGACTACACCAGATTCACATGGGTACAATTCCTCGGAACAAAAGATGAAACCTTCAAGTCCTTCTTAATCATTGCGAAAAGAGTTCAAAATGAAAAAGGATATTGCATCACCAACATCCGTAGCGACAGAGGAGGAGAATTTATAAATGAAGAGTTCAACCACTACTGCGAAGAGAATGGAATATTTCATCAAGTGTCTGCTCCAAGAACTCCTCAGCAAAACGGAGTAGCTGAAAGGAAAAACAGGTCACTTCAAGAAATAGGCAGGACTATGCTCAACGAAACATCTCTACCCAAGTATTTCTGGGCCGAAGCCATTCATACAGCATGTTACATTCAAAATAGAATATTTATGCGTCCCATCTTGAAGAAAACAGCCTATGAATTGTGGAAAGGAAGAAAGCCAAACATCTCATACTTTCATCCATTTGGAAGTACATGTTTTCTACTCAACACAAAGGATGACCTTGGAAAGTTTGATGAAAAATCAGACAAAGGAATATTCTTGGGATATTCACCCAACTCCAAAGCATTCCGAGTATACAACTCCAAAAGAATGGCAGTCGAAGAGTCTATCAATGTTAAGTTTGAAGATAAACACGTAAGTGTAAATCAGATAACTCCATAAGATGATGAACTGGAAATATGTGAAGCTCCCTCATCAAATCCAGCTCAGCCATCATCGTCTAACAAAGAAACAAACTCAATCATTCCCTCCTCAACTCAACCAGACGATGTTTGCGAAACTACGTCTGACGATATCTCCACAAGTCAAGTCATGACCTCGAGTGGTATCTCACTACCTCGAGACTGGAGATTCAAACCAGATCATCCTCCTACACAAATTATTGGAAATGTCCATGAAAAGGTAAGAACCCGATCCACCTTTAATGATTATGCTAACTGTGCGTTTCTTTCTGAGATAGAACAGAAGAACATAGGTGAAGCACTTCAGGATGAAGGGTGGATCCTAGCCATGCAAGAAGAACTGAATCAATTTGAGAGAAGCAAAGTCTGGGATTTAGTGCCTAAACCAGAATACAAATCTATTATAGGCACTCTATGGGTCTTTAGGAATAAAATGGTTGAAAATGGAAAAGTCACCAGAAACAAAGCTCGTCTGGTGGCCCAAGGGTATAATCAACAAGAAGGAATCGATTATACAGAAACCTTTGCTCCAGTAGCAAGAATTGAAGCCATTCGTATTCTTCTAGCATTTGCATATCAGCACTCTATAAAACTATTTCAAATGGATGTGAAAAGTGCGTTCCTAAATGGGTACATTGAGGAAGAAGTCTACGTAAAGCAGCCTCCAGGTTTTGAAGATCAGGATCTACCAGACCACGTCTTCAAGCTAAGAAAAGCATTATATGGACTAAAGCAAGCGCCACGTGCATGGTACGATCGCTTAAGTTCATTTCTGATGAACAATGGATTCTCACGAGGAAGCATCGACAACACTCTATTTAGAAGAAAGAGGTCCAAGGACTTCATTCTAGTACAGCTGTAGGTCGATGACATAATATTTTGTGCCACCAATGAAGCTCTCTGCCAAGAATTCTCGAAACTGATGCAGAGTGAATTCGAGATGAGTATGATGGGAGAATTAAAGTTCTTTGCGGGATTACAGATCAGACAGGAAGGAACCCGAACGTAGATTCATCAGACCAAGTACATTAATGATCTACTAAAGAAGTACTGCATGGAGAAAGCAAAAGCCATGGGAACCCCTATGCATCCTGGAACCATACTGGATAAAGGTGACGAATCAACTCTGGTTGAGTCAACCAAATATAGAGGAATGATAGGTTCACTGTTGTACCTCACTTCAAGTAGACCAGACATTATGTACAACGTCTGTGTTTTTGCAAGATTCCACGTAAGTCCCCAAGAATCTCATCTTAGTGCAGTAAAGCACATATTTCGTTATCTCATTGGAACAACTAATCTTGGTCTAGTCTATGAGAAAGGTGACGATTTCAGGCTAAGAGGATTCTGTGATGCTGATTACGCCGGAGACAGAATCGAAAGAAAAAGCACAAGTGGACGTTGTCACTTTCTAGGACAATGTCTAATTTCATGGGCAAGCAAGCGGCAAAGCACAATCTCTCTCCTAACGGCTGAAGCAGAATATGTCGCTGCAGGTTCTTACTGCACCCAACTTCTTTGGGTGAAGCATCAATTAGAATATTATAATATTTTTGAGCATAACATTCCATTATTATGTGATAACACAAGTGCCATTAATATTACAAAGAACCCTGTGTTGCATTCACGAACCAAACATATTGAAATTAAACATCATTTTATTCGTGATCATGTAGCCAAAGGAAATATTGACATTTCATACATACCCTCTGATGATCAACTGGCAGATATATTTACTAAACCACTCATTGAAAATAAGTTTGCATGCCTTAGAGAAAGAATAGGGATGTTTCCTGCATTATAGATATACCTATGTTGAGTTCGTCTGGTTAACTTACTCTAAAATCAATATCCACTACAAGATATGCATTTAATGCTGAAACAGTTGTGTCTTTTCTTATGTATTACTTGCTCAGCACGCATACATAAATCCTGGCACTCCTTATCTCTCATCATTTAATGCGTATTAATTAACTACATCATTCATCATGAGATTGATAATGCTGAGAAAATATTTACACTTTCCAACATGAAAATTGACAATTTTAAAAATATATCTCTAGTAACCGTTCTAATACCCTCATACTTTATACTCTGTGCATTTGTAGTTGTCTTTCTACTTTCCTCTTCTACAGAAATCATGGCTCCCAACAAACGAAGAAATGTAAAGGCTCAAGAAGTCCTAAGCACGAAAGAGATTCAGATCATTCAGAAACAGCATGATCTTACTGCTCGCAATCGTAAACAACAAGTTTCTGAAATTGGTCCGGTGAAGATT
Organism: Acmispon strigosus; assembly: GCA_030819835.1. Lineage (NCBI taxonomy): Eukaryota > Viridiplantae > Streptophyta > Magnoliopsida > Fabales > Fabaceae > Acmispon > Acmispon strigosus. The sequence goes on along the minus strand of JAUAMA010000003.1, from coordinate 30,157,184 downwards.
GAATAACTGGGCGACAGAAAGCTTGTCACCCCTAGGTTTCTCGATCTGAAGCTGTTTGAACATGCGAAGATAGCCGGACTTGATCTCCTACTCTCACAAGCATGGGGAAACTTGTTCGAAATTGCCACAACTTCAGCAATCACACCTCTCGTTCAAGAATTCTACGATTGTGCCGTCAAGATAAACCCTAACCACATCCGAACAAGGTGTTTGGGGCAAGTAATCAATGTACACACCAGCGACGTGTCTCAACTCCTCAATCTTCCTCTCGACGGGGTCTGCTACTCCTCTTCTTGGGAAAACTCTGAAAGCACTCCCTTCACTATCTGGAAGGAGGTTCAAAAAAGCTCCACCTCTCGACGAGTGAAAAACCTAGTTGAAGAATGAATTTTCCCTCATGCTGTTCTTAGCAAGGTTGTGTTACCTAAAGAAGGTTCTCGAGACTTAGTAAATAAGTTCTCTCAGTGGGCTCTATTCCAACTGCAGCATCGCAGGAAAGTTAATTGGCCTGACTTTCTGTTTCAATACATGCTCCATACTCTGGAACAGTCTAATACCAACCTTCCTTATGGATCTCTTATATCAGCCCTTATGCATCAAAAGAAACTGATCAATCCCTCTATTGAAGTGGTGCAATACATTTCATCTAACTATGTCCTTGCTACTCCCATCAAATTTGGAGATGTTCGTCGTATGAATCTGTCCGTTGACATATCCGGAGTACCTCCAGAACTCTTAAGTGACTGGACTAAGAGGAATGAACAACGGAGACCTCCTTCACCAACTCCGTCTGATGCCTGCCTCAAACGTCGTCGTTTGGACACTCCATCTCCACAATATTCAGATCATGCTCACCAGACTGAATCTCCCGAATGCTTACCTACGCCCACGATCTTGCATGCATCAACATCGTCCAAGCCACCTCCTGAGACTGTGCACTCCACAGCTGAACTCATTTCAGACTCTCATGCTCAATATTTGAAGTTCTTTCCTCAAACCTTTCACAAATATATTTCGGATGTCTTTGATGTCCAAGATGATGGCAATTGTGGATTCCGCTGTCTTGCTCAATGGCTGGGTCATCCTCAAGATTACTGGCCAGAGGTCCGCAAGCTTCTTATCCAGGAACTTCTATCTCACAGAGTGCTGCATTCCAGAACCTTCTGCTCTGACAAAGATATTGACACCTTATGTCTGGCTCTCACGTTCAATGAAGATGAACCTGCACCTGAGTCTAAGTGGTTCACAGTTCCGGATATGGGGTTATTAGCTGCCACTGTGTTTCACATTGTTCTAGTCACTTTATCCCCTAACCAGTGTTGCACATATCTCCCACTCCTTGGCCCTGTTGATGATGCTCCTACAATTGCTGTTTTGGGTAACATTGCCAATGGACACTGGGTTCGCGTCAAGCTCCCCTAGAACTCTCCACTACCGACTATTTCACCTCAATGGAAGCATCATTGCTCTCCTGATGCCCGAGGATGGGAAGTGCCTCTTCAATCTAAAATCCTTCACTTCAAAAATCTACTACAAATTGAAGCTGAGCAATTTCTGGATTCATTATTTGAAGTCCCTAGCATTGACAATCCCATCCATCTTGATGATGACTCTGAGTCTGATCCCACTCCTAACACTGACCTCTCTTGCTTAGACCTTGAATTCACTCGTCTCAACTTGCATGATATTGAAGTTGATCTTCGTCTTCACCTTGGTCAAAGTCAACCCGCTCATTCAATGTCACAAAGGGTAGATGCTCACATTAATACATCTTTTAATGCATCTTATCCATCCCCACCAGCTCCTATCCATAAAGCTATGGATCTGGATCTCAAGCTTGCACCTCCGGGTTTCCTCAATTGTGATTCAGGCATGTCTCTCCATCAGCTCTACTCCATGCCCTGTTATCCTCCAAGTTCCAGCTCTGCTTTGGGCAAACGCAAGCGCTCACAAAATGCACCTAATGCTCATCTGCTCTCAGATGTATGTCTTCAGGCCTTTGGTTTCCCTTTCTGCTTTAAGGCTGGCTTGTGGCTTCCCCATGGATGTCCTACCTCTTAGCTTACTCCATCCATGCCCTCATGTCAACGATTCTTCCACTTCGATTGGGAACTCACTGTTCGGAGGGATGCCCACATTGCTTCAATTCCTCTTCATTTGGCTGGAAGAGTTAACTCCCTAGTTCTAAAGTTTAGGACATGGACACTGGTACTACTTCCTACGCTGCCACCCGTCTTGAAGACTCTGGGTTTTACTTGGCTGTGTCCTTCTCCTTCGCTGCTCATTCCTACTGTGGCATATTTCACGCCTATTCTGCCATCTCGTACACCATCCCCGTTGGTCACTCAAAGTTCAAATCCTGATTCTGATGATGTTCGCACCATGGTTTCACTCCTTTCTCAGGAAGTTAAAACCTTCAACACTCGCACATCTCATGAAAGGGCCGTTCTGCATCAAGATGTGAATGCCCGTCTTGAATCCATGAATACTAATCTTTCTGATAAGATAGATGCTCGTTTCAATCAGTTGCAGAGCTCTATTGCTCTCCTTCTAAGCCTTTCTAAGCCATCCTCTTAATATATTCTTATTGTTATCCTTACCTCTTATTCTCTCAATGAATATTCTGTCTTTGTTTTTGATAATGTCAAAGGGGGAGAACTATATAACAAATGACAAAGTAGAAGATAACACATATTTAGGGGGAGCTAATAAATATTAACCATAGGGGGAGGAAATTAGAAAAATACATGCCTTACTCTCATTTGTTTTTAGAAATTGTCATTAGCAAAAAGGGGGAGATTGTTAAAGTAAAATATTTAAATGAATTAGCCTAGTTTGATAAATAACAATTTCGCAAAGTGTTACTGACTTCTTTAAAAAGATTTCATATTCAGGAACACTTATGAACTGAAGCCATGCTGCAAACATTATCAAAAAGCAAATGAAGAGACCATCCGCCTATGAGAAATGAGTCTACCTCCAGAGTAAAGTTCGTCCTACTGAAGATCTTCAGTAGCGCTTCCAGTTATCATCCTACTAAATATATAAATAGTGGTCTCTGCATCATCCGCAACTTGGCGACTTACACACTATCAAAGCATTCAAATCTTTCAAGTCAATTTACAATTTGAACAAGCTTTAGTCAAGAACACTCAGTAACCTTAAGCCTTCTCATTTTCTGAGTTTAGTCGCCAACTAGTGTGAATCCCTTTTAGAGTGAAAACTCTTATTCATTCTCACACAATCCCTTCAGAGAACAAATTTGTATACCCTCTCTGATTTCAGAACTTCATAGTTTCTACCCACTCTTTTTGAAGAGACCCCTGTAGAAAACAAATCTTCATGAAAAAGAACTGGGAGGAGTCCTGTCGAATACTCGAGATATAAAGGAGAAGTCCTAAAAAACTTGTAAAGGAGTAGTTCTCAGAATACTGGGAGAAGTCCCTGAGAACACTTGTACTATTCTGTTGAAATAGTGGAAAATCTTGGTATAGCCATGGACTGGACATAGCCCTATCGGTTTTGGGGGTGAACCAGGATAAATATCGTGTGTGCTTTATTCTTCAAGCTCTCAATTTATTTCTGCTGCACATATCATTCAATGTTTTCGAACTAATATTAACTATATTGTGAAAAAGTTTATAAAAGTCACACACACAATTCAAACCCCACCTTTCTTGTGTGGTTTTATTACTAACAATTCAAAAAGATTGTCGTTTTGGCAATCAGCAACATGCTTCATTTGCAGAAGGAGAAAATGATGAAGGTCATTTATGCTTTGCTTGTCAAAAAAGCATTTCAAGAAGATAAAAATGTGTGGTATTTTGACAACGGTTGTAGCAATCATATGACTGGAAAGAAAGAAGCTTTTATCAACATTGACTCTTCATTTGAGTTAATGGAGAACATGATGAAGTAAAAGGCAAAGGAAGCATTGGAGTTACAACAAAGCAAGGAAGCAAAGTTATTCATGACACTCTTTATGTGCCGGAGTTATATGAGAACTTGCTAAGCATTGGACAGCTCTTGGAGCATGGCTATTCTCTAAATTTTGAGAATCGAGAGTGCAAAATTTTTTATTCAAAGAGAAGAAATGTTGCTGTTGTAAAAATGACACTTTCTCTTAATTATGAGAAAAATTTCAGCATGATGGCTAGAGAAGAAAATGACTGTTGTTTGTGGCACAAGAGACTTGGGCACTTGAACTACAATAGTCTCAAGTTTCTTTCTCAAAAGAAGATGGTGTATGGGCTGCCAACAATTGAAGAAAAAGCTGGTGTGTGTGAAGGATGTATGCTTGGCAAACACTGGGAGAAGTCCCTGAGAACAATTGTACTATTCTGTTGAAATAGTGGAAAATCTTGGTATAGCCAAGGACTGGAGATAGCCTTATCGGTTTTGGGGGTGAACCAGGATAAATATCGTGTGTGCTTTATTCTTCAAGCTCTAAATTTATTTCCGCTACACATATCATTCAACGTTTTCGAACTAATATTAACTATATTGTGAAAAACTTTATAAAAGTCACACACACAATTCAAACCCCGCCTTTCTTGTATGGTTTTATTACTAACAATTAAAAAAGATTGTCGTTTGGGCAATCAGCAACATGCTTCATTTGCAGAAGGAGAAAATGATGAAGGTAATTTATTCTTTGCTTGTCAAAAAGCATTTCAAAAAGATAAAAATGTGTGGTATTTGGACAACGGTTGTAGCAATCATATGACTGGAAAGAAAGAAGCTTTTATCAACATTGATTCTTAATTTGAGTTAATGTAGAACATGATGAAGTAAAAGGCAAAGGAAGCATTGGAGTTACAACAAAGCAAGGAAGCAAAGTCATTCATGACACTCTTTATGTGCCGGAGTTAGATGAGAACTTGCTAAGCATTGGACAGCTCTTGGAGCATGGCTATTCTATAAATTTTGAGAATCGAGAGTGCAGAATTTTTGATTCAAAGAGATGAAATGTTGCTGTTGTAAAAATGACCAGCAATAGAAGCTTTCCACTTTCTCTTAATTATGAGAAAAATTTCAGCATGATGGCTAGAGAAGAAAATGACTCTTGTTTGTGGCACAAGAGATTTGGGCACTTGAACTACAATAGTCTCAAGTTTCTTTCTCAAAAGAAGATGGTGTATGGGCTGCCAACAATTGAAGAAAAAGCTGGTGTGTGTGAAGGATGTATGCTTGGCAAACACCACCGCCAACCATTTCCAAAGGAAGGAGCATGGAGAGCCAAACAAGTGCTAGAACTTGTACACACAGATGTGTGTGGCCCTATAAAAACTTTGTCTCATGCCAAAAACAGGTATTTTATCTTGTTTATTGGTGATTTTACCCGTATGACATGGGTATATTTTATGAGACAAAAATCTGAAGTTTTTGTAATTTTTAAGACGTTTAAAGCTTTTGTTGAGAAACAAAGTGGCAGGTTTATAAAAATGTTGAGAAGTGATAGGGGGAAGGAGTACACCTCAAATGAATTTCACAAATTTTGTGAAGATGAAGGTGTTGAAAGACAGCTCACCGTTGGCTATACACCTCAGCAAAATGGTGTATCTGAAAGAAAGAACCAAACTGTGATGGAGATGGCAAAGTCTATGTTGTTTGAGAAAGGTTTGCCTAAAACCTTTTGGCCCGTGGCTGTTAATACTGCTGTGTATTTGCTGAATAGATGTCCAACAAAGGCTGTATGGAATAAGACTCCATTTGAAGCTTGGAATGGAAGAACACCTTCAGTGAACCACCTTAAAGTTTTTGGGTGTGTTTTCTATGCACAAATTCCTAAACAAAAGAGGACCAAACTGGAAGAAACAAGTGAGAGGTGTGTCTTTATTGGCTATAGTTCCATGTCAAAGGGCTATAGACTTTACAACTTGAAGACAAACCAAGTGATCATTAGCCGGGATGTTGTATTTGATGAGAAGGCTTCTTGGAATTGGGAAGAAGACAAAATGGAGGAGAAAACAGTCCCTGCAACTTTATTGCAACAAAATTCAACAGTTGGAAATGAGCAACCAGCCCCATGTACACCAAGCTCTTCATCCTCTCCAAATTCACCAAGTTCAAGTTCATCATCTCCTAGCTCAACTCCAATAAAATTGAAGGATTTGAGTGATATTTATGCAAGGTGCAACTATTGTGTTGTGGAACCATAAAACTTTGATGAAGCAATCAAAGAAGTTGTTTGGAGGAAGGCGATGCCAGAAGAAATAGATGCAATTGAGAAGAACAAAACATGGCAGCTAGTTGAGAAACCAAATGACAAAGAAGCTATTGGAGTAAAATGGGTGTACAAATTGAAGCATAATCCAGATGGTTCAATCTAAAGAGCCAAGGCCAGATTAGTAGTCAAAGGCTATGCACAACAGCTTGGAATTGACTACAGTGAGACTTTTGCTCCAGTTGCACGTTTGGATACTGTGAGAGCAATCATTGCATTAGCAGCTCAAAAAGGTTGGAATCTATACCAACTTGATGTAAAGTCAGCTTTCTCGAATGGAGAATTAAAAGAAGAGGTCTATGTGTAGCAACCTCAAGGCTTTGTGACTAAAGGCCAAGAGGAAAAAGTTTACAGGTTGAAGAAAGCTCTCTATGGGTTCAAACTAGCCCCTAGAGCATGGTATAGTGAAATTGACAGTTTCTTCATTCAACAAGGATTTCAAAGAAGTCAAAGTGAGCCTACCTTGTATATGAAGCATCAAGGTAAAGATGATATCCTTCTTGTTGCCCTTTATGTTGATGATTTGGTTTATACGGGTAACAACAAGAAAATGGTTGAAAACTTTAAAATTGAGATGATGAAAAAATATGAGATGAGTGATCTTGGCTTGCTGCATCATTTTCTTGGTATTGAGGTTTACCAAGATGAATATGGAGATTTTATTTGTCAAAAGAGGTATGCTGAAAATATTTTGAAGAAGTTTGGCTTGTATGGCTGCAAACCTGTTAATATTCCTTTAGTGGTGAATGAAAAATTAAAGAAGGAAGATGGTGGAAGATTAGTGGATGCAAGCATGTATAGAAGTTTAGTTGGAAGCTTGTTTTATCTTACAGCTTCAAGGCCTGATTTAATGTTTGTTGCTAGTTTACTCTCAAGATTCATGAGTAAACCAAGTCATTTACATCTTGGGGCAGCAAAAAGAGTTCTAAGGTATGTCATGGGAACCATGGAGTATGGAATCAGATTTAAGAAGAATTCTAAGTTTGAAGCTAAAGGCTATTGTGGTAGTGACTGGGCCGGAAGTGTTGATGATATGAAGAGCACTTCAGGTTATGTATTCAACCTTGGTTCAGGTGTGATTTCTTGGTGTTCAAAGAAGCAAGATACAGTGGCGCAATCTTCAGCAGAAGCGGAGTATTTAGTAGCTTGTTTGGCTACAGAACAAACACTTTGGTTGAGAAGAATATTAGAAGACATTGGAGAGAAGCAAGAGGGAAGTCTCTAGCTCCATTGCGACAACAAATCAGCCATTGCCATGGCGAAGAATCTTGTTTTTCATAGCAGGACAAGGCACATTAACATAAAGCACCACTTCATTCGAAGTGTGATTGAAGAAGGAGATGTGCAGTTGATTTTCTGCAGTTCAGAAGAGCAGCTTGCAGACATTTTCAACAAAGCACTACCAAGAGGAAGATTCTAGCATCTTAGAGAAGCAATGAGAGTTAAACAACAACACATTAAGGGGGAGTATGTTGAGTAATGTGTTGTTATGTTAGTGGGAATTGGTTATTGTACGTGAAGAGTCATGAGTTTAATGTATTAATGTTAGTGGAAGCACTTAGTGCTTAGTGGAGTCTTTTATTATGCATTGAGTACCTAGTAGTGGTGACTCTTTGATAGTTGCAACAATCTCTACTCATGCTATATATTCTATGTGTATGAGTTGGAAATGAAATAAGAAAAATACAAGAGAAATATATGAATATTCAGCCTCTTATCTTTGAGTGGGTTACCGTGTATTACCACCTCTGGAATACCACCAACAATTATATTAGTCAGTGATAGTCTATAGTAAGAGATGGAATCGATATAAAGAACATTTCTTTAAGTTTTGCATCATGACATTTACTATTTTACATGATCTGAAGCCATGCAGTTTTGCAAACATTTGACATTGACTTACATCAAAGTTCAAGTTAATGATTTATTTACTCACTGCAGGGTATGGAAAGATGCCAGACTACAGATTTTCTACTTAGCCTAATGTAGAGAAAGTCTAAGAAGAAACTTACTGCTTAGAGAAGCTAAAACTAGACAGTTAAACTGAGTGTTTGGTTTAACAAATTATCTTCTGTTTTCTTTTTGGTTCTCATTAATAATTACAAAAATATCATTAATTTTATTTTATTTCTTGTTATCAAATGTTTACAAATGATGAAAACATTTTGATGTTGTTATTATTTTTTGTATAAAATTTAAAAAACAAGAAATAAAATGGTATTTTGTAATTATTAGCAAAAAGAAAAAAATGAAAACAGAAGATATTTCTTAAACCAAATACATCATAATAGATCCACTGAGTAGAATGTCTTGAAATTTGAAGAACATTATAAAGTATGGTTGAAGTATGGTTGTATAATCTCTCTGTATCTCCCAATTACAAAGCCAAATTCCCTTTGTCTTGAGTTATATGCTTATCCAAATTAGTGCTAATATTGCTAGCATCGAATAACTATAAAGAAATATACATACAAAGACTCAGTGGAATGTGGTCTGAAATATAGGACAAACGTGTTTAGAAACTTGGTATGTAAGTTTTCACATTTAGGGAAGAAGTGATTATACAATGATTAAAAAAGAATTCAAACATGGTAAACAAAAGTATATAAAAGAATAAGATATGCTAATGGCTTTTTTTGACATAAGTTACAACTCAATACATCCACCTCATTTCTAGGGGTGACATGTCGGGTTTACTAGCAAAACCCACCAACTCTGTTCCGCATAACCCATCAAGATGAAGGGTTGATAGGCATAGCTGCTGAGTTGGCCTGTAGTTTCTTTTAGTCTTTTTAGCTTGATATTTTTAACATTATTATTATTATTATTATTATTATTATTATTATTATTTCATAGTATTTGTTCTATTTTAAGCTATTTTTGTTGGACTAACCCATTCTATTTTAACTTGTAAGTGTGTTGGTCGTCAATTCATATTTTGATTTTAGTTTTTGTGGACCAACCCGCCAACTTGCTGTAAAATGTGGTGGGAATATTATCCAACCTGCTTCTCAAGTGCGCTTCAACTGCCCTACCTGTGTTAGGCAGATTGCGGTAGGGTGGGGTGGGTTGCTCATTTTGCAACCCTACTATTTCCTCCTCTCTTTTCTTGCTTTTTCAACGTTGTTGCTTTGTCATAGTTTTGTTAGGTGACCGCGAATGAGACACAGTTTTAGGACATAAAATTTTAATTCCCGTTTGGATATTTGTTGGTGAAAGTGCTTGGCAACGAGTGTGAGCATGACGGCCCCCATGTTCACTGGTTTTGTTTTTCATTGTGGTAGTATGGTCCAGTGGTTTAACCACCAAGTTACAATTGGAAATGCGAGAAAATGATTTATTTTTTTCATAAAACAAAAATTGAGCTACTATCCAACTTATTCAATTTGTAAAATTTAATATGGAATAACTATTAAAATTAGTCATCCAAAGGACTTTGAACTCAATCTATTATGCTTATGGAAGAAATTATACCTACGAATTCATCTAAAGAGTTGACTACTTTAACACAGCTACTCATACTATGAGAACAGGTCATGTGATTTTGCCATCGATATGATATGTTGTTTCATCTGTTTATGAATTTTGGATTGAAACTCTTGTTGAACAATATACTCGAATTATCATTTCGAAACGGATTCTCCATTCATAAGATAAAGAAGATATCCTGAATTTCATGATCTTTTGCTAAACTTAATTGAGTTCAACGCCTCGAGCAAGATGATATTAACATTAGACATTGATAACCTATAACATTTTGATATAGATAAAATCTTTGTTTTATACATAGCTCATTTATACTTCATTATCTTATTTTTTTAGGCTTAAATGTGTTTTTAACATCTGAAATTCAAAGACGAATCCAAATTGGTCCTTATAAAAAAAATCTCATTGCAATAGGTTCTTCAATTTTTTTTATTTGAAATCAGTTCAAGTGAAGCCATTTTATCTACGTGTCATAAACCAATCATCCGTCCATTGGATGAGTCTAATCAACCGAGTGGTAACCACGTTGACTTTTCACATCAGTTATGGTCCCTCTAAAGTTTTTTAATCACTTTCAGTTCGTCCTCCTCCCCCTTCTTCCTCCACTCACACCACAGGTTCTGGCCAACAGACCTCGTCTCAGTAACCACGCCTCTATCACCACTACATTAACATATTATAAATCGAAACCCCATTTTCTAAAAAATATTATTGTATTTTAAACTTTAAGAGTTTAGTTGATAAAAATTATTTTTATAGTATTAATTCAATTAAAAATACATGCATTAAAGACTAAAATGATTATTCACAATGAATTAACTACGACTTGATCCATTAGAGGGGGGATACACACAATCTCTCAATCTAGAAACATTTAAACGCAATAAAAATTGTGCCTAAAAAGGCCTACAAAATACCCTTTCACACCCTATACCAAAATGTGCACGCAACATAGCAGCTAAACACCAATCCCATCATTTCTCTTAATTTCATTCACCATGTGACCATGTCAATAGTTGGAACCTAGGGAAAGAAAAGCACGGGAAGACAAAAAATAGAGATCAAGAAAATTACCAATGAGAGCAATCTTCAAGTCACTTTCTCGAAGCAGTAACTAGAAGATTGCTCTCATTGACAATTTTTTTCATCTCTATCTTTTGTCTTCCCTGCTTTCCTTTCCACAGATTCCAATAGTTGACATGGTCACAGGTGAATGAAATGAAGAGAAATGATGGGATTGGAGTTTAGAGGTTAAGTTTCATGCACATTTTGGTATAGGGTGTGAAAGGGTATTTTGTAGGCCTCTTTAGGCACAATTTTTCATTGCATTTAAACATTTCTAGATTGAGAGATTGTGGGTATATCCGTCCGAGTGGCTCATATGATAAGAAATTCATTATGGAGGAATGATGATTTAGGGAAAGTTGTTCATAGTATGAAAATGGTTGTTGGTTTGAAGTCCTTTAAAATGGGATAGAATAAGTGATTGTGAATATATATACAAGTTAATTCATCAAGATGGATAATTCTATAGGATGGAAGCAAAAGTTATGGTGAGAGTAATGAATTTACAACCCAAGTTTGATACGTTTACAATACATATACTTTCTCTTTTATTCTCTTTTCACCTTTATAATGCAATTCATCTTCTTACATTGGCTTAGATCGGACAACCGCGGCAGAGGATCTCGATTCGACAATCGATTCTCCTCCATACATTTTTAAAATATATATTATTCTGCAAACAAATCCTAAAAACCACTGTAAAACATTTCTCGTCCTTTTTTTGTTGATTTGTAACAATATTATTGGGATAAACAAAAAATCATAGATTAGCCGTAAATCAATGCATATTATGATTTCTATATCAATATATCATAAAATATGAAAATTTCAATTCATCGGTACTTTATTAATCAAAATTTCAGGATTATACTCCCAGTATGTGAAGGGAATCATGCGATCGATTACCGCAACAGAATAAGAATTTTCTATATGAGATAGACTCGCAAGTTCATGTTTCAAAGTTCGTAAACAAACTAACACATTAAGATTACCTCTTGAAGACATGAGAAACGAAGCAGTAGCAGCTTCATCTCTACAGAAGTCTACACAAACGATCCCACCAGAAACCCTTGCGGCTTGAGGCAAGAGGCTGAGCAAACTGTCTCAGTAGGGTTTGAGTATCTCATGCTCTATTTATAAGCCTCATAAGGTTTCTAACCCTAAGTCTCCTTAATGCATATTGGGCTCACCCAATGAACCTGGTCCAATAAGTGTTCATCTAATATACCTGGTCCAATAAGACATTATAATACATTCTAGTGGGTTAATTCTATATGTGTGACTCTATAGGTATCTCTTGCGTACTTAGGTTGTAATAATTAAATATAAATAATATTAATCTACTAGTGCATAATTCAACAATGTGACTCGTTCTAATACCACACGTAGGATGAAATGTCTCTTATTTATATTAGAAATTAGAACCCCAACAAAATAAAAGAAAACATCGTAAATAGCGTGCCTTCGTATTCACTCTTGCAAGCAATGGAGATCTTATAGAAAAGTGTACATAACAATATATGCTAGCAACATGAGCTTCTACGTGATTTCCCTCTTTTACAAAAGACTCTTTAGTAGAGATTTAACCCGTTCGAGAGTGTGTGAGACAAATGATGACCTTGTTCTCTTTAAATAAAACCTAGAACCTAGAACCTAACAAACATCCATAAAGAATATTGGGCTCATTAAGTCTTGCATATGAACTTAAAAAAATTGCATAATGGACTTGGCCCAATAAATAAATATACACATAGTGGATCCAAAAAAAAAAAGAACTCAAAATAGGACATATTAAAAAATCGACTATCAGAGCATACATATGAACTAGAAGGCATCCCACGAAGAATCACGTTCATCCAAAAAATCTAGAGCCTTCTTTCACCTCCATCCAGAAATCCCAGAGCGTCCTTTTTGTTCACCCCCTCCACCCCCCAATGGGGTCCCCCCCCCCTATGGTGGGCTTCTTCCCTCATAAGGACTCCTGACTCTCTATAAGAAGGTTTTCTTCTATTCTTTGTGAGAGTCCTCTATCCTATAGACATAATTTTTTTATCTTCCCTTTGTTTCTTTTCCCACTTCTTTCATGTCCACCTCTCATTGCCGCCACCATTTGTCACTATAACCACCCAATTCTTATCCTCGCTATTTGAAGTTTCCTATTTTAACCACCACCCATTGTTGGGCTCTAACTAGTGGTTTTATGAGGAGTTTATAGTGCAATGAAAAGATCAGAGTTTGGCTTCCATGAAGCGCGTTAACAGAGCTACCATTACTCTAGAATATATCTACTTGAGTAAAAAAGTGATGAAAATAGAATCAACAAGCTAGAGATTTGGAGTATCCTGATCTGAAATTTGTAATTTGAATATGTAGTGTTTTATTGTTTGTGGTGATGGGTGATTTTTAAATTGTTTTTCCTTTTGAGTTTATAATGTCTTAAGAGGTATAGAGCAAACGAGGTTGTATTGTTTTGTGTATTTGTGGTGCTATATGTTGGGATACAACTTATCAAGTGTGAGTAAAAGTATCACATTGGATATAAAAAGTGTGGTTATCTCTAAGCCCAATGTAGAGATCTCCCAAAATTGTAGGCATTTCCTTCGACCTTTCCTTTGATCAGGAGGAATGTCTATTTGGCCATCTTTTACCAAGATGTCATAAATAGCCTCACATTAGTAATATCAAAATTATAAATTTTGACAAGAAACTTCGAATTTCGAGGCAATCATTATTAGTTGGTCTCCACCTGTTAGGCATTAACATTTCACAAACATAAGGGGAACCCTCTTTGAGTTTAGCTAACTGAACATCACGGCAATCAAAATCCTCATATGGCTCGAAAGTCACAGGGCCATCTCGACCCATATTGCCTGTTTCAGTATAGGAAACTTTTTCCTTCTTAGGCAATTTGCTATTTTTAAATTTCTCTTGCCTAAGGAACTCAACTTGTATTATTCTATCAGCTAACTGTGCCAAATCTCTTATGTGTTGAGTATCAATTTTTTTCCTGATCGAATAGTCTAAACCACCGACGGCTAATTCGACCAACTCGTGTTCCGGGGTGTCTCCGGAAACCAACACTCCCTCGGCTTGCACTTCACGAATTGGAGACTTCCCAGGTCTTCGCCGTTCGGGGGTCTCCGAGTCGCTGCTCGAAGAAGAGTCAGACTCGACAGCGTCAGCTCTGTCGATCTCGACATTCTGGTCCGACCTCGAACTCACTTCAATCACCTCTTCAGGTGCCGAAGGGGTGGAGATCGGGGGAGGACGGAAGGTGATGGTAGTGCGAACGTTCGATCGTACCATAGCAATAACTTTCGGCTGCTTGCTCGGCCCAGACTCTGCAGCAGCGGCCAACTTCCTCGTTCGGGCAGAAAGAGGCTCTTGGTCAACCTCTCCATCGCTAACTGCCACTGACTCCCCAGGATTTCTGGGGGGGGGGGGCGGCACAATCGGGTCACCACCCGAATGACCCTCGGGGCTCTCGGCTTGCATCAACCGGATCAGCTTCTGAAGACAAGGGTCGATCTCCATCCTCACTAAAAAACACATAGAACGAACGGGTTAAACCTGTACTCAAATAATAAACGCTACAAAAAATATGAGATACTCACAATAATGGTTCCTCAAAGTAGGAACCGGGTGCCTGCAAAGGTCCTGACACTTAAATAGGAACTGCGGGGTGCCCTCGTCATCGAGCACCACCGACTTCTCTAAAAGTGCCAATAGCTCTCGATCCTCCGGCTTCAACGCGGCCGGGTTGTCGGTCCCATATTGACTAGCATTCAATTCGAAGTGCTTGTCACTCCAGCAGAGAGGGAACCGTTTGAAAACGGTCCCCACAGAGTTCGTTCGGAACCACCAAGAACGCACTTCGCCGATCGTAGTCACTCGGATGAAGTCCTTCTTGAAGTCCTTGTACGAGTCGGTGAAATTTTGAAGCACCTTAGTCGTACGGGACTTGATGCTAACCATGCCGTGACCACCGGCGCCGTGCGTATGGGACGGGACGAACAGGTGGAAAAATAAATCCACGGATGGATTCCGTTTGAGTACCCGGCACAACACTTCAAACGAACGGGCAAAGGCCCAGCCACCCGGGTGTAACTGCGACGGAGCCACGTCCAAGTACTTCAGCACCTGAACCATGAAGTTGGAGAATGGTAGTCGAACCCCCAACTTCCGGAAGACCACCAGATGCATGAAGAAGCCGGATGGCGGCTCGTAGCAAAGCCTATCATCGGGGGAAGGGGCGTGGATAGCATGACCGTCTCCAACTTCAGCCCGCGTCACGATTCTTTTCCTCTCAAGATACTCCGGATCCGCGTTCGCCAGCCGAGAGGGCATCTTGAGAATATCACGATAAAATTCGTTATAACAGAATAAGTCACCAATCAAGTCAAGGTACTTCGCTCGGTCCTTCTTCGTTCTTCTCGAAGCCTTGACCGGACGCGCGGGCTTCAGTTTAATACCCTGGTAGGTTACGTCTTTCTTACGCACCATCGTCGGTACCTGAAAGGGGGTCCGAGAGGGTCAGCGACTATTCGAAGTAAGGAACCATACTCGGCCCCCTTCCTCCTAATCGCGACTACCACATAAAAGAAAAACAATATAAGAATAATAAAGGGTACGAAAGGGACACCAGGCAGAGAGAAGACGAACCTGATAAGCGGCGGAGACAGGAATAGAAGACGTGTGACAGGAGTACGGGAAGGGATATGGTCGGGATATTAGTTCTGCAACTGATCGAGTGTGCGAAGAGCGAAAAAAGGAGCAACTTAAATAGGCGAACCAACAAGCAGGCGAAAGGTCGCATTGATTACCCACTGAGGGGACAGTTGGGAAACCAATCGTTAGGGGGCACGCGTGCGACAGTCCAACGGTCACCTTCCCACTTCACGAAAACACACCGGCGCGATAACCAAGACAAAACGATTCACTCCCCAGCCATCACGCATCTCTCCAACTCCACACCTTATCAACTGCGCTCGCCCGCCGCCGACCTTATCACCGACAACCGACCGGGGGAAACTCTCAACCAGCAGCACGGTCGGCTGAACAGATTAAATAAAACAAATTAAAAAATCCAACTAACGCCCAGTCCTGGACGACTAACCAAGGCCGTAGCTTATGACTGTTACCGAGCCATGGCAGACTCGGTATATCCAGGGGGCAACTGTTCTGACCGGATATCCGGTCAACCACCCACATCTCTCGACCGGCCGACACCGACTACCGTTGACTTTGGACAACTGGGTAGCTCGCCTCACCTGAGCGATCGCGCTGATCGGGAAAAGGACGATCGAGCGATTAGCTGGAGACAGCTGGAGCCTCTGACAACCTTTGGGACAAACAACTGGGTGTCAGGAGGCCTCACCACTATAAAACCCAGCCTCATTACTTCACAAGGTACCCACATCACCTCTAGAACGACCTTATCTCTTGAGACGAACACTTACTTGAGCATCAGAGTATTCTTGCAGGTACATCACCCGGCCAGTTGAAGGAGGATCCCCAGGTCATCAGCGTCACTAACACAGCAGCAGTCGGAGCACCGTCCCTCATCACCCGATCACCACCTGTCCGGGTAACCGTTCGGCTAGTATCGAACAGAACCTGTTTCTTGGTTTTATGTACTGCATGTTACTTAATTAGGTCCAAGAAGATGGTTGAATTTGAACTCCATTCCTAAAAGCAACTAGCATTATTGTTGAGTAATGTGTTGTTATGTTAGTGGGAATTGGTTATTGTTAGTGAAGAGTCATGAGTTTAATGTATTAATGTTAGTGGAAGCACTTAGTGCTTAGTGGAGTGTTTTATTATGAATTGAGTACCTAGTAGTGGTGGCTCTTTGATAGTTGCAACCATCTCTACTCATGCTATATATTCTCTGTGTATGAGTTGCAAATGAAATAAGAAAAATACAAGAGAAATATATGAATATTCAGCCTCTTATCTTTGAGTGGGTTACTGTCTATTACCACCTCTAGAATACCACCAACAGAGGTTTGACAGAAAAATTTGATCCTATGGTGGCTATTATAGAAGAAACTAAGGACCGATCAACTGTGACTGTTCAAGGGTTGATAGGGTCTAGAAGATAGCACATATTTAGGGGGAGCTAATAAATGACAAAGTAGAATATAACACAAATTTAGGGAGAGCTAATAAATATTAACCATAGGGGGAGGAAATTAGAAATATACAGGCCTTACTCTCATTTGTTTTTAGAAATTGTCATTATCAAAAAGGGGGAGATTGTTAGACTAAAATATTTAAATGAATTAGCATATTTTGATAAATAACAATTTCGCTAAGTGTTACTGACTTCTTTAAAAAGATATCATATTCAGGAACACTTATGAACTGAAGCCATGCTGCAAACATTATCAAAAAGCAAATGAAGAGACCGTCTGCCTATGAGAAATGAGTCTGCCTCCAGAGTAAAGTTCGTCCTCCTGCAAAGACCGTCCGGATCAATCCTTGTCAAACACAAGGTTGACTAAAGCGCACTGACTGAAGACTCGTGCAAAAAGAATTAGCTTAAAGGAGATCATTTTCTCAACCCAAAGATGAGTTGTCATGCACCTCTTGGTGGATCAGAGCATTAATGGCGAAAGAGACAGAATTAAGCGCTTTATTCCTTGAAGGTTCAAATTCTCTGACATTCCTTAATTCAAGCTGCTTTTGCTGAATTAGCGGTGATATCCTCTGATCATCGTATCTCCCCAATGGCCAAATTCAAATCTTCTGGTCAGAACATTAATTATCACATTAGCTGTAATGCACATGCATTAATTGCAGCTTCTGAGAACCAGAACAAAAGCATCGCCAGACGATATCACTCTCTATCTGTTGGAGAAACATTCTTCCCTAGCAGACTACAACAAAGCAGATGCAGAAGTATCCATTACTCACAATCAAGCAAGTATTCAACGGAACTATTTTTGAAGATCTTCATTAGCGCTTCCAGTTATCATCCTACTGAAGATATAAATAGTGGTCTCTGCATCATCCGGAACTTGACGAGTTACACACTATCAACGCATTCAAATCTTTCAAGTCAGTTTACAATTTGAACAAGCTTTAGTCAAGAAAACTTAGTAACCTTAAGCCTTCTCATTTTCTGAGTTTAGTCGCCAACTAGTGTGAATCCCTTTTAGAGTGAAAACTCTTATTCATTCTCACACAAGCCCTTCAGAGAACAAATTTGTATACCCTCTCTAATTTCAGAACTTCATAGTTTCTACCCACTCTTTGTGAAGAGACCCCTGTAGAAAACAAATCTTCTTGAAAAAGAACTGGGAGGAGTCCTGTCGAATACTCGAGAGATAAAGGAGAAGTCCTAGAAAACTTGTAAAGGAGTAGTTCTCAGAATACTTGGAGAAGTCCCTGAGAACACTTGTGCTATTCTGTTGAAATAATGGAAAGTCTTGGTATAGCTAAGGACTGGACGTAGCCCTATCGGTTTTGGGGATGAACCAGGATAAATATCGTGTGTGCTTTATTCTTCAAGCTCTAAATTTATTTCCGCTGCACATATTATTCAACGTTTTCGAACTAATATTAACTATATTGTGAAAAAGTTTATAAAAGTCACACACACAATTCAAACCCCCCCTTTCTTGTGTGGTTTTATTACTATCAATTGGTATCAGAGCTTAACCGCTATGAGAATTACTAACATCTTAACAGGTGTAGAGTTAAAAGATCCATGGACGGCATTGCCTACCCAACCGGAACCGCAACCAACAAGCCACCATTCTTCGATGGCTCAAATTACCCCTACTGGAAAAAGCACATGCAGCTATTTATTGAATCAACCGACTGGAAACTATGGGACGTAATATCAAAAGGAAATTACGTTCCCAAAGATAGTGAAAGCAAGGCCATTCCAGCTGATAAATGGACAGATGAACAAAGGACCGAAAATCAGAGAAATGCCACGGCGAGGCTGATTCTTATATGTGCTCTCAGCAAAAGTGAGCATGACAAAGTTGATAGGCAAAGCATAGCAAAGGAGGTCTGGGATACACTAGCTATCGCTCATGAAGGAACAACTGCTGTTCAAACCGCCAAGATGAGCATGCTCGCGTCTCAATATGAAAACTTCATGATGGACGACAATGAGTCCATTGACTCGATGTTTGCACGACTCCAAACCATTCATAATGGAATGAGAAATCTGGGTAAAACCTTTACTGACAAGGAGCAAGTTGTCAAGATTCTTAGAAGTCTTCCCACCAATTGGAGAAACTTCATTACATCCCAAAGAGCTGGAAAGAACCTTGATACCTATGAAGTAGAAGACCTGCTGGGAGAAATGAAGATTCACGAGCAGGACCTCGCCAATGATGCTGCAATCATAAAAAGGAAAGCAGCAGCAGCAAAAGCTGTAGCTTTTAAAGCCAACAAATCAAAGGCTTTGAAGGCTGATGAATCCTCAGATGAGGAAACTGCGCAATCTGATCGATCTGATGATGAACAGGCCCTGTTCAATAGAAGATTCAGAAAAATGATGGGGAACAGGAAGCAGTTCAAAGGAATACCATCTTCCTCACCAAGAGAAGAAGAAAAGATCCCAAGTAAAGGAGGAATCGTGTTCTACGAGTGTAAGAAACCTGGACATGTCAAAGCCGATTGCCCTCGTTTGGGAAACAAGACTTCCCAAAAGAATTTCTATAAGAAGAAGGCCTTTTCCAGTCAAAATGATGAGTCAGAAGATGACTCCGACCAAGAAGAAGAAACTAAGGGAGCCAACGAAGAAACTTCATTCTGTGCGTTTATGGGATCCATAGACACTTCAGACATTGAAGCAGATAGAGAAGCAGAGGCACTAATGATCTCTGTCGACTAATCCAACAACGAAGAAGATGACAAGGATGAGGTAAGTCCCGAAATCTCATCTGATGACTATAATGAATTGTTGGAATATGCTCATGCATTAGCTATTAAATATAGTTCACTCAAAAAGAAGCATGATAAAACTTTGAAAGAATTGCTTGCATCTAAAGAAGTATCTGTTATGCTAACAAAGAAAAATCAAATGCTTTTAGAACAAGATGCAAACAAGGAAATTAAATTCTTAAAACAAATAGTCAGTAGCCTAATCAAAGACTTATCCATGTTCACCCAAGGTTATGATAACCTAATCAAGTTAAGTGGAAACAACAGATCAGCTTATGATCGAAGAGGTTTAGGCTATGAAGAAGAAGATTGGGATATAGTTGCCATTAAACATAATTCTTCTGCTGTCCCATACATATATCAACCTGAAAAGAAAAATGTTTCATCTTCACCTACTAAAGCCTAACCCAAAACTTTCATAGTCAAGGGTAAGGAGAAACAAACTCCTCAAAAAATAGTGCATGGGAGGAACAGTCCACCCAAGGTGATAACTAACAAAAAAGGACCCAAGAAAGTTTGGGTACCTAAATCCATGATTATTCCTCTTGCAGATGTGCTTAACAGTTCGAAACTAAAAAGAACAATGGTACCTGGACAGTGGGTGCTCACGGCACATGACGAGAAAAAGGTCTTTATTCCCAAAGATCCATGAGAAGAAGACAGGAGGGACAGTGACCTTCGGAGGCAATCAAAAAGGTTTCATTGTCGGAGAAGGTAATGTTGGTAAGAACCCCCTTCCAGTAATTCGGAAGGTTCTGCTAGTTGAAGGACTGAAACATAACCTACTTAGCATAAGTCAATTGTGTGATAGTGGGCTCACTGTTTCCTTCACCAAATTGAAGTGTAGTGTCACAAACGAGGATGACAAGATTATCTTTGAAGCTCAGAGACAAGGATATCTATATAAGACCTCCCTGGAAAACCTTGCAAGTGAAAAGGTAACATGTCTAGTATCAGCTGAGGTTGATAAATGGATATGGCACAGGAAGCTAGGGCATGCATCCTTAAAGACCGTTGCTAAGATAATCAAACATGATTTAGTAAGTGGTCTGCCAAATCTGTCTTTCAAATGTGATGATACATGCTCAGCATGTCTCCAAGGAAAACAATTAAAAAGTTCTTTCCATGCAAAGAACGTTGTTAGTACGAAGAGACCTCTCGAGATGTTACACATGGACTTGTTCGGACCCACTAGAACGGCTAGTTGTTCTGGAAAAAGATTTTGTCTTGTCATCGTTGATGACTACACCAGATTCACATGGGTACAATTCCTCGGAACAAAAGATGAAACCTTCAAGTCCTTCTTAATCATTGCGAAAAGAGTTCAAAATGAAAAAGGATATTGCATCACCAACATCCGTAGCGACAGAGGAGGAGAATTTATAAATGAAGAGTTCAACCACTACTGCGAAGAGAATGGAATATTTCATCAAGTGTCTGCTCCAAGAACTCCTCAGCAAAACGGAGTAGCTGAAAGGAAAAACAGGTCACTTCAAGAAATGGGCGGGACTATGCTCAACGAAACATCTCTACCCAAGTATTTCTGGGCCGAAGCCATTCATACAGCATGTTACATTCAAAATAGAATATTTATGCGTCCCATCTTGAAGAAAACAGCCTATGAATTGTGGAAAGGAAGAAAGCCAAACATCTCATACTTTCATCCATTTGGAAGTACATGTTTTCTACTCAACACAAAGGATGACCTTGGAAAGTTTGATGCAAAATCAGACAAAGGAATATTCTTGGGATATTCACCCAACTCCAAAGCATTCCGAGTATACAACTCCAAAACAATGGCAGTCGAAGAGTCTATCAATGTTAAGTTTGAAGATAAACACGTAAGTGTAAATCAGATAACTCCAGAAGATGATGAACTGGAAATATGTGAAGCTCCCTCATCAAATCCAGCTCAGCCATCATCGTCTAACAAAGAAACAAACTCAATCATTCCCTCCTCAACTCAACCAGACGATGTTTGCGAAACTACATCTGACGATATCTCCACAAGTCAAGTCATGACCTCGAGTGGTATCTCACTACCTCGAGACTGGAGATTCAAACCAGATCATCCTCCTACACAAATTATTGGAAATGTCCATGAAAAGGTAAGTACCCGATCCACCTTTAATGATTATGCTAACTGTGCGTTTCTTTCCGAGATAGAACAGAAGAACATAGGTGAAGCACTTCAAGATGAAGGGTGGATCCTAGCCATGCAAGAAGAACTGAATCAATTTGAGAGAAGCAAAGTCTGGGATTTAGTGCCTAAACCAGAAGACAAATCTATCATAGGCACTCTATGGGTCTTTAGGAATAAAATGGTTGATAATGGTTGATAATGGAGTGTCCAAACGACGACGTTTGAGGCAGGCATCAGACGGAGTTGGTGAAGGAGGTCTCCGTTGTTGATTCCTCTTAGTCCAGTCACTTAAGAGTTCTGGAGGTACTCCGGATATGTCAACGGACAGATTCATACGACGAACATCTCCAAATTTGAAGGGAGTAGAAAGGACATAGTTAGATGAAATGTATTGCACCACTTCAATAGAGGGATTGATCAGTTTCTTGTGATGCATAAGGGCTGATATAAGAGATCCATAAGGAAGGTTGGTATTAGACTGTTCCAGAGTATGGAGCATGTATTGAAACAGAAGGTCAGGCCAATTAACTTTCCTGCGATGCTGCAGTTGGAATAGAGCCCACGAAGAGAACTTATTTACTAAGTCTCGAGACCCTTCTTTAGGTAACACAACCTTGCTAAGAACAGCATGAGGGAAAATGCATTCTTCAACTAGGTTTTTCACTCGTCGAGAGGTGGAGCTTTTTGGAACCTCCTTCCAGATAGTGAAGGGAGTGCTTTTAGAGTTTTCCCAAGAAGAGGAGTAGCAGACCCCGTCGAGAGGAAGATTGAGGAGTTGAGACACGTCGCTGGTGTGTACATCGATTACTTGCCCCAAACACCTTGTTCGGATGTGGTTAGGGTTTATCTTGACGGCACAATCGTAGAATTCTTGAACGAGAGGTGTGATTGCTGAAGTTGTGGCAATTTCGAACAAGTTTCCCCATGCTTGTGAGAGTAGGAGATCAAGTCCGGCTATCTTCGCATGTTCAAACAGCTTCAGATCGAGAAATCTAGCGGTGACAAGCTTTCTGTCCCCCAGATGTTCAATCTTCACCGGACCAATTTCAGAAACTTGTTGTTTACGATTGCGAGTAGTAAGATCATGCTGTTTCTGAATGATATGAATCTCTTCCGTGCTTAGGACTTCTTGAGCCTTTACATTTCTTCGTTTGTTGGGAGCCATGATTTATGTAGAAGAGGAAAGTAGAAAGACAACTACAAATGCACAGAGTATAAAGTATGAGGGTATTAGAACGGTTACTAGAGATATATTTTTAAAATTGTCAATTTTCATGTTGGAAAGTGTTAAATATTTTCTCGGCATTATCAATCTCATGATGAATGATGCAGTTAATTAATACGCATTAAATGATGAGAGATAAGGAGTGCCATGATTTATGTATGCGTGCTGAGCAAGTAATACATATGAAAAGACACAACTGTTTCAGCATTAAATGCATATCTTGTAGTGGATATTGATTTTAGAGTAAGTTAACCATACGAACTCAACATAGGTATATCTATAATGCAGGAAACATCCCTATTCTTTCTCTAAGGCATGCAAACTTATTTTCAATGAGTGGTTTAGTAAATATATCTGCCAGTTGATCATCAGAGGGTATGTATGAAATGTCAATATTTCCTTTGGCTACATGATCACGAATAAAATGATGTTTAATTTCAATATGTTTGGTTCGTGAATGCAACACAGGGTTCTTTGTAATATTAATGGCACTTGTGTTATCACATAATAATGGAATGTTATGCTCAAAAATATTATAATCTTCTAATTGATGCTTCACCCAAAGAAGTTGGGTGCAGTAAGAACCTGCAGCGACATATTCTGCTTCAGCCGTTGAGAGAGAGATTGTGCTTTGCCGCTTGCTTGCCCATGAAATTAGACATTGTCCTAGAAAATGACAACGTCCACTTGTGCTTTTTCTTTCGATTCTGTCTCCGGCGTAATCAGCATCACAGAATCCTCTTAGCCTGAAATCGTCACCTTTCTCATAGACTAGACCAAGATTAGTTGTTCCAATGAGATAACGAAATATGCGCTTTACTGCACTAAGATGAGATTCTTGGGGACTTACGTGGAATCTTGCACAAACACAGACGTTGTACATAATGTCTGGTCTACTTGAAGTGAGGTACAACCGTGAACCTATCATTCCTCTATATTTGGTTGAGTCAACCGGAGTTGATTCGTCACCTTTATCCAGTATGGTTCCAGGATGCATAGGGGTTCCAATGGCTTTTGCTTTCTCCATGCAGTACTTATTTAGTAGATCATTAATGTACTTGGTCTAATGAATGTACGTTCGGGTTCCTTCCTGTCTGATCTGTAATCCCACAAAGAACTTTAATTCTCCCATCACACTCATCTCGAATTCACTCTGCATCAGTTTCGAGAATTTTTGGCAGAGAGCTTCATTAGTGGCACCAAATATTATGTCATCGACATACAGCTGTACTAGAATGAATTCCTTGGACCTCTCTCTTCTAAATAGAGTGTTGTCGATGCTTACTCGTGAGAATCGATTGTTCATCAGAAATGAACTTAAGCGATCGTACCATGCACGTGGCGCTTGCTTTAGTCCATATAATGCTTTTCTTAGCTTGAACACGTGGTCTGGTAGATCCTGATCTTCAAAACCTGGAGGCTGCTTTACGTAGACTTCTTCCTCAATGTACCCATTCAGGAACGCACTTTTCACATCCATTTGAAATAGTTTTATAGAGTGCTGACATGCAAATGCTAGAAGAATACGAATGGCTTCAATTCTTGCTACTAGAGCAAAGGTTTCTGTATAGTCGATTCCTTCTTGTTGATTATACCCTTGGGCCACCAGACGAGCTTTGTTTCTGGTGACTTTTCCATTTTCAACCATTTTATTCCTAAAGACCCATCGAGTGCCTATAATAGATTTGTCGTCTGGTTTAGGCACTAAATCCCAGACTTTGCTTCTCTCAAATTGATTCAGTTCTTCTTGCATGGCTAGGATCCACCCTTCATCCTGAAGTGCTTCACCTATGTTCTTCTGTTCTATCTCAGAAAGAAACGCACAGTTAGCATAATCATTAAAGGTGGATCGGGTTCTTACCTTTTCATGGACATTTCCAATAATTTGTGTAGGAGGATGATCTGGTTTGAATCTCCAGTCTCGAGGTAGTGAGATACCACTCGAGGTCATGACTTGACTTGTGGAGATATCGTCAGATGTAGTTTCGCAAACATCGTCTGGTTGAGTTGAGGAGGGAATGATTGAGTTTGTTTCTTTGTTAGACGATGATGGCTGAGCTGGATTTGATGAGGGAGCTTCACATATTTCCAGTTCATCATCTTCTGGAGTTATCTGATTTACACTTACATGTTTATCTTCAAACTTAACATTGATAGACTCTTCGACTGCCATTCTTCTGGAGTTGTATACCCGGAATGCTTTGGAGTTGGGTGAATATCCCAAGAATATTCCTTTGTCTGATTTTGCATCAAACTTTCCAAGGTCATCCTTTGTGTTGTGTAGAAAACATGTACTACCAAATGGATGAAAGTATGAGATGTTTGGCTTTCTTCCTTTCCACAATTCATAGGCTGTTTTCTTCAAGATGGGACGCATAAATATTCTATTTTGAATGTAACATGTTGTATGAATGGTTTCGGCCCAGAAATACTTGGGTAGAGATGTTTCGTTGAGCATAGTCCTGCCCATTTCTTGAAGTGACCTGTTTTTCCTTTCAGCTACTCTGTTTTGCTGAGGAGTTCTTGGAGCAGACACTTGATTAAATATTCCATTCTCTTCGTAGTAGTGGTTGAACTCTTCATTTATAAATTCTCCTCCTCTGTCGCTACAGATGTTGGTGATGCAATATCCTTTTTCATTTTGAACTCTTTTCGCAATGATTAAGAAGGACTTGAAGGTTTCATCTTTTGTTCCGAGGAATTGTACCCATGTGAATCTGGTGTAGTCATCAACGATGACAAGACAAAATCTTTTTCCAGAACAACTAGCCGTTTTAGTGGGTCCGAACAAGTCCATGTGTAACATCTCGAGAGGTCTCTTCGTACTAACAACGTTCTTTGCATGGAAAGAACTTTTTAATTGTTTTCCTTGGAGACATGCTGAGCATGTATCATCACATTTGAAAGACAGATTTTGCAGACCACTTACTAAATCATGTTTGATTATCTTAGCAACCGTCTTTAAGGATGCATGCCCTAGCTTCCTGAGCCATATCCACTTATCAACCTCTGCTTATACAAGACATGTTACCTTTTGACTTACAAGGTTTTCCAGGGAGGTCTTATATAGATCTCCTTGTCTCTGAGCATCAAAGATAATCTTGTCATCCTCGTTTGTGACACTACACTTCAATTTGGTGAAGGAAACAGTGAGCCCACTATCACACAATTGACTTATGCTAAGTAGGTTATGTTTCAGTCCTTCAACTAGCAGAACCTACCGAATTACTGGAAGGGGGTTCTTACCAACATTACCTTCTCCGACAATGAAACCTTTTTGATTGCCTCCGCAGATCACTGTCCCTCCTGTCTTCTTGTCATGGATCTTTGGGAATTAAGACCTTTTTCCCGTCATGTGCCGTGAGCACCCACTGTCCAGGTACCATTGTTCTTTTTGGTTTCGAACTGTTAAGCACATCTGCAAGAGGAATAATCATGGATTTAGGTACCCAAACTTTCTTGGGTCCTTTTTTGTTAGTTATCACCTTGGGTGGACTGTTCCTCCCATGTACTATTTTTTGAGGAGTCTGTTTCTCCTTACCCTTGACTACGAAAGTTTTGGGTTGGGCTTTAGTAGGTGAAGATGAAACATTTTTCTTTTCAGGTTGATATCTGCATGGGACAGCAGAAGAATTATGTTTAATGGCAACTATATCCCAATCTTCTTCTTCATAGCCTAAACCTCTTCGATCACAACCTGATCTGTTGTTTCCACTTAACTTGATTAGGTTATCATAACCTTGGGTGAACATGGATAAGTCTTTGATTAGGCTACTGACTCTTTGTTTTAAGAATTTAATTTCTTTGTTTGCATCTTGTTCTAAAAGCATTTGATTTTTCTTTGTTAGCATAACAGATACTTCTTTAGATGCATGCAATTCTTTCAAAGTTTTATCATGCTTCTTTTTGAGTGAACTATATTTTATAGCTAATGCATGAGCATATTCCAACAATTCATTATAGTCATCAGATGAGATTTCGGGACTTACCTCATCCTTGTCATCTTCTTCGTCATTGGATTGGTCGACAGAGATCATTAGTGCCTCTGCTTCTCTATCTGCTTCAATGTCTGAAGTGTCTATGGATCCCATAAACGCACAGTATGAAGTTTCTTCGTTGGCTCCCTTAGCTTCTTCTTCTTGGTCAGAGTCATCTTCTGACTCATCATTTTGACTGGAAAAGGCCTTCTTCTTATAGAAATTCTTTTGGGAAGTCTTGTTTCCCAAATGAGGGTAATCGGCTTTGACATGTCCAGGTTTCTTACACTCGTAGAAGACGATTCCTCCTTTACTTGGGATCTTTTCTTCTTCTCTTGGTGAGGAAGATGGTCTTCCTTTGAACTGCTTCCTGTACCCCATCATCTTTCTGAATCTTCTATTGAACAGGGCCTGTTCATCATTAGATCGATCAGATTGTGCAGTTTCCTCATCTGAGGATTCATCAGCCTTCAAAGCCTTTGATTTGTTGGCTTTAAAAGCTACAGCTTTTGCAGCTACTGCTTTCCTTTTTATGATTGCAGCATCATTGGCGAGGTCCTGCTCGTGAATCTTCATTTCTCCCAGCAGGTCTTCTACTTGATAAGTATCAAGGTTCTTTCCAGCTCTTTGGGAAGTAACGAAGTTTCTCCAATTGGTAGGAAGACTTCTAAGAATCTTGACCACTTGCTCGTTGACAGTAAAGGTTTTACCCAGATTTCTCATTCCATTATGAATGGTTTGGAGTCGTGCAAACATGGAGTCAATGGACTCATTGTCGTCCATCATGAATTTTTCATATTGAGACGCGAGCATGCTCATCTTGGTGGTTTGAACAGCAGTTGTTCCTTCATGAGTGATAGCTAGTGTATCCCAGACCTCCTTTGCTGTGCTTAGGCTATCAACTTTGTCATGCTCACTTTTGCTGAGAGCACATATAAGAAACAACCTCGCCTTTGCATTTCTCTGATTTTCGGTCCTTTGTTCATCTGTCCATTTATCAGCTGGAATGGCCTTGCTTTCACTATCTTTGGGAACATAATTTCCTTTCGATATTACGTCCCATAGTTTCCAGTCGGTTGATTCAATAAATAGCTGCATGTGCTTTTTCCAGTAGGGGTAATTTGAGCCATCGAAGAATGGTGGCTTGTTGGTTGTGGTTCCGGTTGGGAAGGCAATGCCGTCCATGGATCTTTTCACTCTACACCTGTTAAGATGTTAGTAATTCTCAGAGCGGTTAAGCTTTGATACCAATTGATAGTAATAAAACCACACAAGAAAGGGGGGGTTTGAATTGTGTGTGTGACTTTTATAAACTTTTTCACAATATAGTTAATATTAGTTCGAAAACGTTGAATGATATGTGCAGCGGAAATAAATTTAGAGCTTGAAGAATAAAGAACACACGATATTTATCCTAGTTCACCCCTAAAACCGATAGGGCTACGTCCAGTCCTTGGCTATACCAAGACTTTCCACTATTTCAACAAAATAGTACAAGTGTTCTCAAGGACTTCTCCCAGTATTCTGAGGACTACTCCTTTACAAGTTTTCTAGGACTTCTCCTTTATCTCTCGAGTATTCGACCGGACTCCTCCTAGTTCTTTTTCAAGAAGATTTGTTTTCTACAGGGGTCTCTTCACAAAGAGTGGGTAGAAACTATGAAGTTCCGAAATCAGAGAGGGTATACAAATTGGTTCTCTGAAGGGCTTGTGTGAGAATGAATAAGAGTTTTAACTCTAAAAGGGATTCACATTAGTTGGCAACTAAACTCAGAAAATGAGAAGGCTTAAGGTTACTAAGTGTTCTTGACTAAAGCTTGTTCAAATTGTAAATAGACTTGAAAGATTTGAATGCGTTGATAGTGTGTATGTCGTCAAGTTGCGGATGATGCAGAGACCACTATTTATATCTTCAGTAGGATGATAAATGGAAGCGCCAATGAAGATCTTCAAAAATACTTCTGCATCTGCTTTGTTGTAGTCTGCCAGGGAAGAATGTTTCTCCAACAGATAGAGAGTGATATCGTCTGGCGATGCTTTTGTTCTGGTTCTCAGAAGCTGCAATTAATGCATGTGCATTACAACTAATGTGATAATTAATGTTCTGACCAGAAGATTTGAATTTGGCCGTTGGGGAGATACGATGATCAGAGGATATCACCGCTAATTCAGCAAAAGTAGCTTGAATTAAGGAATGTCAGAGAATTTGAACCTTCAAGGAATAAAGCGCTTAATTCTGTCTCTTTCGCCATTAATGCTCTGATCCACCAAGAGGTGCATGAGAACTCATCTTTGGGTTGAGCAAACGATCTCCTTTAAGCTAATTCTTTTTGCACGAGTCTTTAGTCAGTGCTCTTTAGTCAACCTTGTGTTTGACAAGAATTGAGTCGGACGGTCTTTGCAGGCGGACGAACTTTACTCTGGAGGCAGACTCATTTCTCATAGGCGGACGGTCTCTTCATTTGCTTTTTGATAATGTTTGCAGCATGGCTTCAGTTCATAAGTGTTCCTGAATATGAAATATTTTTAAAGAAGTCAGTAACACTTAGCGAAATTGTTATTTATCAAAATAGGCTAATTCATTTAAATATTTTACTCTAACAATCTCCCCTTCTTGATAATGACAATTTCTAAAAACAAATGAGAGTAAGGCCTGTATATTTCTAATTTCATCCCCCTATGGTTAATATTTATTAGCTCCCCCTAAATTTGTGCTATATTCTACTTTGTCATTTATTAGCTCCCCCTAAATATGTGCTATCTTCTAGACCCTATAAACCCTTGTACAGTCATAGTTGATAGGTCCTTAGTTTCTTCTATAATAGCCACCATTGGATCAAATTTTTCTGTCAAACCTCTGTTGGTGGTATTCTAGAGGTGGTAATAAACAGTAACCCACTCAAAGATAAGAGGCTGAATATTCATATATATCTCTTGTATTTTTCTTATTTCATTTGCAATTCATACACAGAGAATATATAGCATGAGTAGAGATGGTTGCAACTATCAAAGAGCCACCACTACTAGGTACTCAATGCATAATAAAACACTCCACTAAGCACTAAGTGCTTCCACTAACATTAATACATTAAACTCATGACTCTTCACTAACAATAACCAATTCCCACTAACATAACAACACATTACTCAACAATAATGCTAATTGCTTTTAGGAATGGAGTTCAAATTCAACCATCTTCTTGGACCTAATTAAGTAACATGCAGTACATAAAACCAAGAAACAGGTTCTGTTCGATACTAGCCGAACGGTTACCCGGACAAGTGTTGATCGGGTGATGAGGGACGGTGCACCGACTGCTGCTGTGTTAGTGACGCTGATGACCTGGGGATCCTCCTTCAACTGGCCGGGTGATGCACATGCAAGAACACTCTGATGCTCAAGTTAGTGACCGTCTCGAGAGATAAGGTCGTTCTAGAGGTGATGTGCGTACCTTGTGCAGTAATGAGGCTGGGTTTTATAGTGGTGAGGCCTCCTGACACCCAGTTGTTTGTCCCAAAGGTTGTCAGAGGCTCCAGCTGTCTCCAGCTAATCGCTCGATCGTCGTTTACCCGATCAGCGCGATCGCTCAGGTGAGGCGAGCTACGCAGTTGTCCAGAGTCAACGGTAGTCGGTGTCGGCCGGTCGAGAGATGTGGGTGGTTGACCGGATATCCGGTCAGAACAATTGCCCCCTGGATCTACCGAGTCTGCCATGGCTCGGTAAGAGTCATAAGCTACGGCCTTGGTTAGTCGTCCAGGACTGGGCGTTTGTTGGATTTTTTAATTTGTTTTATTTAATCTTTTCAGCCGACCGTGCTGCTGGTTGAGAGTTTCCCCCAGTCGGTCATCGGTGATAAGGTGGGCGGAAGGTGAGCACAGTTGATAAGGTGTGGAGTTGGAGAGATGCGTGATGGTTGGGGAGTGGGATCGTTTTTTCTTGGTTATCGCGCCGGTGTGTTTTCGTGAAGTGGGAAGGTGACCGTTGGACTGTCGCACGCGTGCCCCCTGACGATTGGTTTCCCAATTGTCCCCTCAGTGGGTAATCAATGCGACCTTTTGCCTGCTTGTTGGTTCGCCTATTTAAGTTGCTCCTTTTTTCGCTCTTCGCACACTCGATCGGTTGCAGAACAAATATCCCGACCATATCCCTTCCCGTACTCCTGTCACACGTCTTGTATTCCTGTCTCCGCCGCTTATCAGGTTCGTCTTCTCTCTGCCTGGTGTCCCTTTCGTACCCCATATTATTCTTGTATTGTTTTTCTTTTCTGTGGTAGTCGCGATTAGGAGGAAGGGGGCCGAGTATGGTTCCTTACTTCGAATAGTCGTTGACCCTCTCGGACCCCCTTTCTGGTACCGACGTGTTAGAACAGATAACAACCTGAGAGGGGGGGTGAATCAGTGTTGCCCCAATTTTCGCCTTATTGAAATCGTTACTTTCAAGTTTATGATGATCACGAGATGATCTTTGTGATTGCAGCGGATATGAACAATACTTGAAAGTAAATGTGAAGGATAAAGAGAATCACACACAAGATTTATCCTGGTTCGCCTTCAATCCACCGAAGACTACGTCCAGTCCCTCAAGAAAACCCCTTGAGGATTTTTCCACTATTGATAAGAATTTCTTACAAGTTCCTAACCCAAGGACCCCAAGAACTTCTACCAATATCCTGTGAAAGCAAACCGCTTTCAACAGCCCCTGAGAGCAAACCACTTTCAGTTCCTGAAGGCAAACCACCCTCAGACCTTGAAGACAAACTTGTCTTCAATCAAAACCCTGAAAGCAAACCACTTTCAGTGACAACAACCCTTCACCGAATACCACGGTGAAAAACTCAATCTTACAGAAAGAGATGAAGAAGATATTACACTTGGCTGTTTCAATCCTTTAACACACAATTGGATTGAACATGAGAAATTATGCTTTAAGGCTTTTAAGCATAATACAATTCTGAGTTCTTCAAGATATGAACAACAAATGTGTTCTTGTAAACATGAAGATCATGAACTCAGAATTTAGGCTCCAAAAGATTCAAGTTCTAAAAGATGAACCAATTTTGAAAGAGCTTTGGCCTAATGTGTTTTTCTCATGTGAAATGTGTCTATTTCGTGTGTGTTGTGTGTTCTATGTTGTTGTTATGTTTTCTGGACTCAAATGGTCTTTATATAGGCAAGGGAAACGTCCTTGAACCATCACAACCCTTTTCAAAAGGTTTGGGACACAATGGTTCATGAAAAGATGCACTTTTTCGTTCTGGTAATCGATTACCATACTTAGTGTAATCGATTACACAAGTGACCGTTTCAGTTTGAATTTGAATTTCAAACATGTAATCGATTACAAGACTGGAGTAATCGATTACTTGCCTTGGTGTAATCGATTACCATAATGGTGTAATCGATTACACAGAAGCCCATTTTCCAGAAACTTATTCTTTGAGACTTGCTTAAGGTTTTCTACTTCTTTTAAGTTATGAAAACACTTAGCTTGATTAGATTAGGTGTTTTGAGAGCCTTTATGCTTTAATAAACCTTTAGAAGCATAACTCACCTAATTCTAAGACTTCTAGACTATTGATGGACTTGAGTGCTTGATTCTTTGAAGTCTTCTTTTCTTCTTTTTGTTGATGAGTTTGTCGTCATCAAAACCACAGCCAGGGTCAGGAGCAAGACCTTCTTCACAATCTCCCCCTTTTTGATGATGGCAAACACATACTTGACTCTTTGAAGATCATATGTGCATTCTTGATGCTTAACTCCCCCTATTTGATGGAATTTAGTATTTCTGATTTTTCTCCCCCTTTCTAATGTACTCGTTGAATTCCTGCATATGATCTTTAAGAACACAGAACCTTTCTCCCCCTTTTGACTTCATCAAAAAGAAGAAAAGGCCAAAAAAATGTACAGGCATACATACAAGTATATTGAAACATAAAGCATGGGGAAATAGGGGTAAACATGTAAAATATGACCAACCAGCATTTATATATATATATAAGAGAGCAAATACATAAAAGTACATATTAAGACATATCAAACATATGTAGGAGAGGGATTACAACAACTAGATAAAGCCATTTTGCGAAAATAGGGAAATCCTAATAGTAAATAGATAACTATATAGAGACACAAGACTTCAGAACTTAGGCTTGACTAGATTCCTCAGAGGTCTCAGAAGGGTCAAGTTCTTGAAGGCTCTCGATTTCCTTACGCATGAAAGAGTGCATGGCCTCTATG
The DNA here is from genome assembly GCA_030819835.1 of Acmispon strigosus. Classification (NCBI taxonomy): domain Eukaryota; kingdom Viridiplantae; phylum Streptophyta; class Magnoliopsida; order Fabales; family Fabaceae; genus Acmispon; species Acmispon strigosus. Next base: position 30,123,919 of record JAUAMA010000003.1, on the reverse strand, counting down.
CGATTTTCCACAAGTATAAAGCGAGACCGAATGGTATCCTCCAGTTGGCCCAACTTCTGAGAAAGACGGAGTGACAAGATATCCATCCTTTCGAGTATAACCTTGGTTTCTTGTGAGAAATTTGAAGGAATGGTATAAAAGGGAGATAATCCAGCCGATGCAGCATTGGTTTGAACATCAATGCGATAGCGAGACAATACCAGAGGATCTGTGGATGATTCCCTTCGAGAAACATTGATTGGAGAGGAAACATTTGAGGGACGTGGAAGAGACCCCATGTCGAAACAAGACTTAGAAGAAGAAGGATTGTATATGAAGAAAGGTAGACAAAAAGGCAGAGGACAAATGCTGATTTTATAGAGAAAAACGTGCGTGTAATCGATTATGGTAGTTAAGGTAATCGATTACAGCAGTTGTAAATTTGAAAACTTTCAAATTTTTGAGCATGTAATCGATTATAGAGGTTATAATAATCGATTACTCAGATGTTTCTAATGAGCACGAGGACTTAGAACATGGATAATCGATTACAAATCCTAGGGTAATCGATTACTAGGACATTTTTACAAGTTCTAGACTCTAGATTCCTATGTAACTCTTTTCCTATAAAGCACTTAAGTACATAATCTATCTAAAGTCATGTAAACACATATTTATCATAAAGATTGTGCAAACAACATGGTAACTTAAGTATCATGCTCATCTAAAATGCCTAATTCTCTTCTTATCTTGAAAAATGATTCTTTAGGAAGAGGTTTAGTAAAGATGTCTGCTAACTGATTATGTGTATCCACAAATGAAATCTCAATATCTTTCCTCATAACATGATCTCGAAGAAAATGATGTCGTATATCAATATGCTTAGTTCGAGAGTGCATGATAGGGTTTTTAGTGAGATTAATGGCACTTGTGTTGTCACATTTAATTGGAATGCAGCCCAGCTCTAAGCCATAATCTTTGAGTTGTTGTTTGAGCCATAGAGTTTGTGCACAACAACTACCTGCAGCAATATATTCTGCTTCTGCAGTGCTTAGAGCAACACATGCTTGTTTCTTACAAGACCATGAAACAAGAGCATTTCCTAATAGGTGACAAGTACCACTTGTACTCTTTCTTTCAGTTTTACAACCAGCATAATCAGAATCAAAATATCCAATCAAATCACAAACACTACCCTTGGGATACCATAATCCAACATTTGTAGTTCCTTTCAAATATTTGAAAATTCGTTTAACAGAACTCAAATGTGATTCCCTAGGAGATGCTTGATATCTAGCACATAGACACACACTAAACATAATATCAGGTCTACTTGCAGATAAGTATAAAAGAGATCCGATCATACCTCTATATTTGGTAATATCTACTTGATTACCGGATTCATCTTGATCTAAATATGTATTAGACCCTATAGGTGTGGCTATGGCTTTGCAATCATCCAAATCATATTTCTTTAATAGTTCCTTGCAAAACTTTGATTGATTGATGAATATTCCATCACTTGATTGCTTGATTTGCAAACCAAGAAAGAAATTTAATTGTCCCATCATGGACATTTCAAATTCTTCTTGCATCATGTTAGAGAAATCTTTGTAAAGAGATTCGTTAGTTGCACCAAAGATAATATCATCAACATAAATTATTACCTTTGGTTCTTTTGATGAACAAGGTTGTATCAGCTTTACCTTTTTGAAATCCTTTATTACAAAGGAAAGTACTTAACCTATCATACCATGCACGAGGGGCTTGCTTAAGACCATAGAGTGCTTTCTTTAGTCTGAAGACATGTGTAGGAAACTTTGGATCTTCAAATCCTAGAGGTTGCTTCACATACACTTCTTCTTGAATATATCCGTTTAGGAAGGAACTTTTGACGTCCATTTGATATAATGGGAAGTTTAAAGAGCAAGCATACGCTAATAACAATCTTATGGCTTCTAATCTTGCTACGGGTGCATATGTTTCATCAAAATCTATACCTTCTTCTTGATTATAGCCTTGAGCAACTAATCTTGCTTTGTTCCTAACTATAATACCATTTTCATCTAACTTATTCCTAAACACCCACTTTGTTCCAATAATGTGTTTATCACTAGGCTTAGGGACAAGTTCCCAAACTTGATTTCTTTCAAATTGGTTTAGTTCTTCCTGCATTGCTACAATCCAATACTCATCCTCTAGAGCATCAATTACTTTTGATGGTTCTATCTGAGAGACAAAGGCCATATTCAAAACTGAATCATTCAAGCGTAGCCTTGTAGAAACGCCTCTAGAAATATCACCAATAATATTATCAACTGGATGATCCCTATGGGTTCTCCATTCTTTTGGAAGTTGATAAGTATTACTTTCAGTGTGCTCTTCTTGTATTGGATTCTGATCTTCATCCTTTTGAGAATCTTCATTTATAATTATGTCATCTTCTTCATTATCTGGAAGATTGACTTTATCTTCTATTGAAGATTTAGATTCATCAAAAGTAACATGTATGGATTCTTCCACGGATAGAGTTTTCTTGTTAAAGACTCTATATGCTTTGCTTGTTAGAGAATAACCAAGGAATATACCTTCATCAGATTTTTCATCAAACTTACCAAGGTTTTCCTTTCCATTATTCAAGACAAAGCATTTTGATCCAAAAGCATGTAGATGAGAGATATTTGGTTTCCTTCCTTTGTAGAGTTCATAGGGTGTTTTCTTAAGGATAGGTCTAATAAGAACTCTATTGGAAACATAGCAAGCAGTACTTACAGCACCAGCCCAGAAATATTTAGGGAGACTAGATTCACTTAACATGGTTCTTGCTAATTCTTCAAGTAACCTATTCTTCCTTTCTACTACACCATTTTGTTGTGGTGTTCTCGGAGTAGAGAAGTTATGTGATATTCCATTTTCATCACATAGTTCTTGGAATTGTTGATTCTGAAATTCTCCACCATGATCACTTCTAATAGAAGAGATCTTTAAAGACTTCTCATTTTGAACTAGCCTTGCATATCTTTTGAATGCATTGAAGGCTTCATTCTTATGAGGTAGAAATAAAGTCCAAGTAAATCTAGAGAAATCATCAACAATAACAAGTGCATAGAAATTACCTCCGAGGCTTTTAGTTCTAGAAGGTCCGAACAAATCCATATGTAACAATTGAAGGGGTCTTGAGGTCGAAACTATGTTCTTTGGTTTGAAGGATGTTCTGGTTTGCTTCCCTTTTTGACATGCATCACAAAGCTTGTCTTTCTCGAATTTTATCTTTGGAAGCCCAACAACTAGATCATGCTTGACTAGTTTGTTTAAATGATCTATGTGAATATGTGCAAGTCTTCTATGCCATAGCCATGAATCACTATTGTTCTTGGCTAATAGACATCTCACATTTTGTGGAATTTCTTCCAATGAGATCATGAAGACTTTGTTTACTTTATATCCAAAAAACTTAATTTCTTTAGTTTTCACATCTTTCACAACACATATATCATTAATAAAACCTACTTTCAAACCTTTATCACATAGTTGACTAATACTCAGAAGATTATGCATCAAACCATCAACGTAAAGAACTTTATCGATGACTGTTTGAGGGGGTGTGCCTATTCTTCCAATACCGAGTATTTTTCCCTTTTGATTGTTACCATATGTGACGAAACCTTTTTCCCTAAGTATAAGAAAAGAAAACTTGGTTTTGTCTCCTGTCATGTGTGATGAGCAGCCACTATCAAGATACCATAGATCCTTTGCTGCTTTCATACACACCTACATGACAAAGTTCAGACATGGGTATTAGGAACCCAACAAGTTTTGGGTCCTTCTAAGTTAACATCCTTTCTAACCCAAATATACTCCCTATTTGGTACTCCTATATGTTTGTAATAGCATCTAGTAGGGGTATGTCCTATTTTGTTACAATAAGTACAAGAGTAATGATTGTAACTAGAGGTTTGTCTAGGAGAGGAATGAATCTTCTTAGGAGGTCTATTTTGATTAATCTTCCTATTGTTTGTACTCTTAACAGGATTAATCTTACTGTTACTAGAAGGTCCTAAAACATGGTTTGGTTTTACAAAAATAGTTTTCCTAACCTCTTTTGTCTTTGGGTGAGAAGTATATCCTAAACCTGACTTATTGTTTGAATGTCTTTGAACACTTAGGATATCATCTAACTTCTGTTTTCCTTTATTGAAGTTATTTACTCTTTGTTGAAGATTTTCTATCTTTTCTTCTAAAGAACTACACTTAGTGCATTTGTGAGTAAAGTCTATCTTAGATTTTACTACATCTAGTTCTTCTTGTAAATTTCTACATTTACTTTCTAGGGAAGAAATTATCTCATTTTGCCTAGTGCTAACTTTAGAAAATTCTTGACATATTTTAAACATATTTTCCATGGTAAACTTTAAATCATGAAAAGATATAGAATTCTCATTAACCTGGGAATCTTCAACATCAGAATCATGTGAGGCCATCAAAGCAACTTGTGCTTCTTCTTTATCAGAATCAGATGATGAACTTACTTCATTATCATCCCAAGCCAAATATGCTCTTCGAGTAGGTTGATCTCTTTTCTCGAATTTCTCTCTTAGACCATGTTTCTTCTTCTGAAGATTTGGACAATCTAACTTGAATTGTCCCGGTTTGCCACACTCGAAACATGTAGTCTTTTGAGATGAAGAAGACTCATTGTTCCTTTGGAAGACTTTATTGTTGTTAAATCTAACATTTTTCTTTTTAAGAAACTTTCCAAAGTTCTTCACTAGAAGATTTAGATTTCCATTGTCTTCTTCTTCAGAATCTGCATCATAATCTTCTTTGATGCTTTCTTTTGCTTTTAGGGAAATTGATCGATACTTCTTCTCATGTTGTTCATGCTCTTCTAGACGATTCAATTCTAACTCATGTTCTTGGAGTTTTCCAAAGAGAGTTGCAAGAGTCATATTTGATAAACTCTTCTTCTCTGAGATGGCTGTTACTTTTGGTTGCCATACTCTTGTAAGTGATCTTAGAACTTTCATGTTCAAGTCACTGTTTGAAAATTGTCTACCAAGAGCAATCAAATGATTAATTAAATGAGTGAATCGTTTTTGCATGTCTAATACCTTTTCTCCTGGAAGCATTCTGAACATTTCATATTCTTGAGATAGAGTATTGATCTTTGATCTCTTGACTTCATCTGTTCCTTCATGAGTCACCATCAATGTATCCCATATTTCCTTTGAGGAAGTGCATGTTGATACTCTGAAAAATTCATCCATACCAAGAGCAGATGTAAGAATGTTCATTCCTTTGAGATCATGTTGAACTTTCTTCTTTTCTTCTTCACTCCAAGTACTTTCTGGTTTTGGTTGTGAAGTTCCTTCTTCATTTGTTACAGGCACAAAGGGTCCTTCTTCAATGACTTTCCATATTCCTGAGTCTAATGACTTTATGAATATCTTCATCTTGATTTTCCAGAAGTCATAGTGTTCTCCATTGAAAAATGGTGGCTTGTTTATGTTATGTCCTTCACTTGTTCCATGATTGGAAGAGGATGCCATCTTTTCCCGGATCTTAGGAATAACTTACCTAAACTTCCGCTCTGATACCAATTGTTAGAACAGATAGCAACCTGAGAGGGGGGGGTGAATCAGTGTTGCCCCAATTTTCGCCTTATTGAAATCATTACTTTCAAGTTTATGATGATCACGAGATGATCTTTGTGATTGCAGCGGATATGAACAATACTTGAAAGTAAATGTGAAGGATAAAGAGAATCACACACAAGATTTATCCTGGTTCGCCTTCAATCCACCGAAGACTACGTCCAGTCCCTCAAGAAAACCCCTTGAGGATTTTTCCACTATTGATAAGAATTTCTTACAAGTTCCTAACCCAAGGACCCCAAGAACTTCTACCAATATCCTGTGAAACCAAACCGCTTTCAACAGCCCCTGAGAGCAAACCACTTTCAGTTCCTGAAGGCAAACCACCCTCAGACCTTGAAGACAAACTTGTCTTCAATCAAAACCCTGAAAGCAAACCACTTTTAGTGCCAACAATCTTTCACCGAATACCACGGTGAAAAACTCAATCTTACAGAAAGAGATGAAGAAGATATTACACTTGGCTGTTTCAATCCTTTAACACACAATTGGATTGAACATGAGAAATTATGCTTTAAGGCTTTTAAGCATAATACAATTCTGAGTTCTTCAAGATATGAACAACAAATGTGTTCTTGTAAACATGAAGATCATGAACTCAGAATTTAGGCTCCAAAAGATTTAAGTTCTAAAAGATGAACCAATTTTGAAAGAGCTTTGGCCTAATGTGTTTTTCTCATGTGAAATGTGTCTATTTCGTGTGTGTTGTGTGTTCTATGTTGTTGTTATGTTTTCTAGACTCAAATGGTCTTTATATAGGCAAGGGAAACGTCCTGGAACCATCACAACCCTTTTCAAAAGGTTTGGGACACAATGGTTCATGAAAAGATGCACTTTTTCGTTCTGGTAATCGATTACCATACTTAGTGTAATCAATTACACAAGTGACCGTTTCAGTTTGAATTTGAATTTCAAACATGTAATCGATTACAAGACTGGAGTAATCGATTACTTGCCTTGGTGTAATTGATTACCATAATGGTGTAATCGATTACACAGAAGCCCATTTTCCAGAAACTTATTCTTTGAGACTTGCTTAAGGTTTTCTACTTCTTTTAAGTTATGAAAACACTTAGCTTGATTAGATTAGGTGTTTTGAGAGCCTTTATGCTTTAATAAACCTTTAGAAGCATAACTCACCTAATTCTAAGACTTCTAGACTATTGATGGACTTGAGTGCTTGATTCTTTGAAGTCTTCTTTTCTTCTTTTTGTTGATGAGTTTGTCGTCATCAAAACCACAGCCAGGGTCAGGAGCAAGACCTTCTTCACACGACGATGGTGCGTAAGAAAGACGTAACCTACCAGGGTATTAAACTGAAGCCCGCGCGTCCGGTCAAGGCTTCGTTCCTTGTCTTCAGGAGCTGATCCGGTTGATGCAAGCCGAGAGCCCCGAGGGTCATTCGGGTGGTGACCCGATTGTGCCGACCCCCCCCCAGAAATCCTGGGGAGTCAGTGGCAGTCAGCGATGGAGAGGTTGACCAAGAGCCTCTTTATGCCCGGAAGAGGAAGTTGGCCGCTGCTGAAGAGTCTGGGCCGAGCAACCAGCCGAAAGTTGTTGCTATGGTACGACCCAACGTTCGCACTACCATCACCTTCGGCACCTGAAGAGGTGATTGAAGTGAGTTCGAGGTCGGACCAGAATGTCAAGATCGACAGAGCTAACGCGGTCGAGTCTGACTCTTCTTCGAGCAGCGACTCGGAGACCCCCGAACGACGAAGACCTGGGAAGTCTCCAATTCGTGAAGTGCAAGCCGAGGGAGTGTTGGTTTCCGGAGCCACTCCGGAACACGAGTTGGTCGAATTAGCCGTCGGTGGTTTAGACTATTCGATCAGGAAAAAAATTGATACTCAACACATAAGAGATTTGGCACAGTTAGCTGATAGAATAATACAAGTTGAGTTCCTTAGGCAAGAGAAATTTAAAAATAGCAAATTGCCTAAGAAGGAAAAATTTTCCTATATTGAAACAGGCAATATGGGTCGAGATGGCCCTGTGACTTTCGAGCCTTATGAGGATTTTGATTGCCGTGATGTTCAGTTAGCTAAACTCAAAGAGGGTTCCCCTTATGTTTGTAAAATGTTAATGCCTAACAGGTGGAGACCAACTAATAATGATTGCCTCGAAATTCGAAGTTTCTTGTCAAAATTTATAATTTTGATATTACTAATGTGAGGCTATTTATGACATCTTGCTAAAAGATGGCCAAATAGACATTCCTCCTGATCAAAGGAAAGGTCGAAGGAAATGCCTACAATTTTGGGAGATCTCTACATTGGGCTTAGAGATAACAACACTTTTTATATCCAATGTGATACTTTTACTCACACTTGATAAGTTGTATCCCAACATATAGCACCACAAATACACAAAACAATACAACCTCGTTTGCTCTATACCTCTTAAGACATTATAAACTCAAAAGGAAAAATAATTTAAAAATCACCCATCACCACAAACAATAAAACACTAGATATTCAAATTACAAATTTCAGATCAGGATACTCCAAATCTCTAGCTTGTTGATTCTATTTTCATCACTTTTTTACTCAAGTAGATATATTCTAGAGTAATGGTAGCTCTGTTAACGCGCTTCATGGAAGCCAAACTCTAATCTTTTCATTGCACTATAAACTCCTCATAAAACCACTAGTTAGAGCCCAACAATGGGTGGTCGTTAAAAGAGGAAACTTCAAATAGCGAGGATAAGAATGGGGTGTGATGACAGGATAATATATGATGTTTTTAGGTTGTTTTTAGTATTTTTATTTTATTATTTTTGAGTCACATATAGGATTTTTAGTATTTTTACATAGATTTTATATTTATTTTGCATTCTGCATATAGATTAGCTTTTATTTGTTTTTCTAACTTTATTTTATATTTTTAGGAATTTTTATAGCTATTTTATATTTTTAGGAAAAGCTGGTATAGTTATCATTTTTGTCCAGGGACCGATTTGTAAAGTTTCAGGAATTGAAGGATCAAAGTGTAAAGGTTCAAGAGTGGAGGATGAAAAGAGAAGTTTGAAGGAGTCAAAGGGCCAGAATTGAAGTTCTAACAAAGAGAGGACTTGAAGTGAAATTGAAGAATGTGAAGCAACTCTCTTTTATTTGAGCACATGTAAAATAAGGTTGGAAGATTAATGGTGGTAAAGGGGAGGTTTCAGAACTTAATAGAGGCTGAATGTGGCCTAATTAAGCCAATCAATTCCACCATTGAAGAAGAAAGGAATCCAAGAAGAAGCTGCCAGTGTTCGTCCCAGCGCTGCAGCGTTGGAAGTTCCAACGCTCAAGCGCTGGACCTCTGACTAGGATGTGAGTCAGAGGTTGCACCCAGCGCTGCAGCGTTGGAAGCCAGCGCTCAAGCGCTGGGCCTATTTCTGCCCGTTGGATTTTAATGCTTCCCAGCGCCCAAGCGTTGGGAATGCCAGCGCCCAAGCGCTGGAAGGCTGATTTTTGCTATAAATAGGGAGCTTTTCTTCACTTGTAAGGTACACCTACTCAGAATACAACAAGTGTTCTTCTTTCTTCCTCAAAGATCATTGTTCCTAGGAATTGTGGGAAGCCATACTTGAGCTCCTATCCAGGGTTATTCGATGACTCTTTTAGCCATGCTTGGCTAATTCTTTTTAAGTTTCTTGGGTTGTAGTAATTTATAATTTTATGCTTTAGTATTGTTTTTACCTTTCTGAATAATATATCCATTTCATGTTTCATTTCCTTGTTCTTCATTAATCTTGTGTACAAAAGATTTCATGCTTTCTACTTATGTCATAAGGCCATTTGGTAAGTAGTAAGGGAAATAGGAAATAAAAAAGGTTATAAGTATACATTTCTTAAGGCAATTAGAATGGACGTAACTTTGTGTTGGCCTGAATTCCGTCTTCATCTTCTTTTCTAAATTAACTAATAACCAAGGCTATGGAGTTAGTAATTAGGAAGAAAGTTCTACATGACTTAAGGCAATTAGCTTGTAGAAAATCTAGGCTATAGCACCATGGAATTGGACTTAAAATTCAGAAAATAAGTAATAACTTGCTAGCATATTTATAGATTATGTAAATCAACCCAAGAGCTTAATTCTCATCATCTTATTTCTTTATTATTTTATGCTATTGTTCTTGCTTGTTCTAAAAACCAACATCAAATACTCATCTCTTAAATTTTCTGCACAAGTACTAAATAATATAATAATAGGAAACCTATCCCTTGGGTTCGATCTTTTTATTACGCGATATTAAATCGTACACTTGCGATTTGGGTATCAAGTTTTTGGCGCCGTTGCCGGGGATAGGTTCTGTTTTTATTATTATTTTGTTTAGTGCTTTTTATTATAAGAAAATAAAAAAAAATAAAAAATAAAAATTTTGATGAACTGGTGCTGCTAATTTTGTTTGTTGAGTATTTTCAGGTATAGCAATGGCTGAAACATTCGAACAAAGGGAGGCAAAATTCCGGGCTAAACTTGAGATAGAATATGAAAAAAAGAAGCAGGAAGCTTTCACTCTTATTGACGAATTCTATTCTAATTTAGAGTGCAAGCAGAATGCGGGATTTTTGCCAACCCCTGAGCAAGAATGTAAGGCCATGGAAGAATTACAAGGGAAAATACAAAGCATTCTAAGGAGGCGGCTCAAGGATAAACAACAACCACTTGTTCATGAAAATGAACTTGTGATTCAAAGAGAGGAGGTGAAAGCAACCTTCATTTTTGAATTTGTCTTTGAAGATAAGTTGGAGATGGAGGAAGAAGAACCTCAAGGAACCTATGCTATAGGTTCACAATGGCAAGGCAAAGAACAAGGAAGGGAAAATTTATTTATCTCTTCCATTTTTAATTTGAATATAGTTGCTTTGTTAGCTGGAAATTCATTGGGCACCATGATGTTGTTGTGCCAAAATTTGCATGATTTGCGGGGTCTAATGAATTTTGTAATAGACCCCGGTTGAAAAATGATTAAGTGAAGGGTCTATCTCGGACCTTAACAATGAGCTGGTTGGGAGACAACCCAACTTAGGAATAGTTTAAAATTCTGTCATTTAATTTTCTACATCATTCTTGTAAATAAATAAAGAAAAGAAATTCTATGTTCTTGCTGCAGGGAGGGCCAGCGCTTAGGCGCTGGAGGCCAGCGCTCATGCGCTAGGCCCCTGCCAAACCACCTCTGATTCCAGTAATTACCAACGCCTAGGCGTTGGGGGCCAGCGCTCATGCGCTAGGCCCCTGGAATCTCGTTCTTATTTACGGTAATTCCAACGCCAGAGCGTTGGAAACCCAGCGCTCATGCGCTGGGACCTCTGATGCCCAGTATTTGATCTAATTATAGCGCCCAAGCGTTGGCATCCCCAACGCTCAAGCGCTGGAGCTCGGGCAGAGGCTCTGTTTGTTTATCTTTTTGTTGTTTTGCTGTTTTAATAAATTTTGTGTTCACCATTTTCTGAACGTCTTTGATTCTATGAGTTTTTCCCTTGGTTCTAAACTGGTTTTAATTTTTGGGAAACTCAAGAATTCTTGTTTTTAGGGTGGACACAATTTTTCAACCCATGTTCTTAATTGTGCTATTTGTGGAACTAACAAGTCAAGTAAGTTTCTACTTGTGAGACTTTTGTTTGTTCAATTTTTGCAGGAGAAAAGAGCCCTCTTGAACTTAAGTGTTCAAAATGATTTTTACAATGAGGTCCCCTTGGATTATTGTGGGAAATCTGTGATTGTGCCAGCTTTTTAGTTTTGTTTTTCTTGTTATAGTTTTTAGCTTTATTTTTAGTTTAGTGTTTCTGTTTTATTTTTGCATGAGTCTTGAGTATGTTATCCAGTCTGAATGCTACTATTTCTTTGAGTGCTTTATCTGATTAAACTGCTTTTGAAAAAGGTTACATGTTTTAAAACGGTTAGGATTGCATGCTGTAGAATTGATTTTGGACATCTTGATTGTTTTGGTTGTTGGCAAAGTTTTTCTGAGTTCTAAAAAGGGTACCACTTACCCTATCTTTTTCTGAGAGTTGAGGACTCTGAATTCTTGATTGTGAAATTTTTTCTGCCTTGTGTTACATGTTGATTAGGATTTTGTTTACCTTGTAAGTTGAGAAGAGATTATAGGCATTTTTGAAAACTCAGATTTTTTGCTTGAAACTAAAAATCCACTAGTAGCCCCTTTTGAGCCTTAAAAGAGTCATTCTTTGAAGCCTACTTTGTGTGATATTTTTAAGTTGTTATTGTGATTCATGTGCTGAAACTGTTAGAGCTTTTATTGTGGGTTTCTCTCTAGAAAAAGAAGAAAAAGATTGAGGTATGTGCCTTAGGAAAAAAATAATGAGGTAGTGGGGTGAGAAAGAGTATGAGGGGAGTAAAATTCAAGTCATTCATCCCATACATTCCACTACTTTGTTCAAAAAAAAAAGAGAAAAAGAAAAAGAAAAAAAAAATTGAGAGGACCCTTGTGTTGATTTGTTGAAGCTCTTAAGTCAAGAAAAATCACTTAACAACAGATTCTGAGTCAGCCATTAGAGTTGCCAATTTCTTGAAATCCATACCTTGAAATGTTCAACCTTTGGCCAAGTTACAACCTTCAAAAATCTCTTCAAAATTACTTGGTTGCACTATTTCAGATTTGATTTGAATGATAGGCAGGATTATTGAGCTTTCTTGTTTTTCATGGAGAATATTATTTTGTGAGCTTAATTTGATGAACTCAAACATGTTGATAAGCCAAGCCTAACTTTCTTGATTATATTTCCTTAAACATGCAGGTCTTCCTAATCCGCTAAGCTTTCTTGGAAAGGTTTTTGTGCTTCAAGTTGTAATCAGATAAACTTTTTCTAAACTCAGGGACGAGTTTCTCTTTAAGTTTTATCGCTTGAGGACAAGCTGTCGTTGGGTATAGTGGTGTGATGACAGGATAATATATGATGTTTTTAGGTTGTTTTTAGTATTTTTATTTTATTATTTTTGAGTCACATATAGGATTTTTAGTATTTTTACATAGATTTTATATTTATTTTGCATTCTGCATATAGATTAGCTTTTATTTGTTTTTCTAACTTTATTTTATATTTTTAGGAATTTTTATAGCTATTTTATATTTTTAGGAAAAGCTGGTATAGTTATCATTTTTGTCCAGGGACCGATTTGTAAAGTTTCAGGAATTGAAGGATCAAAGTGTAAAGGTTCAAGAGTGGAGGATGAAAAGAGAAGTTTGAAGGAGTCAAAGGGCCAGAATTGAAGTTCTAACAAAGAGAGGACTTGAAGTGAAATTGAAGAATGTGAAGCAACTCTCTTTTATTTGAGCACATGTAAAATAAGGTTGGAAGATTAATGGTGGTAAAGGGGAGGTTTCAGAACTTAATAGAGGCTGAATGTGGCCTAATTAAGCCAATCAATTCCACCATTGAAGAAGAAAGGAATCCAAGAAGAAGCTGCCAGTGTTCGTCCCAGCGCTGCAGCGTTGGAAGTTCCAACGCTCAAGCGCTGGACCTCTGACTAGGATGTGAGTCAGAGGTTGCACCCAGCGCTGCAGCGTTAGAAGCCAGCGCTCAAGCGCTGGGCCTATTTCTGCCCGTTGGATTTTAATGCTTCCCAGCGCCCAAGCGTTGGGAATGCCAGCGCCCAAGCGCTGGAAGGCTGATTTTTGCTATAAATAGGGAGCTTTTCTTCACTTGTAAGGTACACCTACTCAGAATACAACAAGTGTTCTTCTTTCTTCCTCAAAGATCATTGTTCCTAGGAATTGTGGGAAGCCATACTTGAGCTCCTATCCAGGGTAATTCGATGACTCTTTTAGCCATGCTTGGCTAATTCTTTTTAAGTTTCTTGGGTTGTAGTAATTTATAATTTTATGCTTTAGTATTGTTTTTACCTTTCTGAATAATATATCCATTTCATGTTTCATTTCCTTGTTCTTCATTAATCTTGTGTACAAAAGATTTCATGCTTTCTACTTATGTCATAAGGCCATTTGGTAAGTAGTAAGGGAAATAGGAAATAAAAAAGGTTATAAGTATACATTTCTTAAGGCAATTAGAATGGACGTAACTTTGTGTTGGCCTGAATTCCGTCTTCATCTTCTTTTCTAAATTAACTAATAACCAAGGCTATGGAGTTAGTAATTAGGAAGAAAGTTCTACATGACTTAAGGCAATTAGCTTGTAGAAAATCTAGGCTATAGCACCATGGAATTGGACTTAAAATTCAGAAAATAAGTAACAACTTGCTAGCATATTTATAGATTATGTAAATCAACCCAAGAGCTTAATTCTCATCATCTTATTTCTTTATTATTTTATGCTATTGTTCTTGCTTGTTCTAAAAACCAACATCAAATATTCATCTCTTAAATTTTCTGCACAAGTACTAAATAATATAATAATAGGAAACCTATCCCTTGGGTTCGATCTTTTTATTACGCGATATTAAATCGTACACTTGCGATTTGGGTATCAGGGTGGTTATAGTGACAAATGGTGGCGGCAATGAGAGGTGGACATGAAAGAAGTGGGAAAAGAAACAAAGGGAAGATAAAAAAATTATGTCTATAGGATAGAGGACTCTCACAAAGAATAGAAGAAAACCTTCTTATAGAGAGTCAGGAGTCCTTATGAGGGAAGAAGCCCACCATAGTGGGGGGGGACCCCATTGGGGGGTGGAGGGGGTGAACAAAAAGGACGCTCTGGGATTTCTGGATGGAGGTGAAAGAAGGGTCTAGATTTTTTGGATGAACGTGATTCTTCGTGGGATTCCTTCTAGTTCATATGTATGCTCTGATAGTCGATTTTTTAATATGTCCTATTTTGAGTTCTTTTTTTTTTGGAGCCACTATGTGTATATTTATTTATTGGGCCAAGTCCATTATGCAATTTTTTTGAGTTCATGTGCAAGACTTAATGAGCCCAATATTCTTTATGGATGGTTGTTAGGTTCTAGGTTCTAGGTTTTATTTAAAGAGAACAAGGTCATCATTTGTCTCACACACTCTCGAACGGGTTAAATCTCTACTAAAGAGTCTTTTGTAAAAGAGGGAAATCACGTAGAAGCTCATGTTGCTAGCATATATTGTTATGTACATTTTTCTATAAGATCTCCATTGCTTGCAAGAGTGAATACGAAGGCACGCTATTTACGATGTTTTCTTTTATTTTGTTGGGGTTCTAATTTCTAATATAAATAAGAGACATTTCATCCTACGTGTGGTATTAGAACGAGTCACATTGTTGAATTATGCACTAGTAGATTAATATTATTTATATTAAATTATTACAACCTAAGTACGCAAGAGATACCTATAGAGTCACACATATAGAATTAACCCACTAGAATGTATTATAATGTCTTATTGGACCAGGTATATTAGATGAACACTTATTGGACCAGGTTCATTGGGTGAGCCCAATATGCATTAAGGAGACTTAGGGTTAGCCACCTTATGAGGCTTATAAATAGAGCATGAGATACTCAAACCCTACTGAGACAGTTTGCTCAGCCTCTTGCCTCAAGCCGCAAGGGTTTCTGGTGGGATCGTTTGTGTAGACTTATGTAGAGATGAAGCTGCTACTGCTTCGTTTCTCATGTCGTCAAGAGGTAATCTTAATGTGTTAGTTTGTTTACGAACTTTGAAACATGAACTTGCGAGTCTATCTCATATAGAAAATTCTTATTCTGTTGCGGTAATCGATCGCATGATTCCCTTCACATACTGGGAGTATAATCCTGAAATTTTGATTAAATAAGTACCGATGAATTGAAATTTTCATATTTTATGATATATTGATATAGAAATCATAATATGCATTGATTTACGGCTAATCTATGATTTTTTGTTTATCCCAATAATATTGTTACAAATCAACAAAAAAAGGACGAGAAATGTTTTGCAGTAGTTTTTAGGATTTGTTTGCAGAATAATATATATTTTAAAAATGTATGGAGGAGAATCGATTGTCGAATCGAGATCCTCTGCCGCGGTTGTCCGATCTAAGCCAATGTAAGAAGATGAATTGCATTATAAAGGTGAAAAGAGAATAAAAGAGAAAGTATATGTATTGTAAACGTATCAAACTTGGGTTGTAAATTCATTACTCTCACCATAACTTTTGCTTCCATCCTACAGAATTATCCATCTAGAAGAATTAACTTGTATATATATTCACAATCACTTATTCTATCCCATTTTAAAGGACTTCAAACTAACAAACATTTTCATAAAATAAGAAGATTAATATCATTTATAGTTGTTTCCTAAATTTTATCTCAACATTGTTGAGCAATATAGACATACTATGAACAACTTCCCCTAAATCATCATTCCTCCATAATGAATTTCTTATCATATGAGCCACTCAGACGGATATACCCACAATCTCTCAATCTAGAAATGTTTAAATGCAATGAAAAATTGTGCCTAAAGAGGCCTACAAAATACCCTTTCACACCCTATACCAAAATGTGCATGAAACTTAACCTCTAAACTCCAATCCCATCATTTCTCTTCATTTCATTCACCTGTGACCATGTCAACTATTGGAATCTGTGGAAAGGAAAGCAGGGAAGACAAAAGATAGAGATGAAAAAAATTATCAATGAGAGCAATCTTCTAGTTACTGCTTCGAGAAAGTGAATTGAAGATTGCTCTCATTGGTAATTTTCTTGATCTCTATTTTTTGTCTTCCCGTGCTTTTCTTTCCCTAGGTTCCAACTATTGACATGGTCACATGGTGAATGAAATTAAGAGAAATGATGGGATTGGAGTTTAGTTGCTATGTTGCATGCACATTTTGGTATAGGGTGTGAAAGG